>CAWUFW010000307.1:0-735000 GCA_963921515.1 Calotriton arnoldi
TGTGTGCTCGTTCAGTTGCATGCTACAGGTGAGTAAATCGGAATTCGTAGTTCGGCTGATTTTAGAGGAATATTTTAAAGTTCCAAAACTCCACACTTAGAAGAATTTCCAAGTAAAACCAGTCAATGTTAGCCTATGAAGGAAATTCAAGTTACCGGTAAGTACGGTTAAAATTACTTTTCAGGACCAGTACTGGGCTGAAAGATGCAGCACTGAGGTCTCTCCTGATAACAGGTGAGTAAATCGGAATTCGTATTTCGGCTGATTTTAGAGGAATATTTTAAAGTTCCAAAACTCCACACTTAGAAGAATTTCCAAGTGAAACTAGTCAATGTTAGCCTATGAAGGAAATTCAAGTTACCGGTAAGTACGGTTAAAATTACTTTTGAGGATCAGTACTGGGCTGAAAGATGCAGCACTGAGGTCTCTCCTGATAACAGGTGAGTAAATCGGAATTCGGATTTCGGCTGATTTTAGAGGAATATTTGTATGTTTCAAAAATCAACACTTAGAAACTTTTTCAGCAAAAAGCCGGCAATGATATCCTAAGGAAGGAAATTCAAGTTACTGGTAAGTACGGTTAAAATTACTTTTGAGGATCAGTACTGGGCTAAAAGATGCAGCACTGGGTTCTCTCCTGATAACAGGTGAGTAAATCGGAATTCGTATTTCGGCTGATTTTAGAGGAATATTTTAAAGTTCCAAAACTCCACACTTAGAAGAATTTCCAAGTGAAACCAGTCAATGTTAGCCTATGAAGGAAATTCAAGTTACCGGTAAGTACGGTTAAAATTACTTTTCAGGACCAGTACTGGGCTGAAAGATGCAGCACTGAGGTCTCTCCTGATAACAGGTGAGTAAATCAGAATTCGGATTTCGGCTGATTTTAGAGGAATATTTGTATGTTTCAAAAATCAACACTTAGAAACTTTTTCAGCAAAAAGCAGGCAATGATATCCTATGGAAGGAAATTCAAGTTACTGGTAAGTACGGTTAAAATTACTTTTGAGGATCAGTACTGGGCTGAAAGATGCAGCACTGAGGTCTCTCCTGATAACAGGTGAGTAAATCGGAATTCGTAGTTCGGCTGATTTTAGAGGAATATTTTAAAGTTCCAAAACTCCACACTTAGAAGAATTTCCAAGTGAAACCAGTCAATGTTAGCCTATGAAGGAAATTCAAGTTACCGGTAAGTACGGTTAAAATTACTTTTGAGGATCAGTACTGGGCTGAAAGATGCAGCACTGAGGTCTCTCCTGATAACAGGTGAGTAAATCGGAATTCGGATTTCGGCTGATTTTAGAGGAATATTTGTAATGTTCCAAAAATCAACACTTAGAAGACTTTTCCAAGCAAAAAGCAGGCAATGATATCCTATGGAAGGAAATTCAAGTTACTGGTAAGTACGGTTAAAATTACTTTTGAGGATCAGTACTGGGCTGAAAGATGCAGCACTGAGGTCTCTCCTGATAACAGGTGAGTAAATCGGAATTCGTAGTTCGGCTGATTTTAGAGGAATATTTTAAAGTTCCAAAACTCCACACTTAGAAGAATTTCCAAGTGAAACCAGTCAATGTTAGCCTATGAAGGAAATTCAAGTTACCGGTAAGTACGGTTAAAATTACTTTTGAGGATCAGTACTGGGCTGAAAGATGCAGCACTGAGGTCTCTCCTGATAACAGGTGAGTAAATCGGAATTCGTATTTCGGCTGATTTTAGAGGAATATTTTAAAGTTCCAAAACTCCACACTTAGAAGAATTTCCAAGTGAAACCAGTCAATGTTAGCCTATGAAGGAAATTCAAGTTACCGGTAAGTACGGTTAAAATTACTTTTGAGGATCAGTACTGGGCTGAAAGATGCAGCACTGAGGTCTCTCCTGATAACAGGTGAGTAAATCGGAATTCGTAGTTCGGCTGATTTTAGAGGAATATTTTAAAGTTCCAAAACTCCACACTTAGAAGAATTTCCAAGTAAAACCAGTCAATGTTAGCCTATGAAGGAAATTCAAGTTACCGGTAAGTACGGTTAAAATTACTTTTCAGGACCAGTACTGGGCTGAAAGATGCAGCACTGAGGTCTCTCCTGATAACAGGTGAGTAAATCGGAATTCGTATTTCGGCTGATTTTAGAGGAATATTTTAAAGTTCCAAAACTCCACACTTAGAAGAATTTCCAAGTGAAACTAGTCAATGTTAGCCTATGAAGGAAATTCAAGTTACCGGTAAGTACGGTTAAAATTACTTTTGAGGATCAGTACTGGGCTGAAAGATGCAGCACTGAGGTCTCTCCTGATAACAGGTGAGTAAATCGGAATTCGTAGTTCGGCTGATTTTAGAGGAATATTTTAAAGTTCCAAAACTCCACACTTAGAAGAATTTCCAAGTAAAACCAGTCAATGTTAGCCTATGAAGGAAATTCAAGTTACCGGTAAGTACGGTTAAAATTACTTTTCAGGACCAGTACTGGGCTGAAAGATGCAGCACTGAGGTCTCTCCTGATAACAGGTGAGTAAATCGGAATTCGTATTTCGGCTGATTTTAGAGGAATATTTTAAAGTTCCAAAACTCCACACTTAGAAGAATTTCCAAGTGAAACTAGTCAATGTTAGCCTATGAAGGAAATTCAAGTTACCGGTAAGTACGGTTAAAATTACTTTTGAGGATCAGTACTGGGCTGAAAGATGCAGCACTGAGGTCTCTCCTGATAACAGGTGAGTAAATCGGAATTCGGATTTCGGCTGATTTTAGAGGAATATTTGTATGTTTCAAAAATCAACACTTAGAAACTTTTTCAGCAAAAAGCCGGCAATGATATCCTAAGGAAGGAAATTCAAGTTACTGGTAAGTACGGTTAAAATTACTTTTGAGGATCAGTACTGGGCTGAAAGATGCAGCACTGAGGTTCTCTCCTGATAACAGGTGAGTAAATCGGAATTCGTATTTCGGCTGATTTTAGAGGAATATTTTAAAGTTCCAAAACTCCACACTTAGAAGAATTTCCAAGTGAAACCAGTCAATGTTAGCCTATGAAGGAAATTCAAGTTACCGGTAAGTACGGTTAAAATTACTTTTCAGGACCAGTACTGGGCTGAAAGATGCAGCACTGAGGTCTCTCCTGATAACAGGTGAGTAAATCGGAATTCGTATTTCGGCTGATTTTAGAGGAATATTTTAAAGTTCCAAAACTCCACACTTAGAAGAATTTCCAAGTGAAACCAGTCAATGTTAGCCTATGAAGGAAATTCAAGTTACCGGTAAGTACGGTTAAAATTACTTTTGAGGACCAGTACTGGGCTGAAAGATGCAGCACTGAGGTCTCTCCTGATAACAGGTGAGTAAATCGGAATTCGTATTTCGGCTGATTTTAGAGGAATATTTGTATAGTTCCAAAACTCAACACTTAGAAGACTTTTCCAAGCAAAACGCAGTCAATGATAGCCTATGGAAGGAAATTCAAGTTACTGGTAAGTACGGTTAAAATTACTTTTGAGGATCAGTACTGGGCTGAAAGATGCAGCACTGAGGTCTCTCCTGATAACAGGTGAGTAAATCGGAATTCGTAGTTCGGCTGATTTTAGAGGAATATTTTAAAGTTCCAAAACTCCACACTTAGAAGAATTTCCAAGTAAAACCAGTCAATGTTAGCCTATGAAGGAAATTCAAGTTACCGGTAAGTACGGTTAAAATTACTTTTCAGGACCAGTACTGGGCTGAAAGATGCAGCACTGAGGTCTCTCCTGATAACAGGTGAGTAAATCGGAATTCGTATTTCGGCTGATTTTAGAGGAATATTTTAAAGTTCCAAAACTCCACACTTAGAAGAATTTCCAAGTGAAACTAGTCAATGTTAGCCTATGAAGGAAATTCAAGTTACCGGTAAGTACGGTTAAAATTACTTTTGAGGATCAGTACTGGGCTGAAAGATGCAGCACTGAGGTCTCTCCTGATAACAGGTGAGTAAATCGGAATTCGGATTTCGGCTGATTTTAGAGGAATATTTGTAATGTTTCAAAACTCAACACTTAGAAGACTTTTCAGCAAAAGCCAGGCAATGATATCCTATGGAAGGAAATTCAAGTTACTGGTAAGTACGGTTAAAATTACTTTTGAGGATCAGTACTGGGCTGAAAGATGCAGCACTGAGGTCTCTCCTGATAACAGGTGAGTAAATCGGAATTCGTAGTTCGGCTGATTTTAGAGGAATATTTTAAAGTTCCAAAACTCCACACTTAGAAGAATTTCCAAGTGAAACCAGTCAATGTTAGCCTATGAAGGAAATTCAAGTTACCGGTAAGTACGGTTAAAATTACTTTTCAGGACCAGTACTGGGCTGAAAGATGCAGCACTGAGGTCTCTCCTGATAACAGGTGAGTAAATCAGAATTCGGATTTCGGCTGATTTTAGAGGAATATTTGTATGTTTCAAAAATCAACACTTAGAAGACTTTTTCAAGCAAAAAGCAGGCAATGATATCCTATGGAAGGAAATTCAAGTTACTGGTAAGTACGGTTAAAATTACTTTTGAGGATCAGTACTGGGCTGAAAGATGCAGCACTGAGGTCTCTCCTGATAACAGGTGAGTAAATCGGAATTCGGATTTCGGCTGATTTTAGAGGAATATTTGTATGTTTCAAAAATCAACACTTAGAAACTTTTTCAGCAAAAAGCCAGGCAATGATATCCTATGGAAGGAAATTCAAGTTACTGGTAAGTACGGTTAAAATTACTTTTGAGGATCAGTACTGGGCTGAAAGATGCAGCACTGAGGTTCTCTCCTGATAACAGGTGAGTAAATCGGAATTCGTATTTCGGCTGATTTTAGAGGAATATTTTAAAGTTCCAAAACTCCACACTTAGAAGAATTTCCAAGTGAAACCAGTCAATGTTAGCCTATGAAGGAAATTCAAGTTACCGGTAAGTACGGTTAAAATTACTTTTGAGGATCAGTACTGGGCTGAAAGATGCAGCACTGAGGTCTCTCCTGATAACAGGTGAGTAAATCGGAATTCGTAGTTCGGCTGATTTTAGAGGAATATTTTAAAGTTCCAAAACTCCACACTTAGAAGAATTTCCAAGTAAAACCAGTCAATGTTAGCCTATGAAGGAAATTCAAGTTACCGGTAAGTACGGTTAAAATTACTTTTCAGGACCAGTACTGGGCTGAAAGATGCAGCACTGAGGTCTCTCCTGATAACAGGTGAGTAAATCGGAATTCGTATTTCGGCTGATTTTAGAGGAATATTTTAAAGTTCCAAAACTCCACACTTAGAAGAATTTCCAAGTGAAACTAGTCAATGTTAGCCTATGAAGGAAATTCAAGTTACCGGTAAGTACGGTTAAAATTACTTTTGAGGATCAGTACTGGGCTGAAAGATGCAGCACTGAGGTCTCTCCTGATAACAGGTGAGTAAATCGGAATTCGTAGTTCGGCTGATTTTAGAGGAATATTTTAAAGTTCCAAAACTCCACACTTAGAAGAATTTCCAAGTAAAACCAGTCAATGTTAGCCTATGAAGGAAATTCAAGTTACCGGTAAGTACGGTTAAAATTACTTTTCAGGACCAGTACTGGGCTGAAAGATGCAGCACTGAGGTCTCTCCTGATAACAGGTGAGTAAATCGGAATTCGTATTTCGGCTGATTTTAGAGGAATATTTTAAAGTTCCAAAACTCCACACTTAGAAGAATTTCCAAGTGAAACTAGTCAATGTTAGCCTATGAAGGAAATTCAAGTTACCGGTAAGTACGGTTAAAATTACTTTTGAGGATCAGTACTGGGCTGAAAGATGCAGCACTGAGGTCTCTCCTGATAACAGGTGAGTAAATCGGAATTCGGATTTCGGCTGATTTTAGAGGAATATTTGTATGTTTCAAAAATCAACACTTAGAAACTTTTTCAGCAAAAGCCGGCAATGATATCCTAAGGAAGGAAATTCAAGTTACTGGTAAGTACGGTTAAAATTACTTTTGAGGATCAGTACTGGGCTAAAAGATGCAGCACTGGGTTCTCTCCTGATAACAGGTGAGTAAATCGGAATTCGTATTTCGGCTGATTTTAGAGGAATATTTTAAAGTTCCAAAACTCCACACTTAGAAGAATTTCCAAGTGAAACCAGTCAATGTTAGCCTATGAAGGAAATTCAAGTTACCGGTAAGTACGGTTAAAATTACTTTTCAGGACCAGTACTGGGCTGAAAGATGCAGCACTGAGGTCTCTCCTGATAACAGGTGAGTAAATCAGAATTCGGATTTCGGCTGATTTTAGAGGAATATTTGTATGTTTCAAAAATCAACACTTAGAAACTTTTTCAGCAAAAAGCAGGCAATGATATCCTATGGAAGGAAATTCAAGTTACTGGTAAGTACGGTTAAAATTACTTTTGAGGATCAGTACTGGGCTGAAAGATGCAGCACTGAGGTTCTCTCCTGATAACAGGTGAGTAAATCGGAATTCGTATTTCGGCTGATTTTAGAGGAATATTTTAAAGTTCCAAAACTCCACACTTAGAAGAATTTCCAAGTGAAACCAGTCAATGTTAGCCTATGAAGGAAATTCAAGTTACCGGTAAGTACGGTTAAAATTACTTTTGAGGATCAGTACTGGGCTGAAAGATGCAGCACTGAGGTCTCTCCTGATAACAGGTGAGTAAATCGGAATTCGGATTTCGGCTGATTTTAGAGGAATATTTGTATGTTTCAAAAATCAACACTTAGAAACTTTTTCAGCAAAAGCAGGCAATGATATCCTATGGAAGGAAATTCAAGTTACTGGTAAGTACGGTTAAAATTACTTTTGAGGATCAGTACTGGGCTGAAAGATGCAGCACTGAGGTCTCTCCTGATAACAGGTGAGTAAATCGGAATTCGTAGTTCGGCTGATTTTAGAGGAATATTTTAAAGTTCCAAAACTCCACACTTAGAAGAATTTCCAAGTGAAACCAGTCAATGTTAGCCTATGAAGGAAATTCAAGTTACCGGTAAGTACGGTTAAAATTACTTTTGAGGATCAGTACTGGGCTGAAAGATGCAGCACTGAGGTCTCTCCTGATAACAGGTGAGTAAATCGGAATTCGTATTTCGGCTGATTTTAGAGGAATATTTTAAAGTTCCAAAACTCCACACTTAGAAGAATTTCCAAGTGAAACCAGTCAATGTTAGCCTATGAAGGAAATTCAAGTTACCGGTAAGTACGGTTAAAATTACTTTTGAGGATCAGTACTGGGCTGAAAGATGCAGCACTGAGGTCTCTCCTGATAACAGGTGAGTAAATCGGAATTCGTAGTTCGGCTGATTTTAGAGGAATATTTTAAAGTTCCAAAACTCCACACTTAGAAGAATTTCCAAGTAAAACCAGTCAATGTTAGCCTATGAAGGAAATTCAAGTTACCGGTAAGTACGGTTAAAATTACTTTTCAGGACCAGTACTGGGCTGAAAGATGCAGCACTGAGGTCTCTCCTGATAACAGGTGAGTAAATCGGAATTCGTATTTCGGCTGATTTTAGAGGAATATTTTAAAGTTCCAAAACTCCACACTTAGAAGAATTTCCAAGTGAAACTAGTCAATGTTAGCCTATGAAGGAAATTCAAGTTACCGGTAAGTACGGTTAAAATTACTTTTGAGGATCAGTACTGGGCTGAAAGATGCAGCACTGAGGTCTCTCCTGATAACAGGTGAGTAAATCGGAATTCGTAGTTCGGCTGATTTTAGAGGAATATTTTAAAGTTCCAAAACTCCACACTTAGAAGAATTTCCAAGTAAAACCAGTCAATGTTAGCCTATGAAGGAAATTCAAGTTACCGGTAAGTACGGTTAAAATTACTTTTCAGGACCAGTACTGGGCTGAAAGATGCAGCACTGAGGTCTCTCCTGATAACAGGTGAGTAAATCGGAATTCGTATTTCGGCTGATTTTAGAGGAATATTTTAAAGTTCCAAAACTCCACACTTAGAAGAATTTCCAAGTGAAACTAGTCAATGTTAGCCTATGAAGGAAATTCAAGTTACCGGTAAGTACGGTTAAAATTACTTTTGAGGATCAGTACTGGGCTGAAAGATGCAGCACTGAGGTCTCTCCTGATAACAGGTGAGTAAATCGGAATTCGGATTTCGGCTGATTTTAGAGGAATATTTGTATGTTTCAAAAATCAACACTTAGAAACTTTTTCAGCAAAAAGCCGGCAATGATATCCTATGGAAGGAAATTCAAGTTACTGGTAAGTACGGTTAAAATTACTTTTGAGGATCAGTACTGGGCTGAAAGATGCAGCACTGAGGTTCTCTCCTGATAACAGGTGAGTAAATCGGAATTCGTATTTCGGCTGATTTTAGAGGAATATTTTAAAGTTCCAAAACTCCACACTTAGAAGAATTTCCAAGTGAAACCAGTCAATGTTAGCCTATGAAGGAAATTCAAGTTACCGGTAAGTACGGTTAAAATTACTTTTCAGGACCAGTACTGGGCTGAAAGATGCAGCACTGAGGTCTCTCCTGATAACAGGTGAGTAAATCAGAATTCGGATTTCGGCTGATTTTAGAGGAATATTTGTATAGTTTCAAAAATCAACACTTAGAAGACTTTTTCAAGCAAAAGCAGGCAATGATATCCTATGGAAGGAAATTCAAGTTACTGGTAAGTACGGTTAAAATTACTTTTGAGGATCAGTACTGGGCTGAAAGATGCAGCACTGAGGTCTCTCCTGATAACAGGTGAGTAAATCGGAATTCGTAGTTCGGCTGATTTTAGAGGAATATTTTAAAGTTCCAAAACTCCACACTTAGAAGAATTTCCAAGTAAAACCAGTCAATGTTAGCCTATGAAGGAAATTCAAGTTACCGGTAAGTACGGTTAAAATTACTTTTCAGGACCAGTACTGGGCTGAAAGATGCAGCACTGAGGTCTCTCCTGATAACAGGTGAGTAAATCGGAATTCGTATTTCGGCTGATTTTAGAGGAATATTTTAAAGTTCCAAAACTCCACACTTAGAAGAATTTCCAAGTGAAACTAGTCAATGTTAGCCTATGAAGGAAATTCAAGTTACCGGTAAGTACGGTTAAAATTACTTTTGAGGATCAGTACTGGGCTGAAAGATGCAGCACTGAGGTCTCTCCTGATAACAGGTGAGTAAATCGGAATTCGGATTTCGGCTGATTTTAGAGGAATATTTGTATGTTTCAAAAATCAACACTTAGAAACTTTTTCAGCAAAAAGCCGGCAATGATATCCTATGGAAGGAAATTCAAGTTACTGGTAAGTACGGTTAAAATTACTTTTGAGGATCAGTACTGGGCTGAAAGATGCAGCACTGAGGTTCTCTCCTGATAACAGGTGAGTAAATCGGAATTCGTATTTCGGCTGATTTTAGAGGAATATTTTAAAGTTCCAAAACTCCACACTTAGAAGAATTTCCAAGTGAAACCAGTCAATGTTAGCCTATGAAGGAAATTCAAGTTACCGGTAAGTACGGTTAAAATTACTTTTCAGGACCAGTACTGGGCTGAAAGATGCAGCACTGAGGTCTCTCCTGATAACAGGTGAGTAAATCAGAATTCGGATTTCGGCTGATTTTAGAGGAATATTTGTATAGTTTCAAAACTCAACACTTAGAAGACTTTTCCAAGCAAAACGCAGGCAATGTTAGCCTATGGAAGGAAATTCAAGTTACTGGTAAGTACGGTTAAAATTACTTTTGAGGATCAGTACTGGGCTGAAAGATGCAGCACTGAGGTCTCTCCTGATAACAGGTGAGTAAATCGGAATTCGTAGTTCGGCTGATTTTAGAGGAATATTTTAAAGTTCCAAAACTCCACACTTAGAAGAATTTCCAAGTAAAACCAGTCAATGTTAGCCTATGAAGGAAATTCAAGTTACCGGTAAGTACGGTTAAAATTACTTTTCAGGACCAGTACTGGGCTGAAAGATGCAGCACTGAGGTCTCTCCTGATAACAGGTGAGTAAATCGGAATTCGTATTTCGGCTGATTTTAGAGGAATATTTTAAAGTTCCAAAACTCCACACTTAGAAGAATTTCCAAGTGAAACTAGTCAATGTTAGCCTATGAAGGAAATTCAAGTTACCGGTAAGTACGGTTAAAATTACTTTTGAGGATCAGTACTGGGCTGAAAGATGCAGCACTGAGGTCTCTCCTGATAACAGGTGAGTAAATCGGAATTCGGATTTCGGCTGATTTTAGAGGAATATTTGTATGTTTCAAAAATCAACACTTAGAAACTTTTTCAGCAAAAAGCCGGCAATGATATCCTAAGGAAGGAAATTCAAGTTACTGGTAAGTACGGTTAAAATTACTTTTGAGGATCAGTACTGGGCTAAAAGATGCAGCACTGGGTTCTCTCCTGATAACAGGTGAGTAAATCGGAATTCGTATTTCGGCTGATTTTAGAGGAATATTTTAAAGTTCCAAAACTCCACACTTAGAAGAATTTCCAAGTGAAACCAGTCAATGTTAGCCTATGAAGGAAATTCAAGTTACCGGTAAGTACGGTTAAAATTACTTTTCAGGACCAGTACTGGGCTGAAAGATGCAGCACTGAGGTCTCTCCTGATAACAGGTGAGTAAATCAGAATTCGGATTTCGGCTGATTTTAGAGGAATATTTGTATGTTTCAAAAATCAACACTTAGAAACTTTTTCAGCAAAAAGCAGGCAATGATATCCTATGGAAGGAAATTCAAGTTACTGGTAAGTACGGTTAAAATTACTTTTGAGGATCAGTACTGGGCTGAAAGATGCAGCACTGAGGTCTCTCCTGATAACAGGTGAGTAAATCGGAATTCGTAGTTCGGCTGATTTTAGAGGAATATTTTAAAGTTCCAAAACTCCACACTTAGAAGAATTTCCAAGTGAAACCAGTCAATGTTAGCCTATGAAGGAAATTCAAGTTACCGGTAAGTACGGTTAAAATTACTTTTGAGGATCAGTACTGGGCTGAAAGATGCAGCACTGAGGTCTCTCCTGATAACAGGTGAGTAAATCGGAATTCGTAGTTCGGCTGATTTTAGAGGAATATTTTAAAGTTCCAAAACTCCACACTTAGAAGAATTTCCAAGTGAAACCAGTCAATGTTAGCCTATGAAGGAAATTCAAGTTACCGGTAAGTACGGTTAAAATTACTTTTGAGGATCAGTACTGGGCTGAAAGATGCAGCACTGAGGTCTCTCCTGATAACAGGTGAGTAAATCGGAATTCGTAGTTCGGCTGATTTTAGAGGAATATTTTAAAGTTCCAAAACTCCACACTTAGAAGAATTTCCAAGTAAAACCAGTCAATGTTAGCCTATGAAGGAAATTCAAGTTACCGGTAAGTACGGTTAAAATTACTTTTCAGGACCAGTACTGGGCTGAAAGATGCAGCACTGAGGTCTCTCCTGATAACAGGTGAGTAAATCGGAATTCGTATTTCGGCTGATTTTAGAGGAATATTTTAAAGTTCCAAAACTCCACACTTAGAAGAATTTCCAAGTGAAACTAGTCAATGTTAGCCTATGAAGGAAATTCAAGTTACCGGTAAGTACGGTTAAAATTACTTTTGAGGATCAGTACTGGGCTGAAAGATGCAGCACTGAGGTCTCTCCTGATAACAGGTGAGTAAATCGGAATTCGGATTTCGGCTGATTTTAGAGGAATATTTGTATGTTTCAAAAATCAACACTTAGAAACTTTTTCAGCAAAAAGCCGGCAATGATATCCTAAGGAAGGAAATTCAAGTTACTGGTAAGTACGGTTAAAATTACTTTTGAGGATCAGTACTGGGCTAAAAGATGCAGCACTGGGTTCTCTCCTGATAACAGGTGAGTAAATCGGAATTCGTATTTCGGCTGATTTTAGAGGAATATTTTAAAGTTCCAAAACTCCACACTTAGAAGAATTTCCAAGTGAAACCAGTCAATGTTAGCCTATGAAGGAAATTCAAGTTACCGGTAAGTACGGTTAAAATTACTTTTCAGGACCAGTACTGGGCTGAAAGATGCAGCACTGAGGTCTCTCCTGATAACAGGTGAGTAAATCAGAATTCGGATTTCGGCTGATTTTAGAGGAATATTTGTATGTTTCAAAAATCAACACTTAGAAACTTTTTCAGCAAAAAGCAGGCAATGATATCCTATGGAAGGAAATTCAAGTTACTGGTAAGTACGGTTAAAATTACTTTTGAGGATCAGTACTGGGCTGAAAGATGCAGCACTGAGGTCTCTCCTGATAACAGGTGAGTAAATCGGAATTCGTAGTTCGGCTGATTTTAGAGGAATATTTTAAAGTTCCAAAACTCCACACTTAGAAGAATTTCCAAGTGAAACCAGTCAATGTTAGCCTATGAAGGAAATTCAAGTTACCGGTAAGTACGGTTAAAATTACTTTTGAGGATCAGTACTGGGCTGAAAGATGCAGCACTGAGGTCTCTCCTGATAACAGGTGAGTAAATCGGAATTCGTAGTTCGGCTGATTTTAGAGGAATATTTTAAAGTTCCAAAACTCCACACTTAGAAGAATTTCCAAGTAAAACCAGTCAATGTTAGCCTATGAAGGAAATTCAAGTTACCGGTAAGTACGGTTAAAATTACTTTTCAGGACCAGTACTGGGCTGAAAGATGCAGCACTGAGGTCTCTCCTGATAACAGGTGAGTAAATCGGAATTCGTATTTCGGCTGATTTTAGAGGAATATTTTAAAGTTCCAAAACTCCACACTTAGAAGAATTTCCAAGTGAAACTAGTCAATGTTAGCCTATGAAGGAAATTCAAGTTACCGGTAAGTACGGTTAAAATTACTTTTGAGGATCAGTACTGGGCTGAAAGATGCAGCACTGAGGTCTCTCCTGATAACAGGTGAGTAAATCGGAATTCGGATTTCGGCTGATTTTAGAGGAATATTTGTATGTTTCAAAAATCAACACTTAGAAACTTTTTCAGCAAAAAGCCGGCAATGATATCCTAAGGAAGGAAATTCAAGTTACTGGTAAGTACGGTTAAAATTACTTTTGAGGATCAGTACTGGGCTAAAAGATGCAGCACTGGGTTCTCTCCTGATAACAGGTGAGTAAATCGGAATTCGTATTTCGGCTGATTTTAGAGGAATATTTTAAAGTTCCAAAACTCCACACTTAGAAGAATTTCCAAGTGAAACCAGTCAATGTTAGCCTATGAAGGAAATTCAAGTTACCGGTAAGTACGGTTAAAATTACTTTTGAGGATCAGTACTGGGCTGAAAGATGCAGCACTGAGGTCTCTCCTGATAACAGGTGAGTAAATCGGAATTCGGATTTCGGCTGATTTTAGAGGAATATTTGTAAGTTCCAAAACTCCACACTTAGAAGACATTTCCAAGTAAAACCAGTCAATGTTAGCCTATGGAAGGAAATTCAAGTTACCGGTAAGTACGGTTAAAATTACTTTTCAGGACCAGTACTGGGCTGAAAGATGCAGCACTGAGGTCTCTCCTGATAACAGGTGAGTAAATCGGAATTCGTATTTCGGCTGATTTTAGAGGAATATTTTAAAGTTCCAAAACTCCACACTTAGAAGAATTTCCAAGTGAAACCAGTCAATGTTAGCCTATGAAGGAAATTCAAGTTACCGGTAAGTACGGTTAAAATTACTTTTGAGGATCAGTACTGGGCTGAAAGATGCAGCACTGAGGTCTCTCCTGATAACAGGTGAGTAAATCGGAATTCGTAGTTCGGCTGATTTTAGAGGAATATTTTAAAGTTCCAAAACTCCACACTTAGAAGAATTTCCAAGTAAAACCAGTCAATGTTAGCCTATGAAGGAAATTCAAGTTACCGGTAAGTACGGTTAAAATTACTTTTCAGGACCAGTACTGGGCTGAAAGATGCAGCACTGAGGTCTCTCCTGATAACAGGTGAGTAAATCGGAATTCGTATTTCGGCTGATTTTAGAGGAATATTTTAAAGTTCCAAAACTCCACACTTAGAAGAATTTCCAAGTGAAACTAGTCAATGTTAGCCTATGAAGGAAATTCAAGTTACCGGTAAGTACGGTTAAAATTACTTTTGAGGATCAGTACTGGGCTGAAAGATGCAGCACTGAGGTCTCTCCTGATAACAGGTGAGTAAATCGGAATTCGGATTTCGGCTGATTTTAGAGGAATATTTGTATGTTTCAAAAATCAACACTTAGAAACTTTTTCAGCAAAAGCCGGCAATGATATCCTAAGGAAGGAAATTCAAGTTACTGGTAAGTACGGTTAAAATTACTTTTGAGGATCAGTACTGGGCTAAAAGATGCAGCACTGGGTTCTCTCCTGATAACAGGTGAGTAAATCGGAATTCGTATTTCGGCTGATTTTAGAGGAATATTTTAAAGTTCCAAAACTCCACACTTAGAAGAATTTCCAAGTGAAACCAGTCAATGTTAGCCTATGAAGGAAATTCAAGTTACCGGTAAGTACGGTTAAAATTACTTTTCAGGACCAGTACTGGGCTGAAAGATGCAGCACTGAGGTCTCTCCTGATAACAGGTGAGTAAATCAGAATTCGGATTTCGGCTGATTTTAGAGGAATATTTGTATGTTTCAAAAATCAACACTTAGAAACTTTTTCAGCAAAAAGCAGGCAATGATATCCTATGGAAGGAAATTCAAGTTACTGGTAAGTACGGTTAAAATTACTTTTGAGGATCAGTACTGGGCTGAAAGATGCAGCACTGAGGTCTCTCCTGATAACAGGTGAGTAAATCGGAATTCGTAGTTCGGCTGATTTTAGAGGAATATTTTAAAGTTCCAAAACTCCACACTTAGAAGAATTTCCAAGTGAAACCAGTCAATGTTAGCCTATGAAGGAAATTCAAGTTACCGGTAAGTACGGTTAAAATTACTTTTGAGGATCAGTACTGGGCTGAAAGATGCAGCACTGAGGTCTCTCCTGATAACAGGTGAGTAAATCGGAATTCGTAGTTCGGCTGATTTTAGAGGAATATTTTAAAGTTCCAAAACTCCACACTTAGAAGAATTTCCAAGTGAAACCAGTCAATGTTAGCCTATGAAGGAAATTCAAGTTACCGGTAAGTACGGTTAAAATTACTTTTGAGGATCAGTACTGGGCTGAAAGATGCAGCACTGAGGTCTCTCCTGATAACAGGTGAGTAAATCGGAATTCGTAGTTCGGCTGATTTTAGAGGAATATTTTAAAGTTCCAAAACTCCACACTTAGAAGAATTTCCAAGTAAAACCAGTCAATGTTAGCCTATGAAGGAAATTCAAGTTACCGGTAAGTACGGTTAAAATTACTTTTCAGGACCAGTACTGGGCTGAAAGATGCAGCACTGAGGTCTCTCCTGATAACAGGTGAGTAAATCGGAATTCGTATTTCGGCTGATTTTAGAGGAATATTTTAAAGTTCCAAAACTCCACACTTAGAAGAATTTCCAAGTGAAACTAGTCAATGTTAGCCTATGAAGGAAATTCAAGTTACCGGTAAGTACGGTTAAAATTACTTTTGAGGATCAGTACTGGGCTGAAAGATGCAGCACTGAGGTCTCTCCTGATAACAGGTGAGTAAATCGGAATTCGTAGTTCGGCTGATTTTAGAGGAATATTTTAAAGTTCCAAAACTCCACACTTAGAAGAATTTCCAAGTAAAACCAGTCAATGTTAGCCTATGAAGGAAATTCAAGTTACCGGTAAGTACGGTTAAAATTACTTTTCAGGACCAGTACTGGGCTGAAAGATGCAGCACTGAGGTCTCTCCTGATAACAGGTGAGTAAATCGGAATTCGTATTTCGGCTGATTTTAGAGGAATATTTTAAAGTTCCAAAACTCCACACTTAGAAGAATTTCCAAGTGAAACCAGTCAATGTTAGCCTATGAAGGAAATTCAAGTTACCGGTAAGTACGGTTAAAATTACTTTTCAGGACCAGTACTGGGCTGAAAGATGCAGCACTGAGGTCTCTCCTGATAACAGGTGAGTAAATCAGAATTCGGATTTCGGCTGATTTTAGAGGAATATTTGTATGTTTCAAAAATCAACACTTAGAAACTTTTTCAGCAAAAAGCAGGCAATGATATCCTATGGAAGGAAATTCAAGTTACTGGTAAGTACGGTTAAAATTACTTTTGAGGATCAGTACTGGGCTGAAAGATGCAGCACTGAGGTCTCTCCTGATAACAGGTGAGTAAATCGGAATTCGTAGTTCGGCTGATTTTAGAGGAATATTTTAAAGTTCCAAAACTCCACACTTAGAAGAATTTCCAAGTAAAACCAGTCAATGTTAGCCTATGAAGGAAATTCAAGTTACCGGTAAGTACGGTTAAAATTACTTTTCAGGACCAGTACTGGGCTGAAAGATGCAGCACTGAGGTCTCTCCTGATAACAGGTGAGTAAATCGGAATTCGTATTTCGGCTGATTTTAGAGGAATATTTTAAAGTTCCAAAACTCCACACTTAGAAGAATTTCCAAGTGAAACTAGTCAATGTTAGCCTATGAAGGAAATTCAAGTTACCGGTAAGTACGGTTAAAATTACTTTTGAGGATCAGTACTGGGCTGAAAGATGCAGCACTGAGGTCTCTCCTGATAACAGGTGAGTAAATCGGAATTCGGATTTCGGCTGATTTTAGAGGAATATTTGTATGTTTCAAAAATCAACACTTAGAAACTTTTCAGCAAAAAGCCGGCAATGATATCCTAAGGAAGGAAATTCAAGTTACTGGTAAGTACGGTTAAAATTACTTTTGAGGATCAGTACTGGGCTAAAAGATGCAGCACTGGGTTCTCTCCTGATAACAGGTGAGTAAATCGGAATTCGTATTTCGGCTGATTTTAGAGGAATATTTTAAAGTTCCAAAACTCCACACTTAGAAGAATTTCCAAGTGAAACCAGTCAATGTTAGCCTATGAAGGAAATTCAAGTTACCGGTAAGTACGGTTAAAATTACTTTTCAGGACCAGTACTGGGCTGAAAGATGCAGCACTGAGGTCTCTCCTGATAACAGGTGAGTAAATCAGAATTCGGATTTCGGCTGATTTTAGAGGAATATTTGTATGTTTCAAAAATCAACACTTAGAAACTTTTTCAGCAAAAAGCAGGCAATGATATCCTATGGAAGGAAATTCAAGTTACTGGTAAGTACGGTTAAAATTACTTTTGAGGATCAGTACTGGGCTGAAAGATGCAGCACTGAGGTCTCTCCTGATAACAGGTGAGTAAATCGGAATTCGTAGTTCGGCTGATTTTAGAGGAATATTTTAAAGTTCCAAAACTCCACACTTAGAAGAATTTCCAAGTAAAACCAGTCAATGTTAGCCTATGAAGGAAATTCAAGTTACCGGTAAGTACGGTTAAAATTACTTTTCAGGACCAGTACTGGGCTGAAAGATGCAGCACTGAGGTCTCTCCTGATAACAGGTGAGTAAATCGGAATTCGTATTTCGGCTGATTTTAGAGGAATATTTTAAAGTTCCAAAACTCCACACTTAGAAGAATTTCCAAGTGAAACTAGTCAATGTTAGCCTATGAAGGAAATTCAAGTTACCGGTAAGTACGGTTAAAATTACTTTTGAGGATCAGTACTGGGCTGAAAGATGCAGCACTGAGGTCTCTCCTGATAACAGGTGAGTAAATCGGAATTCGGATTTCGGCTGATTTTAGAGGAATATTTGTATGTTTCAAAAATCAACACTTAGAAACTTTTTCAGCAAAAAGCCGGCAATGATATCCTATGGAAGGAAATTCAAGTTACTGGTAAGTACGGTTAAAATTACTTTTGAGGATCAGTACTGGGCTAAAAGATGCAGCACTGGGTTCTCTCCTGATAACAGGTGAGTAAATCGGAATTCGTATTTCGGCTGATTTTAGAGGAATATTTTAAAGTTCCAAAACTCCACACTTAGAAGAATTTCCAAGTAAAACCAGTCAATGTTAGCCTATGAAGGAAATTCAAGTTACCGGTAAGTACGGTTAAAATTACTTTTCAGGACCAGTACTGGGCTGAAAGATGCAGCACTGAGGTCTCTCCTGATAACAGGTGAGTAAATCGGAATTCGTATTTCGGCTGATTTTAGAGGAATATTTTAAAGTTCCAAAACTCCACACTTAGAAGAATTTCCAAGTGAAACTAGTCAATGTTAGCCTATGAAGGAAATTCAAGTTACCGGTAAGTACGGTTAAAATTACTTTTGAGGATCAGTACTGGGCTGAAAGATGCAGCACTGAGGTCTCTCCTGATAACAGGTGAGTAAATCGGAATTCGTAGTTCGGCTGATTTTAGAGGAATATTTTAAAGTTCCAAAACTCCACACTTAGAAGAATTTCCAAGTAAAACCAGTCAATGTTAGCCTATGAAGGAAATTCAAGTTACCGGTAAGTACGGTTAAAATTACTTTTCAGGACCAGTACTGGGCTGAAAGATGCAGCACTGAGGTCTCTCCTGATAACAGGTGAGTAAATCGGAATTCGTATTTCGGCTGATTTTAGAGGAATATTTTAAAGTTCCAAAACTCCACACTTAGAAGAATTTCCAAGTGAAACCAGTCAATGTTAGCCTATGAAGGAAATTCAAGTTACCGGTAAGTACGGTTAAAATTACTTTTCAGGACCAGTACTGGGCTGAAAGATGCAGCACTGAGGTCTCTCCTGATAACAGGTGAGTAAATCAGAATTCGGATTTCGGCTGATTTTAGAGGAATATTTGTATGTTTCAAAAATCAACACTTAGAAACTTTTTCAGCAAAAAGCAGGCAATGATATCCTATGGAAGGAAATTCAAGTTACTGGTAAGTACGGTTAAAATTACTTTTGAGGATCAGTACTGGGCTGAAAGATGCAGCACTGAGGTCTCTCCTGATAACAGGTGAGTAAATCGGAATTCGTAGTTCGGCTGATTTTAGAGGAATATTTTAAAGTTCCAAAACTCCACACTTAGAAGAATTTCCAAGTAAAACCAGTCAATGTTAGCCTATGAAGGAAATTCAAGTTACCGGTAAGTACGGTTAAAATTACTTTTCAGGACCAGTACTGGGCTGAAAGATGCAGCACTGAGGTCTCTCCTGATAACAGGTGAGTAAATCGGAATTCGTATTTCGGCTGATTTTAGAGGAATATTTTAAAGTTCCAAAACTCCACACTTAGAAGAATTTCCAAGTGAAACTAGTCAATGTTAGCCTATGAAGGAAATTCAAGTTACCGGTAAGTACGGTTAAAATTACTTTTGAGGATCAGTACTGGGCTGAAAGATGCAGCACTGAGGTCTCTCCTGATAACAGGTGAGTAAATCGGAATTCGGATTTCGGCTGATTTTAGAGGAATATTTGTATGTTTCAAAAATCAACACTTAGAAACTTTTTCAGCAAAAAGCCGGCAATGATATCCTAAGGAAGGAAATTCAAGTTACTGGTAAGTACGGTTAAAATTACTTTTGAGGATCAGTACTGGGCTAAAAGATGCAGCACTGGGTTCTCTCCTGATAACAGGTGAGTAAATCGGAATTCGTATTTCGGCTGATTTTAGAGGAATATTTTAAAGTTCCAAAACTCCACACTTAGAAGAATTTCCAAGTGAAACCAGTCAATGTTAGCCTATGAAGGAAATTCAAGTTACCGGTAAGTACGGTTAAAATTACTTTTCAGGACCAGTACTGGGCTGAAAGATGCAGCACTGAGGTCTCTCCTGATAACAGGTGAGTAAATCAGAATTCGGATTTCGGCTGATTTTAGAGGAATATTTGTATGTTTCAAAAATCAACACTTAGAAACTTTTTCAGCAAAAAGCAGGCAATGATATCCTATGGAAGGAAATTCAAGTTACTGGTAAGTACGGTTAAAATTACTTTTGAGGATCAGTACTGGGCTGAAAGATGCAGCACTGAGGTCTCTCCTGATAACAGGTGAGTAAATCGGAATTCGTAGTTCGGCTGATTTTAGAGGAATATTTTAAAGTTCCAAAACTCCACACTTAGAAGAATTTCCAAGTAAAACCAGTCAATGTTAGCCTATGAAGGAAATTCAAGTTACCGGTAAGTACGGTTAAAATTACTTTTCAGGACCAGTACTGGGCTGAAAGATGCAGCACTGAGGTCTCTCCTGATAACAGGTGAGTAAATCGGAATTCGTATTTCGGCTGATTTTAGAGGAATATTTTAAAGTTCCAAAACTCCACACTTAGAAGAATTTCCAAGTGAAACTAGTCAATGTTAGCCTATGAAGGAAATTCAAGTTACCGGTAAGTACGGTTAAAATTACTTTTGAGGATCAGTACTGGGCTGAAAGATGCAGCACTGAGGTCTCTCCTGATAACAGGTGAGTAAATCGGAATTCGGATTTCGGCTGATTTTAGAGGAATATTTGTATGTTTCAAAAATCAACACTTAGAAACTTTTTCAGCAAAAAGCCGGCAATGATATCCTAAGGAAGGAAATTCAAGTTACTGGTAAGTACGGTTAAAATTACTTTTGAGGATCAGTACTGGGCTAAAAGATGCAGCACTGGGTTCTCTCCTGATAACAGGTGAGTAAATCGGAATTCGTATTTCGGCTGATTTTAGAGGAATATTTTAAAGTTCCAAAACTCCACACTTAGAAGAATTTCCAAGTGAAACCAGTCAATGTTAGCCTATGAAGGAAATTCAAGTTACCGGTAAG
Source organism: Calotriton arnoldi (assembly GCA_963921515.1). Classification (NCBI taxonomy): domain Eukaryota; kingdom Metazoa; phylum Chordata; class Amphibia; order Caudata; family Salamandridae; genus Calotriton; species Calotriton arnoldi. Next base: position 20,605 of record CAWUFW010000307.1, read on the forward strand.
TACGGTTAAAATTACTTTTCAGGACCAGTACTGGGCTGAAAGATGCAGCACTGAGGTCTCTCCTGATAACAGGTGAGTAAATCAGAATTCGGATTTCGGCTGATTTTAGAGGAATATTTGTATGTTTCAAAAATCAACACTTAGAAACTTTTTCAGCAAAAAGCAGGCAATGATATCCTATGGAAGGAAATTCAAGTTACTGGTAAGTACGGTTAAAATTACTTTTGAGGATCAGTACTGGGCTGAAAGATGCAGCACTGAGGTCTCTCCTGATAACAGGTGAGTAAATCGGAATTCGTAGTTCGGCTGATTTTAGAGGAATATTTTAAAGTTCCAAAACTCCACACTTAGAAGAATTTCCAAGTGAAACCAGTCAATGTTAGCCTATGAAGGAAATTCAAGTTACCGGTAAGTACGGTTAAAATTACTTTTGAGGATCAGTACTGGGCTGAAAGATGCAGCACTGAGGTCTCTCCTGATAACAGGTGAGTAAATCGGAATTCGTAGTTCGGCTGATTTTAGAGGAATATTTTAAAGTTCCAAAACTCCACACTTAGAAGAATTTCCAAGTAAAACCAGTCAATGTTAGCCTATGAAGGAAATTCAAGTTACCGGTAAGTACGGTTAAAATTACTTTTCAGGACCAGTACTGGGCTGAAAGATGCAGCACTGAGGTCTCTCCTGATAACAGGTGAGTAAATCAAAATTCGTATTTCGGCTGATTTTAGAGGAATATTTTAAAGTTCCAAAACTCCACACTTAGAAGAATTTCCAAGTGAAACTAGTCAATGTTAGCCTATGAAGGAAATTCAAGTTACCGGTAAGTACGGTTAAAATTACTTTTGAGGATCAGTACTGGGCTGAAAGATGCAGCACTGAGGTCTCTCCTGATAACAGGTGAGTAAATCGGAATTCGTATTTCGGCTGATTTTAGAGGAATATTTTAAAGTTCCAAAACTCCACACTTAGAAGAATTTCCAAGTGAAACCAGTCAATGTTAGCCTATGGAAGGAAATTCAAGTTACTGGTAAGTACGGTTAAAATTACTTTTCAGGACCAGTACTGGGCTGAAAGATGCAGCACTGAGGTCTCTCCTGATAACAGGTGAGTAAATCAGAATTCGTATTTCGGCTGTTTTTAGAGGAATATTTTAAAGTTCCAAAACTCCACACTTAGAAGAATTTCCAAGTGAAACCAGTCAATGTTAGCCTATGAAGGAAATTCAAGTTACCGGTAAGTACGGTTAAAATTACTTTTGAGGATCAGTACTGGGCTGAAAGATGCAGCACTGAGGTCTCTCCTGATAACAGGTGAGTAAATCGGAATTCGTATTTCGGCTGATTTTAGAGGAATATTTGCACAATGGTGAAGGGAGGGGGCGGGGCCTGAGGTGACATCTGTGCAAACGCGCCCCGTGGCGCGTTTTAAGTTGGGGGATTAAGTCCCCTTGAATCATGAGGGTCCCTACGGGCCAACTAGCCCACCAGGAACCTCCAGTATGCGCCAGGGGCTGCGTTGCAGAGACATGTACAGAGGCCACACCCCTTTTACACCTCTCTGCAACGCAGCTCTGTCGCGCTTTCTGGACGTACCTGTTGGGCTAGTTGGCCTCAGGACCCTCAGGATTGAAGAGGATTTAATTCCCCATCTTAAAACGCGCCACGGGGCCTGTTTGCACACATGTCACCTGAAGCCCCGCCCTCCCTTCACCACTGTGCAAACGCGCCCCGTGGCGCGTTTTAAGTCGGGGGATTAACTCCCCTTGAATCCTGAGGGTCCCTGGAGTCCAACTAGCCCACCATGTTCCTCCAGAAAGCGCCACAGAGCTGCGTTGCAGAGAGGTGTAAAAAGGGGCGTGGCCTCTGTACACCTCTCTGCAAGGCAGCCCCAGGGTCAGCGTGTTTCTACCCTGCCCCCTTTGTGCGCTTTGCGCACTTGTTTCTGTCCCTCGGTTCTACCGAGGGACAAAATGGCTGCCAACACTTCCTGATTTGGAGTGTTGACAGCCAATTAACATAAAGCTCGTGCTCGGGAGGATCCGCGGCCCTAGATATACCTATCTTTTTTTCTTTTGATTTTCTCAGCAACTACTGAACGGATTTACACCATTTAACAAAAGGGTTCTTTCTGAACCAAGAACTACCTCTTTGCCAAATTTGGTGTAATTCCGTTCAGCAGTTCGGGCTGTAGCCGTGTCTAAAGTTTCCTATGGAAAATTGCATGGGGAAAACGCGTTTTGGTACCCCCCTTTTTCTCGGCCCCCGCTTGACGAATCCCCCGAGACTTTCAGGGTAGGAGCGGACCGGAGCGGGCCCCAAAGTTTGAAAATTTTGCGAAGATACGTCAACCGGCAAGAGAGTTATTTCAAATAGAATGTCGCGGATTTCCTATGGATAATAGGTTGTAACTATAACTATCTACTGGCGACCGCCAGTAGATAATATATATATAGATATATATATATATATATATATATATATATATATATACATATATATATACACCACAACACCTCGCTGTCGCTCCAACTTTTCAGGAAAAACGAGCGCGGACCCAAGTACGTGCAAATGTAATTTATTTGCCAAAGTCTGCCATAACGCGTTTCAGCCGAACAAGCGGCCTTGATCACATGACAATGCTTGGACATTAACACCGCTTTTCAAAGTGCAAGTGCATCTAAATAACAATGGACATAGAAGACATATTTCCGTGTTAATCAGTTTAAAAGCATGAATGCCTGAAAGGAAAATGACATTTTAGATACTATGTCTGAGAATATATTAACTGTAAAATACAATGGTTTCGACAAGATATACATGACATCAATGCCTATTGTTAATATCAAACATAGTTCTTTTCCAACAGTCACTGCATGAATGCTTAAATAGGATAAACCCCTATCTAGTCCAAAGTTTAAAAATAAAGTGTTGTAATAAAAGTGCCTCCTCCTAAAGGTGTGGAAATGAAAAAGTGAATACAAATTAAAGAATCGGTACTTATTCAAGCCGTCTCTCCGAAATATGGTAACAAGAATTTCGCTAATATCCTATAATAGAGGGGGTTGAGGAAGTTAGTACTAGTCCTATTACTAGCATCCTACCATTACCTGTTGGTCCCAAGTTGTTGACCCTACAGAAATGAAGCACCTCATGTATCTCAATGAAAAGTGACGATGTGCTACTGTACCTTATTACAAAATGCCAGTATATATTAAAGTGCTAAGTCCCTAGGAAGAAAGGGGTTTAGAGCTGAGGTAAACTGATTCTGCTACCTTCTATCTGGATAGCATGAATGTGTAGATATGCAGAACTAAGGTGCGATTTCAATAGTATTCAGGGGAACAAAGTTCAGCTCTTCACTTCATCAATAAATATATCTGTGGTTTAACATATAGATGTAAAATATTATAAGCCGATTGAAGATAAGACACATAAAACATGATGACCATATGTCCTAGACCAACCTCTAAAATATATAAATATATATAAACATGAATATAAATACCAATAAAAGACCCTAAAAACATTTAAAAAGCAATACGTAACTCGTATATGAGTGACCTTCATTGACTTGTGCATCTCAATGAGCAGATATATCGTGACAATTTCAAACCAATTATTTGGAGATTACATATGTTCTTAAAAATATACTTATAAAAGATCAAATTCATAAAAATGTGTGTAAGTCCTCAGTGGTGTTGAGGCCTCCCGGATGCTTAGAATCGAATTCTAGTATAAAGCTTATTTCAAGACGTCTTAATTTGGCTTCCCTATCACCCCTCTCTTCGATATAGGAATTGCTTCAATGACATAGTATTTTAAATGTCTGGGATTGCTATTGTGAGTAGTATGGAAATGCCTAGCCACCGGGTAGTTTGAATCATTGTTAGTAATCGCCCGGATATGCTGCAAAATTCTTTTGTGGACGGCAAATTTGGTACTTCCGATATATTTAAGCTTGCAACTACATTCTAAAACATAAACAGAGAATTCTGTTTTGCAAGTCAGATGTTGTTAAATCTCCTGAGCCTTAGTAGAAAAGGCCTTAGTGTAAGATTTCATATTAGTGCCAAACTGACAGGCTTTGCATGTTAAACATTTAAAACAGCCTTTTCTAGCCGTTAACCACATATCTTTACAATGTTCTTCCTGACTGTTACTCACTAGCATATTACCCATACTCTTAGTTTTCCTAAATGTTATGGAAGGATTTGGGGGTTCTAGCCTGCCAATTACAGGGTCATCCTGAATAAAATGCCAATTACGCCTCACTATGGCTCGTATTTGTCTTTCTTGTTTCGAATACGAGAGGATGAGTCTAGTGGGCTGTAACATATCGGTTACCACGTCGGCATCTACATTTGGTGTTTTGACCCTGTAAGTTAATAGGTCATCCCGGGCCCACGCTCTAGACCTTCTTATAGCTGCATCTACAATCTCTGACCTGTATCCTCTGGCCAAAAATCGTGCACGGCTTTCTGCTTGTTTGATATTGGCCTCCTCATTATTGCTGCAAATGCGTCGAATGCGTAACATCTCCCCATAAGGAATATTTTTGATAAGATGGGGAGGGTGGGCACTCGACGCATGCAACACCATGTTGCCGGCTGTGGGTTTTCTAAAAAGAGTGGTAGTTAAAAGGTTATTTACCACTAGGACCTGCACGTCTAAAAATGTCACTGTATGTCTGCTAATGGTCGAAGTGAAGTGTAAGTTAATATCATTATGATTAATCTGGTCAATAAATTTGATAGCGCTTTCCTCACTTCCTCGCCACACGATAAATAGATCATCAATGTATCGTAACCAGGAAATAATATTAATATCATAGATGTCTTCATATTGCCGCATGAGAACCAGCTCCTCCCACCAGCCCATAAATAGACAGGCATAGCTGGGGGAGAAGCTGGCCCCCATGGCTACTCCCTGGATTTGTTGAAACATTTGTCCATTGAGAAGGAATAGATTATTTTCTAGACAAAAGAGTAGCATATCCAATAACATTTTTGTATGCTGTGCATATATGATAGACCTGGTGTTTAAGAAATGCTCCACAGCTCGTATTCCATCCCTATTCTTAATACACGTGTATAAGGAAGATACATCTAAGGCTATACGCAAATATTCAGGTCTCCAATTGATGTCCTTTATCTTTCTTAAAAAGTCACACGTATCCTGTACATAGGACTTCAAATTTTTAACAAACCCTTGTAGAAAGAAGTCTATATATCTAGACAGGTTCTCCAATGGTCCATCGCATGCTGCAATAATGGGCCTTCCCGGTGGTTTATTAATGTTCTTGTGGATTTTCGGGATAAAATAAATCACCGGGACCATGGGATGCTCTTTTTTAATAAACTTGTATTCCTCCCAACTAAGGAGTCCCAGACTTTTCCATGCTAATAGATGTTAAAACAAAGAATCTTGTGTGTTCTTGAATTTAAGTGGAGAACTTTTCTTATAACACTGCTGGTCATTTAATTGACTGTATGCCTCCTTCATATATTCCTCCAATGGCCATAGGACGATATTACCGCCCTTATCTGCATTCCTAATCACCACATTTTTTCTTTTCGTAACTTGGTGATTAGTTGATTGTATTTTCTTACCTCGTTAGTGTATTTGCTGTTAGATCTATTCATAGTGTAGTTCAATCTCTTAATTTGAGTCACAACCTGCTCGCTAAACACATCCAAGGCATCCCGGGCCATAATAGGGACAAATTTAGATTTTGTCTTAAAGGGAGTATGTGGCCGTGCGTTTACTCCCGAGAGGTGAGAGGGGCTGATCCTGGTTGGCTATTCCACTTTCCAATTCGCACAAGTCCTGATATAAGCCTATATCAGAGACAGTTAGACCTGGGGGACCATGTATATTTGATGACGGTGCAGTGGTATTCAATGGGTCCGGGGTTGCCCTTTGTTGGTGGAATTTCTTGAGCTTCAATTTCCTAATATATTGGTAAATGTCTGCTCTTGTCCTAGTGTAATTGAAGTTGGATTCAGGGCAATGAGACAGTCCCAGGGATAGTAGTTGAGCTTGAATAGAAGGGATTAGGCTGGGGCAAAACCATATAAACCATAATATACACACATCATCTGATACCCCTAGCATAACTGAGAAGCGGTTGAGTGGGAATGACCCTCCCGGCCCCTCTACATTACTTGACCAAGGGAGGGGGGGACCTAGCTCAGATTTCGCGATTGCTAGTAGTAGGGAGGATCTAGTTAGAAGGTTACGCACAACCAGACCCCTTAAACTGGTCTCCTGGAATATCGCAGGTATCCGTTCTAAACTAGAGGATGAAATGTGGCTAAATTACGTAAAGGCCTTTGATATTATTTGTACCCAGGAGACATGGTCAAGGGAGAATATTGATTTAGATGGTTATTGTTCTTTTAATGTGCATGCTATCGCCTCCCCGCAGGAAGAGCGAAAGGAGGACTGTTGACCCTGATCTCTCTTAAATATGGGTCTATAAATGTTAAGTCTGTTTGTAATTCACCTTGGTATCAATTGATTTTGATTTCTAATTTGTTCCAGGTTAAGACCCTTTTGATCAATTGGTACTATAATGTTTTTGACTCAAGCAGAAGTGACATTATTGTAAACCTTAAGGAGGAAATTGATAAGATCGCCGGGAAGTGGCAGCCCCTGTGTATCTACTGGGTTGGGGATTTTAATTGCACTTTATGTAGGTATAGCACAGATAAAGTCTGCGGGATAACAGATACTGAGGGTCAACCCCTAGTACATTTTATACATACTCCCCAGGGAGACGCCATAAATGCTATAATTGTTGTGAATGACTTGCTCATTGTTGATAACCAGGTCAGTAACCCAGATTACCAATATCCCACCTATATGGGTAGAGGTAGGGGAAAGTATCATTGATTTTATGCTAATAACTAGAAATTTTGCCTTTTTGGTAGATAGCTCCGCGGTGGAGCTAAATAACGCCAGCGACCATAACCCCCTTACTGTGTCTCTACATGCAGTTGCCCAAGAGATTGAAGGTGATGGTCGCCCCTGCAGTATAATACAAATCAAGGAGTGAGAATGAAGTGGAATAAGATCAATCCCCCACAATTTGAGGAGAGTAGAGTCAAGGCGAACTTAACTGATATTTTGAAATGCCTTGAATATGACTCTCCCCTGAAACAGTCATACAAGGATTTCAGATAATTTGTAGGGACGTATCTAGAAATCTAACAAACACATCTGCACCAAGGGAATCCAGGGGTACTAAATGGTTTAGCGCTGAGTGCACAAGGGCTCAAAAGGATCTAAAGAAGGCAGTACACACGAACCCACGAGATAAAGCCTTAATTAAGAGCGCAAGGCAGCGCTATAAAACCATAGTTGCGGATAGGAAACAGGATCTGAGAAAGCTGGCCTGGGAGGACCTTGAGAGAGCAAGTGCACTCAAATATTCCAAAAGCTTCTGGCAGGTAATAAACCGCCCATTGTTCTCAGAGGATTCAAGGGGTATGGATTCATTAATACCAGGGGATGTGTGGGAATCCCATTACACTAAGATATTCAACCCAAATGGCATCACTACCAAGGAAACAAGCCAGGAGGTCCCACTAAATTTAACATCTGCACTTCAGTTGAGCAACTCCCTCTCAGTGAGTGAGGTGGAAGATGCCCTCAAAAAAGGGATACATCTAAAAGCTGCAGGGCCGGATGGGGTACCCCTTGACCTATTTAAAAGTAACCTCCAACTTTGGGGACCCCTTTTGACAAATGTTTTCAGAGCAGCAATAATCAGCCCCATACCAACGTCATGGAAAGAGGCCATAGTGGTCCCTGTGTATAAAAAGGGAAAGAAGGAAGATCCGGCCTGTTATAGGCCCATTTCCCTAATTGACGCTACGGTCAAGGTTCTGGGGATTTTAGCCCGCCTTGATACCTGGGCAGACTCTAAAAAGCTGATATCCCAAACTCAATACGGCTTTCGAAGAGGCATGGGGACAAACGAACAGTGCCTAAACCTGGCATTGATTATGGGCAAGTACATGAAGGCAAGGAAGGGGTCGTTACACCTTGCCTTTATGGACTTGTCCAGTGCTTTCGATACGGTTAACAGAGGCAAATTGTGGTCAATGATGGGGGAAATGGGCTTCGAGGAACCTCTTGTCACTTTATTGTGGAGGTTGCACGCATCCACCACGGTAGCCATACGCTTTGGCCCAGGTGGAGAAAGGACGAGGCCCATTGTGTCAACAGAAGGAGTCCGTCAGGGCTGCATATTGGCCCCCTTTCTCTTCCTTTTGTATACAAATGGCCTTGAATCCGCCTTGAAAGATCAGGAGCTAGATTTTCCAAGAATTGGGGGAAAGCCAATCCCGTTGCTGTCATACGCGGACGACACAGTTTTAATGGCTTTAACCGCTAACAGCTTACAGAAGTCTTTAAATATCTTTACTAATTTTATGTTAGGCCTGGATCTAAAGGTCAATTTCACTAAATCTTATATCATGGTTTGCGGACCTAATAATACCAAATCAAGAAAGTTTACGGTAAATGCCAAGACAATCGACAAGGTCTCAAATTTTAACTATCTGGGGAATGTTTTTAATAATAAATTAAACTGGGAAAATCTTATCACATCCAGAGTTCAGAATACTAGTCGTGCTGTGGAAGGTCTCTTCCGCTTGCGTGCAAATTGGGCCATAAGCCAGTGGCGGAATTGTTAATCCTATACAGATCAAAATGTTTATCTATTGCCACTTATGGGGCGGGAGTATGGGGACATTATAAAAGCACGCAACTACAAACGTTAGAAAATAAGTTTTTAAAAAGATTGCTAATGATCCCAAATAGCGCTCCCACAGCATTCTGTCACTCCGAGGTAGGGGTGGACTTTATTACTGATCGGATTAATATTGCCCCATTGATCCTCTGGGCCAAAGTCTGGTTGTCAGAGGATCTAAAGCTAACAAGAGAAATTCTCAAAGATTGTATGGCGCTGGACAATTCTGAGACCATTCCATGGCTAGGCTATGTAAAAGAAAATTTAATGAAATAGGTCTTGGGCATTATTACGACAATCCAACAAGTATAGATACAAATATGAAATCGACCATAAAAAATGCATACTGTGGTGAGCGTGATAATTGCTGGCACCTAGCAGGATTGCAACCTCTTATTGATCACTTATTTTTACATCCCCAATTTTATTTATCTTTTACCACGAATGTGCAGTTTAGATTTTACCTGACTAGATTTCGGCTTTGCACATTGCACTTTTTAGTGGCCTTTCCTAAACAGGCCGGATGGTGCAATAATCTCATTCCTTGCCCTTGTGATAATATAGCACAACAAAGAACTTTGCACTTTACCCTATTCTGTGCTTTGTATAAGGAACCTAGGGCCCGGTTCCTTATTCCTTTTTTAAGAAAAACTCACCCTAGTAATTACCAGGAAGGTTTTAATAGATTATTATCCCTGTCTACCGAGGCAATCTGTACAATAGTACTAAATTTTATCAGGATTGCTTTTTTAATAAGAAAACGGTATGAAATGTAATTAAAATTGGCGTCTCCCTTTTAGAATTTTAGATTTTAAGAATTTTAGAATTTTAGAATTTAAGAATCACGTATTTTAAATTTCTGAGATAAATCAAGGAGTATTTGAGTCATGTAACATTTTATCGTATTTGATTCGATATGACATGTAATTTTGTATATCTTGTATGAATGTTATACTTTTATGGTTATTCAAACCGAATAAAGTTATTCTTGACTAGTTGAGCTTCTGCTACAGAAAGGTCAATATTAGCTAGATTGACGATGGTATTTGTATCCTGCGTTCTTGTATTGCTCTGCAGACTTTCATATTCTCCAACTGGTACTGTCTTTATTGTCGTCTGCCTCGACCCCACCTCGTTTCTTAGTCTCTATGCCTCCTGCAGGCCTGACGTCTCCCCCTTCTTCTTTGTGCATTGGTTTTGCGGCCAAGCCCTTGTTGCGGGGCCGAAGAGATTCCTTGCGGCTCCGTTTTAAAATATCTAGCTCTTCCCCCAGAGTGAGCTTAACACCACTGTGATCCAGATTCCTTCTTGCACTTTCATTGTCCGATTCACTCTCTGGGACTGAACTTAAATCTGATATTGATGTCAGTTCAGTATGATGTTGACCCTTGTCCCCTTGGCTGCTTGTCTGCATGTGTCTATTCGCAGTTGCTGTTCTGAGTGTGTCATAGCGTCTTGCAAATGTAAAAATTTGGCCGTTGGCGTAGTCATCATGGTCCCTTTTAAATTTATATGCTTTTCTTATTTTGATTTTTTCTTCCTCCTTTGACAACCTTAGTGTCATGTCTTCTCGCAACTTATGTCCGGGGTGAGAATCTCCTTCCTGATGTTTTATATCATTCTCTAAAGCATCAATCTTGGTCTGCAATTCCGCTCTATCAATATCCGCATATTTGACCAATATTTGCACCAAACGGCGGGACGATTCCAAATTGCATTCACCCCACTCAGCCATCATAAGTGGGTTAGGCGCCTCATAACTAGGGGCGATCATTATACGGAGGCCCCTGGGGATTCTCCCCACATCCAGATACCTCTTGAGCGAGCGCGCCTCCCACCATTTCGATTGTTCTTGGCGTTTGAGCTTTTCCAGCATTTTGAAATTCTCCTTTAACCCCTTGACTTTACCACTGTGCTCTTTCCCTGCTCCATTGCTGGCAGTGGCGGCTGGTGAGACTTGAAAGTGGTGGGCCGTAAAAGTTTATGATGAGTGGCTTGTGGCGAGCGAGCGCAGCGAGCGAGCCTGACAGCCACAAGGGGGGTTCGGGGCGGTTCTCCCCCCGAGAAATTTTTGAAAAAAGAGCGGGCAAATGGTGAATTTTATGCATATTTGAGAAAGCAAGAAGGTTAATAAAGCAATTGTTATATTCTAGTTTTGACATCAATAATGCTCACTAATATTACTGCAAATAATCTCTGTGACGACCTCACATTTCTCACATGAGAGGTCCTGTTTTGATCTAAAAGAAACTTTTTATATGGATGTTGCATGGAACAAACACAGCATTTCTCTGAAAAATGTCTATAATAGCCTCTCACACCACCTACATTCAAAATAAATTAAAGGAAAATCGTATTTAAAACAGTTTTTTAAGAATTATTCAATATCATCAGGGCAAGAATCCCAGCAGAACAGAGCTGGCTCTATAAGGGGACCCATGAAATTCTGGGGCTATGGGCCAGAGCTGAGCCCACTTTGTCAATGCCTTAAAACGTCTCTGACCAGGCCTGGTGTTTTTGTTTATGTCCTGACGCATGGCTTGCATTTTATTTCTTGCATTTGGAAGCCCCTGTTTTCATCAAACCACTTTACGTAGGCTGCAAGCCATTTTCAGGCCATAAACAAACACTTCTGAGGGTCACCTCTTCTTTTTCCTTCCAAATGACTCTCACCTTCCTTTCCATCCTCTGCATGCATTTTTACTCTGAGCACAACTTCCCCTAACACCCGCTTATGTTTGCCTTAATCACCATTGACTTTCTGCAAATTGCCAACAACCCACTTAATATAAAGATCTCACCTTTATTGGAAAGTGATACCCCTGCAACTTAACACTACCTACTCTAGCTTATATATAAACGCCACCAAACATTTGCATGAACTCACATGCCCCCTTAACCCGATAATGATCACATCTAACTTCAGTTACTTTAATCTACCACAAAGAAACTGAAGTGCATGCATCAAATGGTTTGCCTGCTCGAGAGCACCAGACTAATCCCAATAACATTGGACTAACTTAGGAATGTTTACTGCTTCCCAAACACAACAAAATGCTGTCAGAAACGGTAGGACTTTGGCTTACAAAATCATGCCGCCTTCTTAAAATATTGCCATCTGACTAAATATGCAAGGGCGAACACGCTAAGATTTAATTCAAACTACATTCTCGATGATGACAAATTCCCTAAAAAACCCTTGGACGACCATCCTAAGGAAAGCTAAATCAGACCCCACTGCCAACGCGCGCTTGGAGAGGAGACTTGTGGAATTTATGATTGGTGGCGCGTAAGCAGTCAATGAATTTTTGCATGTGTGCAAGCGAAAAGCGAAGCCAACCGTTTTTTAATGGTGGGTTGGGGTTGGGGCAAATTTTTCAAAAATTGTGTCTTTTGAGCAATATTCAGCACTATTTCTGTGATAATTGTGCCAAACAGACAGTTATTTTAGGGATTTATCAAGTAAAACACATTCATTCAAGCAATCATTGACAATTTTTAAAATGAGTAAAATGGTAATTCCACCATATTTTTCCACCAGCTGCAGCCGTTGAGACATTGTGTGGCAAGGCAGCAGCCACAGGAAGTGAGTGAACTTCAGGCCTCTGATGCATTCTATTACTTCAGTCTCCCCACAGGGGCAGCAGCTTACCATTTGTCATGAAAGGGAAAGGGCTGCATAAATGCTTCGAATCAGTATTGCTCAAACAATCAAACATTGCAAGGGGACAGTTTTTTCAGGAACGTGCCAAACCAATTAATGGAGCAGAAAAGCTAATAGAGGGAAAGGAAGAAGAGAGTGAATACGATTTCATGAGAGGAAAGTGGGAAAAGAAGAAGGAAGAGAGCAAGGGAGAGCATTTGAAACTTTTTTGCACTTGTTTTAAACCCTAGTTTTGCTGAGTGGTATGTTTGGAAGTGGTACGTGATTTTTGTAGATGTTCTTCCCATTTATGCACCAAGGAGCCTATTTATGAAGGGTTTGCATCGCATTTGTACCACGTAACGTGGCGCAAGCATGACGCAAACCCTAAAAAGCTATTTATCAAGTCAAGCAAGGCCACTTTGAGTGTCTCTGTGTGACTTGATAAATCAGGAGTAATGCAACCAGTGCAAATCGCTGCGTTGCGTTACTCTGCCCTGGGAAGGCATTCCATGAGAGTTGCATGGGTGTTCTCAAGCAACTCCTTTGGTTTTTGATGCATTCCTAGATTTACCATCACTGGTAAACCTGGGAATGCACCAAAAGATACGCCTTCACAGGGGAGGCATAACGAGTAGAAATATCTTCATTTCTCCTCGTTACTTCCTCTTTCAATATAGAGGAATATGCCTCTGAGTGTTGTTTTTGTGTAGAAAGGTGCACAAAAACAATCCTGCATGCCATGCAGGCACATGCAAGAGTGCCTGCATTGGCACTAGGCAGCCCATTGTGCGCCAGTGCTTGCAAAAGGACAGGAATGCACAGTATTGTAAAAAATACGCCCCATTCCTGCCCTTTCCCTGTATTGCAGCACAACAAGATGACTTGCTGCGCTGCGTTACTTTTTTATAAATAGGCCCCCAAATTTCTTTTAGTGTTGAAGCTGATATGAGGAATTCTGTTTTGTTTGAGTTTCAGTTCCCTTTGTATCATCGAAACTGGTAATCTGCCACAACAGTGATATGCCCTGATACCATTAAATACTGTCAACCTCTCAAACTACAGCTAGCACGTGGCCCCAGCCCATGTGTGACCACTTTAACATCTTCTGGCTCTTTAGCCATAGGCACTTTGCATCTTGGAACTTGTAGTGTCAGATCCGAGTACTGACTTAAAGCTATAGAATTTAAATAATAGGCGAGGACAGGTTGCAGTTGTCACACTTGACCCTGGGCCACTCAGCAACAAGACTCTGTCCAAAGGTAAAATTTGGACTTGAGTATTTCCAACTTTACACTCGCTCAAGATATGTGCGTGGGAGGTAATCTGTATAATGTTCCTTCTTGAAAGGTTTAGGGTGTTAATACACAGAGGGGCTTGGGAAGAGAAACGCTGTCATTCCAGTGCAGATAATAAACATATATACCACACAAAGCTCACAGCGGCCCTGTGATAGGCAGGCATTGGATTAACTGGTTGTGACATCCCACAGATTAACCTACGAGTGCCTGCGAGCCATCCATCATCTAAAGTTATTTGTCATAGGCCAGGCCTGGTCTGATAAAGAATGCTTGCCTTTCCTCCCTGTAGCACGTCCTACGGCCTGTACTGCCTCAAACTCCCTGTCTCGCTGAATGTTAGATATCACTGTTTAGAGCACGTTGCCTCATTTTTTTCCGACTAACACAGGATTCGCTGGAGTACAAAAAACATGCAGTAATACTACTACAACAGGGCTGCACTGACTGTAGGGTAATGTGATAAACAGTACACAGCTCACGGATGCATTTACTGCTCCTTCTACTCTGTACAATGCCAGTGAACCTAAATGTGTGGAATAAAAGCGACACTAACAGAGTGAAAACATTATTTAAATGTAGCGTAGAGCCAGTTTTGCCTGGTAAACACGTAATCCACAACCATAGCTAAAAACGCTCAAATTAATTATGAATTGTGAAGTTATTTTACCTGTTAAATATGGGTTTTTTTACACCGTGGCTGCGTGCCTGTGACTCTAGACTCTGATTCTGCCTTTAGTTTATTTTAGCTGATCCCGGGGCCAAGGTCACAAAGTGAGGTCAATCGGAACTGTACTAATGAAAAAATAGCTCTGATCTCCATGACGATCCCGCCTCGTATGCAGTGCCGTTACTGCCTGGTGGCAATGCGCACGAAGAGGGAAGAGAGAGTATGCGCAGAAATCAAATAGCCAATCACTTAATTACGTAGCACCACACCCTTTCCCAACTCGTCACAGGGTGGGTGGGCCCCCACCCTGTGACGAGTTGGGAAAGGGTGTGGTGACAATGCTCTCCAATCCCTGATTGACGTGGAGGCTTAGTGATACAGGGCTTGCATTAGAAACGCCCGGGGCTCACTTTACCTCCATGTCAAATGGGGGTGGAGACTGTGTCTTGATGCTCAGTCTTTGCCGAGCTGATGACATCACAGCCCTCAGGGCTGTGAGGTTGTCAGCCGGCAAAGAAGAAGGGCAAAGTGAAAGCCTCGTGAGTCACGTGACGTGCTGCACACTAGTCAGTGTGTGTTATCAGCAAACAACATCGCAGTGACGCTGAGTGGTGCAGACACTGCCCCTTACAAGTGAGTGTGAGTATTATTTTAATTAAAAAGATTTGTATATTTTTTTTTGTTGTCAGATTTGGCATTGCTTATTTGGCATTAATTGCTGTAAATGTAAAGGGGGCGGAGCCCCGACGCCCATTCACAGAAACCGCCACTGATTGCTGGCATCTAACAGATCCGATGGAGAATTTGTGAACATTTCCTCCGCAGCTAACTCGCGGTTCCTAAGCGTGTCGGCAGACATTGTGGCTTCATATAATTTGAATATTGCCTGCTCTCGCCTCCGACAGTATCAATGCCTGTCACCGGCTGCAGAAATGCACACTTCCCAACCTGTGCGTTACTTTTTTCAAAAGCGTATCTTTCGTGCAGAGCAGGGATCCGCGGCTGTCCTTTTCCGTTATCCGCCCACGAGCAGACAACACGAATGACACCGTAACTCCACACACCTCCGACTTGGCGCTGCTATCGTTGCTGTAACACGTAGCACAGGGGGCTCCGTCCGTTCCGTTTTCGGACTTTGTGAAGTGCCCCGGGGGTCCACGCCAAGTTAACACCACGAGCCCGTAGTGTCGTAGGCAGGATTGCCCGGAACAGAAGACTGCCAGCTACGGAGCCTGCTTCCTGGAAAGGGGTCCACAAACCGGTGGTAGTCAAACCGGCAAAATATCCCAACACCTCGCTGTCGCTCCAACTTTTCAGGAAAAACGAGCGCGGACCCAAGTACCTGCAAATTTAATTTATTTGCCAAAGTCTGCCATAACGCGTTTCAGCCGAACAAGCGGCCTTGATCACATGACAATGCTTGGACATTAACACCGCTTTTTAAAGTGCAAGTGCATCTAAATAACAATGGACATAGAAGACATATTTCCGTGTTAATCAGTTTAAAAGCATGAATGCCTGAAAGGAAAATAAAATTTTAGATACTATGTCTGAGAATATATTAACTGTAAAATACAATGGTTTTCGACAAGATATACATGCCATCAATGCCTATTGTTAATATCAAACACAGTTCTTTTCCAACAGCCACTGCATTTCGGCCAATATATATATATATATATATATACATACATACATATATATATTTATCCTCCATCGTGAAGCAACTGTATCCTACAGCACGAGCCATTGAACTCACACCGAGAGCGTAGAAGATTATATCTTGGGGAGAGATAAGCCTGTCATGGTTCAGGCTATACAGAGATGCATTAAAAAATCAATTTGTTCCTCCCACAGTCTTTCAACCCAACAATTTAAAAGTTTTCTCCCATCTTCCAGCTCATGATTTTCCCTCCCGCAATCCTGGTGTCTAACCCATCCCTTCCTACTTTTATCGCCAAAAACAAAGAAAAATACTTTCTAGGACAGCCACCTTAGAAAACCTAAAATCAGCTATTTAGGGCCGTAATACCGGAGTGCCCTGGGAGTGCAGCGGGCGTTTCGCGCCCGCTTTATGTTCCCCGGGGCACTTTGGTATTACAGAAGGGGCCGCAGATGCTTCTACATCCCCTTCTGTAATACCGATAGCGCTGCCGCACATAAAGCGCCAGAGCTATCATTAGAGAGCATTCCCACATTTACATGAGGGCGTGGCCCCATGCAAATGAGGGAATGCCTTTGCCTCTGCACCGTATTACAGACGAGCGCGCAGAGGCAAAGAAGCTGTCATGAGTTGCACTGAAAGTGCGCCACCTAAGCGGTGGCACACTGTCAGTGCACCCCCTGATGGCAGCCCTCGGGAGAGGGGTAAGGGGGTCCCATGGACCCCCCCAGACATCCCGTTGCAGGCGGGTGCAGCCACACACTGCATCTTGAACCACAAAACAATACAGAAAAAATACAGAAACAAGCATTCATCAGACAAGTATACAACAGGCGAAATATGTTATTTATGTCACAAACAAATATATAAAAATAAAACTTAATTTTAATGGGAATGTTGGAGCTCTTCTAAATTCAAATAAGGCCACACATCGTCCACACTGTATTCAGTTTGTTGCACTTGCACTGCTCTCGTGAATCAATCTGAGGATACTAACTTACTTTTTAGCCTCCAAATTCAAATCTATTCACATTTACAGATTTGTTTAAAATTTTCAATTGTACATTTTGCTTATATATTTATGAACACGTTCTTAATCTGTTAATATTAGTTAATTTTTGAAGCAGTCGCGGATCCCCCAAGTAGGCTTCGCGGGCCCCGGACCATGGATGAAGAACCACTGTACTAGACCTTATTGGTCCACTCTCGAAAAGTTTCAAATTAGCTTTTGTTGCAAATGATCAAATGATCAAGGGACCCAAATTAACCCCGATATTTCAGCAGGATGGACACAAAGAACCATTTGTTGTTAGGCAATGCAAACTTCGCCCTCTCAGGGTGGACAGAAAGGGCTAATAGTCTGTTAGGCAATGTGAGCTGTGCCCTCTCAGCTGAGTGGCGCAAGTCCATCCTTTTAAGAAAAGACTTTAAGCCCTGTGAATTGGCCACAAATGAAGCCGGCTGCTAGGCATAGGGTCTGCTTTTCGGGGACCCATTCATCAAGGAGGTCACTGGTTTGTGAGTATGTTCACCTCGTTGGATAAAGCACAGGCAGTCCCCAAAACGTTACCAGGGATGGCAGAGGGCGCTCAGTTGGCCGTGTATCCTTCCAGCCCTCTAGAGCAGTGGCTACTAAACTTTTTAGAACCACAACCCATTTTTTAGTACGAAAAAAGTTTGCAGCACACCTAAATTTAATTAACATGAGGCGAGCGATTTTTTAATGTAATACAGAATCTTGTGTGGTGCATTGTTATTTGCAGACTGCATATTTTCCATTTAAATGGTCACTAAATTTGCAGAGACATACAGTTTTAGAGATAAAACTTTATTGCGCACAAAGATAATGTGTGATAATCGGGTTTCAGTGAATATTTATTAATTGTGCATCACCGCGTAAAGTGTCTTGATTTGTCTGTTCCTACTAAAATATTTGTTTTCATCACACTTCAGAAGTGAAAAAAAAATGTGCTTCATTTTGCTTTCCTAACTGCTGAATGTGTACAGTTCTTTTAAAGGTATTGTGTGTTAGGAAAAATGACATCCTCCAGCTTTCCTTTTACACTTCATGTACCTCAGCAGGACTGTCACATAATTCACTTTATTTTTCTTTCTCTGACTTGAAAGTGAGAGGAGTTCGTAAACACCAAACTCTGGGGCCGATTCCGATTCGGGCCGGAAATCTCTCCGACCGAGCCGGACCCGGAGAGATTTCCGACCGAATCGGACCCTAGCAGTCCGACCGAACGAGTACGATGCGCACGCATGCTATCGGACTCGATTCGGTCGGACTCCCATTGAAGTCAATGGAAGCCTGTCGTACGACGCGTACACGGGCTCCCATTGACTCAATGGGCACGACGCGAACAAGGGCGCCCCCTACAGCGTGTTCGCGTCGATGCGGGTCGCACCGTGCATGCACGTGTAGGGGGGACCCATGTGTCCCCCCTGTGTGCGACTCGCACGCCTACGCTTCCAGGGGGGTCTGGCACGGACCCCCAAAGTGCGGCTCCGACAGCTCCTTGGAGCCGGGCTGCGCGAGTCGGTCGGAGCGGTCGAGGTGCGCATCGTACTTACCCGGCCGGGAAACGTCTCCATTGCGAGGTGCGCGTCGTCCCCGTGCGAGTCGGTCGGAGCGGTCGGGTCCTGCGAACGAGTCGGTCGGAGATTTCGCAAGCGCACTCATCGTACTCGCTCGCCCGGATGCACGTACGACTCGGTCGGGAAATAGGGCTCCGAATCGGATCCGGTTAAGCCGAATCCGATTCGGTGCCCTACCGGCCGAGATCGGAATCGGCCCCTCTGTGTTAATAACCAGCAGGAGATATAGCCTTACATTTGACCTCTGTCTTTGAAGCACAGCAAATGTGAACTGATAAATACAGAATTTAAAAGCATCTTTATTTATAGCCTGGCCTTGGGCCACCCACCAAAAATTTGCTTGCAATGCGTCACGACCCACAGTTTTGGTAAGCACTGCTCTAGAAGATATTCCAGAGGAAGTGGCAACTGTAATAACTACTACAGAAGACACACACTTTTCCCTTCAAGAACCAGAGCTACCAGAGAGTGAAGATACCAAGGAGCCTCTCTGAAGACGCCCGCCTTCCACCTACAAAGGTGGTCTCCAGCGGAAATGAAACTCCATTTCAACTGCCTCGAAATTCCTAGAATGATCATTCACGATCAAACAACGGAACCCCAAAGAAGTCACACTGCATTTTACTCAGGATGGACAATATTTCTGCAGTACAATATATGAACTGACTGAGAGGGGGGGAGGGGGCGAGATTCCACATACTAGCGCACACAGTGAAGGAGTTCTGCGAGTTTTGCCTTTCCAACAACACTTCAGTGTTGGTGATACACCTGCCAGGCAAGTTCAATCAGGTAGCAGACTGGAATTCCAGATTTTTCTTTGACCCCCAGTGAATGGAAACTTCACCCCTCCCCTTTAAACTCTGATGGACCAATGGGAGCCCTGCCAGATAGAACTCTTTCCCTTTTCAGATTCCCTCGTTCTACAGCTGGAGACCGGACCCATTAGTGGTGGAATGGAATGGAAGGTAAAGAATTATGCTTTTTCTTTATTTGTGATAATTTGTAAAGAGTTACATGCCAGATCAGGAGACAATCGCTTGAGATGTTTATGATCGCTCCTTTGTGGAAGACGGAGTCTTGGTTCCCAATCCTGCAAGAGCTCTCGGTCAAGCGCCTCTCATGCTTCCATCCTTTTCAAACATTCCCCTCGACCCAACACACTAGTCATTCCCAACCAGTTTCAACTAGTGGCATGGAATCTTTCCATGGTAAGTGCCAGGCCTTTTCAGGAAAGGTCTCTTTTTCATCAGCAGATCTTAGTCAGATTCTATCCATAAACATTACAGATCAGCTTGGAATAGGTGGACACGTTAGTGATTGAAAGGGATCTTGGTCCCTTGGGTCTGATGTAAAGTTTCTAGTCAATTTTCGGCCCAGTCTGGCAGCAGAGGGTCTATCTTACAGAACTGTTAATTCATACTATTCTGCCATTTCTGCAGGTCACATTCCTATGATGAACGACCCCATAGGGGAAAACCCTTTAGTGTCCAAGATTCTTCGAAGTCCTGTGGGATGTATCTATTGTATTAAGATTCTTGAAACCCTTGCCACAGAATACTTCTTGTCTAGTATGCGATTGCTTCCTATCGGAGGTTTAAGAGGTGAAAGTCTTGAATCTAACAGGTGGGTTTTATACACAGGAGGGGGTTATATTTTTTTAATCCAAAATAATTAAGAGGCACATTTACCAAAGAGTTGCGCCACCCTTGCACCACACAATGGGGCGCAAGGGCAACACAACTATTGAATCAGATTTATCAAGCCAGCAAGGCTACCTTGAGTGGCCCTTCATGGCTTGATAAATCCAGAGTAACAAAAAAGCAGCGCAAATCGCCGAGTTGCGTTACTCTGCCTCATGGAGGCCTTCCATTGGTGGAGCGTGGGTGTTCCCACGCATCCACCCATGGATTTTGGCAGATTCCCAGATTTACCATTACTGGTAGACCTGGGAATGCCTCAAAATGCTACGCCTCCCCAGGTGAGGCGTAACGAGGAGAAATATCTTTATTTCTCCTCATTTGTTCCTCTTTTTATGTGTGCTGCATTCTGCATCATACATAGAAAGAGGAAAATGCCTGTGAGGATTGTGTTTTTTGCAGGAAGGTATCCCTTCCTGCACAAAAACAATCCTGTATGCAATTCAGGCACCCTTGCACCATGGTGCAAGGGTGCCTGCATTGGCGCTAGGCAGCACATTGTGCGCCAGCGCAAGGAAAGGACAGGAATGTGCTGTGTAATGTTAAATACGGCACATTCTTGCCTTTTCTCTTTCATGCAGTGCAGCAAGTTGGCCTGCTGTGCAGAGTGAAATATTGATAAATATGCCCCCGAATTGTTTTCCAGATAGATATCATATGACTCCATTCCGACAGAAACCAATCTGTGCACTGTAACCTTAAAACCAGCACATGGTACACTAAACTGTCCCAATCAAATAATTTCTTTATCTCTCTGATCAGTCCTTGCTCCCCAGTTTTGTTGCCACATTAGCAAGGTGGGTAAAATGGAATTTATCAGAGGCAGGCATTAATACCTCACTTTTCGGGGCTCATTAAGTCACCAAGGCCACTAAAGTGTAATTCTAGGTACAAACCTGTATTACATTATGCGGACGGCTGACAGGTCTTTGGAGTCTGTTTTCAAACAATTGTATTATAAACCAGTAAGACATCCATTTTCTGTTCTAAACTGCATAATAGGAAGTCTTCAGTCCTGTCATAACATTTAAAATTTTATAGCATTCGTGAACAAACATTTTCAATACTATTAAGGACAAGGAGGCAAGGAATATCTCACCCAGTCAGATGGGGATGCAATCAAAAGTTTACTAAATGCATTTTCTGTTGTGTCATTACTAGGCCTGGGTGGAACTTGCAGAGTTTTGCTCCGCGGAATTCCACGGAGTTCCAACAAAACTCAGCAAGATTCCGCAGAAGTCTGCGAACGGGTGGAAGAATGCTTGTCCGCCCATTCGCGCTGCTTTTTCAGGGCAGTAGAGCGTTCCGTGCTGAAAAATCAGCGAGAACGGCTCCACGCAGTCCGCATGGGAGCGGCCATTTTGTTCTACCCGCTTGTTGTCTGCATGGTGCTGGGCCGGACTTTTCTATCCATTTAAATCTATTCCAGTCCTACCTGTATCCCACTCATCCACCCCTCATTTAGCTTTTTTTCACATTTTTGTCTTTTTTTTCATTTTTCCGTGACTTTTTTTACTTTTTTTTTGTTTTCCCTTTTCTACTTCCTTTAGCTCTTCCTTTCTGCTTCTTTTTCTTACTTCCTACTTTTTTCCACCCCTGCCCCATGTCGGAGGAGCAACAGGCAGTAAGCAGGGGCGCCAGTGAGGCTGCTACAAGCCGCTCACCTTGCGGTTGCCAGTGCCGCCAAAGGGTGCAGCCCGCTCCATTTGTTCTGAGGCAGGGGGGGGCCGTACTTGTTTTTCATGTGCAGCGCCACCTCCCCTCCATGCTAGCAGCAGGCCTTTGAGGGGGTACGCCCTGCGTGAGCATTGTTTGCTGTGGGAGAGAATGCACCTGTGCGTGTACCGGAGTACTGGGGTTTAGTGAACCATGCAGCAGCTGACGTACCGTTGGGCTGACCTTCTGGACAGGGAACAGGACCTGGTCGACCTTATTTTTTGTGTTCTTGAATGCTAATATTGCAAAAAGCATGCTGCTCACTTTCAGAGGTAAGTTAAGTTTACATTATGAATATTATGTCATCCAGCTTGAGCTAGCCAGGTTTTCGCACTGCTTGACGCTACCTAATCGAACTCATCTGTGCTACCTTGGGCTGATTATTTAAGAAGTCATGCAAACTCCTTTGTCCTGTCACTAAGATAGTGATTTAGCGTATCTATGCCTTTCTTTATGTAGCTCAAACAGTCCCAATCTCCCAGTGATGTGTAGTATGCATCTATGCATTGAAAAGGGAGACTGAGTTGGCCCATTAAAGGGAGTTGAGAAGCAAACATAATTTGTTGTAATGCATTAGTCGTTCCAAATGTACTCTAGGTTTAGGAAATAAGGAATAGGGCTTAGGAAATTAGAAATAGATCAACTCAATACTACTAGTAGAAAAGTACAATGCTACTGTGTTTGCCCGTCAAAATATTTTTTTTATCTTCTTTAATCTTATATCAGCACCCAAGAGCAAGAGGGCATCCAAGGTGGGTGAAGGAGGAGCTGCCACCACCAGTGCCACAGCTGATGGTTCTGCTGGCCTCATTAAGTCTTGTTAATATTATTATATCCCTAACTTTTACTTCTCCCTACTATTAGAATAATTCTAATTTTTCCTTGATTTTTTTTATAGTCTCCCTTTTTCTCAACTCCTCTATTTAATGTTTGTTAAATTCTTGTTAGCCCGGCATTATCCTTGTTTCTATATTTTATGTTTCTGGAGCTGAATTCCTTCTGTCTATACTAGCCTGTAGCTTTCTTCTGGTTTGTTAGTAAGCTTTCCCTCTCCCCTTATATATCTTGTGGTACTGTAAGACTACAAGAACAGATGTTTGGTACTCTACTGTAAAGATTGCAGGCCCAAGTAAGCTTTCATTCACTACGTATGTTTGTTGAGAAGACTTTCTTTTTCTTGCTCATGCTCAAACAGTTAAAACGAATGAGTGGCCATGGTCATGCTGGATCCCCCCAATGTTGTGTTATGGTGCATTTATACAGTATACCAGCAGTCTCCATGACGGTGCAGCATGGCAGAAAAGTATGAGGTCCCATTGCATTTGCCAACTAAAACCATATGTCCTTCATTGACCATTATTCCACCCCTTCAATGTGCTTTAACTACAAACAAAAAGTTGGTTGGCTTGACTATTTGGCTGCTATACATTGTCAACCAACAAACCACCCAAAGTGATAGTTTTGACAGAAGATACTGCTAACTGAACTGTAGTAAGGTATCACAGTTGTATTTTGTTAAAAGAAAAGAGGAGGCGTATCTGGCATCGAAAATGTGTAATTTTTTTTATGCAAGCACAGACCACCAGTGCCAGGGCCATCAGCAGCATCAGTGTGCCCAAGGCGGTAGAGGAGGCAGTAGGAGGTACAGTCCCAGCGGTGGCAGGGGCGGTTGGTGGTAAGTCACATTGCTTGCATCTTGTTGCATTTGTTAAGCGAGGCAGATATCCCTCCCATCATCATTCATCACCTCCCTGTCCATGGCATTTTTCCACCCGTGACCTAACTGCAGCATGGTTCAATTTGGCACTGCAGTGCAATGTGCGTCTGCTAAAGTTAATGCGGCATTTACAAAGTTCTCAATGCATTACAAACCGAAAACAAGGTGTGTTTCCCAGTGTCCACTCAGTCACCTCCTACTAGTACTTCACTCCTTTATTCTTTCCTAAGTTCAGCCTCAGCCTACCCAAAAAATTGAAAAATCCATTCTTTGCATGTGCCACATTTTTCTGGTGATTTATGTATATATATTTCATGGCTTCCATTATGGATTTACGCCTGTTAACATTTTTCCCTTTCATCATTCTTCAACTACAGTGGCTGACTAAGCCAAAACTTAGCACATGATGATCAGTGACACCCCACTATACTATAGCAAAACATCTACCTACCCTAATCCCTCTAACTTACCGTGCAGTAGAGTAAGTTTTCTTACTGCCAAGCGAAGGGAGTTGTTGAAAATAATTTGTGGTGGAGGGCGAGTCCAGGGAGTAAAGTGGGACTAAGTGCCTGATTTAGAGTTTAGTGGATGTGATACCATGTGATGAATGTGCCAATTACAATTTATACCCTGTTCCTTTCCCTGACCACTTCCAACGCCACGTGCTTTGTTAGCTGGCACTGCTTCACCAGGAGGTGGCAAGCCTTTGCGCATGCATTCTTGATGCCCTCCGATACCCTTTTTTTAATTTTTGCTTTGGTGGGAGAGACTTTTGCTGTGGGTGGAGAGAGTGGGAATTGGGATGGGAACGGGAAGCTGGACTTTGCTTTGGTTATTATTTTGGACATTGGTTGGGGACAAGGTGATATTTGTTTGGAGAGAGAGGTGGGCCTGTTGTGGGTGGAGAGGGTGGTTTTTTATCATTGTTAAGAAAAATTAAAGGGAAATTATTCTGTTACTTTATGCCTGAAATAATCTTTTTGTGTTTTACTTTGCACTGCTGACTTTTAGTGCAGCCTGTTGTTTTTAATCTGGTTATCAAAGTGTATACCAGTTATTTATACCCTTGTCCTACTACCCACTGTAACTATATTGACAACTAGGAGGGTATGCTGCCATTGCCTATGCCTATATTGCCTACAACAACCTAGATAAACAACATCTTAATTTTCAGTAGAAGTTAGTTACTAACTAAACTAGTTCACTTCACTCCATTGATCTCTTACCTGAATAGATGAAGTGATGGCTGCTACCTCTCTCAATCTTCCAAAACATTACTTCAGGGTTTCCCAAGGTGCCTTCTTAATGCTGGTGGTAGTAGTAGCAGGCTAGCGTGCTAACAGGGATAACAATCACAAGTGAGGTCCCACTCCCACCTGGGTGAACTCCAACTGTAGGATTAATCAGAAGGATTATCCATCACAGGCAACAAATTGAAAGAGATCACAGAGTTAGTGGGTTATATTTATATCATAACTTTACAAAGACTGAGACCAGACAACCACCATGACAAAGACCTGATATTATAACATAAACTAGCAATAGTAACTTCTTCTGAGCAATGGGGCGCTAGTATTTAATTAAAACTAAAATTACAAAATCCTCAAGTCAGGAGAAGTGGACTCAGATTTCGGAGTGGACAAGGTTAAGTGTTTACGCAACACAAGGCCTGAATGATGATGTTGAGGAATGATGTTTTATATATATATAAATGATGGATCACTTTTATGTGTGGGTGGGTAAGTGGGGCTGGAGTGGGCTATTGCTCATGTAATAGAAGATCCCGAAGTGAATTGGTGTCGCTTTCAGCACATCTGCTCCACCAACTGTGTGAACCATTTATGGTGTAAATGAAGTCACACCTCAATAAATCCAACAGCCTGGGGGAAGAGGATTAGGGGTTTGATGAATGGATGTGAAAGAGGAGTTGGGGAAAGGTGTGACAAAGACAAACACTATTTATCAGAGCGATTAACAGCACATCATCATCATCAAATCTGTTGTGAAAGGAAATTAAAGAATGAAAGTTCAATTAAATGCTTTGCAAATAGACCTTTAATTTTTTTTAATTTTTTTTTTGAGGTTTTATATAGCGCTAGCCAGACCCAAGGGTATCGGAGCGCTTTACATCAGTCGAGAAGCAGAGGAATACGTAGAACAGTACAAGTATAGAACAGGGCGGGAGAAGTCCCGAAAGATGAGAGTCCAGGCTCATTAGAGATGGTGAGACGTCTTCACTGGGTGCCAGGGTCCTTGGGCAATCGACTCATCCGTTGTTGGTGTCCTCCTACAATCAGTGGCTCTTGTCCCTTCCCCAGGCGCGATCTAGGAAAAGGGTTTTGAGCTGACCTTTGAACTTTGCAAACGAGGGGATGGTTATAATATGGGGTGGAATCGAGTTCCAGATTTTGGGAGCATTGCCCGCGAAGGATCGTGCCGCGGTTCTTTGTTTGCGCGCTTTCAGTGGGATGAGAAGTAGGGTGTTCGAGCTCCTGAGGGCCCTCGTCTGGCCGGCTTTTTAGTTTAGAGGCTAGGTATTCCGGTTTGCCTGTGTGGAGAGCTTTATGAGTGAGGCAGGCTGTTCTGAAGCTGGCGCGCATATCCACTGGGAGCCATTTTAGATCTCTAAGTGCGGGTGATATGTGTGCAAATTTCTTCACTCCTGTGACCATTCTGGCAGCAGCGTTCAGAGTAGTTTTGAGGGGAGCGAGGTGTATCTTTGATGAACCAGAGAGGGCTGCAATCCCATAGTCTAATCTCGATAGCACCAATGCTTGAGTAGCTTGTTTGAAGACCTTGGGAGGGATGTAAGGTTTAATTTTGTTCAGTAGCTTCAGGTTTAGGAAGGCGCTCTTGGCAGAGTTTTTAATGTGTTTGGTCATGTCCAGCTTCGGGTCTAGAGTGATGCCAAGTGATTTTACAGAGTCTGCTAGGGAGAGGTTACTGTTGAGTGCATCGATCGCTTTTATCCATTCCACAATTTGGGGATTTTCTTCCTTGTTAGAGATGAGGAGTATTTCTGTTTTGTCTTGATTGAGTTTTAGGTGGTTCCTTGAAAGCCAGCTTTGGACATCTCTGAGCGTGTCATTGAGTCTCTGGATGTCTGACATGGAGGAGGTTTCCAGATATATCTGTGTGTCGTCTGCATATAGATGGAAGGGGATGTTAGCTTTTTGAGAAGGGTGGTGAGGGGTTCCATGTAGATATTGAAGAGTTGCGGGGAGAGAACTGAGCCTTGGGGGACACCCCTGGTGACAGGGTGTAAGTCGGACTCAAAGTTTTTGATTTTAATTCTTTGGGTGCGGTTGTGAAGGAAGGAGGAGAACCAATGGAGTACTACCTCGTCTAGCCCAGCTCTTTCTTGGAGAACTTTGATGAGGAGTTTGTGGTCGACCGTATCGAAGGCTGCTGATAGATCTAGGAGAATGAGAAGGCAGCATTGGTCTGCATCCAGTGATTTGTGGATGTCATCAATGACGTTGAGGACCACGGTTTCTGTGCTGCATCCTTTTCTGAAACCCGATTGGTGGGAGTCGAGAAGGTTGATGCTATCTATGTGTTGCGTTAGTTGAAGGAGTACGCATCTTTCTAAGGTTTTTGCTAGAAGAGGTAAGTTGGAGACTGGTCTGAAGTTGTTTAGATCGTTTGAGTCTAGGCCTAGTTTTTTCATCAGTGGCGAGACTTGGCCGACTTTGAGGCAGTCAGGTACGACTCCGGTTTTCAGGGAGCTGTTTATAATCCGGCACCAGAGAGGAGCAAGGGCGAGTTTCAGCATTTTTGAGAGTTGAGGAGGTAGAGGGTCTAGGACGTGGTAAGAGGGGTTGGCGGTGGTGATCAGTTTGACTATCTCTGCTTCCTGAATGGGGATGAACGACTTCCAGGATTTTGGAGGGGGCTTATCTGCGTTGTCCGTGGGACCCGGTGCTGCATTCTTGTTAGGTGGGGTGCTGTTGTAGTCCAGTGCGAGCTCAATCTTGTTGATCTTGTCCTCAAAGAAGTTGGCGAAGTTGTCGCATAGTTCTTTGGAAGCCTGCACTGGGAAGGTGGCGGGTTTGGAGGTTTGTTGTTTAATGATGTTAAAGAGCTCTCTGGGCCGTTTTTTTGCATTGTCCAGCGCGGTGCAGAAGAACGAGGATTTTTCGGACTGGATGTGTTTTTTGTACTTTCTGCGCGCTACTTTGAGTTGTTCCCGATGGGTCATCAAAGGATTGTTTCTCCAGAGTCTCTCTGTGGCTCTAAGTTGTCTCCTTTCGAGGTTAATGTCAGTGTTAAACCAAGATCTCGATGGGGTATTCCTAGGTTTTTTTAATTTCAGGGGGGCTATTTGGTCAAGCATGGACGTCATATTTGAATTATAATGCGAGGTGAGTTCTGATGTGGTGAGGTGGTCAGGGGCGTTGTGAAGGATCGCGCCTATCTTTTCTTCTAGGACCGATCTAGGAATCTGAGTTAGGTTTCTAGACCATTTGGGGGGGTCTTGCTGCGGAGGCTGGAGTAGAATCTTTTGATTGATGTGGAATAGAATGATGTGGTGGTCCGACCATTCTACTGGGAGGGTGTGGTCAATTGTAATTGCGTCAAGTTGAGCGATAATAGCATCTAGTGTTGATCCTTTCCTATGCGTTTCTTCGGAGCAGAGTTGGGTGAGATTGTTATCCTGAAGAAGATTGGTAAGTGTTTGGATTAGCGGGTTTTTAGCATCATTCCAGCGTAGGTTGAGGTCCCCGAGGATGAGGTTATGCGCTTCACCGAGTGAGCAGTGAGCGATCAGGTCAGAGAGGTGTTCCCCAAAAGCGGGGGTGTTGCCTGGGGGTGATATAGAAGGTTGCAGAGCATTGCTTTGTTGTTGCCTGTCTTAATTTTGGTGGTAAGGCATTCCATGGTGGAGTAGTTGAAGGTGTTCATTTCTGTGATGGCAATGTTGTTCTTGTGTATGATTGCTAAACCTCCACCTCTTTGGTCTTTTCTGTCCTTGTTGATGATGGAGAAACCAGGGGGCACCAGCATATCTAGGTTTGGAGTGGAGAACTCGTTCAGCCAAGTCTCTGTGATGAACGCGATGTCTATGTCATGAGAGAGGATGGTTTCTGCTAATTCTGTTGCATGTTTGGAGGCGGTTCTGCAATTAATAAGCATGCAGTTGGCAGGGGACCCCTCAATGGTGTGTTTTATTGTGGGGAGGGCTCTGGGTATGGTGGTGAGAAAGGCCGGGGGTCTTGGGGAATTCAAGGTGGGGTGATCCCTTCCGACGCCTGTGATCACTTGGATCTTGCAATTAGGGTAGGCTGTAGGGGGGGAGTCGTAAGTTGAGGAGAGCTCCGCCGCCTCCTTTGAGGACATAGCGGCTATGGTTCTTCTCGGTCTCTGTGTTCGGGTCGCTGTGTCAGTTTCTTTGGCTATCAGTGGGAGGGTCGCGGGGGCATTTGGGACCATAGTTGGGCGTGACATATTGTAAGATCTCCGTTGGGTGGAGCTAGTCAGAGTGGTAGTCCGGGGGAGAGTTTGCTTGGACTTTCGGGTCGCGTCTAGGTTGGATAGGATTTCTCTCAGGCCCAGGGTTATTAGTTCTAGCTGGGATTCTAAGAAGGCGAGGCGATGCTCCAGGATATCCGATGGGGTGGTGGAGGTGTCTTGGGCGGGAGCGTCAGCCTGGGCTTTAGCCCCAGAGACCCACGTTTTTATATATCTAAATGTCCTGTCATCTAGGTTTGAAAAATACAAATTATAGGCGTGAACCCACACAGTTCTATGATTTTTAAAAGAAAAATGATACTGTATATAAATACCAAATTAGGCGGTGCATCTGCATTCTTCTAAAAATGTCCCACTTGAGTGCCTGGCTGAACCAGTTGAGTAAAGTAAGCAGGCGTGTTATGGAGCTTTCACCTTTTGTGCAAGAGAAGAGAATGCCTGCGGACTGTAAAACAGAAAAGTTATTGTAGAATCAAGGAGAAGGGCAGAAGTAAGGCGCCTGTGGCGGATCCTGGTGCTGGGAAGCAGCCTCAGTGGAATTGTGCAACCAAGAGGCGGCCTGAGTGACCGGTGGCCGGTGGCCGGTGGCCGGCGCTGAACACGGTGGGGCCCCACTGGCTGTGAGTGCCCAAGATCCTGGGAGTCAGATTGTCGAGGTGGGACGAGGACGGCGGAGTGAGACCCCGGGGTGCGTTTGCGCCGGTCGGAGTGGTGGAGGTGACTGATCGGCGCCCACCATGGGGAAGGATAAGGGGGGTAAGGCGCAAACAAATACAATTCTGAATTATGCGCAGCCCCTACCCCAGGGGCTACAGCAGAACGACGTGCGAGAGGAGGCTGACGAGGAGAGGGCGCAGGGGGAGGATGCACGAGACCCCTCCCTGAGAGACATACTGGCGGCGGTGCAGACGACCAGGAACGAAATGGTGACCAGAATTGACGCGGTGGCAATAGATGTGGGCCTTCTGCGATGAGATCTGCGTAAGGTCTCGGACAGGGTCACATCTGTGGAGCAGAATGTGGACGCTCTTCAAGCGGAGGTAAAGGCTCTACGGACCACAGTTATGGACCTCCAGAGGAAGACGATTAGGCTGGACGAGCACGCCGAAGATCAGGAGGGGCGCTCCCGAAGGAATAATCTGAGGTTCGTGGGATTCCTGAGCGGGCGGAAGGGCCATCCGCTGACTTGTTCTTGAAAGACTGGATAACGAAGATCATGGCTCCTGGTAAACCGTCCAAATTTTTTAACATTGAAAAGGCCCACAGGGCATTGGTTCCCCAGCCGAGGCCAGGGGCGCCGCCATTAAAGCCCGCTTCTTTAACTATCAGGACCGAGACCACCTCCTACAGTTTACCCGCACCAAGCCCAACCTACAATTTGAGGGGCATCACATTGCTATTTTTCCCGACTATACCCAGAGGGTGCAGGACCAACGACGCACTTTTCTGGCTGTAAAACGGTGCATGAGGGAAGCAGGGTTGAAATACAGCCTTCTGTATCCGGCCAAGCTCCGGGTGGAGCACAAGGGCAAGACTCTGTTCTTTGGATCGGCGGAGGAGGCCTCCGACTGGATGGACAGCGCGGGAGACCGGGAGCTTCTGAAGAGGACGCAGACACAGTCGGGACAGTGCACAATGTCTTTAGACCGGAATGGACGATGCTGCCGAATGTCCGAAGGAATGAGCCTACGGGACGCCGGGGATTCTGGGAGGGTTCAGGTGTGCGCAGATGGAACTTTGCAGGTGGTGGAGGTTTTGCAGGACTCAATCCTAGCCTCATTGGAGGTTATCCCGGACACAAATGTGGACTGAATATATGGTGGGGAATGAGGACGATAGCTGGGACACTGGATACGCAGATAAGTGCCTGTATTTTACCATTTGGGACACCAAAAGTTATATGATGCATGTTCTAAGTTTGGGGTGAGGATTAAATGTATATGCAGGCCGTGGGGGAGTGGGACACGCCCCTCACCAGCGGCTGGATCCTCTCCCGGGAGCTAGATGCCCAGTCCTCGCGCCCGGTTCGGGAGCCAGTCGCTTGCGTGGCACCGATGATCAAAGTGAGTCGGAGTGTGTCCCTATAGGACATGCTCTGGGTCTCAGGGGAAGGAATGTTGGGAGGAATCCTACTTTTTTTCTGGGTGGGCTGGAGGGGGGTGGTGTAGGGCGGGAGATAGAACTGCTCACTCGCTATGTTAGCGGGGGGGAAGGTATTGTCCCACTGCCCAGGAGGAGGGGGGTGGATCAGGGTGTTTGCACTGTTGTAGTTGTTGTTTTCGGTTGTTGGGGACGAAAAGGGGATTCATGTCTGGGTCGAAACTTACCACATAAGGATCAGTTTGAGAATGTCCTGGCGGGATGGGAATGGAATCGGGCCGCCAGTTGTAGGAGCTTATGGCTCGCTCCCTGACTAAACTACTTACATGGAATATATGGGGAATGGCCTCGCTAGAAAAACGGAGAAGGGTACATTCATTCTTAAGGAGATATAAAATAGCCATAGCGGGATTGCAGGAGACACATGTTTGGGGGGAGACACTACCATTCATTAGACGTAGGTGGCACGGACAGATTTATGCCACCTTGTTCTCGGGATTTTCACGGGGCATTGATCTGGGTGGCTCCTGGGACCCCTTTCCAACATTTACATCACATGCTGGACCCTGAGGGACGTTATTTAGTATTACATGGGAGGCTGGATGGCCAGGAAGTATGCCTGATAAACGTGTATGCCCCTAATGTGGACGCACCCGCCTTTTTCTATGACGTGATGAAGGTAGCGATGCCATACTTGGGGGGAGAAGTTATATTCCTGGGGGACGTTAACTGTGTTTTGGATGGGACATTGGACCGCGAGCCTCCCCGTGCGAATACCAAGCCAGGCATGACTGACAGATGTGATGAGGGAGATGGGCTTGATTGATTTATGGCGGACCCAGCATCCGGCATCACAGGTGTTCTCCTGTTACACCCTGGCATCCAACACGCACAGTAGGCTGGATCAGTTTTTGGTATCGCAGACTTTGATGCCCAAGGTGGAGGAGGGAACGTACCTTCCGAGGCATATCTCTGACCACTCCCTGTTGCTGGCGACGCTGAGTATGGCCAGACCCAGAGCAGTAATCCCTACATGGCGGCTCCAGGCGGATGCGCTTACGGATCTGCCTTTCGTTGGGAAGCTGGAGGAGGAACTTACGTCTTATTTCAGGATTAACTGGGGCTCGGCGACGTGGCAGGACATGGAGTGGGAAGCAATGAAGGTGGTTGTGCGGGGGGTTTGCCTTAGCACAACTTATGGTGTTCAGAAGCAATTGGAAAGGTACGTGCGGACCGCCAAGCGCCGACTGGCGGAACTAGAAGAGGTGTTGCCGTCCGGGCCTCACCACTGGATTGAGTGGCTGGAGAAGTTTCTGACGGCATTGGGCCGCCTGGAGAAGTTTCATTACACCGCATACAGGCAGCGTCTGCATGCGGAAGGAGATCGCTCCGGAGCACTACTGGCAAGGTTGATCCGTACTGAGACACAGCCCTCGGCTATAGTGCGGATGAGGACTGTGGATGGACAAATGGTATACAGCCAGCATGACATTCTGGATACCCTGGCGGACCATATGGCCAGACTATAAGCGAGGCGCCAGAACCCAACGCGGGAGGACCTGGGGGATTTCCTTAATATGCTAGGGCTTCCCTGCTTGGAGGCTGAGATCGGGGAGATGCTGGATATGCCACACTCGAAGGAGGAAATCCTGGGAGGGATTAAGTCTCTGAAATCAGCCAAGAGTCCCAGGAGTGACGGCCTGCCGGCCAAATTCTATAAGAAATTTGTGCATGTCTTGGCGGACTACCTCCTTGAGGTATATAACGAAGCCTTTCAGTCGCGGGCACTCCCGCCCTCCATGAATGAGGCGGTGGTGGTGATGCTTCCTAAGGCAGATAGGGACGATCAACTTCCAGGGTCATACAGGCCCATATCCCTGCTTAACCTCGACATGAAGATCCTTACCGGGATCATGGCCGCGTGTTTGCAACCATACCTGTGAAGGCTTATCCACTCGGATCAGGCAGGTTTCATTCCTTAACGTAGCATGGCCATGAACCTCAGACGCCTGTCTCATGTATGGCACTCGTCGGTGCTCCAGCAGGAGGAATGTGCGTTAGTTCTTCTTGTCATCGAACAAGCGTTCGACTCGGTAGGGTGGTCATATCTGTGGGAGGTTCTGCGGGCAATGGGAGTGGGAGGCTGGTATTTACAATTGGTTCAGCTGCTATACTCGGAGCCATGTGCTGGGATTAGAGTGGGGCGGTTAGTGTCTCGGGCCTTCCGACTGCACAGGGGCACCAGGCAGGGGTGCCCACTATCGCCATTACTTTTCGCAGTGGCGATGGAGCCTCTGGCTGTGGACCTCCGAACGAGGATGACACCATTCGGGATTAAGGTTGGCGAATCTAACCACGTGGTGTCCATGTATGCAGACGACACCCTGGTGTACGTCAGGGACCCGGAAACGGCAGTGCCGGGGCTGTTGCGTGCTTTGGATGGGTTTGGGAGTGTGTCGGGCTTGCGGATCAACCAGGGGAAGTCCAAGTTGGTTCCGTTGGGACGATTGGCCCTACGCGTGGATGAGGAATTACCAGAGGTGGGTCTTCCATGGGTTCGGTCCGCACCACGGTATTTGGGGGTCTGGCTAGCAGATACCGCGGAGCAATTTCTGGCGCATAATATTGGCAGGGTATTGGAGGGTCTGAGAGGCTCGGTACGTTTCTGGCGGGAGTTACCCTTATCCCTTATGGAGAGGATAGCACTGACAAAAATGGTGGTCCTGCCCCGGTGCCTGTACGCGATGCAGCACTCCTTCTATCGGATCCCCCAATCCTTTTTTGTTGAACTAGACAAGCTTATCGTAGACTTGCTATGGGGGTCCAAACGTAAACGAGTTAGTCTGGCCACTCTGCAACGTACGTGGAGGGCTGGGGGGATAAAGGTCCCCTGCTTGGAATACTACTATATCCCCGCACAGCTCCAGCACGCAGTGCACTGGTTAGATGGGGATGACAACTGGGGAAAGACCTTGCTGGCGGGGTTTTTAGGAGAAAAGGAGCTACCCAAGTTACTGATGATGGGGGCAGGGGTGCCTCCGACATGCCCCTATATAGTGCGACATGTGGCGGAGATGTGGGATGTGGCGGTCCGGAACGTACTGAAGAGGGCGCTGAATGCACCAGACATGCCCCTGTGGGTGGTCCAGCCATTTCGGCAGATCGCCGCATCAATGTCAGTGCGGAAATGGCGGGAGGGGGGTTGCCAGACCATGGGCGACCTATATGATAATGAGCGTTACATCACACATGAGCAGGCTCGGGAGATGTTTGAGCTGGGTCCAGGGCAATTCTTACAATATGAAAAAATTGCACAGGTGGCGAGGGACCTTTGGCCCACATTCCCGGATGAACCTATGGTCTTCTGGACGCTACAGACTCTGCTAATGATGGCTAAAGGCAGAAGGCTGATTTCACATTTATATCGGGCGATCCGGGATGATCGAGTAATTGGGGGTTTGCCGATTCAAGTGAAATGGGAGGCGCTGACAGAGGATAATTTTACTAACGGGGACTGGGTCAAGATCCATGAAGGGGTCAAACTAGTGAGTGCAAACACAAGGTTTAAATTAATTCAATTTAATTATGTACACCAAACATACTTGACCCTAAAGTTGTTACACAAGATCTACCCGGAGCGTTCGGGGCAGTGTCCTCGGTGTGGAGAAGCGGAGGCTGAGTTCATACACATGGCCTGGACGTGCCCTGAGCTGCAGGGATACTGGGCATCAGTCCTAGAGGCATTAGGGGGGCGACAGGCTGGGAGATAGCGGGAGAGATCCGGGTGGTACTGCTGGGACTGTTGCCTCGACCCAAGAGGAAGAATCTTAGTCGAAAGCTAGTCCTTTTAGGGCTGGTGCTTGCTAAGAGGCGGATTGCCATATCATGGATGGGCCGCCGTCCGCCCAGTATATCACAGTGGGTGCAGGATGTGCAGGAGTGGGTGACTGCAGAGGTGGTCCGAATGCAGCGGACCAGACGAGATGAGAAACTAGAAGATGACATGCAGGCCTGGAGGGCAATGGTGGCAGAGCTGGTAAACGGGGGTACAAATGGAGCAGATGGCGACGCAACGGGGGGGAGCGTACACTCAGGGCGGGAGGCAGACAATAGCGAAGGGTTGAGAGACGCAGGGTAGCACGGTTCTATTGGAAGGGGCAAAAGGAACGGAGTGATTAGGTCCATCAGGGTATGCCATAAGGGATTATACACCAGACATGGTTAGGGGGGTGGGCGGGAGTTCTGTTGGGGGACGGTGGGTGGGAGGGGAGGCAGGGTAGTTGATCCGTAGCGCAGAAGCCCGGGGGTGTGGGCTGGGGCAGGGATTCATAGGATTGTTCACGATTGAGGCATTCTACAGAAGATGCATACAGGAGATGCAGGGGAAGGGACACACGGGAACAAATTGCATATTATTGCTGTTGTACGTGGGTTACGGCCTGTGTATCTGGAAGGTGAACATTCAGTGTGATATACCCATGTTTTGGTGTATGCCGATATCTGTACAACCTATCTGTTTAAAAGGTCAATAAAGATATATTAATTTTAAGAGAAGGGCAGAAGGTAAGCTTCATGAGGAGTACCAAGACTCAGAGGCAGAGCAAGAGCATAGGCTGCTACAATCGTTTATTATGACTCATGTACGATTAACTGAGATGTGAGAACAATTTTACAACAAATCACAGACAAGTAGCTGCATGTACCAGGCTGATCAATCTCACAACTTTCATCATAACATTTAGCCAAGTGTGTGCATCATGTGATGATGTGACATCAAATGTCTGTCTCCAGTTACAACAGGCCCCTCTGACCACAACCACATAACAGAGGCATTTCAAATTTGAGCCAGCATTCTCACTTAGAAGCATTTCCCAAATCAACAGCTCTCTCTCCAGTTCATAGAGCTGAGTAGGCCTCTTAGAGTCATCCAGCTGCAGCCTGTGCAGGTAAGAGCGGTGGGGTCCGGTGGGGGGGGGGGGTTAATTCAACAGAGGACGAGGGAAAATTAATTATTTATTTAATTTTCCCTCGTCATCGTCCGTCGAAATCCTCTCCTATCGGGCCCCACCGCTCTTACCTGCATGGGCCACGGCTGGAGTCATCATCATGTTTATTTCCCTTTGAAGACGATAACTTCTTTCTTCTGGCTGTTGAGGTAGTCCCGCCCAGAGTTCTTCCATCTTCCTGACTCCGTGTAACGAAGTAGTCTGACTCTGTCCTGGTCCAAATGAGAGAGACAGACCTGTAGTGCACTGCTGTTGATGAACAAGAAGAGAAAAAGAATGTGAGTATTTTGTGTAGATTTGTGTTTGTTAACTAAACTGACTGGTCTGCTCTCTGAAGAACCAGAAAAAAGGTGTGGACCCTGGAAGTAAATCTCGCTAAGTGTGAAAGGGCCAATCACCTTCAGGAAAAATTATCACCCATCAGGCCCCAAACATTGCAAATCATCGAAATTAAGTTTACAAATTAGTTGAATACCCTCCCTCATAGTCTGCCACCACATGAAACCACAATCAACACTCACAATCACTCAATAATATATCAATCATTGGTGCAATAGTTACCTGTTCCAATCCAAACACGATGGTACACAATTGTATCTCCTATTTGATGCAAGCAACACATTGGCAGTCTTGTAAATCAAATGATCTTTACTGTGGCAGCCTTACTATGGGATAAAAAAAAGAAAGATAGGCATGGGACGGAGGCAGGCATTGTCTCCAATGTCCTTGAAGGGAATGGGGAGGCTTCTTCACTGCACACAGGTCCAACTCTAATCCGGCCATACATGTGCCTAAAAATGGTAGGGCTGCATAAGTCAGACACAAACAAAATATATAATGTTCCTTTAGCTATATCCATTTTTTTGGCAAAGCAGTTCAACGATAAATAATTAAAAAGTTCTATGGTGGCCTACTCAGTCAGGGAAGTAGAGTTCGTCCTCAAACTCAGGTGGATTGCCCAGAAGTTAGTCAGTCAACACACATGAGTTTGACCAATCACCGTCATCCTCCTCCTCCTCCTGTGGTATTTCAGGAACAGTGTAACTGTGCGGTATGAAGTGTTGGTTCAATTTGACCACGATGCTTGTTTCCGGTCCAGGGAAGACATGGCTTGGCAGTTCGGGCTGGACTGTTCCCATGAGGCACAGGGCCAAGACTGATTTGCATATAGCTGTGTCTGAACTGGGGTGGCAAAGTGAGCTAAAGAATGATGATGGATTCAACCCAGATCTGTGACTGGGGGTGAGTGTTTGAAAAGTTTCAGCACTCCGTCCATCATCTCCTTGTGTTTGCTTTGTTCGCCCTAAGTTGGCAGGGTATGCCCAGACGTGGGTCCCTTGCTCACTTTGCCACTGGATTCAAGCTAGCCTGGCTGATGAGGGCTGTTAGCCCGAAACCGGTCCCAGGATGCCTGTTTCCGGTCCAGGGAAGACATGGCTTGGCAGTTCGGGCTGGACTGTTCCCATGAGGCACAGGGCCAAGACTGATTTGCATATAGCTGTGTCTGAACTGGGGTGGCAAAGTGAGCTAAAGAATGATGATGGATTCAACCCAGATCTGTGACTGGGGGTGAGTGTTTGAAAAGTTTCAGCACTCCGTCCATCATCTCCTTGTGTTTGCTTTGTTTGCCCTAAGTTGGCAGGGTATGCCCAGACGTGGGTCCCTTGCTCACTTTGCCACTGGATTCAAGCTAGCCTGGCTGATGAGGGCTGTTAGCCGGAAACCGGTCCCAGGATGCTTGTTTCCGGTCTAGGGAAGACATGGCTTGGCAGTTCAGGCTGGACTGTTCCCATGACACACAGGGCCAAGACTGATTTGCATATAGCTGTGTCTGAACTGGGGTGGCAAAGTGAGCTAAAGAATGATGATGGATTCAACCCAGATCTGTGACTGGGTGTGAGTGTTTGAAAAGTTTCAGCACTCCGTCCATCATCTCCTTGTGTTTGCTGTTCGCCCTAAGTTGGCAGGGTATGCCCAGACGTGGGTCCCTTGCTCACTTTGCCACTGGATTCAAGCTAGCCTGGCTGATGAGGGCTGTTAGCCCAAAACCGGTCCCAGGATGCTTGTTTCCGGTCCAGGGAAGACATGGTTGGCAGTTCGGGCTGGACTGTTCCCATGAGGCACAGGGCAAAGACTGATTTGCATATAGCTGTGTCTGAACTGGGGTGGCAAAGTGAGCTAAAGAATGATGATGGATTCAACCCAGATCTGTGACTGGGGGTGAGTGTTTGAAAAGTTTCAGCACTCCGTCCATCATCTCCTTGTGTTTGCTTTGTTTGCCCTAAGTTGGCAGGGTATGCCCAGACGTGGGTCCCTTGCTCACTTTGCTACTGGATTCAAGCTAGCCTGGCTGATGAGGGCTGTTAGCCAGAAACCGGTCCCAGGATGCTTGTTTCCGGTCCAGGGAAGACATGGCTTGGCAGTTCGGGCTGGTCTGTTCCCATGAGGCACAGGGCCAAGACTGATTTGCATATAGCTGTCTCTGAACTGGGGTGGCAAAGTGAGTTAAAGAATCCCCCCATCCTCAAAGATCTCAAATGGCTTCCCATCGAAGGCAGATCCATCTACAAGAATGCTTGCATTACGCATAAAGCCTTGCATCATCATACCCGATTGCATCTCTCAGACAAACTCCACAAAGCGGGCTGCTCTAGAGAAATGAGGAGCACAAATACTCTCATGCTAGTACCTTCCTTGGTAAACAAGAAATCTACCCAGTTACGCTCTTTCTCCGGAAATGCGCCTACTATCTGGAACTCACTCCCCAAAGACCTACGTTGCAACCCCTCCTACCTTAGCTTCAAAAAAGATCTCAAGCGGCACCTTCTCAACAAATACTGGGGCCCTTAATCCTGCCACCTAACAGGGTTTCTCAACCTGCCCATGACGGTGCTATGTTCTCACCACATTATACCTGACGTACTACCCCCCTCCTCTCATTCTCACATATATTTCCACCATCCCCTTACTAGTTCTCTTATAATTCTCTGCCTACTCCTACATGCTATCTCCTCTCCCATCACCCTCCTCAGTTTCCCCCTTCCTCCCTACTTTCCTCCCCCCATCCCTGACCACCCACGCTAGATCAACTATCCAATTCTGGTTATGGACTAACTGTACTCCTTATTTTCTTATCCATGTATTTACTGTTCTTTGCATTTTGTTCTTATTATCTTGCACTTTTCTTTTTTGTACAAATGTTATATTGCATTTTGTTCCACTCCCAACCCTTGTTAAGCGCTCTGATACCTTTGGGTCTAGCCAGCGCTATATAAAACCGTTTAAATAAATAAATAAAAATAAATAAAGAATGATGATGGATTCAACCCAGATCTGTGACTGGGGGTGAGTGTTTGAAAAGTTTCAGCACTCCGTCCATCATCTCCTTGTGTTTGCTCAATTTGATCATGGTCAATCTCTCCACATTTTGAGGGGAGAGACTGGTTCTTCTCACTGTGACAACTGTGCCAGCTACACTAAACACATGCTCAGCAGACACACTGGGTACCGGACAAGCCTGATACCTTACTGCCAGCCTGCTGAGCTCCGGCGATTGACACATCTTGCCATACCAATAGACCAATGGGTTTTGTTCCACGCATACCTCTTTTGGGTCCTCCAGATAGTCCTGGAACATCCTCTGAATAGTTATTGGTGCTGCCACATGCTCTACATCTTTTGCCTTCGACTGTGCACTGGACTTAAGCCCTGCCACTTGAATCCAAGCCAATGCAGAGGATGGGTCTGATTCTTCTGTTCTCGTTGTGGTTGTCGGTGTTCTTGGTGCTGCTGTTGGCTGCTGTGAGCGGCACCGCTTCGGTGTGGGGACCTCTGTCCATGCTGAAAAGAAAGTTGCTGATTTATTCAATATAACTGTGTATCCTTATTGCCGATCGATTCCTGGATACTGCATAATTAACATACCGATTCACTCAGTTCAACACCGCTACATAAATGCGGCTGAGGATCTCTCCTTCGTAGAAATATGGACTCTTGTGGAGCCATACTGGTATCCCACCACGACTAGTAAGCGGGTGGCCATACCGGGATCTACCAACACCGTGACTAGGTTGGCAAGACAAGCGTGTTCACCAATTAATCTTGTACTGAATCATTGGGCAACTTAGTAACTTGCCTTCCGCCCCTTTCTTTAAGGTTGCTCCTTAACCCTTGTCCTGAAGAAGACCCGCAGGCTGAGGCTTCAAATTTTCCCTTGTTGCCCTCAAGTTGGGTCGAAACGTCAACACCTACTCCCAGCAGGCCTGGACCACAACCCCCCCTTCCCCGATCCTGCCAAAGATGATATATCTTTCTATTGCTTATAAATATTGTTGAACTAATTAACTGTATAACTAACCATTATTGGCCTGGCCACTGAGATTGATTTTTGTTATCAATCATATTATAATTTTTCAAAATTACCTTCTGATTCCGCTGGGGACTCTCTCCCCCTTCCTTATCTTTACTCTCTTCACATAAGAGCACCCACTCTTTGCACATTCCCTTGGAGCAACCCCTTTTTCCTTTCCTTTTTAGCAACAATCAAGTAAGATATCTACTGTCTGTCGATTTCAACTTTGTGATTAATAAATACATTTTGTTTTTTAATTTATTGGTTGTTGCACATCCAAGTACTTTAACCCAAAAAAATTTGATCTAGGTTACTGTGAGCTGACTACATGCATGCTCAAAGTCTTATTTTGAATGATAATTGTTATAGAAGAAACTAGAAAGAAAAAAAGAAAGATCCAGGACCATTGTTTTCTGTACCACTAGTCACCCAGGTCCAAGGACTTTCTGTTGGGTTACCCCATTTTCATAATGGCTGCTGTGAGACAACAGCACTGCCCTCTCTGGAAGTTGAAGGCTGCGCCCCAGAACTTCTGCCCGGGACTGTAATTTCCAGCCATTCTCCTTCCAGGTCTCTCACTTGCTCAACAATCCACATCTTGTATTGTGAAACATCCCCTTCTGAAAAAGGAATGAAAGTGGCCAGTATTTTTCTGTACCATGGATCAAGTATTGTGACACAGATGTACTCTTTGGACGGCATGACGTCTCTTTACAGCCAAGCAAAGGATTAGGCTCTCAACCAAGCCATGCATTCCTCCATTGCTGTTCACACCTGCGAACCTTTGCGACACCTTTTTTAACTGATCCTGTAAAAGATGCAACAACGGAACAGCATCGTTCTGTCCTCCTTAATGACTTCCCATGTGAAAACCTCAAAAGGAAGTGGCATCTGTGTCAGGCATTTGAGTAGGCCCCATTTGTCCACTTCCATGGTCATGCTTTTCCCAGGTGCATCCCCTCCTCTTTGAATGACATAGCCATTGACAGGTTTGTACTCCTCAAACAGATGTTGCAACATGTAATAGGTCAAGTTCCAATGTGTTAGCACCTCCTATATGAGGGCTTTAACTGAATGATCCGCAACTGCTTCTGGGCTTTAAAAGAATGGCTGAAATGAGTGCAGATTCTTCTGCGGGTGGTCAGTATGTTGCTGGCTATATCTTCTTTTTGAGACAGTCCTGGACAGCCAGGTTGATGCAATGCGCCAAACACAGGACCCTGAAATATCCACCATCTGCAATGCTTTGCCTATATTACTACTTAGTAAGAGAGAGGGGCTCCACAGACCAAGGGGACAGAGCACCATATTGGCAGTAAAAATATTTCTCCCCTAGGGAAAATCAATCAAGT
Organism: Calotriton arnoldi; assembly: GCA_963921515.1. Taxonomy (NCBI): domain Eukaryota; kingdom Metazoa; phylum Chordata; class Amphibia; order Caudata; family Salamandridae; genus Calotriton; species Calotriton arnoldi. The sequence goes on from CAWUFW010000307.1 coordinate 62,648, forward strand.
ATACCTGTATCTCACAATCAAGTTTTGATATTGCTAAATCAATTGTTGCACCGAATTAAGGAGTAGGGGGCTGATTCATGTTCAATTTATATTTATAATCTCAAAAACCTCCATTTCGTAATGCTGGATGTTTTTAATATATGGAAAAGCTAATTAATCATAGTTGTTCTACAAATGAATTGTGACATGTTACTTTTTGCATAAATAAATAAAAAAGGTTTCTGTGCGTAATTAATGTAGATGTGGTACCTACTTGTGAATGATAAAATCATTAAGGTTTGAGAGAAAAGAGTGTTTGCTAATTGTGAGATACAGGTCTGCTTGATTGATTTTCCCAAGGGGAAAATTATCTTTACTTACCTATATTACCGCCATTGTCCGTGGCAATAAATCCAATTCTAAGACCTCTGGGTGGCAGCCATTCAAACACCTTGCTGTTAACGTCTTCCAAGATGTTGGCGGCTGTATGGGATTCCTCCATTGCGAACATGGCTACTGTTGCATGCCGAACACCCTTAAAAGTTTCTTTAACACTGAGACCTGAAGATAGCTGTTGCCTAACCCCCACAAAAGAGTTCCAGTGTGCAGTGATACACATGTATTCAGTGGCTTATCAGGTGGGTAGTTTGAATGGCACTTTACTGCAAAGCTTAATCAACCAATTGCAGCACATCGTGATGGAGCGCTGGAACAGCAACTCTGGCAAAATAGGTCCGGCTGGGAACCTTCCATTTCGGGCAGATGGCTGCCACAAATTCTAAAAATCCTCCTCCTTTCACAAAAGAAAAAGGGAGGAGGTCCAGTGCTAACATTTTAGCCAGCTTCCCATTGTACAAATATGCCCTTGGATGGTTGCGTCCGTAGGGCCCCTCCTGCCTTAACATGCCCGCAATAGTAGCCTGGATATTTTTCTTTTCGAGTACCACTGACGCAGGCGGTTTCTGGAGAAAAGAACCAGGAAGTGGTAGGCCCCATGTGTGTCTTTTTGTGGCAGTCACTGTATGCTGTGGTGTCTCCATCTGACTCTTGTCATTTTGAGGTTGCTGAGGTGGGTGATACTGGCGCACTGCTGGGGACAGGGATGCTTTGCGTAAAACTGCCACCCTCTTCCTCCTCATAACCTTCACCTCCCACCCTGATCAGAGCGGATTCCACTCTCTTATCACCATCACCACCTGCAACAATTTTTTTAGGGTGCGCCTCCCAGCGGATTACGTTATGTTTTTTCCTATGGGTTGTTTGACCTCCAGTACCATAGTATGAACCAGGCTTACCTTGACGAACACTCACGTGGCAAATGGAGCATATTGCAATGTTATCCTCCTGCCTGCTAATCGTAAAGAAGTCCCAAACTGGGGAGAAGAACTTTTTCAGTGGGCCACTGGTGCCACTGTCAATGCCCGAAGAGCTGGAGGTAGGTGGATGTGTCAACGATTGGCTCTCTGCAGTGCGTACTTCGACTGAGGTAGTGGTGGATGCAGGTCTCAGCGGGGAATTACAAATATGGAAACTGGCAGTGGTGATGATACCAGTACCACATCCCTCGGAGCAGGTTGAATAGGAGGGGTAATGTCAGTGTCCTCTGAGCACATGACAATGACTGGCTTGTCATCCTCATCCCCTTCCATGATTGTAAGGCTTTCAAGAACTTTCCTTTTCTCTTCTTGCGTGTCTCTGATACCCATCTGTCCAACCCATGTCCAGATCATCAGAAGGGGGCTTGGAGAAGATGGTGGAGTACACTTCCCTTTTCTTGCTGGAGATCTGGAAGCCAATATTTCAAGAAGAGGTACATCTTGCTCAGCAGGAAGCTCAAACTCCTGTTCTGCTCCTACTTCAGGAAGATCTACTATGACTGGCTGTGGTTCCTGTTGTCCACTTTGCTCAGTTTTCTGTGAAGATTGGGTACTAGTTTGCAGCCGAGACAAATAAATAATAATTGAGCGTGGTTACTTAAGTTATTATCCTAAATGATTAACAACAATAGTGTATCATTTCCAAGGTCAAACCACATCACCATAAAGTAATATTTCATTTTCAATCAGGATAACAACATACAGATGTAACTGTTTACTTCATATGCATCTAAAGGAGACACCTGTGGCAGTCAGGGTGAAGCAGGAAAAAATGGAATAATCCTTTAAAAATTAATGCTGGTGTGCGCCTATGGCAGGCAGGGGTTCCGGGAGAAAATGGAATAATCCTAAGAAAATTAATGTTGGTATGCACCGATGGCAGGCGGGAAGGTCCAGGGGAAAAAAAATAATCCTCAAAAAAATGAATGCTGGTGTGCCTATGGCAGGCAAGGAGGTCCAGGGGGAAATTGAATAATCCTTAAAAAATGAATGCTGGTGTGTGTGCACCGCAGGCAGGGGGTGTAGGGGGGAAATTGACTAATCCTTAAAAAAGTAATGTTGGGGTACAGCTGTGTGCATATATGGCAGGCAGGGGAGGCATTAGGAGGCTGGGAGGTGCAGGGAAAAAAATGCAAAAAAATGCATATAATATGAAACAGGGCCACAAGCAACCTAGAGGCCTCAATGCGTTTGGTGATCATATTAATTAAATATGCTGAAATTGACAGGGCCAACTTGCAAAGAGAGATTGATGCTTTGAATGAAGAGTTGGATGCCATGAGCCCAAAGGATGCCATCTCTAAGGGCAGGGATGAAATCAAGATACGCCTCAGAAAACATGAAGACACTATTAAAGCACGCAAAGTGTTCAAATTTGCCCGGGACAAAACAGACTATGAATGTGGGCAAATTTTTACGTTCGCTAGAAAATACGACTCCATCAGAACACAGCGTATGAACAAACAAAATCAACAGGGGCAGCCTAAACCACCAGCAGGCAACACCGACGGTGCTGAGTCTGCCTCCCTATCTGATATGAGTTCCTTGGCAGAGAGTGGAGCGGATTCAGATGACGGAGGCAGATGGAGAGCTAACAACATGCCCGGCAGAGTGAACCCCAGCCCAGGAGAAGAGATGGATTTTTTAGTCTTCGACCGGCGACAGACCCTCAGGCCAAGACCGCAAAGGAAAACAAACACTGACGCAACCGAAGGAGGCGGGAAAGGCGGAAACTCAGAAAAACCAAAGCAAATGAACAAAAGAAGAGGCAATTGGAGAAAGAAATGAAGAATGATACCAAGACTATTATCAACTTGAGCACTATGGACCTCACTGAAGCCGAAATACAGCTCCTTACGTTGGGCCTCACCTTTTGCCCTGAAAGCTCATTTGATTACAGCAACACCAGAATTGACGTTTTCAAATTCATCAGGAAACTTAAATTGATCAAATTCTTCAAACTCAAACAAAATAATGTCACCGCTACCGACACTGTACCAGCCGGCCAAACAACTGAGCAACCACTCACGGTGGCGGATATCCCGACTTTGCGCATCTTGGGGGAACTAACAGTGCCGTGTACCCCGGGGCCTACTCAACAACTTCTACTTGATGAGGGTATTGAGAGTTCAAGCAGAATCCCTAGCCCTTTCAAGCCGCACTCCACCTTTACCCCCATGATGCCGAGGGATGCGATTGACATATACAGTGATGTTATCATTGATGAGCTCAAGGCGCTACATCTCAAAACCAGGAGGCGCACGAATGCAAAACGTAGACAGAGTCTCAAATACAATGAACTCATGACTAAACTCCAAAACAACAATGAAGTCATCATCAACAAGGCGGATAAAGGAGGGAACATTGTGCTGTGGCCACGCAATCTATATCTGGAAGAAGCTAACAGACATTTGAGCAACAATCTTTGCTACAGACTCTTGAGCCACAATGACATGGCCAACAGTAACAAGGAACTCAGGAAACACCTAAATGAGTTCAAATCTAAGGGCCAGTTGAGTAAAGTAGAATGTGCATTCCTTAACATTGAGACTCCAGTCCTACCTATCCTTTACTTTCTGCCGAAAGTGCACAAAAATGTGACCCCATTCCTGGTCGACCCATCATCTCGGCCAGAAAAAGCATCTGCGAAAACATTTCCAAGTATGTGGATTTTTTCCTGCAAGATCTGGTTACCAGCCAAACAACCTACCTCAGGGACACCAGTGATTTCCTGCTTAAAGTAAAAGACATTCCATGGCAGGAGGACTATTTGCTAATCTCCATGGACATTACATCGCTGTATACCAGCATACGCCACCACGGTGGTCTAGCTGCATGTAAATACTTCCTGGGGAAAAGACCCATCAATTGTCACTTGCATAACAAACTGATTTTGTTTCTAATTGATTGGTGTCTCACACATAATTTTTTCATGTTTAACAGGAAGGGATACCAGCAACTCAGGGGTGTGGCCATGGGAGCCTGCTTCTGGCCCAGCTACGCATGTTTACATGTTGTCTGGTGGGAGGAGCGGGTTCTCATGGTCAAACACCTGACAGCTTTCAACAACAACATTGTGTCTTGGCTACGCTACATAGACGATGTCTTTTTGATTTGGCGAGGTGATATTAACAGTGCTAGAATTTTCATTAATGAGATCAATGACAATGATCTCAATTTGGAATTTAATGCTAACATTAGTGCCACCTCTGCTGAATTCCTAGACGTCAATCTGTACATCGCCAATGGCTCTTTGCATTCTAAGCTCCATCGGAAGCTTACCGCAGGAAACTCTACACTGCACGCCTCCAGCTTTCACCCTAGGCACCTCATAACCAGCATTCCATATGGGGAAATGTTACGCTTAGCCAGAATTTGCAGCACCCAAGAAGATCGCTTTGAGTGCCAGGGGGAAGCAGCGAAGAGATTCTGGGCACGGGGTTATTCAGCGGCTGTCATACGGAAAGCCATTGACAGAGCCAATGCCATCCCTAGGGAGGAACTGCTAGTGGTCCCATCCACACCTGAGGTTACTAATGCAGCCAACATACTCAGTGAACCTAATAGCCCAGTCACCCCGAGGTTGATTATAACGCACAACACTGAGGAAAGAGCCATCAGGGCTGTAATTAACAAGAACTGGGGTATTATTAGATCAGACCCCGCATTAGGACCTGCAGTAGCCCACAAACCTGACATCACTTACAGAAGAGCTTTTTCCATGAGGGATGCACTAGTCAGAAACAGCCCAGAGATCGCAACATCTCAGAATTGGCTAGCGGACAGAAAGGGTTTTGTCAAATGCCAGAGTTGCAGGGCATGTAAATTTGGCAAGAACATCACAAAGGTAGACTCAGCCTTTAGACTCGCGCCACTCACTATCAAGCACAGACTCACTTGCAGAACTGACTTTGCGGTTTACATGTTAGAATGTAACTGCGGGCTGCGCTACATCGGGAGCACTAAATTGCAAGTGCACCTACGCATTCTCCAGCACCTCAGAGCAATAGTTAACAATGACCCAGCCTACCCCGTAGCCAGGCATTTCAAGGACGTGCATAATAACAATCTAGAGCACCTCCGCTATTCAGTCATTGATTGTGTCCCACCACTCAGACGGGGTGGTAACAGGGAGAAGCTTTTGAGGCAGTTGGAGAGTAGATACATTCTGCAATTCAATACCAAGTCGCCCGCTGGGCTCAACACCACGGAGGATCTGCACCACTTCCTATAGCGTAACATGGCATTCACATCCTTAGTGAGCATACCATCGCTTTACAGCTGTATATCTATGTTATCACCTGTATATATTTCACTCTGTACATCTACTGTTTATATTCCACTATTAGGCTCTGCCCGTGCACCCACTGTATTTACATGTAGTTGGGTTTCCCGTCATTTATGCTATGTGCGACCACAAAGACATTATCCAGTATTCATACTGTCATTTTATTTGTCTAAATTTTGTTTTTCAAACATAGGCACTGCAGGCTTGTAACCTATGTTGAACAGCAACTAACGTACATATAGCATGACTGCGTATGAATATGAATTAGATTGTTACTTTTTCTCAATACGCAGTGTTATACACCCACTGCTGCTTTAGTCATATTTTGTTCAAGCACGGACAGTCTTTGGAATATTTCTTGCGCTTGCGCACACATCTTTTCCTCAGTACATTCTTTGCATTTTTATGTCACTTAAATGCTCTTGAGGAGGCACAAACACCACACTTTAGTAACTTTACTTATTTTTGCACTCACGCTTTCCTCAACATGTATATACACGCCCATGTGCACATTTCACCCTCAATCACACTTTTAACTTTTTGTTATATTTAGTGGCAGTTTCGAGATACATTGCATTGATGCAGTTATTTCATTTGTATCTTTATTTGCACCAAAGCTTTACTTGGACATTTCCACTATAGCCTTGGTTTTACACGCAGCGCTAGCATTTAGTGCTGCTTGTGGCGCACCGTGAACATAATACCACTGACACACACATTGTTTGGGCATGACTCAACTTCGTACTATGAGCTGTTGGGAAACTTCAGCATGTTTTCTTAACAGAGACATGCTTCCCGTCTTAATGTGCACCGCGTCTAGACGCGTTAGTTGTTCCACAGGCGTTTTTGATTTATCTTTAGAAACGCGCCGAGAGCAGTAATTTACTGACTCGCTCAGTGTGGGGATTTTAACTCGTGTTTAAGATGTATTAGCACACGGTAATTGTTTCTCAAACTGCTCACAATTTGGCATTCTTTCCGCAGCTTTGTGTACTTACACGCTCAGATGATTGAAATTGGGGACGCCATTGGCACTGATTTCAGCTTCCAGGATACATATGCGGGAGGACTGGGGCTATCACTGGCTTCAGCAGACAGGCAGCTAATATATAGTCTGCTTACACTTGCGGTACTCACTGGAGTAAAACATGATGTCACACATGTGCTTTACTGCATTTTGCCCACAGTCATACGCTGCAAAACCCCTCAGTCACCACCATGAACATAGTAGAAACACTGCCACTAACACATTTGTATAAATACCACCCTTTCACCAGTAGAGCGCTATGTGATCAAGGCCGCATATCTGGCGGCCGAAACGCGTCATTTGGACATTTGATGCTCTAATAAATCATCATTTAACTTTCTAACTTTGCCTTTGGAGTCTGTTTCCTGGTGTTGCGCCTTTCTTTGGATGGTGGTACCCCTGGGATCCTGCTGTGGAATAATATGAAACACTGTTCACATTTACATGATCCTCAAGTATATTGAACTGATATCAGGGAAAACCAAAAAAATGAACAAAAGGGCATAGCCCTCTCCTATGAATCTCCCAAGAAAATGGCTTTGAAAACTGGGGGAAAAAAGGATTTACACAATGGCAGGCTGCACAAAATAGCAGCTGGCCACGTGGTCAACCAACAACAACAAGCAAGGAGGCATGGCCACAACAAGGAACACATGCAGGCCTATGGCAGAAGCACACAGACTAGCTACACAAAATGGCCACCAGCCACATGGTCAAACAACAACAGCAAGCAAGGAGGCATGGCCACAACACAGAACACATGCAGGCCTATGGCAAAAGCACACTAGCTGGCTACACAAAATGGTTACCGGCCACATGGTCAAACAGCATCAGCAAACAAGGAAGCATGGTCACAACAAAGAACACATGCAGGCCTGTGGGAAAAGCACACTGGCTAGCTAGAGAAAATGGCTACCGGCCACATGGTCTAACAGCAACAGCAAGCAAGGAGGAATGGCCACAGCAAAGAACATTTGCAGGTCTATGGCAAAAGCGCACTGGCTGGCTACACAGAATGGTTGCAGGCCACATGATGAAACAACAAGCAAGGAGGCATGGACAACAAAGAACATATGCAGGCCTATGGACACTGACTACAAAATGGACCCCAGCCACATGGCATGAAGAACAAAGATAAATGGTGGCCTATGGCAAACATGCACACACACTGGCCAGACAAGGAGGTATGGTAACACTGAAGAAAACACTACCATTAATTCAGCCCTGCCAAAAAAGAAAATTTTGTAAGCTATAAAAATTTTACATCAAATATTACCCCACCAAAATACACTATTTGCAGAAAAAAACGTGAAATATAAAAAAGCCCATATTTGTAATTTAATCTAATACCATCCATGCCCTAAATGATGTTTTAAAACAACATATACTACAGAAACAGTTGTTTCATGTACCCATGACTAGCACTGGGCCTACAGGCTGGATGGACCGTGGGCAGACTAGGCCACATAGTAAAATAAATAAATTCTGCAACTTTAACAAGCATGGAGAAAATGTACTGAATTGTGCAACCTTTTTCCCTTACAAAGATAAAAAATAACTAGGCCCCTAATGAAACTCCAGGCCACCCGCCACAATAAAATGTAAAAATCGAATAAAAGTACAAATAAATGCGGACGATATCCTGTTGTACCTTGCGTCCCCTAGGGCGTCGCTTCATGGAGTGCTTAACATCTTCACAAATTTTGGGAAATATTCAGGGTATACGATTAACTGGAGTAAGTCCCTGCTGTATGTCCTCAGTGGAGAGCCACCCCCTACCTCGGCGATGTCCTATTCAAGTAGCAAGGGAGGGCTTCCGATACCTGGGCATATACATCACGTCCGATTCACGGACTTGCTACGAACACAACCTACTCCCGCCCCTGCAGAGACTGAAACACAATGTGGCCAGCTGGAAGGCGCTCCCACTTTCTTTACTGGGTAGGGCTGCGCTGTTCAAAATGATGTCACTACCACGATTCCTCTACGCGCTCCAAAATTTCCCAGACCCGGTCCCGGCACGGTACTTCAAAGAGATTGAGCACCTCCAGAGGGAGTTGCTTTGAGATGGCCGACCCAGCATAGCTTTGCAAAAACTAACTCTGAGTTGGTATGATGGAGGGATCACACTCCCAGATGTAAAAAAATACTACTGGGCGGCCCATCTGATCGCAATTAATCACTGTACATACCGCTGCTGGGACGATCCAGGCTATAGGATGGACAAATGGCTACTGCCCGGTGGTACCTATAATTCGGCCCTATACACCAAGCCTCAGAAATTTCCCCTTATGGGACCCACCAAACACTCGGTACAGATATGGCATGCCGCCACTCGAAGTATGGGGTGGGATAGGAAGCTCACTCTGGCTACTCCTCTGTGGGACTCGGAACAGCTGGGTGCCCTGAGGACTACGAAGGGGTTTGACAAATGGGATCTGATCGGAATCACAAAGATTGGAGACCTGTGGAAAAAGGGTGCAGTGGTCACGTTTGCATATTTGAAACAGGAACGCGAGCTGGCCGCTACAGAACACTTTCGATACTTGCAGGTGAGACATGCGCTGTCATGTCTGCCAAAGGGCGACTCTCCCCCGGAATCCTCGCCACTGGAGGACAGATTGCTCGATGGCTATCTGCCGACGAAAGCAATATCCCGGACTTACAAAAAGTTGATAAATAACACTCCGGACCCCCTCAGATTGGTCCGAGAACACTGGGAGAGGGATGGGCTGGAGCTAGACGATGAGGAATGGCAGGAAGTGGTGACCTCTCCCCGTGAGGTTGCAATCTCCTCTAGATTGCGGCTGGTCCAACTTAAGATTCTCCACAGAATATACATCACGGGGCCTCAGCTTGTCAGAATGGGTAAAACAGAAGAGGGATTGTGCAGGAGACAGTGCGGCCTAATAGGTACATTCATGCATACGGTATGGGAATGTGTCCATATCCAGTCTCATTGGAAGGGAGTTCATGATTGTATTGGTGATGTCCTGGGGGTGCGAATTGGACTCGAAGCCAAAAGATGCTTGCTGAATGTATGGGAACCTACTGACTTAAATAGTAACGACAAAATATGGGTCACTCTGGAGTTGATGGTGGCCAAACGAAATATAGCCCAGTTGTGGGGTTCCGGGGTATTGCCTAGATTTGCGACCTGGAAAGAAAATATGGACTAGTGTATGCTCAGAGAAAAAACTGTATACGTTGCACGGGGGTGTCCCCAAAAGTGGTCTTTTATATGGAGCAAATGGAATGCATTTCGGGGCAATATTTGTGTCACGCCCTGTACCCTCTCTCTTGAAGAACCGGCGACTCCATAAGGGTTATAATTGAGTGATTCACAGAATAATTGCATAATGTAACCATCCATGTATGTATAATTGAGACTGGTAATGTCCCCTTATTTGTCTTTAACAAATGTTGACTCTCTACTGTTTAAAAAAGAATTAAAAAAAAAAAAAGTACAAATAAATCCTGGTGCATGCCCTCTATTAAACAAACAACACCCTTATACAAAAGTTTTTGAACTTACTTGTGATATCTCAAAAACAAAGTCCTTAAATCCAATGGTATATATGCAGCAGACAAGGAGAGTGATCCTTCCACCTCGAAATCCAAATAAAAAGTGACCAGTAGATGGACAAAGCACCGGGAGGAGCCTGCTGGACAGGAACAGGAAGTTGGAGTCTCTGGAGCACTTCTTTCTCGTTGAGAAAAAAAATAAGTACAATAAAAAAAATGCTTCTCGCACTCAGAAACAACCTGAACGGTCCGTTGGAGTAGAAAGTTAACTTGAAAACATCTTTTTAAGTAGATTTAGCTGCTTCTCGAGTAGGGAATCTGCTTGAGATGCAGCCGTGGCCGGAAATGATGTTGGAAGACTCCGTGGCGACCGAAAGCTGCGCTAGCGGGCAACAAATCTTGCATGAGCTCACTAGCAGCTGTCAAATATCGTTGCGCTCACCAAAATAAGTCTCACGCGTGCCCATGTCAATATAATTCCGCCACGCAGAAGGCAGAATTTAGTTGGAACTCTGCATTACATACATAGTGCGGAGTTCCCGAATTAAACCAACTCAACGAGTGGAATTATATTTCCGCCAACGCCTAATTATTACTTGATGCTTTTACCCTCACCCCTTAAACTTTAAACTTTCTATAAATTACTGATTTTCTCTTCTAATTTCAACACCAGATCAGAAGACAGAGTCATGTTACCAGGACAAAGACACATTTATGGAGTCCTTGCAGCAAACAGAGGCGGAGTCACAGTTGTTTGAGTGGTTATACTATTATCTGCTATGCTCTTGGTTTCTAGCCTTTCATGGGACTTGTAGTGTTTTTCAGCAAATAACCTTGGTTATTGTAGTTTTTTTCTGTTGTGTTTTTGTGAAATGTATACTGTTATTATATAGCTGTTGGACCTGTAAGCCTTAGGGTGGTCTTACCCCAAACATTTAGCCTTTTTCCCTTCCATTTCTGCTGAAATTAGTTTTTTTGTTGGTGTTAGGACTCTGTGCACTTTATCACTGACACCCCGTGCTAAAGTGCTTGTGCCTACTCCCATAAACGTAGTATAATTGCCTTACAGCTAATTGGCATATTTAATTTACTTATAAGTCCCTTGTAGAGTGGCATACAATTTACCCAAGGCCTGTAAGTTAAATGTGACTAGTGGGCCTGCATCACTTCTTGTGCCACCCACTTAGGTAGTCCCTTAAACATGTCCCAAGCCTGCCATTGCAGCCTGAAGGTTGTTTTAAACTGCCAATTCCACTTGGTAATATAACCCACTTGCCAAGCCTTAAACTCCCCTTTTATTGCATATGGCACCTGTAAGGTAGGCCCTAGGTAACCCATAGGGCAGAGTTCATTGCAACTGAAAAGTTGGACGTGTACTTTTAGATTTTATATGTCCTGGTAGCGAAAAACTCCTACATTTGTTTTTCTCTACTGTGGGGCCCACCTGTCCATTAGGATAACATTGGGTTGCCTTAGAATAGAATAGAATAGAATAGAAGGATTTTTGTATAGCGCATGGCTACCCGGAAGCATCCCAGCGCTGTGTGGTCACTAGAGTAGAGCCTACCTTCAATGGAAAGAGCCAGGTTTTAAGTTGTTTACGAAAAACTAAGTGGTTAGGTTGTTTGCGAAGCTGCAGCGGCATGCTGTTCCACAGCTTGGAGGCATTATACGAGAACCGTCGGCCTCCACTTCTGGCCTTCCTGATCTTTGGTACTGCTGCAAGGTACATCTCATCGGAGCGGAGGCTTCTGTTGGCTTTGTAAGGACGGATCAGAGATTTAATAATGGGAGGCCCATTTCCACCTAGGGACTTATTAGCAACGCATAGGGCCTTAAAGTTGATTCTTTCCTGCAACGGTAGCCAATGGAGCGTGCGTAAAGCCGGTTTTGCAGAACTACGTTTCTGAGTTCCCATAAGCAGTCTTGCTTATAGGGCTTATCTCACGACTGCCAACATCAACAGGTTTTATCACAGGGAGGATGTGGCTTGCCCACGCTGTTCACATGTAGATGTTGCTTTACTGCACATGTTTGGGCCTGCCCCGGTTACTTACATACTGGACCAGCATCACCTCAAGCTTGTCTTCCTGCCTGCACTGAACGCCCTGACCTGCATAAGTGGGAGGTATGTCTCTTGGCATTGTTTCATTGGAGAACGAAATTTAGGAGTGTTCAATGCTCAACTGGGCACAAGCCACAAGCGTAGCCCTGCACAGGGAAGACACACTTGGGCTGAGAAAGTACCCAATTGCTACTTACTGGGACACCATTTTGTCGATTTGCAGTCTCATCACTCCTCCGATACGGGCAGCAGCCCTGGCACAGTGGAAGAGGCACAGGATGAACAGACAATGGTGGTGGACTGATGTTGGCAATTGCATTTATACTGGAACTCCTCATGCACAGCCCCCCCTTTTTTTTTCTTCCTGTAGTCCATGGTAATGACTAATTCGCACAGCATCTATCGGAGATGACACACAGGGAGAATGGTGACGGACTGTTAAGTCGTGGGGACCGTTATGATGTTCTGTTTGGGGTTTTATTGCTCTACGTTTATCAAAATTCATGACTCCGTTTCCAATGTCAGTTATGACTCTAATGGCGCTCCGTCTTCCCTATTATTTATTGCAGGGGTTGCCCAGGAGTCCCATTAATTGTGGAAGTATACACATCTTGATCACATTCACTATTCTCGGGCACGGCTCTAAGGTTTCTTATATTGCATGGGCTTACTGGTGCATACTCACCACTATGATTCAACCATATTGTTAGCACTACGTGATTATCGCACTGTATTGTTAAGATTATATGCCACCGTATTTTTTCATTGTGTGCCATGCTATCAGTTTCTTGCTCTGCCATTGTATTGTGCGAAAATATAAAACTTCAATAAACAGGTTCAAACAAAAAAAACATTGGGTTGCCTTATAACATTTCATAAGTGCTAACTTTTGATTGAGAACAAGTGAGCATTTCAAGTTTGGTATCTAAGAAATTGCATTTGAAAATCCTCTTTAGTGGTAAAGTCAGATTTTAAATTATAATTTTGAAAGTGGCACTTTTAGAAATTTGGCATTTTCCTTCCCTTGCTATTTGGTGCCTGTGACCTCTCCTAGTCACATGACTGGGTGGAGTGGCAGTTGGACTCTGTTAATTCATCCCAGACACTCCCACAATAGAGGGATTAAGTGTGCCTGAATGGGCCATCAACTGTAACTGGATAGGCTGTGCTCTGCCCTCACACAAAGGACTTGTTACCACTGCATTGTCCCAGCAGCTAGCTTGGAGCAAGGGCAGGGGAGTCAGGATACATCAAGCACTTCAAAGGGACTTTTTTAGAAACTTCTCCTACTTCAAAGGCACCAGGTATAAAAAAGGGACCCTCAGACCCAATCTTCATTTCACTTTCTGGATCTGTGGAAGGACCATCAGAGGACTTCCTGCTGCTGGGGTCTGCTGTGTACTCCACAAGACTGCTTAACTGCACCTGAAAGGACTGCTTTGCTGCCTGGAGCCTGCTTCATCACTTGAACTCATGACTTCAAGACTGACTCCAAGTGTTAGTTTGCTGACCTCCAGATCAGAGCTTCAGAGACATAAAAGAATGCCACCATAATGAACCTGCACCTGGAGCCAGCCTGAGTGAGTCCTAACCTCCAAATAGTGTCTCTCCAACCCAGGACTCTTTGTTGTGGTGTTTAAAAGTGCCCAGATAGCCAAAAGCCAAAACTTATGAATTAGAAAACTTTTGGCTAAAAACTGATCTGAGATCGAGGGAAGATTAGGACCAACCTGCTCGTCTATCTGCCCAAGGTGCATCGCCGGTTTGCCTGACTTTGCGTTAGCTCCTGCTATGTTCTTCTCCGTAGTAGCAATTCCTGTTCAGCGGTCCTTCGCCAAAAGGGTATCCTGCCGCCTGGAATTTTTGTCGGCTACAGCCTCCTGCCTCATCTCACTGGATGTGAGAAACTGGCCTGGTATATGATGTCCACTTATGTAAGTGGGCACCTTGCACCAGTCCAGACAACCCTTATGGTGATTTAAAAGGTCTTAGACAACCTTAGAAAGCTCTCCAAGTGGTAGCTGTGGAGAGCAGCCTTCAGGCTTAGTCAGAAGGAGTGTAAAGCAGCTTGCTTTACCAGAATGCAATCTTATAGTATAGATTAAGTGAAAAAGAACCACACCAACTATCTATAAAAATAAGTATATATTATATAATACTCTCTAGTACGTTACAGTATCTCCAACATGGAGATAAACACAATGGGCCCGATTCACAAAAGTAATCTGAGACAAAATCCTAACTTTACGACTTTCGGTATTCACAAACGGCATTTAGGAGTAGTAAAGTTAGGATTTTGTCTTAAGTTTGTCTTAGGTTTTGGTCTTAAGACAAAATCCTAACTTAACTTTAACTTAAGTTTAACTTAAGACCAAAACTTAAGACAAACTTAGGACAAAATCCTAAGTTAAATTTAAGACAAAATCCTAAATTAAATTTAAGACAAAATCCTAAGTTAAACTTAAGTTAAACTTAAGTTAGGATTTTGTCTTAAGACCAAATCTTAAGACAAACTTAAGACAAAATCTTAACTTTACTACTCCTAAATGCCTTTTATGAATACCGAAAGTCGTAAAGTTAGGATATTGTCTCAGATTACTTTTGTGAATCGGGCCCATCGCACACAATACTTTAGCAAAGAAACACAGTAAATAGTACGAAATACACAGTGGCCCCAGGGGGGGACCAAACCATATACTAAGAAAGTGGTATAAGAACCACGACTCAGATCAAGACAGGGTCGAGAGGACGTAGAAGTGCTGTGACCCCATGGAACCACCCAAGGTGAGTAGATAGGGACCCCACAGAGAGCGTGTGCAGTGTGGAAACACGACCGCGTGCTCCGTTCAACTCTATGTGCAAGTCGTGGTTGGATTTTTAAAGATTAAGGACCCTTCCCAGTGGACCCTGGAGAAACCCAGTGGAAGACAGAAGGTTGGAGAGCCACCCCACCCGTGGATACCCTAGTGATGAAATGAATAAGTTTTGCTGCCTTGCTTGTGTTTTGTTCTTATGTTAAGTTAGCATTCGCGACACCATTTTATGTTTAGCCGCCATTTTGAATCATGTTGTCAGCTGCGTATTCTCTCCTCAAGAAGCAGGCAGTGGAAAATCCCATTTACCCAAGGTTAGGCCTTGCTCTGCTAATGAATACACTGTTCTTATAAACGCATTCCTTTCCCATAGATAGAGGCTTTCTCCCACTAGCCTAACGGTAGACACGAACAGAATGACCTTGGCATAAAGATAATGTGTGCCCGGCCTCAGAGTCGAAACTCATCTTTCTGTACTTCTTTGTTTTAGCTGCACCTGCTAGTAAGATTCCATTATGGGCGGGACTTTCTTGGTTCAGAAATGTACATAATGTATCTCTATGTTTGCTGAAGTCAGTCCCCTCTGCAGCAATCCTAGGAGGCTGGTCAGACTGGACTCCACTCGAGTGTACCTGAATAAAATATACTTGATTTGTATTCTCTACTGTCTGACCGACTCTTCATTTGTATGGAAGGCCGAGAGGTGGTCGCTAGGTACCCGGTGGCCCTAATCGGGTCACTTCCTTCACTAGTACCCATGTTACATACACCAGGGAAGCCGGGTGCATACGTGTGAATGGTGTCGGAAACCGCCGTCGAACCCAATGGAGGACTTCAGGAAAGTGCCGCTGTAGAAGAAGGAAGAAGTGTCCGGTGGAATCAGAGGATGGATTCTTGATGAGAGGTACCTGCAAGCAGAGGGGACAGAGTCTATGTCACTCAGGGGTGTCCAGGAGACTTGGAAGACGAATGCCCTCCGATGTCGGGTGTTGCAGGATGAATGACGATGATATTGACTCTGCCGCTGTGAGGACAAGGCGACGCTGAGGTGGACCAGGAGCTGTGCAAAAACTGTCCCACGAAGGATGTCGAGTGCTGAGGGGTCGGTGTCCGGCGGGAGCACCAACAAGCCTTGGCCAACGCAGGAAACAAAGAAGGAGCAACGTCGGGACCAGCAAGGTCCAGGGGACTCACCAACAGCAGGGGAGTCAGGGCAGTCCCCGAGCAATCAGGGGAGCCCAAAAGAAACAAGTGTGACCCTCAAGTGAACCCACAGGCCGGAGGCACAGGAGTCGCGAGAGGACCTCAAGCAGCTCACCAAACGATGCAGGCCACGATGCACATGATGTGGTGTGGCTGAAGATTCTGGTCACTGGAGGGGCTCGAGGTTGGGGCTACTTGGAGCCCGAAGATCTTCCTGCAAAGAAACCAACAAGTCTTTGCAACTGCAAGTTTGACGCTGTGCACAGGGGTTTGGTTATTGCAACCCCCCACGAGGGATACTGGCCTCAAACTTGGTGAGAGGGCAGGGCAGGCCTCGGGAGCTGTGGAAAACCACTACCTGTGTTGCAGAGCCCAAGGAGTCCAGAGGAGCTCAGGATCTGCAGACCGGTTGACTTAGTTGTGATGCCTGCGAATGCAGAGGAGTGACTCCTTCACTCCAAGGGAGATTTCTTCAGGTGTCTTTGATGCTTCACAGGCCTTGGAAGGTTCCTGTATGATGCACAGGCACAGACAATGCAGCAGACTGGAAGGGAGATGAAGTCAGGCCCAAACGAAGTCCAGCGAAGTCCAGAGTGCCCAGACGGTAGAAGTGCAGTGGTGTCTGATCTGAATCTTATCCCACGACGAATCTAGGGACCTACACCCAGGTAAGCCCTTAAGTACTCTAGGGAAAGGGTTGGGAAGAATTAGGGGACCTCCCAGGGGAGGGCCTGGACAGGGGGGAGGTTACTCCCATGTTCTTTGTCCAGTTTTGCGCCAGAGCGAGAGCCAACGGCTCCCAGAACTGGTTTGAACTGGACTATGCACTGGGACACCAAGTGTGCCCCTCATGCAGACTTTCTGGCACTGGCAAGCGCACCCACCCGGTCCCAATACACTAAATCCTGTCTGGGAGGTTGTCACACCTCCCTGTGACAGGATGCCTATTGTTCCACCTTCCTCTGCTCGAGCTTGGCTCAGCAGCAGGAGGGCAGAAATGTCTCTGGTCAGCAGCAACCATTTTGTGCTGTCCGGGTCTAGAAGGTTGGCACCGGGAACACTGAGAACCTAACGGAGGGCTCTTCTAGTGCTTGGAATCATACGTGGGGGTATGATTCCAACATGTTTGATACCAAACATGATAGGATTCGTTGCAGCCATTTTCGAGATGGTCATCGCGTAAGTACGCGGTGCCCCTCTATATAGAATATATGGCTGCTTCACTGACAACCGGGAAGAGTGGACTCCATAGGCTGCATGGGTGTCCTGCTCATGCAGGGGCACCCTCTCACTTAGAACCAAGCACCCTGCCCTCAGGATTGTAAAGGCCTGCTATAGGGGTGACTTATAGGTTTCAAGTGCAGTTACCCTTAGATTTAGGAACCCTATATCTTGAATAAGTGGTGCAAGCACCAACTTACACAGGCTGCAATGGCAGGCCTGTAGTTCCATTTTGCATGAGCTCTCATGGGTGGCATAGTGCATGCTGCAGCCCATGAGAGACCTCTGGGGTACCTATAACCTTGGTACCTTAGTACCATATACTAGGGACTGATAAGGGTACCCCAGTATCCAATCCGGAATGTACCTAAGTACTCAACAAAACAATTTTGGGAGAAAGCAGATAGACTGGGGTCCTGATTAGCAGGATCCCAGTCAGACTAGTCATAAACAGCATCACATCAAGCAAAAAGTGGGGGTAACCATAAGAAGCAGATCCTACTTTCCTGCACAACCACCCCCCCAAACGTAAGGAGATGAGACTAACCATGCCCATTTGAGCCTTCATTTTCTAAGTGGAAATATTTGGAGAGTCCATCTGCATTGGCATGGTTACTCCCAGGTCTATGTTCCACTGTATAGTCCATCCCCTGTAGGGAAATGGACCACCTCAAAAGTTTGGGGTTTTCACCCTTCATCTGTTTAAGCCATAAGAGGGGCTTATGGTCTGTCTGAACAATGAAGTGAGTGCCAAACAGGTATGGCCTCAACTTCTTCAGGGCCCAGACCACAGCAAAGGTCTCCCTCTCTAAAGCTGACCAACGTTTCTCTCTGGGGGTCAACCTTCTGCTGATAAAAGCTACTGGTTGATCCTGGCCCTCTGCATTAAGTTGTGACAACACAGCACCTACCCCCAACTCAGATGCATCTGTTTGGACAATGAATGTTTTAGAGTAGTCAGGACTCTGCAGAATGGGAGCCATGCACATGGCCTGCTTGAGGTCATAAAATGCCTTCTGACAGCTATCTGTCCACTGAACTTTCTTGGGCATTTTCTTGGATGTAAGATCATTCAAGGGAGTCACTATAGACCCATATCCTTTGACAAACCTTCTGTAATACCCAGTCAGGCCCAAGAAAGCTCTGACCTGAGTCTGGGTAGTTGGAGCAACCCATTCCATTATGGTCTGGATTTTGCTCTGAAGTGGTTGAACCTGGCCTTCACCTACCAGGTGGCCCAGGTACACAACATTTCTCTGCCCTATCTGGCACTTAGTAGCCTTGATAGCGAGGCCTGATTTCTGCAGAGCCTCCAAAACATTCTTCAGGTGGACCAGGTGATCCTCCCAGGTGGAGGTAAAGACAGCTATATCATATAGTTATGCTGCACTATAGGCTTACAGGCCTGTGAGAACTTTGTTCACCAACCTTTGGAATGTGGCAGATGCATTCTTCAAACCAAAGGGCATCACAATAAATTGATAATGCCCACTAGGGGTTGAAAATGCTGTTTTTGGTTTGGCATCCTCAGCTAGTCTGATTTGCCAATAGCCAGCAGTTATATCAAATGTACTTAAGAACTTGACTGAGGCCAAAGTGTCAATAAGCTCATCTGCCCTAGGAATTGGGTGAGCATCAGTCCTAGTGACTGCATTGAGTCCCCTATAGTCCACACAAAACCTCATCTCTCTTTTTCCACCGTTGGTGTGAGGTTTAGGTACATGGACCACTGGGCTAGCCCAAGGGCTATCTGAGGGCTCAATCACTCCCAACTCCAGCATCTTTTGGACCTCTGTCCTGATGCAATCTCTGACATGGTCAGGCTGCCTGTAGATTTTATTCTTGACAGGTATACTCTCACCTGTGTCCACATCATGGGTACCCCAGGTGGTTTGACTGGGAGTCAGAGAAAACATTTGCCTGTGTTGATTGAGGACCTTCCTGCAATCAATCTACTGTTGATCAGTGAGGCTGCCTGCCAAGGCTATACCATCAACTGACCCATCATCAGGGTTTTGTGAGAGGAGATCAGGGAGAGGGCCACTCTCTTCCTCCTGTCCCTCATCAGTTGCCATGAGCAAGCCCATTTCAGCCCTATCAACAAAAGGTTTTAGCCTGCTCACATGAAGTACCCTGTGGGGACTTCTGGGAGTGCCAAGGTCCACCAAATAGGTGACTTCATCCTTTTGTTCAAGTATGGTGTGGGGTTCACTCCATTTGTCCTGGATAGCTGCTGGGGCCACAGGTTCCAACACCCACACACACTTTCTGGCCTGGCTGATACACAGTCAGGACAGCCTTTTGGTCATGCCAAGCTTTTTGGAGTTCTTGGCTTGTCTCAAGGTTTTTGATGGCCTTCTTCATATACTCAGCCATGTGGGAGCGCAGACCAAATAGATAGTCCACTATGTCCTATATGGGAGGTTTGAGAGGTAACTCCCATCACTCCTTCACCAGGCACAAGGGACCACTAACTGGATGCCCAAACAGAAGTTCAAAAGGGCTGTAGCCAACCCCCTTCTGAGGGACCTCTCTGTAGGCAAATAGAAGGCAGGGCAGAAGGACATCCCATTTTCGCCTAAGCTTTTCTGGGAGGCCCATGATCATACCCTTTAGGGTTTTGTTGAATCTTTGAACTAACCCATTGCATTGAGGATGGTAGGGTGTGGTGAATTTGTAATTCACTCTATATTCTTTCCACATTGCAGTAATATAACTTGACATGAAGTTTGTACCTCTGTCAGTTAAGACCTCCTTAGGGTAGCCCACTCTGGAAAAAAAATCCTAAGAGGGCCTGTTAGACTTGGCATCTTTTGGCGTGTTTCACCTGACTTTTTGCTTTCTGACCTCCCGGTTTTGACTCTGTTTTTGCTGGTGTGATGATTCTGCGCACTTTCCTCACTGCGGTCCAGTGGGAAAGTGCAAGTGCTCCTGTATAAAATGTGTTATGGATTGGTGTTTCCATGATTGGCCTATTTGGTTTATGTGTCAGTCCCTTGTAAAGTGCACTGCGAGTGCCAGGGCCTATAGACCAAATGCTGTTGGTGGGCTGCAGCACTGGATTGTGCCACCCACGCAAACAGCCCGTAAAATGTAACTCGGGCCTGCCAACGCAGAGCCTGTGCGCAGCCTGGGGCTGCCATGTCGACTTGGCAAGTGCACACACTTGCAAGTCCCCAAACCTTCCCTTTGCTACATGTTAGTCACCCCTAAGGTAGGCCCACGGTACCCCTGTGGGCAGGGTGCGGTGTCTGCGAAAGGTAGGACATGCCCGGGTGTGTGCGGCATGTCCTGATAGTGAATTACAGCCTAGTTCGTTTTTCACTATTGCAAGGCTACCTGTTCCCCTAGGCCAGAACGGGCAGTTTTGATTGTTACAGTTTATAATCCTAACTGACCCCGGGAACATGGTAGAAATTCGAGTTTAGTATGCCTGGACTCAGAATGATAAAATGCATCTTTTAGTGAAGTTGGTTTTAACATTCTGGGTTTGAAAATACCACTTTTAGAAAGTGGGTATTTTCTTGTCTAACCATCCAAGCCTGCCTCTGCGAGGTTGTGTATTCCTTGTCTGGAATGTGAGTGACAGGGGCTGGGGGACGCCAGGAGACAGGGTGAGTCAGCGCAGGGCTGAATAGCCAGATCGACCTGTAGATGGGTGGGAGGGGTCGCACCTGGGCCCTGAATAGGACAGTGCCTTTCCTCCACAATGCTGGCTCCACCTCCTGTGGTGCGTCTGATGTCCCTGGCCTACTCACTGAAAGAAGGGACGGAGACAGTGCTTAATTTGTAAAATATGAAGTGCAGGTGCTCAAATCTTTGTCGGAGTCCACACCTACTTTTTTCTGGCTCCACCCACTTCCTCCACTGGCTCCACCCACTTCCTCTAATAGCTCCACCCACATCCTCAAATGGCACTGCAAAAAGTCAGATGAATTTCAGCAAGGGAGCCTTCCTCATAGTAAGGTTTTGATAGGAGGTTCCCCTGCCCTGTGAAAATTTTGAAAAAGATTAAATCAAAAGTGCATTTAAAGCACAATCTTGGAATAAATTAGCTAAAATCACTAATGCATTGAAAAGGGACAATTCCAGTGCTCTATGTGCAATGTCTGATACTTGTATGTTTCTCTCGTCTTCATTGCTTGATTTTGCTCGCCAGAAAGTGTCATTCATAGTTGTTGAAATGCCACTCATAATTACACTAAATTGACTGAAATTATGAAAATGGCACTCATAGGAATCTGAAACCTTGGCTGCTATGTGGCGGGTGTCATTGTTACTGGGC
This sequence comes from Calotriton arnoldi, assembly GCA_963921515.1. Lineage (NCBI taxonomy): Eukaryota > Metazoa > Chordata > Amphibia > Caudata > Salamandridae > Calotriton > Calotriton arnoldi. Next base: position 84,430 of record CAWUFW010000307.1, read on the forward strand.
GAAGGGTGTGCACTGCAACGAGAGCAGAAGGACTTCACTACCTGGCAAATGAAACACAGGCCTGTAAGAGAGAGGGCGGCCCTTTAATAAGTGGTATTGGCATACACAGAAGGTTAATAAAGCTGTTAGAGCAGCATTTCCGCCCAATGATAATATGATGTTCTAAAATAAACAAGGGGAGGAAGGAACAATAGGCAAACACCGGAATAGAGGAAACATTGGAATGTTGTAGATCTATACCAGTCATTACTGGTCATCAGCATTCAATTGTCCTAAAAGGAGCTCCCGGTATTCCAGTACGTGGAATTTCATTGTATTAAGAGCAAGCTGGGTCAGGATTGGAAGAAAAACATTGCATCACATATACAGAAAATGTTAAATGCCACAGTGTAAAAAAGGGCTCTATGGAAATTTGAGGCAGCAGAACCGCTGGGCTTGTGGGAATTAGATATATGCTTTACTAGCTTTACCTTATGCCCTCTTTGAACTTTCAGCTTCAAAATTCCCGAACCAGGCACAAACCAACACACACAAGCAACACGCACAGACAACACGCACACAGCCACCTGTACACATCGCTGTGTGTGTGGGAGGGAAACCTACCCATATTTGTACACGTGCTCCACCTCTTTGCATCCCCGCACCGGCGCACCCCTGGGCCCTCTCCCTCATAGAGACTGAGTCAATCATTTTGGCTTCGGCAGCATATAACAGGTATAGCTTTGACAACAAGAGCACAAGCTTCCCTAATGCAAAGAACAGTTACACGACAAGACTCAGAGAAAGCAGTGCAAGATTCCCAAGTGTGAATCACAAGCTGTGGCCAGCCTGCCACCACTGCCATGTGCTGCCATTACCTTATGTGCATTACTTGCGCTTGCAAACTTTTAAAAGTTATAAATCAATAATTAACATACAGGTTTGTACATAAATACTGCTGCTTGCTGCACAGCACTAAACAACACTGCAGTCTTCTCTTGACAGACTACAAACGCACATATGCATGGCTGAAGCCACCAGGGTATAAATGTCATCAACTGGGCTGGAGCCTGAGGGCATTTGCATTCGAAGAGAGGATGAGGATCACAACGTTGTATATGTAATTGGGGTGGTTTGTCACCCACAGATTCTTCAAGGAAAAGTGGGCAATTAATCTGGCCCTCACCTCTCAAGGCCTTTAACTCTGATTGTCTTTCTCCATCTATCCCTCCCTCAACACCCTGTTTTCTATTTATCTTCTTTTCTCTCTTTGCCCATCTCTTGCTCCGTCATCTCTCTCTCTCAGTATCTGACCTCACCCCTCTTTACCTCTGTCTCTCTCTGCTGCCTACCCTTCCTCCTTACCCTCTTCTAACTTAAGTTATTCTTCGCCTCACCTCCGACCTCCCTCTTGCTACCATGCTTCTGTGGCTGGTACTCTTTCTTCACTTTATCTCATTTCTACCAGGCTGGTAGTAACAATAAAGTGAAGAAAGTAGAGGCATAAATAAACTTAATTAAGCCCCAGGTTTTTCTGCAGTAGACAATTAAGCTATGCCAGCCTCCGCCAAAAAGAAACAAAGAAAGCCAGTGGCACGAAGAGTCCACTATCCACGGGGCCTCCTGTTTAATCAAATGCTGTTATGCTCAGGTGGCGCGCGGTATTCATTAGCCCCCCTAGCATGCCCCCCCCACCCGCCGCTAGGGCTGGAAGCAACTACATTGCGCAATATAACTAATTAAATTAATGCAGGACATTGCAGGCTGACTGACGGACCTACTCCGGTCAGTTGTTTTTGCACATTGTCTTCTTTAATACATATTAAGGCACGATTACAATACTTTACAAGCACAAATGGCACGATTAAATAGGGTGACCAGATCTTGAGAACCAAAAACCAGGACATTTGGGGAAAATAGAAGAAGGACTACAATTTTTCATCCACGGAATGGCGCAGAATGACAGCTGTCATCAACATAGGATCACAGAAGATGCATTAAGAAAGTAAATACAATGTAATTTCTACAATCAAAATTATACCTATTAATTAAACTGCTTACTTATAACAGTTGCTAACTAGCAAAGCTTTAGAACACCCAAAATAGTGCCTCTCACTGTTTTCAGTCAACCGCTTCTAAAAACCGGGACATGAGACAAAATTGCCGAAATCTGCCCGGACAGCTGGTGAAAAACCGGGACTGTCCGGGCAAATCGGGGACGTCTGGTCACCCTACGATTAAAGAGCTTTACCTACGTCTACTCTATGAGCTCATTTATTATGTGTGCCAGCCGGGGGGGTGCGCAACTACTTACTGGTAGAAAAGAAGGCAATCAACCAGTTTATTTAACATCTTTTCATGGCACATTTGATTTACTGGCCACTCAAAGTTACGAGGAACTGTTAGGGAAGGAATGGAGCCGGAGGAGGATACTTCAAGCCTAGGGCAGGGCCTTTAACTTCTTAACTCCACAGAATCCCGGCTGCAACACTACCAGTCATGGTTAATTGCCCATTGTGAATCATTTTGCAAAAATTACGTATTGAGCAAAGGTAAATTATGTCAGTGTGCAGCTGCCATTTTACGGTATAATACTTGCATCTACTTTTCGGCGCGAAATATTTTTGCAAGCGAAAGTTGGTCGGCACCGCAGCAAGTGTATCTGCAGTTCTGCACTGACGCAAAAGATAAGTGTAAATCTGACCCTAAAGAATATTCCAGAGCTTTGATAATTATAGTGTGTGTGAGCATCCATAGGAGCACACACAGACTTGTCTCCCAACAATGTAGACCCTTCTCCTTACGTGACTCCTCCAGTCCCAGTCTCAAGTGCCATCGAGGCCAGGGAGGGCAGGCGTCATCGAATCCTGTGGAGCCGCCGCCGGAGCTACCACAGTGCCCGACACGCCACTTCGCCCAAACAAAAAAAAACAGCGTTAGTTTGGAATGGGCATGGAATGACCTGCTTAGTTAATAAAGTAGAATATTACTTCTCGTGGTGGGCCGGGTGTCCGGGGCGCTGCCTTATTTATTACACTGACTGACTGGATTATATAGTAGGTAGGCCTGCCTGGTGCTGCTGCTGCCTGGCCTGCCCCACGTCGTGGGGCTGATGATGGCTCGTGGGGTGCGGCCGGGTGTGCCGGCCGGGCAATGAGAAAAAAATCTGTGCGTGCTGCCTGCCCTACACAACATCCTGCTTTTCATGGCATTATTTAGTAAAAGCGGAGCCATTGTTAAGCACTGAGGGAGGATATCATAATCATACTATGTTCAAACAAGGCAGGGCCTCGCCGCCTTTAACTTTAAACCCGCCAACCCGGCCGACCGCCGGCCCTATATCGTGATGATACTACGTCAAGGCTTCTTTAACAACTTAACCTCGGCCGGCCGGCCCTGGCGTATTCTGATATAAATAAATATATATACTAGTATTAGGTGTACCGTTACCGTACTACCATGGGCCGGCCGAGCAGCCGCAGGTCAGGCACACAGTGGTGCGTCATCGAATCTTGCCCGAGTCCGACACGCCACCACGCTAAAATAAAAACAATGGATGCATGGCATGATGACTGATGCTTATGGCGTGCGTACTACTTACGGTTACGCTCCGGGGCACTGCCTTTATTAACTACTGGGCACGCCGCCTGGTGCTACTGCTGCGCTGCAGCCTGCCCTCAACGTGGTCGTGCTGATGATTGTGGGGAAGCGGGGGTGCCGCCGGGGCGTGGCAATTGGAAAAAAATCTGCGCACAGCCAAATCCAGCCTAGGCCCAGCCCAAATTGCCCAATCAGTGTCTGACTCCCGCCCACCACCCGGCAACACTGAACTAACGGCCGCCATCACCATGACGCGCCGCCATCACACATATATGATTGATGCACTGACTGTCTGAAATTATACAGTAATATTTGCTCAATCAGTCTCCGGCTCACAAGTCACAATGAAGCACTCACCGGGACTCGGGAGAGATCGAGAAGTTACAGCAGCACTCTGCGCCGAGTCAGTAAGCTCTAACACCATGCAAAATGTGACGTCCAGTCATGCAGACTGGTCACCTCATGTAGACCCGGCCCTGAAAAGTAAGTGCCGGTGCTAAGCACCGGCAAGCACCGGCACAAATTAAGCACTGGACGGAGACTTGTCAACAAAGTGCCCCGGAACTGGTTTGGACTAGGCGAAGGCCTCTCTGCCTTTAGAGAACAAAGGAATTTGGGATATAAATATTGGGGCCCTGACCCCATGAATTTAGATCTCGCTGGAATCAAGGAACCTGCCAAGACGAAGAGCTGGAAGAGCTGCCAGGAGGAGTACTGCCCCGTTGCTGTGTTGTTGCTTTGTTGGGTTGGCCTGCAGTTGCTGCTTCTGTCTTGGGCAGTGAAAGGACTGGACTGAACTTTCTACAATCTTGTGCTGAGTATCTCCAAGGGCCAGGAACCGAGCTGGCCTCCTGTTAAGAAGTCTCAGGGACTACAAAGACTTCACAAGCCTCTGGGTACCGCTTCTGGAACGCTGTTTCAGTCGCCACAGAGGAAGGGAACTGCAACCGACTCCGTCAACCGAATCCATCCCTGGCCGGTGACCTGTTTGCACCGCAGACCGCATCGCCCCGCTTCGCATCGCAACCCTGGTCTCACCGTGGGCGACGTCCGACGCCGCCAACATCGAGCCGCTGCTTGCACCGTGACCTGTGGGCACCGCAGTTCGCATCGCATCGCTTCACTGAACCAACCGGACCCGACCGACGCGGTCGCTGCAACTGGCTCAAGAGTCGTGACCGCACCGCATTTGGGGTACCGCTCGCACGTCTGCGACGCACCGCTCCGACTCGCACCGCTGTCCGACGCCAGCTCCCGCACCCCGGCTAGGTCGCCTGCATCGCAACCTGTCAGCACCGCATCGAGCATCGTCTCACCCTGCATGGCCCGCCTTGGACTCACCGACCCCGTCTGCACGACGCTCATCGAGCCGCTGCCTGCACCGCACCGAGTGACACCGCACCTTGCATCGCTCCGTCTTGCACCGCAACCGCGACGAACGCCGACCGGCTCGTACACTCCGTACCAGCCACAACGAGAAAAGGTACTGTGACCGAGTCTGTTCACGACTCTGCTGGCCCGTATCGACGCGGTCGGCTGGAACTGTTAGACTCTGTGGTTTTCAGCATCACGGTAGGCTCGGACGGAGCTACCGACTCGTACGAACTTTGCTTTTGTGCTATTCCTGCAAAGAAGAAGTTAACGTATCAAGTATTCATTCGTAAAGTATAGTATTGTGGATTTTTGTCGTAATTGGTCTTGTCTTGAGTATATAAAATATTGGTTATTTTTCTAAACTGGTGTGGTGTCCGTTTGTAGTGCTTACACTGTATTACTGTTGGTTATGTGCAAATGCTTTACACACTGCCTCTGAATTAAGCCTGACTGCTCGTGCCAAGCTACCACGAGGGTGAGCAGGGGTTACTTCACGAGTGTAACAACCCTTACCCTGACTAGGAAGAAGGGTCCCTACTTGGACAAAGGTGCAAGCCCTTGCCAACTAGAGATCCCATTTCTAACATTGGTTGTCAGCGGTGAGGATAGGACTTGTGTTTGCACTTGACTTACAGTGATTGGTGTGCACTACTACCATATCGCAGACCATTACGTACCACATACTGGTTCTTTTTCTTTTGGCCTATTTTTGATCTTGCCAGTTTTCAACTCACGACTTTTGTCATGCCTGAATCAATTGCATCATCCGTTGCATCTCTGGAAGTTATCTTTGAGGAGGACAGGTTGGAATCCTACGCCGTAAAGGAGTTACGAGCGATTTGTAAAAACTTGAAAGTCCAAATTAAAGGCCTCACAAGGAAGGAGGAGCTACAGAAGGCGCTGAGGGCCTGGGTAGCAGCCAGACATGCCAATGGGCAGCCTGGTGATCTCAGTGAGGAGGCGGAGGAGCCTATTTCCAGGGTGGATGTGCTTTTGGGTAGGGGGGAACCCGCCAGGTCAGGCAGCAGCAGTCTGTCCCCAGAGGAGCTGGAGGACAGGCGGGAGGCAAGGCAGTTTGAGCTGCAGAAGCTCAGGCTGGAGAGTGAGCGGGAGGAGAAGAGATTGGCCATAGAGGAGAGGAAGATGCTCTTAGAGCATGAGAGAGAACTGAAGGAGCTAGAACTTAGGAGTAAGTCAGGCTCAGATGGTGGCAGCAATTCGTCCAGAAAGGCAGACAGGATTGTGCACATTCCCAAAGAACGTAGGCAAGGAGTTCAAGAAGGGGGATGACATACAAAGGTGGTTTCAGGGTTATGAGGCAGCCATACACATGAATGGGGTCCCTGAGGAGAATTGGGGAGCAGGATTGTGGCCACTTTTCCCGGAAGAAGCAAGGGATGCTCTGATAGCTTTGGGTAAGGGGTATCACCTCACCTATGCTGACATGAAGGATGCCCTTCTCACGAAGTATGGTCTTACTCCTGAAAAGTACAGGGATCAGTTCAGGTCCAGTAAGAAGTCTGATTCCAACACTTGGTTGGAATGTGTGGATGTGTTCTGCAGGTCTCTGGATGGTTGGGTGAAGGGCAGTAGTGTAACAGATTTTCAGGGGCTCTACAACTTGATTGCATGGGAGCACTTGTCTAGTCTATGTTTTGCAGATCTGTGCCAGCACCTAGTAGATAGTAAGCTAACTGACCCCAGGAAGCTTGCTATGGAAGCGGACCGCTGGGTGAGTACCAGGGTCCACAAGAAAGCGTTTGGGGAGACTCAGCCAAAGGTGGGCAGGGTCCCCAGCAGAAAGGTGGGGGGACAAGGGTAAAGCACAGGAGTTCTCTAAAGGGCCCCAAACTAGTACCCAGGGTAAAGGTTCCCAGCCCCCGGTGATAAGAAGAAAGGGGTCTCTACAGGGAAGCCTGTTGAGACCGGCCCCCGCAAGTGTTATGCATGTGACCAGGTAGGTCACTTAAGGGGACCCCAAGTGCCCGAAGGGGACACAGCCACCCACCGGTGGACAGTCCAAAGTGTTGGCTAGTGTAGCGCTTGGGGAGGAGGGGTGCCCACAGGAGGGTGGGGATCCCGCAGAAATTACCCTTGTCTCACTCGGGGACAGTGAGATGGTCCCAGGAAACCAGGTGCCCCCTAACACAAAGAAATATAGCACCTGGGTGACCATTAATGGGAACAGGGTAGAGGCTCTCAGAGACACAGGAGCCAGTGTGACCTCAGTCCGGTGTCACCTGGTGTCTGAGAAGCAAGTAGTCCCAGGAGCATTCCACCAAGTAGTTGCTGTCGACAACTCAGAGCGCCAGTGTATGGTGGCGCAGGTTCCCTTTGAATGGGGGGGGGTCTCAGGTCCCTTGAGGGTGGTTGTGAGCCCTACCATGCCTGTAGATTGTCTGCTACGAAACGACCTGGAGCAGTCCTCGTGGAAGGAGGTTGAGCTCAGGTCTCACTTGGAGATGCTTGGGTTGCCAGAGTGGGCATGCGTGTCTACTCGGTCAATGGCGGCCAGAAAGGGTGATCAAGAGGACTTGGAGCCTGAAACAGTGGCCCAAGTCCCTGCCAAGAGAAAGGGCAGGGGCGCAGGAAACCGGCCCCCGAAGTTCCCACGGACCGGGAGGAGGCGGACCTCGAGGGGGACGCCCGGTGCCTACAGGGGAGCAGGTAGCCGAACTGGGAGACATCTCTGAGCTGACCCATTGGCAGCAAGAAGGGGGTCCCACCAGGGAGGAGTTCTGCAGGGAGCAGAACGAGTGCCCTACTCTGGAGGGTCTGCGGCGGCAGGCTGCAGACCAGGCAGTTGGTAATCAGTCCGGGTCACATCTGATCTATTGGGAGAGTGGTCTCTTATACAGTGAGCCTAAGGTTGCTGAGCCTGGGTCAGCCCGTGTGCTGGTGGTACCCCAGCGCTTCAGGACCTTCCTACTGGGTCTGGCTCATGACGTGCTTTTGGCAGGACATTTGGGGCAGGACAAGACCTTTGACAGGCTTGTCACCCACTTCTTTTGGCCCCAAATGCGAAGGCAGTCAGATGCACACTGCAGGTCTTGCCAAACTTGCCAGGCAAGTGGTAAGAGTGGGAGGAAGGTCAAAGCTCCTCTCCAACCTTTTCCTGTTGTTGGAACACCCTTTGAAAGGGTAGGGATGGATATTGTGGGGCCACTGGACCCCAAGACCCCCATGGGCAACAGGTACATCCTGGTCTTGGTGGACCATGCCACCCGGTACCCGGAGGCAATCCCTCTCAGGACAACGACGGCGCCAGTGGTGGGCCGGGCGTTAATGGGGATCTTTTCCCGTGTGGGATTCCCCAGAGAGGTGGTTTCTGATAGGGGGACCAATTTCATATCGAAGTATATGACATCCCTGTGGAAGGAGTGTGGTGTAACCTACAAGTTCACCACTCCTTACCACCCACAAGGAAACGGTCTGGTGGAGAGATTCAACCAGACCTTGAAAGGCATGATCAAGGGTCTAACAGAACCCATGAGGCGTAAGTGGGACGTCCTCTTGCCATGCCTACTCTTTGCGTACAGGGAGGTGCCTCAGAAGTCTCTTGGGTACAGCCCCTTTGAGCTCCTGTATGGCCACCCTGTCAGAGGACCTCTGAGTTTGGTTAAGGAAGGCTGGGAGGCAGCTCCCAGGAAAACTCCCCAGGATGTATTTAGCTACATGCTGGCCTTTAGAAACCAAACTGCCCGCTTCCAGGAAACTCGCTCAGGCGAACCTAGAAGCAAGCCAGGAAGAAATGAAGAGATGGTATGACCAGAACGCCACTCTGGTCGAATTTCAACCTGGACAAAAAGTGTGGGTCATGGCCCCAGTAGCACCTTGTGCCTTGCAGGACAAGTGGACTGGGCCATATGAGGTAAAGGAGCGCAAAAGTGACGTCACCTACCTGGTGGATTTGCAGGCTCCAAGGAACCCTTTGAGGGTCCTTCACGTGAACCGCCTCAAGCCCCACTTCGAGAGGTCCGAAGTGAGTATGCTCTTGGCGACAGATGATGGGGTGGAAGAGGAGAGCGAGCCTCTCCCTGACCTCCTGTCTACCAAGGAGCATGATGGGTCAGTAGAGGGTGTGATCCTCTCCCCTACTCTGACTCAGGAGCAGCAGGGGGCTGTCGCCAGTTGTTGGGACAGTTCGCCCCGCTGTTCTCTCTGACCCCCGGTGTTACTCACTGGTGTACCCATGACGTGGACACCGGTGACAGCCATCCTGTGAAGCACAAGGTGTACAGGTTGACTGACCGGGTCAGAGCCAGCATCAAGGAGGAGGTCTCTAAGATGTTGGCGTTAGGGGTGATTGAGCCCTCCCACAGTCCTTGGGCCAGCCCAGTGGTCTTGGTCCCAAAGGCTGCGGCGCCCGGTGCCACTCCAGAACTCCGGTTTGTGTGGACTACCGTGGGCTCAATGCCGTCACCAGGACTGACGCGCACCCCATCCCCAGAGCTGATGAGCTCATTGATCGGTTGGGAGCTGCCCGGTTCCTCAGCACGTTTGATTTAACGTCTGGGTACTGGCAGATTGCCTTAACCGATGGGGCCAAGGAGAGATCCGCATTCTCAACCCCAGAAGGTCATTACCAATTCCGGGTGATGCCCTTTGCGTTGAAGAATGCCCCTGCCACCTTTCAGAGGTTGGTCAATCAGGTGTTGGCTGGGCTGGAGGATTTCAGTGCCGCCTACCTGGATGACATTGCTGTGTTCAGTTCCAACTGGGAAGAACATTTACAGCACCTTGAGAAAGTGTTGAGGGCTCTGCAAGGTGCAGGCCTCACGATCAAGGCCAGTAAGTGCCAGATCGGGCAGGGTTCTGTGGTGTACTTGGGACACCAGGTAGGGAGCGGCCAGGTGGCGCCCCTACAACCCAAGATTGACACCATTCTGGCTTGGGAACCCCCAAGACCCAGACAGAGGTGAGAGCCTTCTTAGGTCTCACCGGCTATTATAGGAGATTTGTTAAGGGCTATGGCACCATCGTTGCCCCCTTAACAGAGCTGACCTCTAAGAGGCAGCCCAGGAAAGTGATCTGGACTGAGTCCTGCCAGAAAGCTTTTGATGCCCTGAAGGCAGCCATGTGCACGGCGCCCGTGCTCAAGGCACCTGACTTCTCCAAGGAATTTGTCGTGCAGACTGACGCTTCAGAGCATGGTGTGGGAGCGGTGCTCTCACAACTGAACGAAGAGGGCCTGGATCAGCCTGTAGTCTTCCTTAGCAGGAGACTACTTCCCAGGGAACAGAGGTGGAGTGCCATAGAAAGGGAAGCTTTTGCTGTGGTCTGGGCGCTGAAGAAGTTGAGACCATACCTGTTTGGGACTCACTTCCGGGTTCAGACAGACCACCGGCCCCTCAGATGGTTGATGCAAATGAGGGGCGAGAATCCAAAACTGCTGAGGTGGTCCATCTCCCTACAGGGAATGGACTTTACGGTGGAACACCGTCCTGGTACAGAACACGCCAACGCAGATGGTCTGTCCAGGTTCTTCCGCCTTAGTGAAGAGAACTCCAATGGGGTTGGGTAGTTCTCCCTACTTTCAGCTGGAGGGGACATGTGTTAGACTTGGCATCTTTTGGCGTGTTTCCCCTGACTTTTTGCTTTCTGACCTCCCGGTTTTGACTCTGTTTTTGCTGGTGTGATGATTCTGCGCACTTTCCTCACTGCGGTCCAGTGGGAAAGTGCAAGTGCTCCTGTATAAAATGTGTTATGGATTGGTGTTTCCATGATTGGCCTATTTGGTTTATGTGTCAGTCCCTTGTAAAGTGCACTGCGAGTGCCAGGGCCTATAGACCAAATGCTGTTGGTGGGCTGCAGCACTGGATTGTGCCACCCACGCAAACAGCCCGTAAAATGTAACTCGGGCCTGCCAACGCAGAGCCTGTGCGCAGCCTGGGGCTGCCATGTCGACTTGGCAAGTGCACACACTTGCAAGTCCCCAAACCTTCCCTTTGCTACATGTTAGTCACCCCTAAGGTAGGCCCACGGTACCCCTGTGGGCAGGGTGCGGTGTCTGCGAAAGGTAGGACATGCCCGGGTGTGTGCGGCATGTCCTGATAGTGAATTACAGCCTAGTTCGTTTTTCACTATTGCAAGGCTACCTGTTCCCCCTAGGCCAGAACGGGCAGTTTTGATTGTTACAGTTTATAATCCTAACTGACCCCGGGAACATGGTAGAAATTCGAGTTTAGTATGCCTGGACTCAGAATGATAAAATGCATCTTTTAGTGAAGTTGGTTTTAACATTCTGGGTTTGAAAATACCACTTTTAGAAAGTGGGTATTTTCTTGTCTAACCATCCAAGCCTGCCTCTGCGAGGTTGTGTATTCCTTGTCTGGAATGTGAGTGACAGGGGCTGGGGGACGCCAGGAGACAGGGTGAGTCAGCGCAGGGCTGAATAGCCAGATCGACCTGTAGATGGGTGGGAGGGGTCGCACCTGGGCCCTGAATAGGACAGTGCCTTCCCTCCACAATGCTGGCTCCACCTCCTGTGGTGCGTCTGATGTCCCTGGCCTACTCACTGAAAGAAGGGACGGAGACTTGTCAACAAAGTGCTCCGGAACTGGTTTGGACTAGGCGAAGGCCTCTCTGCCTTCAGAGAACAAAGGAATTTGGGATATAAATATTGGGGCCCTGACCCCATGAATTTAGATCTCGCTGGAATCAAGGAACCTGCCAAGACGAAGAGCTGGAAGAGCTGCCAGGAGGAGTACTGCCCCGTTGCTGTGTTGTTGCTTTGTTGGGTTGGCCTGCAGTTGCTGCTTCTGCGTTGGGCAGTGAAAGGACTGGACTGAACTTTCTACAATCTTGTGCTGAGTATCTCCAAGGGCCAGGAACCGAGCTGGCCTCCTGTTAAGAAGTCTCAGGGACTACAAAGACTTCACAAGCCTCTGGGTACCGCTTCTGGAACGCTGTTTCAGTCGCCACAGAGGAAGGGAACTGCAACCGACTCCGTCAACCGAATCCATCCCTGGCCGGTGACCTGTTTGCACCGCAGACCGCATCGCCCCGCTTCGCATCGCAACCCTGGTCTCACCGTGGGCGACGTCCGGCCGCCGCCAACATCGAGCCGCTGCTTGCACCGTGACCTGTGGGCACCGCAGTTCGCATCGCATCGCTTCACTGAACCAACCGGACCCGACCGACGCGGTCGCTGCAACTGGCTCAAGAGTCGTGACCGCACCGCATTTGGGGCACCGCTCGCACGTCTGCGACGCACCGCTCCGACTCGCACCGCTGTCCGACGCCAGCTCCCGCACCCCGGCTAGGTCGCCTGCATCGCAACCTGTCAGCACCGCATCGAGCATCGTCTCACCCTGCATCGCCCGCCTTGGACTCACCGACCCCGTCTGCACGACGCTCATCGAGCCGCTGCCTGCACCGCACCGAGGGACACCGCACCTTGCATCGCTCCGTCTTGCACCGCAACCGCGACGAGACGCCGACCGGCTCGTACACTCCGTACCAGCCACAACGAGAAAAGGTACTGTGACCGAGTCTGTTCACGACTCTGCTGGCCCGTATCGACGCGGTCGGCTGGAACTGTTAGACTCTGTGGTTTTCAGCATCACGGTAGGCTCGGACGGAGCTACCGACTCGTACGAACTTTGCTTTTGTGCTATTCCTGCAAAGAAGAAGTTAACGTATCAAGTATTCATTCGTAAAGTATAGTATTGTGGATTTTTGTCGTAATTGGTCTTGTCTTGAGTATATAAAATATTGGTTATTTTTCTAAACTGGTGTGGTGTCCGTTTGTAGTGCTTACACTGTATTACTGTTGGTTATGTGCAAATGCTTTACACACTGCCTCTGAATTAAGCCTGACTGCTCGTGCCAAGCTACCACGAGGGTGAGCAGGGGTTACTTCACGAGTGTAACAACCCTTACCCTGACTAGGAAGAAGGGTCCCTACTTGGACAAAGGTGCAAGCCCTTGCCAACTAGAGATCCCATTTCTAACAGGGCCCTTGCCACCACAGGAGCTGTAGTGGTCCTAAGGGGTATGGCTTCTGGATACCTAGTGGCATGGTCCACCACCACTAGAATGTAACTGTGCCCAGATGCAGTTGGAGGGTTTCCGGGAACCAATATTAGTCCCAACCCTCTCAAAGGGAACCCCAACCTCTGGAAGTGGAATCAAGGGGGCCTTTGGGGTGCCACCTGACTTGCCACTGGCTTGGCAGGTGGTACAGGAACGACAAAACTCCTTTGTGTCCTCAGACATGTGCGGCCAGTGAAAGTGAGGGACAAGCCTGTCCCAAGTCTTACTTTGCCCTGGGTGTCCTGCCAGGGGAATGTCATGTGCCAGGGTGAGTAGGAAGCCTCTAAAAGTCTGGGGTATAACCAACCTCCTGGTTTCACCAGGCTTGAGGTCTCTACCCTCTGAGTATAACAGTCCTTCATCCCAGTAGATCCTGTGGGCCCCACTAACATTCCCAGCAGCCTCAGCAGCAGCCTGCTGTCTGAGGGGTTCAAGAGAGGGACAGGTCTGCTGTTCCAAACTCAAGTTTGCTCTGGAAGGCCCCCCCTGCCCCCAAGAACTCAACCTGATCAGGTTCAAGTTCATCTGAGGCAGTTCTTTCACAGTGCCCAAGATCATCTCCCTCAAGAGACTGATCCTCACTCTGAGTCTGGGGGGTGGGCCCAGCCTTGCCCCTTCTGCTCCTCTTCTTGGAAGGCACCTGGTCCATTGTTCCAGGATCCAGGGTCTGTTCAGTGGAAAGCGGCTTTGCTTGTGAACTGGTCACAGCAAACACACTTGCAGAGATGCCCAACATTTCTGCATAAGTCCTTAGCTCCACTTCAGCCCAGGCTGAAGTTTCCACTCAAAACTGGCTAACGGAGAACCACCTCCTACTCAACACTTCCAAAACCGAATTCTTGCTCATTTCTCCTTCGAATCATACCCCCAAGGTAGACCTCTGTATGAACCATCTCACTGCTTTCAACTGCCCCCATGGGTCATCATTGATTCAGCCAAATCGCTCGGAATCACCCTGGACAAACACCTAAATTTGAAGAACCACATTAGTAAGGTTTGCAAGGGAGCGAATCACCACATGAGACTACTCAGGAATCTCAAACCTTTCCTCCCACAAGCTGACTTCAAGCAGGTTGTTCAAGCGCTGGTTTTGCCGAGGCTAGACTCTGGCAGTGCTACACTATGTGGCCTCCCGAAATATACCTTGGCCCCACTTAAAGCTGTATTGAATGCGACGGCCAGACTGACCACGGGCACTAAAAGATCTGCACACATTTCCCCAGTCCTAAAATCTCTAAATTGGCTGCCTTTGAAGCAGGAATACAGCTAAAGATCGCCTGTCTGACTCACAAAGCTCTCCATCTCAAAACCCCCAAGTATCTATGCCAAAAGCTAGAACTATCTGGAGGTGGTAGACCCTCAAGAAGCGCTAACACCTTCCTTCTGAAACCACAGATATTTCGAAAAAAGAGAACTTGTCAAAGAGCTTTCTCCGGCTCCGCTCCACGGATCTGGAACTCTCTCCCTCCTGAAATTCGCAGACTCACCTCCACGGTTGCCTTCAAAATGGAAGTAAAACGATTCCTTATGTGCAAGTTCTTACCCTAATTGGGCTCCGATCAATTGTTTGAAGATACTGGACCTACACCCTCATCCACTGTACTGATGTATTATATCCACTTACCTAATCTTTTCTTCCCCTCCTAATCCCGATATATATATATATTTTCTCTTTTTCTTTTCTTTCAACTACTGTGATGATGTGTTGCACCCTTTGTAACTGTTCCTTTGGAATGTATTTGACGCCTGCATACCCTTGACCATCCGTAATTGTAAAGCGCTCTGATATCCCTCGGGATCATGTTTGCGCTATATAAAACTTTATAAATAAATAAATAAATCTACAGGGAGGTCTGAAGATACCACAACCTTTTTAGGCCCAGTTAGCCCTCCCCAGCTGAAATTAACAACTTCCAAGGAATGATCAGTCCTGACATTGCTAGCATTGGTCACTTGGTACATTTGTCCAAGCATGATCTGGTTAGAAGACACAAGTTTCTCTGTCACCATTGTGACACTGGCCACTGTGTCCCTGTAGGCCATGGCCTCTTGTCCATTGATCAAAGGCTGTTGCCTGTACTTGCAAACACAAGGAGATGATGGACAGAGCGCTGAAACTTTTCAGACACTCACCCCCAGTCACAGATCTGGGTTGAATCCATCATCGTTCTTTAGCTCACTTCGCCACCCCAGTTCAGACACAGCTATATGCAAATCAGTCTTGACCCTGTGCCTCATGGGAACAGTCCAGCCCAAACTGCCAAGCCATGTCTTCCCTGGACCGGAAACAAGCATCCTGGGACCGGTTTCGGGCTAACAGCCCTCATCAGCCAGGCTAGCTTGAATCCAGTGGCAAAGTGAGCAAGGGACCCACGTCTGGGCATACCCTGCCAACTTAGGGCGAACAAAGCAAACACAAGGAGATGATGGACAGAGGGCTGAAACTTTTCAGACACTCACCCCCAGTCACAGATCTGGGTTGAATCCATCATCGTTCTTTAGCTCACTTCGCCACCCCAGTTCAGACACAGCTATATGCAAATCAGTCTTGACCCTGTGCCTCATGGGAACAGTCCAGCCCGAACTGCCAAGCCATGTCTTCCCTGGACCGGAAACAAGCATCCTGGGACCGGTTTCGGGCTAACAGCCCTCATCAGCCAGGCTAGCTTGAATCCAGTGGCAAAGTGAGCAAGGGACCCACGTCTGGGCACACCCTGCCAACTTAGGGCGAACAAAGCAAACACAAGGAGATGATGGACAGAGCGCTGAAACTTTTCAGACACTCACCCCCAGTCACAGATCTGGGTTGAATCCATCATCGTTCTTTAGCTCACTTCGCCATCCCAGTTCAGACACAGCTGTATGCAAATCAGTCTTGACCCTGTGCCTCATGGGAACAGTCCAGCCCGAACTGCCAAGCCATGTCTTCCCTGGACCGGAAACAAGCATTCTGGGACCGGTTTCGGGCTAACAGCCCTCATCAGCCAGGCTAGCTTGAATCCAGTGGCAAAGTGAGCAAGGGACCCACGTCTGGGCATACCCTGCCAACTTAGGGCGAACAAAGCAAACACAAGGAGATGATGGACAGAGCGCTGAAACTTTTCAGACACTCATCCCCAGTCACAGATCTGGGTTGAATCCATCATTGTTCTTTAGCTCACTTCGCCACCCCAGTTCAGAAACAGCTATATGCAAATCAGTCTTGACCCTGTGCCTCATGGGAACAGTCCAGCCCGAACTGCCAAGCCATGTCTTCCCTGGACTGGAAACAAGCACCCTGGGACCGGTTTCGGGCTAACAGCCCTCATCAGCCAGGCTAGCTTGAATCCAGTGGCAAAGTGAGCAAGGGACCCTCGTCTGGGCATACCCTGCCAACTTAGGGCGAACAAAGCAAACACAAGGAGATGATGGACAGAGCGCTGAAACTTTTCAGACACTCACCCCCAGTCACAGATCTGGGTTGAATCCATCATCGTTCTTTAGCTCACTTCGCCACCCCAGTTCAGACACAGCTATATGCAAATCAGTCTTGACCCTGTGCCTCATGGGAACAGTCCAGCCCGAACTGCCAAGCCATGTCTTCCCTGGACCGGAAACAAGCATCCTGGGACCGGTTTCGGGCTAACAGCCCTCATCAGCCAGGCTAGCTTGAATCCAGTGGCAAAGTTCTGCATTCCGTCCATCAATTGTGTGTCTTTTGCTTTCTCGCCCTAAGTGCGCCAGGTATGCCCAGACGTGGGTCCTGGGCTCACTGTGCCACTGGAATCAAGCTATCCTGGCTGAAGAGGGGTGAAATCCCGAAACCGGTCCTAGGATGCTTGTTTCCGGTCCAAGGAGGACCTGGCTTGGCAGTTCGGGCTGGACTGTTCCCATGAGGCACAGGGTCAAGACTGATTTGCATATGGCCAGGTCTAAACTGGGGTGGCATGGTGAGCAAAAGTATGATGGATTTAACCCAGATCTCTTGACTGGGGGTGAATGTTTTGAATTGTTCTGCATTCCGTCCATCAATTGTGTGTCTTTTGTTTTCTCGCCCTAAGTGCGCCAGGTATGCCCAGACGTGGGTCCTGGGCTCACTGTGCCACTGGAATCAAGCTATCCTGGCAGAAGAGGGGTGAAACCCCGAAACCATTCCTAGGATGCTTGTTTCCGGTCCAGGGAGGACCTGGCTTGGCAGTTCGGGCTGGGCTGTTCCCATGAGGCACAGGGTCAAGACTGATTTGCATATGGCCAGGTCTAAACTGGGGTGGCATGGTGAGCAAAAGAATGATGGATTTGACCCAGATCTCTTGACTGGGGGTGAATGTTTTGAATTGTTCTGCATTCCGTCCATCAATTGTGTGTCTGTTGCCTGTACTTGCCCAGGTTACTGGGACTTATAAGTAAGGTAGCAATATCTATGCCACCATCACAGACTAAAACAGCCTGAGCTGGAGTTCTGACTAAGTCAGAGCCCACCTCAGAACCCAAGGTTAACCCTACTAATCCCTTGGTTGCTGTACTACCACTTGTACTGGAACTAGGGGTTGCAGTTGCCTTAGGGGCATTGGTAGTTGTAGTTTCCTTGGCCTTTGGACAATCAGCATCCCTTGTCCAATGGGTCTTCTATTTACAGAGATAACACCAAGGTTTCTTTTTGCATTTCTTGTTGAATTGTGACTCCTCCCGAGATGCAGGTTTTTGGGGCCCTTGAGAAGACTCTTTCTTGTCTTTGCCCTTGTCCCCACCCTAATCTTGAGTTTTAGAAGCATCGTGGTTCTTCTGGACACCACCACTCTTCTGGTTTTTCTGCTTAACCCTGGTTCTGACCCATTTATCTGCCTTCTTTCCCAATTCTTGGGGAGAAGTCAGATCTGAGTCCACCAGATATTGAAGCAAAAGCTGGTTCTGACAATTATTAAGAATCTGCTCCCTCATAATCAAATTATACAATCCTTGGTAGTCATGCACTTTGCTGCCAAGCAACCAACCTTCAGGAGCCTTAATGGCACTATCCACAAAGTCTACCCATTCCTGGGTCTGTGCTTTCGGTGTGTCTCTGGACTTAATCCTGTATTGTCAAGTGGTTAAGCCAAACCCATCAATGAGAGCACTTTTCAAAATGGAGTATTTATCAGCATCCTCTTCTCTAACAGTGAGGAGCTTATCTCTACCTTTGTCAGCAAAGGAGAGCCACAGGATAGCTGCCCACTGCTCTTGAGGGACCTTCTGAACTTTACAGGCCCTTTCTAAAGCAGTTATTCATTTGTGGATGTCATCCCCAACATGGTAGGGAGGGACAATCTTGTTCAGGTTCCTATGTTCAATGGAATGTTCCTTAACTCTAGAGACACTGTTGCTGCCACCATGGGACTCTAGTCCCTCCTTTTTCCTAGCCCTCTGGACGTCTAGGGACTCTCTGTCAAGGGCCAACTGCTCTTGCCTAAGCCTAGCTTTTTTCAAGCTCAAGAAGTTGGTACTCCCTATCCAAAGAGTTCCCCCTTCTATTAGAAATGGAGGTCCCTACTGAATGTCTTGAGCCATTGGATTCTGCAGTGGAGCATCTAGACCTCCTTGGTCTACTCTGCACCTTCCCAGGAGGATCAAAGGAGGCCTCCTCATGGCCACCTGTGTTCTCCTCTGGGAGGTCTGAATTGTCCAGGTGGGAGTCATCAGGCTCCACCTGGTCAGGGTTAGATTCTAGGTCAAAGAGGGGCCCCTCCTGTCTGATCTTCATTCCCTGCTCCACCCATTCTTTCCTGTTCACCTGACCCTGTAATTTCATCTAACAGTAACACCCATAGGAGGCGTTGAGTGTTGGTTCCTTTCCCTGTCTTCAACTTTCTATAGGCACACAGTGCTTTCAGTTCTTAGAACGAAAGTTCACTGTATCTAGTAGTCAGAGAGCCACTGGCATCTCCTTTGGAAGACATACTAAGTGTGGTGTGGTGTTGCACCTACCTAACCTAGTGGGAACTAAACTCTCTTAGGTTGGAAAAAGGGTGTGCTAGACCCTTGACTTACCCAACCCCAAGTTCAGTAGAACTTACTTATTCTAAGCTTATATTATATTTGCCTAGCAGTAGTAATAGATTTTCAATTAATCAAAACAAAGATTTATCTGGTTAAACGATGCAAGCTTGTATCCCAACCGCTGCACACCAATGTGAGAAGATGGCCTGGTATATGATGTCTACTTATGTAAGTGGGCACCTTGCACCAGTCCAGACAACACTTATGGTGATTTAAGAGGTCTTACACAACCTTAGAAAGCTCTCTAAGTGGTAGCTGTGGAGAGCAGCCTGCAGGCTTAGTCCAGAAGGAGTGTTAAGCAGCTTGTTTTAACAGAATGCAATCTTATAGTATAGATTAAGTGAAAAAGAACCACACCAAGTATCTATAAAAATATGCACACAGTGGCTCCAGGGGTGAAGGGGGGGACCAAACCATATACTAATAAAGTGGTATAAGAACCACCACTCCGATCAAGACAGGGTCGAGAGGACGTAGAAGTGCTGGGACCCCAAGGAACCACCCAAGGTGAGTGAATAGGAACCCCACGGAGAGCGTGTGCAGTGTGGAAACACGACCGCGTGCTCAGTACAACTCTACGTGCAAGTCGCATTGGATTTTTAAAGATTAAGGACCCTTCGTAGTGGGCCCTGAACAAACCCCATGGAAGACAGAAGGTTGGAGAGCCACCCCACCCGTGCATACCCTAGTACTCATGTTACCTACACTAGGGAAGCCGGGTGCATACGTTTGAAGTGGTGTCGGAAACCGCCATCGAACCCAATGGAGGACTTCAGGAAAGTGCCGCTGTGGAAGAAGGAAGAAGTGTCCGGTGGAATACGAGGATGGATTCTTGTTAAGAATCCATCCAAGCAGAGGGGACAGAGTCTATGTCGCTCTGGGGTGACCAGGAGACTTGGAAGAAGAATGCCCTCCGATGTCGGGTGTTGTAGGATGAATGACGATGACCTTGACTCTGCAGCTGTGAGGACCAGGTGATGCTGAGGTGGACCAGGAGCCGTGCACGAGCTCTCCCACGAAGGATGTCGATTGCTGAGGGGTCGGTGTCCAGCAGGAGCACCAACAAGCCTTGGCAAATGCAACCAACGCAGGAATCAAAGAAGGAGCAACGTTGGAACCAGCAAGGTCCAGGGGACTCACCAACAGCAGGTGAGTCAGGGAGATGATGGACGGAGCGCTGAAACTTTTTAGACACTCACCCCCAGTCACAGATCTGGGTTGAATCCATCATCGTTCTTTAGCTCACTTTGCCACCCCAGTTCAGATATAGCTGGGTCTGAACTGAGGTGGCGAAGTGAGCTAAAGAATGATGATGGATTCAACCCACATCTGTGACTGGGGGTGAGTGTCTGAAAAATTTCAGCGCTCCGTCCATCATCTCCTTGTGTTTACTTTGTTCGCCCTAAGTTGGCAGGGTATGCCCAGACGTGGGTCCCTTGCTTACTTTGCCACTGGATTCAAGCTACCCTGGCTGATGAAGGGTGTTACCCAAAAACCGGTCCCAGGATGCTTGTTTCCAGTTCAGGGAAGACCTGGCTTGGCAGTTCGGGCTGGACTGTTCCCATGAGGCACAGGGCCAAGACTGATTTGCATATAGCTGGGTCTGACCTGAGGTGGCGAAGTGAGCTAAAGAATGATGATGGATTCAACCCAGATCTGTGACTGGGGGTGAGTGTCTGAAAAGTTTCAGCGCTCCGTCCATCATCTCCTTGTGTTTGCTAATGAAGACCTAGAGCACTAACATTCTGTATTTCTGAAAAACATATAGCACACCTGAAACCATCTTGATTGAATCAAATCTCTAAAACTTAATATATTTCCTTTAGAAATGGACAAAATCAGGAGGCTCTTTTGATCACAGAAATTATGGTTAACACTCTGCAAAGCTAAAATGAGGACACATTTTCTGTGAGTTCTCAAATATCTTTCTCATCCATGTCAGTAAAACATTCGGACATGCAGACTAAAACATGTACTTTCAAACCCAGTAGCAGTCTGTGAGTTAACTCCCCAGTGTTCTACTGCACTTTCCCACAGAAATACATTCTGTATTTATGACAAGAGTGTATCATACCTGAAGCCATCTTGTTGGATTCAATGCTGTAAAACTTAAAGTATTTCATTTAGAAATAAAATGAGAGGTACTTTTTGGTATAGAAATTATGGTCAGTGCTCTTTAAAGCTAAAATGGGGCAACATTTCCTGTGAATTCTCAAATAACTTCCTCATCTATTTCAGTACAACAATCTGAAATGCAGAGAGAAATGTGCTTCCAGCACCAGTAGCTGTCTGTTAGTTAACTCCTTAGTAATCAACGGCAGCGGGACCACAGAGTTCTAGTGAACAACGAGGGCGCTTACATTTTTTATTCAGTACAAAAGTCAGGCACTCCTGAACGCCATTTTGTTGAAATACGAGTTGTTGAATTTGAAGCCTTTCCTAAAGACCAGGCTGAAGTAAATGAACATTGAAATGTTAATGCAGACATGAAATCTGAGGGTTATAAATGTGAGGTGAGGTATAGATTTTCAGTAACGTGAGGAATAATATATTTTTTTTAAATAGTTAAAGAGAAAGACATCTGCAAATGCACAGCATTCCGTTTCCATTTCTATTTATTAAGCCCGACCTACCCATTTCTAAATTGCTTAACAGCTCCCTAATTTAAAAAAAGTAAAATGTTGGTAGACATACATATATATATATATACACACATATATATATATATGTATATGAATTATTTATTAAGATTCACATCTACTGGAGCCACTTAAAATTATATAATCAAAAATATTCACTACATATTTAAGAAACTATTTCAAAAAGTGGGGGCGTGGCTTGCAGCAGCGGAAGATGGCCGCAGGCTAACCAAGCTGCGCTAAGAGCCGGTGATTTTAGCCCGAAATCTGCCATCATCCGACCAGCAGCGGGGCACCCAGCCACACCGAGGGGCATCGGAGGGGTGCGGCAGAGGTTTGCGGCGAGGAAACAGCCCTCTCCTCGAGCGGAGGCGACGGAGGAGCCCGATGTGCCTGGCGGCCTGAGCCCGCAAGATGGCGGCCGCGGCGGAGCGGTGAGCAGAGACCTTCGGACCCGGGGGGAGACCCGGCTGAGCTGCCACGGCGCGGCGGGGTGAGTCGTCCCCTGCTGGGCCGTTCGGGTAGAGGCGGTGCTTGGGGCCTCCCTCGGCGGTGAAAGTCGGCGAGTGACTGGCGCCGGACTGCAAAAGCGCTGTGTGGAGTCTCGCGCTCGGGCGCGGGGCCAAGCTGGTGCGGCACTGAGGGAGCACGTCCACGCAGAGAGCCGCAGCGACAACGGGGCCGCCCGCGGCTCAGTGAGGACCGGCATACTTTCCTGCCTGTGAAGCCCAACAGAATCGATAGAGGTGGGTGGCTCCTCCAAGTCCACAGTCGATCGACACGGGCTGCAATCATCCCGTATATCAGCAGCTCCCACGTGAGGACCTGGCCGGAGAGAGTGGGACGGCCCATACGCTTGCTGGAGACCAGGGAGACCGGTGAGGAACCGAGGCCGGCGGTCGGCGAGCGGGCCCTGGGGCCCCTGGGGCTGGTCAATCCTATCTCTGATCGTCCAGGGCTATCTGAGGGCTCCGAGGGGCATTGTAGAGAGTGGACTTCCACCTGGGATCCGTACACACCACTGGAGTGAGGAGAGAGAAGCCATACTCTCCGCCGTAACACGGGGCCTGCTCTGAGAGGACAGAGGCCTGGACGCTCTGCAGGGTAGCCTCCCAGGGAAGGGGGCCCAGGGTGAGGAAGAAGCCGGCCGGGGGGGTCGTGCCACGTGGAGGGACCTCTTTGTCCCACAATGGGCCGCAATAAGCCACTAGGCCCCAGCCAGACCAATCAAATCGACAAATATACTGTCGCCATGGGCCGAGATGAAGGGGCGACAGGGGGGGGCCAGCAAGACGTTTCAGTGGACGGCGACCCCGACCCCTCCCTCAAGGATATCATGAGGGCCATCAGAGATCTCAGGGGTACCCTAGAGCCTAAGCTGGACTCGGTGACCGAGGAGGTAAATCTGCTACGTGCGGATTTCAGGAAGATGTCCGACAAAGTCGCCGAAGCAGAGACGGGCATTGGGAGCCTTCAGTCAAAAACCAAACGGCTGGAGGAGCAGGTTGCCTCTCTCACCAAAAACCAGGACGTAATCTACGCCCGGCTGGAGGATCAGGAGGGACGGGCCAGGCGCAATAACGTCCGCGTCGTGGGAGTGCCGAAGGGAATGGAGGGGAGTCGGTGGACTTGTTCATAGAGGACCTAGTGCTCAAGCACTTGCAACCGAAACGTCTGTCAAATTTTTTCTCCGTGGAGAGGGCTCATAGGGCGCTGGGTGGCAAACCGCGACCTGGAGCGCCACCGCACACGATCATTGCCCGTATCCTGAACTACAGGGACAGGGACGAAATCCTCCAGGCTGCACGCCTGAAGGGAGACCTGCACATTGAGAATGCCACCATTCGTTTCTTTCCCGACTTCACCCTGCGTGTTCAGCGCCAACGTCGCTCCTTTGATGGAGTAAAGAGGGCCCTTCGCGATCAAGGGGTAAAGTACATGATGCTGTTCCCAGCCCGACTAAAGATCCTTGATGATGGGAAGGCGTACTTTTTTGAGAAGCCGGAGGAGGCCAATGACTGGTTGGAGGGCTGGCGTGCAGTTGGTCGCAGGGGCCGGCAGCAGCGCCCAGAGTCCCATCACCAAAGTGCAGAGGATGAGTCCGAGAACTGGAGGGCTCCAGGTGGCTGGAGAGCAGACCAACGGACAGATAAGTGACCCTGATGTCAGGCGAGCCGCAGCTTGGTGGTCTGGGTGCAGCACATGCTGCGATGGTGCTTCCACCTGGACATGGGAGGGTGGTTGTTGTGGAGTCACGCGGGCGGGCTGAGGGGATCCTTGTCGCTGCTCGTAACAATGGCTTAGGCGTCCCTCCGTCAGGGAACAAGAGGGTGTACAAGCAGCACTCAGTAGGTGCCTACGAGGTGGGATGGCCTGCTGTAGTCTTGGTCTAGGGGCACTGTCAGTAGTTTTTTCATTGTGCATCTTTACGCTGGCTCTAGACTCGCAGCCCCCTTTTCATTGTTGATGTTCAGATACATGGGGCGACAGGCACTCTGCCAGTTTCATGGGTGGGAGGTTGGGGTCCCACTTAGCAGGGTTGCAGGGAGGGGGGTGTTGGGGGGGTTTGGGGTGTTGGTGGGTGGGTGGAGGGGGGCAGTTGCTCAGGACCACATTATTCAGCTTGTGTTGCAGCCTAACCCGGTGAGCATGGCGGGGGCATGGGGTGGGGGTCCGTTGTCCGTACCCTTCCGTGATAATGGGTGACCCAGCTAGGCTACGGGTCTGGACCTGGAACGTGCATGGGCTGGGGAACAAAATCAAGCGTACTCTCGTCCTGCAGCACCTGAAACGTCATGCTCCGGACTTGATTCTCCTACAGGAGACCCATCTACGCGGTAACAGGTGCAGGGCTATGGATCGCTTTGGATATAGGATGGTGGCCCATGCGGGGTTCACGGCTGGGGCCCGGGGGGTGGGTATCTTGGTGCGCACCGCATTGCCTATGGTGGTCTCAAACACATGGACAGACGACACTGGCTGCTTTGCTGCGCTGGAGGGTAGCTGGGAGGGTCGCTCCTTGATATTATGCTCCTGTTATCTTCCACCCGGCCTGCACTCCACGACGCTCCCAAAGCTGGGTTCCTTCCTGGCGGACCTCCCACCGGGGGTTCTCCTCATTGGTGGGGATACGAACGCAGTTATGGATCATTCTCTTGATCGCTCAAACGAGCGGTTGAATGCCCCAGGGGAACGGGGGTTGGCAAACTTTGTCACGGCGCTAGGCCTGTGTGATGTCTGGCGGGAGCACCACCCAGAACTTAGGCAGTACACATTCTATTCGGCAAGTCATGGGTCGTTCTCTCGGATAGATCGCTTCCTTGCACGGCACGATCATATGGGAGACTTCCTGGAGCCTAGACATATGGCGAGGGGCATCTCGGACCATTCGCCAGTGAGTGGTGTCCTCCAGGGCCCGGTAATTAACAGGGCAGTGTACCCACGGATAGATCCCTGGCGTCTCCACGATCCGGAGATAGGGGACAAGATTCGGGAGGGCTCCAAATTGTTCTTTGAGGAGAACCAGGGATCGGTGGACTCACAGAGGACTCTATGGGAGGCCTATAAGACGGTCCTTCGGGGGCAGGCGCAGGCTCTCATTGGCGGCAGAAGGAAGGAAGAGTCCCTACAGATGCGCTCCTTGGAAAAGGAGGTGGAAACTATTGAGAGGGACCCGGCGCTGCCCGCATCGGCCGAGCTCAGGCACACCCTGGCGTTAAAACAGAAAGATCTCAGGGCTCTAGCGGAGGGAGAGGCGCGGGCCTATGCCCTGGCCACGCAACATCGGTTGTATGACGTGGGGGATAAGGGACTGAAATTACTGGCGTGGTTGGAGCGCCGCGATAGGGAGTGCTCCTGGGTGCCCGGACTGCGGAATGGGAATGGGGCCTGGTGCTCCACCAGTGGAGACATTGCTGAAGCCTTCGCTTCATATTATGAGAAGATTTATTCCCCGGTATGCACAAGGACGGAATCGGACTGCGAGGAGTTCTTGTGCGACTTTGAGTTGCCCACGCTCTCTGAGGAGGCAGATATTACGACGGAGGAGCTCGAACTAGCTCGGAACTCCTTGCAGTCGGGGAAAGCAGCCGGGCCCAATGGGCTTCCGGTGGAGATCTATAAGAGGCAGGCAGCGGTTGTGGTGGCCCCGATGCTGCAGATGCTTATCGAGGCGTGGGAGGCAGGATGTCTCCCTCCGGATCAAATGGAAGCAATGATAGTGACCATTTATAAGCAGGGGAAATCACCGGACGTGTGTAGCTCGTACCGTCAGATTTCATTGCTGAATGTCGAGGCGAAGGTCCTTGCTAAGGTTCTTTCAGGCAGATTGCTATCGGTCATATCCACACTGGTCCATGCAGACCAATCCGGGTTCATACCCCGACGGAGTACTCGGCATAATCTGAGGCGACTATACGGGGTGCTTCATCTGACAGAGGGGGCCGGGAACCCGCAGACGACCGTGGTGGCCTTGGACGCGTCCATGGCCTTCGATAGTATTGAGTGGCCGTACTTATTTATGGTCCTTCAGAGACTGGGGTGTGGTCCGCTCTTTTGTAGCTGGGTGCGGCTGTTATATGCATCGCCCACTGCCCGAGTGCGGGTGAATGGGGCAGTGTCTCGATCATTCCGGTTGCGGAGGGGAACTAGGCAGGGCTGCCCCCTGTCTCCCCTCCTGTTCGCTTTGGCACTGGAGCCATTAGCGCATTGGATCCG
This sequence comes from Calotriton arnoldi, assembly GCA_963921515.1. Taxonomy (NCBI): domain Eukaryota; kingdom Metazoa; phylum Chordata; class Amphibia; order Caudata; family Salamandridae; genus Calotriton; species Calotriton arnoldi. Next base: position 110,787 of record CAWUFW010000307.1, read on the forward strand.
GAGGGACCCGATGATTTGTGGTATTCTGACGCCGGGGGGATGGGAAGAACGAATCTCCCTCTATGCAGACGACTTCATCCTGTATTTGGCCCGACCCTACCAATCGCTGGCCCGTGCGCTCCACCTTTTTGAATTATTTGGTAGCTATTCGGGCTACAACATTAACTGGTCCAAATCAGTGGTTTTCCCACTATCGGGCCCCCCTCTGAGGATCCCGTCCCGTTGTCCGGTCCCAGTGGCCGTGGCGGGGTTTAAATACCTGGGAATCCATATTACACGGGATAAGAATGAGTTCCTGGCTCGGAACCTCGAGCCTCAGTTGTCCCGATTGGGTGCGGATGTAAGCCACTGGCGCTCCCTCCCGCTGTCACTCATGGGCAGGGCGGCCCTTTTTAAAATGCTTGCTCTGCCGCGCCTTCTTTATATCCTACAGAACACACCATACCAGATCCCGCCGCATTCCTTCAAATGCATTGATCAAGCGGTTCGTACCCTGCTCTGGGACGGGGGTACCCCGAGAATTGCGCTGCATAAGCTACACAGAGGGGTGTTCGAAGGAGGGCTGGCGGTCCCCAACGTCAGGTTATATTATTGGGCGTCTCAGCTCCAGGTTGTCAATGACTGGGTGTATTCCGAGAGGGACGAGCCGGCCTACCGGGTGGACAGAATGGCTATGGACAGTGGCAATTGCGAGTCTCTCCTTTACGCGAAGCGGCCGCAGCAGGGATGGCCGGCTCACACCAGGGTGGTAGTCCAGTGCTGGAAGGCCGCCAACAAGTACTTAGGGTGGGAGGGCAGACTGACCGGGAGAACGCCATTGTGGATTGGGGATCAGCTCCGAGAGGTGTCCGCGTTGTCGGGGTTCAAGGGGTGGAGACTCATCGGAATTGAATATTTGGGAGACGTCTGGGGGGAGGAGTCACCCCGTTCGTTCGACTATCTCCAGAGAGAATATGACCTCCAAGACTCACAACACTTCCACTATATCCGTCTGGTCCACGCCCTGGGGGTCCATGTGGGGCGCGGGAGTCCCTTCCGGAGTACTCTCCGATGGAAGATCGATTACTGTTGGATCCCATTGAGGGTAAGCCCACCTCCACAATCTATAGAAAATTAATCAATAATAGTCCTGACCCCCTGGTCAATCTGCGGGCAGCATGGGTGGCGGACCTAGGCAGTATTGAAGACGACTGTTGGCAAGAGGCACTCCAGTGCCCTAGGGAGGTGGCCATTCGCTGCAGATTCAGGTTGGTGCAGTTCAAAATTCTTCACCGGACTTACTACCCACGCACACTTCTCTACAAATGGGGTAAATTGCAATCCGCACTCTGCGCCAGGGGGTGCCAGAGGGAGGGCTCCTTTCTTCATATCTTGTGGGACTGTCCCGTGATTGTACCCTTCTGGGTGAGAGTCACGGCCACTATGTCCAGGGTGGTGGGAGAGACTATCCCGATGGATCCGAGATGGCTCCTCCTGGGTATCAAAGGCGAGACAAACTGGCCCCGGTACGCTGAAATCTGGCTGGTCCTGGCAGCGGGGGTAGCGAAACGCAACATAGCCAGATGCTGGGGGGCGCAGGCGCCACCGCAATTGGAGGAGTGGAAGAGAGACCTGGACTGGTGTCAGAGGGCCGAAGAAACGGTATACAAGAGCAGGGGGTGCGAGAAAAAGTGGCAGAAAGTATGGGCGCCCTGGCGAAAGTATAGAAGTGGTGGGTCACCTGCGGATGAGTGAACAGGATAACGAATGTCGAACATGGAGGGGGTTCCCCGTACCAGTGTCCCCGCGTTCCTCTGTAAAATGTGTTGCAATGTACTTTTGTATTTGCTGTAAGCTGTATGGTCCTCTGAGCTTGTTAATAAAAAAAGATTTGGAAAAAAAAAAAAATTCAAAAAGTTAAAAAGTAGCAAATCAAGTCACCTCTTTTGTCGTACGTACTCCATATTTCAAAAATCGAGGTTTCAGTAAAAAGACAATGTATGAGTGCAGAGTGGGCCAGGCAAATAAAACATGATCCAGGTTTTGCACCGACTTCTTACATAAATCATATAATCTCTCTTAAAGGGCTAAACCAACCCATGCGCCAGTAACCATTTTTATGGGTAAAATGTTCATACGCAACAATATATATATATTTATATAAACGGCGAACTGTGCGATTTAAATTCCAAGTTAAATATGGTTGAGGCTGTGCTTCAATGCATGAGGAAACAACAACATTCATCTTCTTTCCTCTATAGGCTAACATATCTAAACTCACAGAACTACTGTCTCTCTCACACACATATTACATCAATCATGACAAGTTATATTCCATGACATCACGGATGACATCTCAGTCATAGCCTCCGGCAAGACCCTGCATCAGTGCTTGCACTAAGCTCCTAGACAGACAGTCAACATGCTTTCTTGATTTAGTCCCAAATTTGAGACAAAAACAAAAATGATAAAACAAATCACTTCCCCATATTTACTTCAAGACATAAGCAATAAGAAAAAAAGCCATAAAAACAGTGATCATTTTAATAACAGTAAAATATTTGGAACTACAAGAATAATTTGCAAATGCTTATGACAAATTAATTATTTTAATATACGGAATCATCACTGCACGTTGCAACAGAGCGGTGAGCATTGCACAATATCACACAGCTTGTTACATAGAAGAATAACAAGTGGGAGGAATCATAAAATTAAAGTTCAATCCAACATCAATATAGTTTTTCAACACTACTAAAAACAACATTTTTTAACCAGGTCCTTTAATTTTCTGGATTGCTTAAAAGTGCACATGCTTTAACTACAGTAAGGGTACTGTTACTGATGAACAGCGACTTTAAAAACTTTAAACAATGGATGTGCTGAGCAGGGCAGACAAAAACAACATGGTCAAAATTTTGGATTCCCTGAAAGCATAAATGACATATTCGCACATTTCTACTAATTCTTTCCCAAGCTCCTGTGATACTCCTTAGTAGAAGCATTTGGAATCTAATAAAAATTATCAATCGTCTGTCTTTATGTTCTATATTCCATTTCATGCTACAGATAGCGCGAACTACGTAATATCTACCATTTGAAAGGCAAGAAGCCATGTCTAATTCCATGCTAAGTAAAGGGTTTGAATTTTTATGAAATCACTTAAGTTCTGACATGGAAAAAGATACTAATACCTACTGTTTCAGTATAAAATGTTCTAATGCAGCATAAAAGTTCCACCTAAAACTACTATTTTGCCTTTGCACAATAAAAACATCCCTCCAAAGAAACCTCCTTAAATAGTTGGCATCAAATTGAATCAATCGGAGGCCTCAACGTAAAACGGCTCCCATTCCCGACACAAAAGTACTTACAAGACGTAGTTCTAAACGGAGAGCAGCAGTCAAGACTAGGGAGTTCGAACTACATAATCTCTGAAGAACTTTTCCCTCGGTAGAAACCATGAAAGACCAACTATTAATTAGCATGACTTCCGTCTCATAGAATAGGCATGGAGAGCTGTTTAATCGGTACAGCTGAATTAAAAAGAAAACATGTCTGCGACTGTGGACATTAAAAAATGTTCTCAGCCAAGTTGCATGGCTCATTGCTTTAGTGTGTAAGTGGAATATCTGATTTCTTTCTGATTAATTAGAACTGAAAAATTTCCCTTAACTACCTCTAATTTTTCAAGCCCCAAATGCCACGAATGCTACGTTTTCTTTAATTGCTGTTTACCTTTGAAAACTACAATTTTACTTTTGAAATGTTTATTTTTAGAAAGTGGTCTTCAGGAAAGGTTTTAAGGAGGTCCAAACTTGTTTGTATTCCCTTTGTAGTCTAGTATCACTATGTGACCCGTGTACAGAAGAAAATCGTTTCCTCACTGCCTACCTTGGGAGGGTCTCCCCTATATGAGGAAAGTACTTTAGGTAAACTAACTACACATAGGGAAGATAACGAGGGCACCAGTGGCGTAACACAGGCCCCCGCATCCCCCGCGGTGCGGGTGGGGGGGCCGAGCTGCAGGGGGCCCCCTCTGAACAGTAGTAGGGCCTGAGAGCTCCGGATTCAATCCGGAGCGGGGGCCCCTCCTTGTACCTTGCAGAGGGGCCCCCTCAACTTTCGTTACGCCAGTGGAGGGCACTAAAAGACAACCTTGTTTTAGACTGTTTTTTGTTAATATCTTATTTGAGAGATCTTGATTTCCACCCAAGAGCACTTGACACCAGGTAGATGAGTGACGTTGCCACTGTTAAGTGAAGTTGGGAATAAGGGATTCACACTGTGGAAAGCTTTTTCCGCAGGGAGGGTCTGTTGACCCTGTCAAAAGCGGTTGAGAAGTTAATAAATACTGCATCGTTTTTTTTTGTTTTTTTTAAACTTTCTTTTTCATTTTTAATTGTTTAATTAACCATCATTACATCATACAATAGATCATTGGTATCTTGTGCATGACCCCAGGAGTGAGCAGGGCACCATTCCAGATTAAGCTTTGGTATACTTGACATTGAGAAATACATTATATGCGTCGAATAAATGCTGCATAGTTGAACTGACCTCTTGTACATACTTCTCTGTGATTGCCTGAATAATTGAAATATTATCCATGGTAGCACAGTTTGACCTGAAACCGGTTTGTTCCCTAGGAAGAACACACATGTGAGCTGCCCACCCTTGTAAATGAGCCAACAGATTTTTGGCAAATATGTTTCCCGTGGCATCGAAGAGCACTTTTAGGTGATAACTGCTAGGGAAGGCTCTATTGCGCTTTTTATACAGGGGTACAATAAAATTACTTTTCCAGGAGGGGCCAACTACGCCCTGCTAATAGCAATATTTGAGTATTTGAGCAAGAAACAGGGACCACACAGAGCGGACAGAAGCATTAGCAGTGACCAGGGGCACAAGAGCCCTGCTTGCTGGCCCAAAACATTTTCCAAAGTCTTTAAAAACTTTAAAGGCCTCAGCAAAATGGATTTTCCTTGTACCTTTTTTACTTAAACGCCAAATTTTCCTACTCCTTTTCTTCAGTCGAAATGTTTTATTCTTTTTAGTTGAAAAAGTAATTATATTAGAAGGCTCGAATGTATTACTGTATTTTTCTCCAGGGGTTCTTCTCTTTTCTTGCCACATTCGGCCTCCTCTTCTGGAATATAGGAAATAGAGAGATGGTTATAACTGATTTAACTCATGTTATGTCTCCTTCCGGCTCTGTAAACAGGAATCTTAGTGAGAAGATTCTGTTGTCATGCTTCTTGTTCTGCATACTCTTCCTCTTTAGAGCAATCTCCTCTAAAGACCCGGGAGGGGTCGTATGTATTCCAGTGTGAATAGACTTAGCCATGCCAGTGGGTGTAGATGACTTAGCAGCTATTGGAGACGGCTCTTTCCAATTGCTGCTGTGGCCTTCACTGACAAAGTGAACCCACTTTGCTATGGTGCTGCCAGGGTCGATTTTATTTACATTGCACTTTGTTAGCTCTTCCTTTCTTGACAATAAACATTGAAGAATCAACGATAACATGATCGGAATTTGCTGTTGGTTTCTCTAGACGAGCTTGATTTGAACTAAGAATCCTCTCCAAACACGGGAGTGATTCTGAGACCTGTACACATTCTCCCGGGAAGCTACATGAGGCTTGATATCCCAGATCAAGTTCTGGTGAGTGGTTCAACAGCGAGGGGGTATCTGAGCAAGGAGTACTACTGAAGAGATTGAGGGCAATTTTAGCCGTTTTCTTCCACTGATAATTCAGGAACAGAACTTTTCCACAATGGCCCATCCATCACTAGACAATTTACCTCGATAAAATCCACATTTAAATCGGAGGCAAAAATATCCTCGTTAAGATGCAATCAGAGGAAATACAATCGTGCACTTTTTAGCCAAAGACCAGCTAGAGGAGAGGGAATAAGGGAACTGAGGGAATTTAAAAGGGGAAAAACAAATGTGAAGGAATTAGTCAAGAGAGGTGCAAACTAATGTGAGTTGAGAGGAGTCACAACAACGGTTGTTGCCAGTCTAGGCAGCTCATTTTGAGTCAGACCTAAATAATCTATCTGCTACTATTGACCTGAAAGTTTGTCTGTATGTGCTGGTCCTCTAGTAGCTGGGGACCAAACTATGTCTCTGGGAAATGTAGTTTTATGTGTCAAACAGTGTAATTTCCATTGTCCTGTGTGCCACATCTTTATTATTTGCCTTTTTTGTGTCTCACTGTGTCTTGGGGCCTGACACATATACAAAAGAAAGTCAGCATGGTAACAGATGATGCTCTGTGTGAGAAGTTAAATCTAAGGTAACTCTGATAACCACATCATTTTGCTCTTCCTGTGCTAGCGTTTGAAATCTCAAATATCTGTTCAACACATCGATTTCATTTGTCCACCTGTCAATCCATTTGAGGATGATATCTAGTGGACAGACAAACTTCGATGTCTAATTTCTTACACAGAACAGACAGGAATTCAAAAATAAACTGAGACTCTCTATCAGTAAAGAGTCAACAAGCAGAGGAATAATATGTTGTGAACAAATCAGTGCTAACTCTTTTGATGAATGCAAACTAGGCTAAAATATAAAATGCCCCGTTTTAGTCAAATGGTTCACAGCCACGAACATTACTGTGCAACCTTGGCTCTTTGGTATCTCAACAATAAAATCCATTGTCACTGTATGCCAAGGTGTAGACAACAGTCTAAAAAAACCTTCAAGCTCACTATGTGAACTCTTAATTTAGGCACAGATTAAACATGAAGGGGTGGGGGCACACTGCTGACCTCCCAGCACAGTTCGCCCCTTAGCATTCTGGTAAATGCAGTTTGTAGTGCATGCTTACTTGGTATTTTGCTGGAGTGTTCCACCAAAGTTGGTGCAGATTAGTGCTGTCATCTCTAGACACATGTGTTTCTGGATTTTATCCGTCATCAGTAGAGATCACAAACAATTTTCTTCTGGGGTTGCTGAGCAGGCTGCCACAATTCTTACAGGTCTCAGTACCTCTCACAGGCGCACAGGTGCATCTCCACTAGCTCGTCAGCTCAATGGCTCAAGGGAGCCTTTTTAAACAGGAAGGGGTGGGAGCACACTGCTGACCTCCCAGCACAGTTCGCCCCTTAGCATTCTGGTAAATGCAGTTTGTAGTGCATGCTTACTTGTGCTCCCACCCCTTCCTGTACAGATTAAACATGCTTGTACATTTCTTTTAACATAAGAAAATAATTTCAGTCAGCAAAAATATCATCTTGCTACTGACAAAGTCTTAGCAATTCCAGGATTCTCACTTTAAAATGATGAAGCCAGTTCAAAGCCTGCTGCCTTAACTGGTCTGATATTCAATATGCAGCCTTTCCATGAAATAAAAAAGCCACTGTTCATGTCTGTGACCTTGTTCCTTTAACAAGTTACATTTATCTATAGACTGACTTGCTACATGTACCTTAGGCAAAAATTAGTGTACATTAATCAAAGCTATAAAATGATCAGTCAACTCCTGTGAAGTAAAATTAATGGTGGATCTCTGGTCATCTGATTTTTATTTTCCAACAGATTGTGTTATATCAGCCTTTCCGTTCTTTTGACATGACCTATAATTAATGACAAAATCAAAGTTAGAGAAATACAAAATCCATTTGGGTTTTTCTTGGAGTAAATGCTAAAGCTGACCTCAAAAACTGAACATCCATGTGATACGTATATGCCTCTATATGAATGCTGCCCCTAACAAGTAGTGCTTCCATCCTTCAAAAGAACTTTTATCGCCAAAAGTTACTTGCCTGTAATATTGTAGTTTAATTCTGCTGGTGAAAATTTCCTGGTTACTGGGTGAACCTGCCCAGTTTTTGGATTTCCCTGAGACAAAACACTTCTCATTTTATGGTAAGAAGCATCCGTCTCAACCATGAAAGGACACTCCACATTAGAATGTTGCAAAAACGGGGCAACAGAAAAAAGTTCCTTCAAAAAACAGAATGTATGATATGATCTTTTGACCAGACAAAAACTACTCCCTTCCTTAATAACTTAGTAAATGGCCTTACCAAGTTATTACAGAATGGTCTTACAATTCCAGATAACTGATGACATAATTTCCAATAAAATTAGCAAAGCCCTAAAATGTCTCAACTGTGTTAAGTTAACTAGGTGTTGCCCAGGGCACTATAACTGTTCATTTCTTTTCTTCTATCTGTGAGATGATGGTCTCCCAATCAGTGCAACACTGCCTTGACAGGTGAAGTGTGAGGTTTCAAGGCATCAGAGTAAATCAGAATGTCATTTATGTAGACAATACAAAACAAATCCACAAAATCATGGTAATAACTCATCAATAAAATATTGAAATCCTGTAGTAGCACTGCAGAATCCAGACGGCATGACCTGATATTCTAATATTCAAAACTTAGTACAGAAAGCTGTCTTCCACTCAAAACCCTCTTTGTCTCTGTAAGTTCCTTTGAAAGCCAACTTTGTAAACATCATTGGATTTCTACTCTGGTCTAACAAAACAGAAATCAACACAGAGGAAAATGAGTTTTAACTGTACATCTAATAGGAACTCTATATTCAGTACAGATACTTAACTCCCCTTCTTTCTTGAGGAAGCCCCCTCAGACTATCAAGGTTTCCCAACTAAATATTTTCTAAGATATTATACATGACTACAAGGAACTGATGCATCTGGTTGCAAATCAATCTTGCAGTCATAACATATACAGGGGTAACAAATTTGATTTGGTATTATCAAAGACACCATTGAATTCCTGTTAGTAGCGTGATAGCAAAATAGCACACTCAAATGCTGGTGATATACCCATCCCTGCAAAGACAAATTTCTGTAGAAGTATTAGAGCATAAACAACATTGCAGACAATAATCAGAATTCACCAGACTGGCCTAGCAGCCCAATAAATACTAATTATCTTAAGTCAATCAAAGCATGCCCAAAACCACCTTTTACTGAGGGCATCAATCAAATCAAACTGATTTTTTTCTTAATGGTTTACAAAACACACCAGGGGAATCCTGTGTGTATCACATTTTACTAATCCTGAAGATAAGGAAGAAACATCCAGTACTTTAACATCTCAGGAATCTTCTTCCGAACTACAATTTGTAGAGATTGATTAAACTAAATAACCATGTAAGTTTTGCAAAGCTTCAGAATCTGAACGTATTCATACCTCCCTTTCCTGGCACACAGACAAAATTATCTTCATAGGGATTATCATATGGGTTACAGCTGACTGCCTGGTATTCACAACCACCTAGAAACTGACTTAATTTCTTCACTCAACAAGGCATTTAAATTTTCCTCTGACTGTACCCAAGCAATGAGCAGTGTTACTGCTGCTTGAGTTGTGAAAGTCTTGGAATCACTTCTACAATGTTTCTACAAAAAGTTCTGTCACCAACAATATAAAGATAATTTGATTACACTCCTTCTTCCTTTATTTTCTTTGGATATGAACAGTATCAAATCCTAAGTGCATTGTCTTAGATGTTTCCTAATCCTGTTATCATCTGCTTTAGGTCGGGCTATCAGAACCTTTGTCTTTTCTGAACGACGTTCAGATAAACAATGATTCAAAGGAACCACTAATTCTATGAGCACATCACACTTAACTGGAGAATTAACCTCCTATAATAAAACATCTTTCAACTCACTTTGAAGGCCCTGATTAAATAAAGAAACCCTCTTAAAACCAGCCAACCAGTCTCAACCACCAATCGGTTAAATGTGGTAATGTAACTCAATAAATATTGATTACCTTGTTTCAAACTAAACAAATCATTATCTAAAGACTTCCTATCAAACAATTTCTACAGCTGTTCACGAACAGCAGAAACTTATAAAGCAAAGGATCATTTCTCTAAAGCAACAGAATACTCCAATTGCCCACGTTTCCACTCAAGTAAGAGAGTAACTTTACTTTGATCATCTGGAAAAGTTGCAGTTTTGCATGAAAAAATGGAACTCACACTGATCATGGAAAGCCTTTTTGGAGGTGCTAAGGGTAGAATTAAAGTTACTGCAGAACAAAAATGTGTAAAAAACACTTGCTATCTCTAGCCTTACTCCAATTGGCATTACAGTTGACAGTACTGTAGTGTGTGGCCCAAAGGAGATGGGTGCTTGTAAGTGCTCCTGTTGCAACCAAAGGGAGACGGACGTATGTATGAAGACTGGTCAGGATAAAAGACGTCAGAGAGATGAGCCCTAAAAGCAATGGCATGTACTGGTGAATGCCCAGGATCCCTAGCGAACACTTGTCTGGGGAAGATCCCTTCATGGCTAGCAATAGCTCCTGGGTGCCCCACAATTGGAGTGGTGGTACTAAGTCCTTGTAAGCTGTTAGCTGATGCCCCAGATGAAGTCTCTTCCCACTCACACTTATCAGCTTGAGGTATCTAGGGTTCAAAAGGCAACACAGTACATGATGGCAGAGTAGAGGAATGCTCAATGGGTAACAATTTTTGCTGAGCTACCAATGCTCTGGGTCAATAATTTCTTTTGGGGTGAATCACTACCATAGTCCAGATATGATGTTGAGCCTTAGAGATTGCCTGCATAATTTGTGTAGAGCGTACAGATCTCTGACAAACACCTCAGACATTAAATTTAGTGAAATCACCTGCATTTAAAGTTCAGTCTATTTTGTATCACTCTTGTATATATTCACCTACACCAGCACTGCGGTCTATACTTTTCCATTGCATAGTTTGCACCTTGTATGTATATATCTTATATGAAGTACAATATAATTTCTGCCAAGGAGTGAAGTGGTGGGTCTTGACTAATGTTTGTACAATTATATATCAACATAGCACTAATCATCGTACAATTCAACTGAATACTTTGAAGTTAGACTATATGTATTCCTGGAATGAGTCCCACAGGAGAACTGTTTTTTTATTATTTTGAATTACCCTAGTCCCTGTGGGCATCAAGGGGTGTCCTTGTTTGGTTTTTATACCCTGAATATCAATATCAAAGCCATAATATCAAGGCACGCAAATATTGATGACAAAATATTGAATCCAAAATATCAAAAGGTAAGTAAGTATAGATTTTCTACATTATATCCACATACATGTACGTTGCTCATATATATATATATATATATATATATATATATTTTTTTTTCTTTGCATTTTCAGCAGCTACCGCACCACTCTACATGGGTGCAACTCTCCGCGTTGGTGAGACGCGTCTTAAATTCTACAACGGTGGTCTCGTAGCGACCACAAACAATGAGGTGCACACCGGGAATATCCTTGTTAGATTTTTATTGCCAACACATTAAAAAACACCGGACAGACGTGTTTCGGCACATACGCCTTTCTCACCTCATTGTTTGTGGTCGCTACGAGACCACCGTTGTGGAATATATATATATATCATGTGATCAAGGTCCAGGAGGGACCGAAACGCGTCATGGCCGACTGAAAATAAACATCTTTTGCACAGAAACGTGGTCCGTGCCTGCTTTCCGTTTCCAGGACTGGTGAAAGCATTGAAGCAGTGCGAGAGGATATATATATATATATACACATTGAAAAAAAACAAAGGTTACAGGGACTTTATACTTTGGGTTAAAACATACAATTTTAAAGAAACAAAATCACTGAAATTCACCAGTTTTAGCTATCTCTAGTAACTGTAACTTGTGCCCTGAAGTAACTATAACTCTCGCCCAAGCCATGCACAGTCTTGTCATCGATGAGGTCATTTTAGATGTTACAGTCATGTTATCAATGAAGTAGGAAATGTCAACAGTGATGTAATATGGGAGGTATTTAGCAGTGCATGGAGAGGTAGCGAGTTACAGTTCCTTTGGGGCACGAGTTAAAGTTATTTGAGGTAACTATAACTGTTGAATTTCAGTGGTTTTGTTTGCTTAAAATGTTGTGTTTTAACTGATATTTTCACCTAACCATAACGTCCCTTTAACCTTTGTTTTATTCAGTATATTTTTATGTTTTTTAATGCAAAGTAAGATATTATTACCATATCTAACTACATCATCACTTTAACCTTTGTTTTTTTCTGTGAATTTCTAGTACTTCCTTTACCTTAATTTTTAGAACTTAGAAGTAATATATTTTTTCCCATATGTAACACCAACCCCATGCCACGCACTGCCAAAGGCCATGCGCGGTGTGGGGCCAGGCCCTGCGTCCAACCCATTGTAGGCAGTCAACACTACGCCACGCATGGCCAAAGGCTGTGCCCGGCGTGGGGTTGGCCACAGTTGTGGCCAGACCCTGCATCCAAGCCCTCGCCGGCAGCCAACCCCACGCCATGGGCAGCCTTCAGCCATGTGTGGCACAGGGTTGGCCACAGGCCAGGCACTGCACCCAATCCTCGCTGGTACCCAACCACCCCCCGTGTACCTGATTCATGGGCAGCAGGGTTTGTGAGCAGGGCCTGGGTGTCATTTTTAAGTATGGCAGACCTACTGACTTTGTCAAAGGATCGAAACACCAAAATATAAAAAGTGGGCCTATTGGCTTTATGAAGGGAGTAGGATATCAACATATATAAATCACATGTGTATTGGGGGCGTGGCCAAGCAAGCCATGATGGCGGACGCGTCTGTCTAAGGCTCCGTGCAAAGGCCCGCACATCGACAGCCATCCGTGCCGGTGGAGCCCCCAAAATAAGACAGGGAAAGGAGTTCTTGCCAGGGACTCCCTGAACAAACACCTGGCACCGGATAGCAGGGGCGAGAGGGAGTGCTCTGCGGCGAAGAGGCGCCCGACAGGCTGAGACCCATGCCAGACATGGCGGCGCCTGACACCTGAAGACGGCCCCAGGGGGAGAGGGGATGGCGAGCCGAGGTGCCGGCGACCGTGTCACCACCACCCGGGTGCTAACACCCGCTGTCAGCAAGAGACGACGACCAAGGGCCAGGCGGGGCGGCACATACTGGCCCCGCCAGAGGGGCTTGGTGGGGCTCAAAGGCCACAGGCGGTGAACTGGGTGCGAAGACGTTGCCCCCTGCCAAGAGCCCAGATAAATCCGGCTGGGCGCGGTGGACCCCCGGGAGTGGAGCAGCGGTAGGCGAGAGGAGGCCGCCCCGAGCCCAGCAACCCCGGAGTGGCGGTGGGAACCACAGGTGAGCTGCTAACCCCCAGCCCATAACTAAGGCGATCGGCGCCAGGCCTCGAGGAACGAGGGGGCAGGGCACCAGGATTCTGGGGAGCAGCTGCCTCAGGAAAAGATCAAGCGCACGGCAGACTCCCAGGGGAGATCACTACACGCAGCACCTGGGGGATGAGACAACGGGGCAGCCCAGCCATAAAGTGAGCAAACAGGACAAAGCCAGCCACCATACCATAGCCAAGCGAGAGACAATACAACGGGGAGATGATGCCACAGGCAGCCGGTCCCGGGGCCCTGTGTCTTTATTTACTGGAGCCGATACTGGGCGGGCACCGAGGGCCCAGCGGGAGAATCGGAGAGTGGATCCTCACCTCATGTAGACGCAGCCAGATGCGGCCCCGGGGAGGACAACCCAGCTTATCCGACGGGTGGTGCTGAGCCTGCCGAGGGCCCGGTTGGGAGCGCACGTCTTGGGGAGGTGCTTCGGAGGCACCGGCCTGATTGAGTACGCAGCGGCATGCCCCTGTGGGAGGCACCCGGGGGGGGGGTCGCACCGGTTCCTTTGGCCTGCCCGGGAGGCTCTGCCTGGTATCAAGAGGCGTGAGAGGCGTCTACAGATGTGGGAGCATCCCACAAACCCACCAACCAAGCAGGAACCCGACCTTGGGACAAGCAATCCGACCCCCCGCCACTGTAAAACAAGCCAAAACCAGTCATGCAAAACACCTAGCATCATACCTAGCACCTAATAAGAATAAACACACCCGGCCCAAGTCGGTCAAGAGAAGTGAAGAAGCTGGAAAATCATTGTACCAAAAAGAAAGCGACAGCTCATATAAGGGTCACCTATCTAGCCGGACACGACAAAGCGGTGTCCAACCCACGAATCACAGAGCGCTGCTCGGGAGTCGCGGTGCCTCCACCTCACCAAGGTACTCGCACCGGCCGGAGAGTGAACTCCCCACCCCTTCCTCCAACACCGCTGGCCCAAACATGGGGAGATTAAGATCATCCCTCCCCGGCTGCCAGAAGTCCCAATGTTGATGGAGGACCAGCAATAACGCCATCAATGTTGATAAGCTGGATCTGGTGCTAGCTGCCATAGAACACTCCAGAGTCACTATGGAGGACAGGTTCAGAACCCTGGCGACGGATCTCAATCTACTTAGAGACGACCACCGTAAACTAGCCAACAAAGCGGCGAACGGAGAGAAAACCCTCTCAACTCTTGAATCTCAGGTCAAGTTACAACAAGAAAGTTTGAAAGACCTCAAGACCCGGGTCCAACTGCTAGAAGAAAGAACGGACGATCTGGAGGGGCGCTCGCGAAGAAGTAATATCCGAGTGCTGAACCTGCCGGAGGGAGTGGAGGGGTCAGACCCCATAGGTTACATAGATACATGGTTCAAATCAATAACCCCCACATCGGAGCTGACCTCCTTCTTCTCTGTGAAAAGGGCGCACCTGGTCCCGCTGCGGCGACCGCCCCCGGGGTCCCCACCTAGACCACTAATGTTGAAGCTCCTTCACTACTGAGATAGGGACGCGGTGCTGAGAGCAGCCAGGCAGAACGGACCCATCTGTGTGGAGGACAAACACGTTATGCTATTCCCAGATTACTCCCGAACAGTGCAGAGACTACGCATCTATTTCCTGGGGGTCAAACTTCTGCTCCGACAAAAAGCAGTTCAATACTCCCTTCTCTTCCCGGTCCGCCTCAAAATTATTCACGGAGACCGCACTATCTTCTTTACAGACCCGAAGGAAGCATATGATTGGGCGGAACAACACTTACAAAGCCAGGGAACAAGAGAGACCCCACGAAACGCACGGGAACCCCGGGACAAACTGCGGCCAAAAAGGAAATCTCAAAAGCAACCAAGAACACAATCTGGGACATCGTTGGGAGGTCCCCCAGATCTCGAACAGATAATCGAGGAGCGCCGGAAAGCGCTGCAGGCGGCTGGGCCCAACCGCAGGGAGCTCGGAAGGGGAAAGAGGCCCACACATCTTCACATCAGTAGAGGACTTGAGCGACATTAATACTTCCCAGGAGGACTCGATGACCCCACCACTGGTTACCCCGCAGACGGCAGACACACCCATCTAAAAGACTTAAGCAACGGCTCGAATGTTCTCAATGTTTACATCTCTCTCTCCCCATGCAAGACCATTGACCTAGCTTCAAACTCACAGCTAGACAAATCCATACCATTTCCACAACTAGTAGGTGTCCGATGGCACGACACTGGAATATCTGAGGTTTCACCGGTGTTAGACTTGGCATCTTTTGGCGTGTTTCCCCTGACTTTTTGCTTTCTGACCTCCCGGTTTTGACTCTGTTTTTGCTGGTGTAATGATTCTGCGCACTTCCCTCACTGCTGTCCAGTGGGAAAGTGCAAGTGCTCCTGTATAAAATGTGTTATGGATTGGTGTTTCCATGATTGGCCTATTGGGTTTATGTATCAGTCCCTTGTAAAGTGCACTGCGAGTGCCAGGGCCTATAGACCAAATGCTGTTGGTGGGCTGCAGCACTGGATTGTGCCACCCACGCAAACAGCCCGTAAAGTGTAACTCGGGCCTACCATCACAGAGCCTGTGCGCAGCCTGGGGCTGCCATGTCGACTTGGCAAGTGCACACACTTGCAAGTCCCTAAACCTTCCCTTTTCTACATGTTAGTCACCCCTAAGGTAGGCCCAAGGTACCCCTGTGGGCAGGGTGCGTTGTATGCGAAAGGTAGGACATGCCCTGGTGTGTGTGGCATGTCCTGATAGTGAATTACAGCCTAGTTCGTTTTTCACTATTGCAAGGCTACCTGTTCCCCCTAGGCCAGAACGGGCAGTTTTGATTATTACAGCTTATAATCCTAACTGACCCCGGGAACATGGTAGAAATTCGAGTTTAGTATGCCTGGACTCAGAATGATAAAATGCATCTTTTAGTGAAGTTGGTTTTAACATTCTGTGTTTGAAAATACCACTTTTAGAAAGTGGGTATTTTCTTGTCTAACCATCCAAGCCTGCCTCTGCGAGGTTGTGTATTCCTTGTCAGGAGTGTGAGTGACAGGGGCTGGGGGATGACAGGAGACAGGGTGAGTCAGCACAGGGCTGAATAGCAAGATCTACATGTAGATGGGTGGGAGGAGTTGCACCTGGGCCCTGAATAGGACAGTGCCTTCCCTCCACAATGCTGGCTCCACCTCCTGTGGTGCGTCTGATGTCCCTGGCCTACTCACTGAAAGAAGGGACGGAGACTTGTCAACAAAGTGCTCCAGAACTGGTTTGGACTAGGCAAAGGCCTCTCTGCCTTCAGAGAACAAAGGAATTTGGGATATAAATATTGGGGCCCTGACCCCATGAATTTAGATCTCGCTGGAATCAAGGAACCTGCCAAGACGAAGAGCTGGAAGAGCTGCCAGGAGGAGTACTGCCCCTTTGCTGTGTTGTTGCTTTGTTGGGTTGGCCTGCAGCTGCTGCTTCTGCCTTGGGCAGTGAAAGGACTGAACTTTCTACAAACTTGTGCTGAGTATCTCCAAGGGCCTGGAACCGAGCTGGCCTCCTGTTAAGAAGTCTCAGGGACTACAAAGACTTCACAAGCCTCTGGGTACCGCTTCTGGAACGCTGTTTCAGTTGCCACAGAGGAAGGGAACTGCAACCGACTCCGTCAACCGAATCCATCCCTGACCGGTGACCTGTTTGCACCGCAGACCGCATCGCCCCGCTTCGCATCGCAACCCTGGTCTCACCGTGGGCGACGTCCGACGCCGCCAACACCGAGCCGCTGCTTGCACCGTGACCTGTGGGCACCGCAGTTCGCATCGCATCGCTTCACCGAACCAGCCGGACCCGACCGACGCGGTCGCTGCAACTGGCTCAAGAGTCGTGACCGCATCGCATTTGGGGCACCGCTCGCACGTTTGCGACGCACCGCTCCGACTCGCACCGCTGTCCGACGCCAGCTCCCGCACTCCGGCTTGGTCGCCTGCATCGCAACCTGTCAGCACCGCATCGAGCATCGTCTCACCCTGCATCGCACGCCTTGGACTCACCGACTCCGTCTGCACGACGCTCATCGAGCCGCTGCCTGCACCGCATCGAGGAACACCGCACCTTGCATCGCTCCGTCTTGCACCGCAACCGCGACAAACGCCGACCGGCTCGTACAGTCCGTACCAGCCACAACGAGAAAGGTACTGTGACCGAGTCTGTTCACGACTCTGCTGGCCCGTATCGACGCGGTCGGCTGGAACTGTTAGACTCTGTGGTTTTCAGCATCGCGGTAGACTCGGACGGAGCTACCGACTCGTACGAACTTTTTTTTGAACTATTCCTGCAAAGAAGAAGTTACCTTATCAAGCATTCATTTTTAAAGTATAGTATTGTGGATTTTTGTCGTAATTGGTCTTGTCTGAAGTATATAAAAATATTGGTTATTTTTCTAAACTGGTGTGGTGTCCGTTTGTAGTGCTTACACTGTATTACTGTTGGTTATGTGCAAATGCTTTACACACTGCTCTGAATTAAGCCTGACTGCTCGTGCCAAGCTACCACGAGGGTGAGCAGGGGTTACTTCATGAGTGTAACACCGTTACCCTGACTAGGAAGAAGGGTCCCTTCTTGGACAGAGGTGCAAGCCCTTGCCAACTAGAGATCCCATTTCTAACATTGGTTGGCAGCGGTGAGGATAGGACTTGTGTTTGCACTTGACTTACAGTGATTGGTGTGCACTACTACCATATCGCAGACCATTACGTACCACATACTGGTTCTTTTTCATTTGGCCTATTTTTGATCTTGCCAGTTATCAACTCACTACTTTTGTCATGCCTGACACAGCTGCATCATCCGTTGCATCTCTGGAAATTATCTTTGAGGAGGATAGGTTGGAAACCTACGCCGTAAAGGAACTACGAGCAATTTGTAAAAACCTGAAAGTCCAAATTAAAGGCCTCACAAGGAAGGAGGAGCTACAGAAGACGCTGAGGGCCTGGGTAGCAGCCAGACATGCCAGTGGGCAGCCTGGTAATCTCAGTGAGGAGGTGGAGGAGCCTATTTCCAGGGTGGATATGCTTTTGGGTAGGGGGAACCCGCCAGGTCAGGCAGCAGCAGTCTGTCCCCAGAGGAGCTGGAGGACAGGCGGGAGGCAAGGCAGTTTGAGCTGCAGAAGCTCAGGCTGGAGAGTGAGCGGGAGGAGAAGAGATTGGCCATAGAGGAGAGGAAGATGCTCTTAGAGCATGAGAGAGAACTGAAGGAGCTAGAACTTAGGAGTAAGTCAGGCTCAGATGGTGGCAGCAATTCGTCCAGAAAGGCAGACAGGATTGTGCACATTCCCAAGAACGTAGGCAAGGAGTTCAAGAAGGGGGATGACATACAAAGGTGGTTTCAGGGTTATGAGGCAGCCATACACATGAATGGGGTCCCTGAGGAGAATTGGGGAGCAGGATTGTGGCCACTTTTCCCTGAAGAAGCAAGGGATGCTCTGATAGCTTTGGGTAAGGGGTATCACCTCACCTATGCTGACATGAAGGATGCCCTTCTCACAAAGTATGGTCTTACTCCTGAAAAGTACAGGGATCAGTTCAGGTCCAGTAAGAAGTCTGATGCCAACACTTGGTTGGAATGTGTGGATGTGTTCTGCAGGTCTCTGGATGGTTGGGTGAAGGGCAGTAGTGTAACAGATTTTCAGGGGCTCTACAACTTGATTGCATGGGAGCACTTGTCTAGTCTATGTTTTGCAGATCTGCGCCAGCACCTAGTAGATAGTAAGCTAACTGACCCCAGGAAGCTTGCTATGGAAGCGGACCGCTGGGTGAGTACCAGGGTCCACAAGAAAGCGTTTGGGGGAGACTCAGCCAAAGGTGGGCAGGGTCCCCAGCAGAAAGGTGGGGGGACAAGGGTAAAGCACAGGAGTTCTCTAAAGGGCCCCAAACTAGTACCCAGGGTATAGGTTCCCAGCCCCCGGTGATAAGAAGAAAGGGGTCTCTACAGGGAAGCCTGTTGAGACCGGCCCCGCAAGTGTTATGCATGTGACCAGGTAGGTCACTTTAAGGGGGACCCCAAGTGCCCAAAGGGGACACAGCCACCCACCGGTGGACAGTCCAAAGTGTTGGCTAGTGTAGCGCTTGGGGAGGAGGGGTGCCCACAGGCGGGTGGGTATCCCGCAGAAATGACCCTTGTCTCACTAGGGGACAGTGAGATGGTCCCAGGAAACCAGGTGCCCCCTAACACAAAGAAATATAGCACCTGGGTGACCATTAATGGGAACAGGGTAGAGGCTCTCAGAGACACTGGAGCCAGTGTGACCTCAGTCCGGTGTCACCTGGTGTCTGAGAAGCAAGTAGTCCCAGGAGCATTCCACCAAGTAGTTGCTGTCGACAACTCTGAGCGCCAGTGTATGGTGGCGCAGGTTCCCTTTGAATGGGGGGGTCTCAGGTCCCTTGAGGGTGGTTGTGAGCCCTACCATGCCTGTAGATTGTCTGCTAGGTAACGACCTGGAGCAGTCCTTATGGAAGGATGTTGAGCTCAGGTCTCACTTGGAGATGCTTGGGTTGCCAGAGTGGGCATGCGTGTCTACTCGGTCAATGGCAGCCAGAAAGGGTGATCAAGAGGACTTGGAGCCTAGAACAGTGGCCCAAGTCCCTGCCAAGAGAAAGGGCAGGGGCGCAGGAAACCGGCCCCCGAAGTTCCCACGGACCGGGAGGAGGCGGACCTCGAGGGGGACGCCCGGTGCCTACAGGGGAGCAGGTAGCCGAACTGGGAGACATCTCTGAGCTGACCCATTGGCAGCAAGAAGGGGGTCCCACCAGGGAGGAGTTCTGCAGGGAGAAGAGCGAGTGCCCTACTCTGGAGGGTCTGCGGCGGCAGGCTGCAGACCAGGCAGCTGGTAATCAGTCCGGGTCACATCTGATCTACTGGGAAAGTGGTCTCCTATACAGTGAGCCTAAGGTTGCTGAGCCTGGGTCAGCCCGTGTGCTGGTGGTACCCCAGCGCTTCAGGACCTTCCTACTGGGTCTGGCTCATGACGTGCCTTTGGCAGGACATTTGGGGCAGGACAAGACCTTTGACAGGCTTGTCACCCACTTCTTTTGGCCCCAAATGCGAAGGCAGTCAGATGCACACTGTAGGTCTTGCCAAACTTGCCAGGCAAGTGGTAAGAGTGGGAGGAAGGTAAAAGCTCCTCTCCAACCTTTTCCTGTTGTTGGAACACCCTTTGAAAGGGTAGGGATGGATATTGTGGGGCCACTGGATCCCAAGACAGCCATGGGCAACAGGTACATCCTGGTCTTGGTGGACCATGCCACCCGGTACCCGGAGGCAATCCCTCTCAGGACAACGACGGCGCCAGTGGTGGGCCGGGCGTTAATGGGGATCTTTTCCCATGTGGGATTCCCCAGAGAGGTGGTTTCTGATAGGGGGACCAATTTCATATCGAAGTATATGACATCCCTGTGGAAGGAGTGTGGTGTAACCTACAAGTTCACCACTCCTTACCACCCACAAGGAAAACGGTCTGGTGGAGAGATTCAACCAGACCTTGAAAGGCATGATCAAGGGTCTAACAGAACCCATGAGGCGTAAGTGGGACGTCCTCTTGCCATGCCTACTCTTTGCATACAGGGAGGTGCCTCAGAAGTCTCTTGGGTACAGCCCCTTTGAGCTCCTGTATGGCCACCCTGTCAGAGGACCTCTGAGTTTGGTAAAGGAAGGCTGGGAGGCGGCTCGCAGGAAAACTCCCCAGGATGTATTTAGCTACATGCTGGCCTTTAGAAACCAAACTGCCCGCTTCAGGAAACTCGCTCAGGCGAACCTAGAAGCAAGCCAGGAAGAAATGAAGAGATGGTATGACCAGAACGCCACTCTGGTCGAATTTCAACCTGGACAAAAAGTGTGGGTCATGGCCCCAGTAGCACCTTGTGCCTTGCAGGACAAGTGGACTGGGCCATATGAGGTAAAGGAGCGCAAAAGTGACGTCACCTACCTGGTGGATTTGCAGGCTCCAAGGAACCCTTTGAGGGTCCTTCACGTGAACCGCCTCAAGCCCCACTTCGAGAGGTCCGAAGTGAGTATGCTCTTGGCGACAGATGATGGGGTGGAAGAGGAGAGCGAGCCTCTCCCTGACCTCCTGTCTACCAAGGAGCATGATGGGTCAGTAGAGGGTGTGATCCTCTCCCCTACTCTGACTCAGGAGCAGCAGGGGGACTGTCACCAGTTGTTGGGACAGTTCGCCCCACTGTTCTCTCTGACCCCCTCTGGTGTACCCATGACGTGGACACTGGTGACAGCCCTCCTGTGAAGCACAAGATTTACAGGTTGACTGACCGGGTCAGAGCCAGCATCAAGGAGGAGGTCTCTCAGATGTTGGCGTTAGGGGTGATTGAGCCCTCCCACAGCCCTTGGGCCAGCCCAGTGGTCTTGGTCCCAAAGGCTGCTGCGCCCGGTGCCACTCCAGAACTCCGGTTTTGTGTGGACTACCGTGGGCTCAATGCCGTCACCAGGACTGACGCGCACCCCATCCCCAGAGCTGATGAGCTCATTGATCGGTTGGGAGCTGCCCGGTTCCTCAGCACATTTGATTTGACATCTGGGTACTGGCAGATTGCCTTAACCGATGGGGCCAAGGAGAGATCAGCATTCTCAACCCCAGAAGGTCATTACCAATTCCGGGTGATGCCCTTTGGGTTGAAGAATGCCCCTGCCACCTTTCAGAGGTTGGTCAATCAGGTGTTGGCTGGGCTGGAGGATTTCAGTGCCGCCTACCTGGATGACATTGCTGTGTTCAGTTCCAGCTGGGAAGAACATTTACAGCACCTTGAGAAAGTGTTGAGGGCTCTGCAAGGTGCAGGCCTCACGATCAAGGCCAGTAAGTGCCAGATCGGGCAGGGTTCTGTGGTGTACTTGGGACACCAGGTAGGAAGCGGCCAGGTGGCGCCCCTACAACCCAAGATTGACACCATTCTGGCTTGGGAACCCCCAAGACCCAGACAGAGGTGAGAGCCTTCTTAGGTCTCACTGGCTACTATAGGAGATTTGTTAAGGGCTATGGCACCATCGTTGCCCCCTTAACAGAGCTGACCTCTAAGAGGCAGCCCAGGAAAGTGATCTGGACTGAGTCCTGCCAGAAAGCTTTTGATGCCCTGAAGGCAGCCATGTGCACGGCGCCCGTGCTCAAGGCACCTGACTTCTCCAAGGAATTCGTCGTGCAGACTGACGCTTCAGAGCATGGTGTGGGAGCGGTGCTCTCACAACTGAACGAAGAGGGCCTGGATCAGCCTGTAGTCTTCCTTAGCAGGAGACTACTCCCCAGGGAACAGAGGTGGAGTGCCATAGAAAGGGAAGCTTTTGCTGTGGTCTGGGCGCTGAAGAAGTTGAGACCATACCTGTTTGGGACTCACTTCCGGGTACAGACAGACCACAGGCCCCTCAGATGGTTGATGCAAATGAGGGTGAGAATCCAAAACTGCTGAGGTGGTCCATCTCCCTACAGGGAATGGACTTTACGGTGGAACACCGTCCTGGTACAGAACACGCCAACGCAGATGGTCTGTCCAGGTTCTTCCGCCTTAGTGAAGAGAACTCCAATGGGGTTGGGTAGTTCTCCCTACTTTCAGCTGGAGGGGACATGTGTTAGACTTGGCATCTTTTGGCGTGTTTCCCCTGACTTTTTGCTTTCTGACCTCCCGGTTTTGACTCTGTTTTTGCTGGTGTAATGATTCTGCGCACTTCCCTCACTGCTGTCCAGTGGGAAAGTGCAAGTGCTCCTGTATAAAATGTGTTATGGATTGGTGTTTCCATGATTGGCCTATTGGGTTTATGTATCAGTCCCTTGTAAAGTGCACTGCGAGTGCCAGGGCCTATAGACCAAATGCTGTTGGTGGGCTGCAGCACTGGATTGTGCCACCCACGCAAACAGCCCGTAAAGTGTAACTCGGGCCAGCCATCGCAGAGCCTGTGCGCAGCCTGGGGCTGCC
Organism: Calotriton arnoldi; assembly: GCA_963921515.1. Taxonomy (NCBI): domain Eukaryota; kingdom Metazoa; phylum Chordata; class Amphibia; order Caudata; family Salamandridae; genus Calotriton; species Calotriton arnoldi. The sequence goes on from CAWUFW010000307.1 coordinate 133,843, forward strand.
ATGTCGACTTGGCAAGTGCACACACTTGCAAGTCCCTAAACCTTCCCTTTTCTACATGTTAGTCACCCCTAAGGTAGGCCCAAGGTACCCCTGTGGGCAGGGTGCGTTGTATGCGAAAGGTAGGACATGCCCTGGTGTGTGTGGCATGTCCTGATAGTGAATTACAGCCTAGTTCGTTTTTCACTATTGCAAGGCTACCTGTTCCCCCTAGGCCAGAACGGGCAGTTTTGATTATTACAGTTTATAATCCTAACTGACCCCGGGAACATGGTAGAAATTCGAGTTTAGTATGCCTGGACTCAGAATGATAAAATGCATCTTTTAGTGAAGTTGGTTTTAACATTCTGTGTTTGAAAATACCACTTTTAGAAAGTGGGTATTTTCTTGTCTAACCATCCAAGCCTGCCTCTGCGAGGTTGTGTATTCCTTGTCTGGAGTGTGAGTGACAGGGGCTGGGGGATGCCAGGAGACAGGGTGAGTCAGCACAGGGCTGAATAGCAAGATCTACCTGTAGATGGGTGGGAGGAGTTGCACCTGGGCCCTGAATAGGACAGTGCCTTCCCTCCACAATGCTGGCTCCACCTCCTGTGGTGCGTCTGATGTCCCTGGCCTACTCACTGAAAGAAGGGACGGAGACTTGTCAACAAAGTGCTCCAGAACTGGTTTGGACTAGGCAAAGGCCTCTCTGCCTTCAGAGAACAAAGGAATTTGGGATATAAATATTGGGGCCCTGACCCCATGAATTTAGATCTCGCTGGAATCAAGGAACCTGCCAAGACGAAGAGCTGGAAGAGCTGCCAGGAGGAGAGCTGCCAGGAGGAGTACTGCCCCTTTGCTGTGTTGTTGCTTTGTTGGGTTGGCCTGCAGCTGCTGCTTCTGCCTTGGGCAGTGAAAGGACTGAACTTTCTACAAACTTGTGCTGAGTATCTCCAAGGGCCTGGACCCGAGCTGGCCTCCTGTTAAGAAGTCTCAGGGACTACAAAGACTTCACAAGCCTCTGGGTACCGCTTCTGGAACGCTGTTTCAGTTGCCACAGAGGAAGGGAACTGCAACCGACTCCGTCAACCGAATCCATCCCTGACCGGTGACCTGTTTGCACCGCAGACCGCATCGCCCCGCTTCGCATCGCAACCCTGGTCTCACCGTGGGCGACGTCCGACGCCGCCAACACCGAGCCGCTGCTTGCACCGTGACCTGTGGGCACCGCAGTTCGCATCGCATCGCTTCACCGAACCAGCCGGACCCGACCGACGCGGTCGCTGCAACTGGCTCAAGAGTCGTGACCGCATCGCATTTGGGGCACCGCTCGCACGTTTGCGACGCACCGCTCCGACTCGCACCGCTGTCCGACGCCAGCTCCCGCACTCCGGCTTGGTCGCCTGCATCGCAACCTTTCAGCACCGCATCGAGCATCGTCTCACCCTGCATCGCACGCCTTGGACTCACCGACTCCGTCTGCACGACGCTCATCGAGCCGCTGCCTGCACCGCATCGAGGGACACCGCACCTTGCATCGCTCCGTCTTGCACATCAACCGCGACGAACGCCGACCGGCTCGTACACTCCGTACCAGCCACAACGAGAAAGGTACTGTGACCGAGTCTGTTCACGACTCTGCTGGCCCGTATCGACGCGGTCGGCTGGAACTGTTAGACTCTGTGGTTTTCAGCATCGCGGTAGACTCGGACGGAGCTACCGACTCGTACGAACTTTGTTTTTGAACTATTCCTGCAAAGAAGAAGTTACCTTATCAAGCATTCATTTTTAAAGTATAGTATTGTGGATTTTTGTCGTAATTGGTCTTGTCTGAAGTATATAAAAATATTGGTTATTTTTCTAAACTGGTGTGGTGTCCGTTTGTAGTGCTTACACTGTATTACTGTTGGTTATGTGCAAATGCTTTACACACTGCCTCTGAATTAAGCCTGACTGCTCGTGCCAAGCTACCACGAGGGTGAGCAGGGGTTACTTCACGAGTGTAACACCCTTACCCTGACTAGGAAGAAGGGTCCCTACTTGGACAGAGGTGCAAGCCCTTGCCAACTAGAGATCCCATTTCTAACAACCGGCCACACATTATGCCCATCAGCTAAGGTGGGCCACACATCCCGGGCGCACTGGACCACGACCCCCGTACAACAACACACTAGAGTATTCACATAATGCTCAGTTTGGATGTACCACCAGGTGTGGTAGGTCCGCAGAGTTGGGACCATGTCACCTTACAGTTTTTTCTTACCCCTTCCCTTATCCGATCCCCATCTCCACTATCAGACGCTAATTACAGGCGGGCAGCACGACTACATGGCAACAGTAGATTGCAGGGTGGGGGGCCAGGTCCCACAGAGCCCCCCGGACACCTCACTTTAGGCCTCACAGTACCCGAACATGACCATAGACACAGACATTAGTCTCATCACACTAAATGTCAGGGGCATGCACACAGCGAGCAAACGATATGCCATCTACTCCTACATTAAGTGGCAACACGTGCAGATAGCTATGCTACAAGAAACTCACCTCACAGCGCATGAGCTGGAGCGCCTGGCAGACGATGGTAGGGCACCCTCTGTGCTACGAAATACTCAGCTTATGCGAGGAGAGCTATGATCTGGCTCCGACCAGGGACCCCTTTTTAGGAACTTCAGAGAACAGTAGACAATGAAGGGAGATACGCACTCCTAGAGGGGCTCTTGGAAGGTCACCCTGTGCTTCTTGGACGCATATACGCCCCAAACACGGAGCAAGACAAGTTCTGGGACCACATTTCAGGGGTCCTAGCCCAACACACGTACATACCATGGATATTAGGGGGAGACTACAGCTGTGTACTGGATCTCACCCTAGATAGATCCCACCCCCCCGCCCCATCTTCCATAGCCCACAAACAGACAGAATGATATCGGTCATGAGCATCTCACTGGGCACTTGTGGACGTATGGAGAAATCGGCATCCGAATACCAAACTATACTCCTTCCACTCTATTCCTCACAATCTACGGGTAAGACTAGATCGCTTCCTATGCTCTCCAACAATAGTTCCCACGATCCAACACTCAGAATATCTGGGTCGAACCCTCTCTGATCACGATGCACACATTCTAACCCTCAGGTGGCGACCTCCCCACCCCCGGTACCCACCTGGAGACTACCACGAGAGTGCCTGACAGACTACGTGTTCAGACATGATCAAGGGAACAGCATACGGGACTACTTCACAGCTAACAGTGGCACAGCATGGACTAGGCTGTTGGAGTGGGACCCATTCAAGGTAGTCGCTAGGGGAACTTGCTTTAGACAGATCGTGGGAGTTAGGAGAACCCTGGAACGTGCACTAATAGAAACGGAAACCAACCTAGAGGCCATAACCAAAGCAGCAGACGCAGCATCCCCCACCCAGGTAGCGGAGGCAAAAACAGCATATGCAGCAGATCTACTGGACTTACGTAGATACAATTTCAAAGCATACGCAGCGAAGACACACAGGGAGGGGGACCGATCCGGGGCTCTCCTGGCCTGGCTGGTCGAGCAGGACCCAGAAATAAAGCCAATTACAGAAATAATTGGCCTTGCTAGGAATCTTGTCCACTCACATGCAGAAACACTGCAACTCTTCTATGACTACTACACGGGCATATACAAGAGCCCAACGCAGACTAGCCGCAGAGCAGTGGAACGATTTCTAGACCCCCTAACCATACCTCAAATACTAATTTCGAGCAAATCTACCTTAGACACAACGGTCTCATTCACAGACATAACCCACGCAATCCAAGCCCTGGCGCGTAACAAAGCTCCGGGAATGGACGGCCTACCAATAGAATACTACAGTACGAAGCTGCTCTAGAGAGAGGCGAACTCCCAAGTTCACTCAAGGAATCTCTCCTGGTGTGATTTACGAAACCAGATTGCGATCCGAAACTACTGACTTCCTACCGACCCATAAAGCTGCTGACAGCGGACTGCAAAATCCTTGGGAAAATATTAGCAGACCGATATGCCCAAATTCTCCCGGCACTGATTCACCCAGACCAATGTGGATTCGTCCCAAGTAGAAATATGTCACAAAACATACGTATACTATTCCATGTCCAGGACAGAGCAAGCACCACACATCCCAGAGCCGCCTGCTTGATATTGGACTTGGAGAAAGGCTTTCGATACCCTCATATGGTCATGCCTATTTGCAGTGCTCCGTCGGGCGGGGATAGGTCCTACCCTATTAGCATACACACAACTACTATACACTAAACTCACATCTAGAGTGTGCATGGGACGATACATCTCGGCCCCCTTCCAGGTGGAGAGGGGCACAAGACAAGGTCTCCCCCTTGTTGTTTGCCATGGCGGTAGAGCCATTGGCGATCTGTCTCCGCCAAGAGAGGGAGGCCTGGGGCATTCCTATAGCTGGTACCACCCATAGTGTATTGCTATATGCAGATGATCTGCTATTTTATGTGCGAGATATCACTGCAGATCTGACCCCAATTTGGACCACGCTCACAGAATTTGCAGAGGCATCGGGACTTAGGGTCAATTGGGCCAAATCTGTGATTTATCCACTGAACCCAGATCTTACCCCCAGAGGATCAGCATGGGCGGTTGGAATCTCACTTGGAGCGTGCATGCCCCCGATACCTAGGAGTAAAATTATACCACTCCCAAACTGACTTATATGAGGGCAATCATCGTAAGGCATTGGCAGGGATAAGGGCAGCGGTAGGCTTCTGGAAGACCCTCCCTCTGGCTCCAATTGGAAGGGGGGCTCTGGCCAAAATGATAATAGTACCCCGATTACTATATCACTTTACTAACCTCCCAGTTATTCCCCCCCGTTTCTTTTTCCGGTAACTAGACTCATTACTTAGTTCCCTTGTTTGGATCACTGGTCGACACAGGGTTGCCCTAGCCAAATTGCAACTTCCGACCGATCGTGGGGGCCCCATCCTTTGAGGCATACTTCCTAGCCGCACAACTTCAGTGGCTCTCCCACAGGACAGCAGAGCACTACCTTGGCGAAACCATTACAGAGACCGAGCCTATACCACTACCAGCAATTCGCCGACTACTCCTACCAGGCACCAAACCCAAGCTGACATACCCACTGCAAGTGTCAATAGCCCGCACATGCATGCAAAGGATACATCGCATGTCCTCAGGTACACCTATCTACTCTCCGTTGTTGCCCCTGATTGGACTACCCAGACGTGAGGGAGATTACACAGCACAGATGCTATAGGCCTGGACAGACCACTCGCTCCTAGAGACGGAATCCTTATTTGAGGACGGACAGCTACGCCCGTTCGACCAACTAGCGGAGGACAGTGGCCTCCCCCCCAGGGAAATTCCTACTCCACAGACAAATCATTTCCAGTTGCCGCGTGCACTGGGACCTGACTGAAGGGTAACCCGCAACACACCCGGTACTACATACTATCCTCCATATGGGTGCAGGCCGGCATCTGGTAACCTGGCTGTACAAAGCCATACGAGAACTCACGGCCAAACCACTAGACTCATTACGACAAACCTGGGAAAAGGAGATAGGGCGACCATTACATGACAAAGAGTGGGAGCGGGCAGTAGAATATCCTAAGAAAGTATCCCGAAACGCTCGCTTCAAAAACATACAATTCTATATTTTGCACCGCGCATATCTAACACCGGCACGCCTCCACCGCTTCTACCCAGACACGCAGTTTTCATGCCCCCGATGTCAGGTTCCCGACGCAGCATTCAAACTTATGTTCTGGAACTGCCCTATACTACAATCTTGCTGGAGCTCAATACACGAGACATTGCAGGACGCCACAGGCTTAACAGACATGAATGTATGGGAGGCCAGCGCACTTGTAGTGTTCCAGCGGCGGAAGCACTACAAAGTCCAAACACGTCTTGCATTGCTAGCTATGCTGATGGCAAAAAGAGGAATAGCGGCTCCGACAGGGCCCCCACTGGCGGCCTGGGTGGGAGCGGTAAAGAAATGGGGAACGGCAGAGGAGGAAGAGATTAGACATTAAGAGGTGAGGGGGTTACGTAAACGCCACATTTTCACAGAATAGGCTCTGCTCCTACATCAATTCAGACAGCAGACAGCACACAGCTAGCCACCAACTGCACCCCAGACCCCAGCAGCACAATCGACCAGAAACTCGCCCACTAGGCCCCACCTGAACCCCCAGCCATCACGGAACTCCCGGAGATCCACACAGACATCGGGAAATCCGAATACCCCCGAAGAGACCGTCATATCCCCCCACACACCCAATTTCATCATACCAACGACATACCAGCCACCTCGTAAAATGCACCCGCCTGGGCGCGACCCAATACCTGCTACCAACCCCAGTTTGACTTATAGTTAATGGTTAAGTAACTACACCGGCAGTTTACAGACCGGAACTCATAGGAAGAACGCACACTTTGGCATCTGTTAGAAGGTGGTTCTGACCATCTGAGCAGCCCGGATTTTTCGCTTTTTGAACACCTATTTGTTGAGCTTTTACTGTGGGAGAGCCTCATAAGTTGGGACTCACCCACAGTGAACTCATGATGAAAGAGACTGCATGTGGATTTTACCGGTGTCCCCCTGGTGAGAGTAGGCCGCTGCGCTGCAGCCGGAGTAAGGGGCACCGGGCTGGTTACATGCAGACACGTGTGTACATGCGTGTGCACACGTGTAAGGGCTGCGCAGGGGAGATTCCTGGCCTGCGCAGCCCAGGAGCAGTTACAGATTGAATGGTATGGCAGGAATTATGCAGAGCTGGGAGGTGTCATGGAATAGGCTTTATACAATGGGAAGAAACATGTAAGGGAAAGTCAGTGTGCTTTACTGTTTTCACTGAAGGACCACTCCATTATTCTCCTATGAGTATGGGGATCATATGGGATAGTTTCACTTCCCTAGGGCCTACAAATTCCAGACACGCACTAGGTGAGAAGAGGTAACTTAGGTGAGAAGAGGTATTCTGCTGAAATCAAAACCATATATGTACTGCTTATGGGTCATCCAGAAATTTCATATTCCTCTGACTCAGCTCATAACCAGAGCCTGGCTGAGGCTGACCCTACCAGGCTGGATTAATGACCTTCCTCCCCAAGCTGTAGCATCAGAGGCCTAGCCCTTCACGACAAGCATTCCAAGGGCTAAGGTCTCCTCTCCAAAAGGGAGAGAAGATGGGTGGAGCTACACGGTTATCCATCAGCAGCTGTCACCTGGTGCCAGGCACCAAGCTGCTCTGGAGAGAAGGCAGAAAGGGGGGAAGGGGCTTTTCAGGGACCATGTGGCATGAGACCCCTGGACGATGCCATTTTGAACTAACCCAGAGGCCTGGGCAGGAAGGAGGGAGCAGGGGCAGAGAGGTGATGTGTCGCTGCTTGATAGGGCAAGCAGAGACTTCCTGCCAGCCCCCTCCAAATTCTTTTAAAAGAGCTTGCACAGGAAGAGAAGCTCTCTCTGGGGTGTGGTCGGCTGAGGAAGGCTGGTGCTGGAGCCTGGCGCCATGGGCAGTTGGAAGGAAGAACCTCCAGACTGTCCCAGGACTCTCACTTGCACAAAAAGGGGAGTCCAGGACCAGTGAGCAGAAGCCTGGGCCTCTGCGCAAGGAGAAGAGAGGCCCAGGAGGAGAGCCAGGCGAAAGGCTGGCGCAGGGAGCCAGTGAAGACAGCTCCCTGCTGAGTTCACCCTCCTTGAGACCAGGAGGGCAAAGGAAAGGGCTCCCAGTGGCTGGGGTGCGCCACCAGGAGCAAAAAGAGGCCAAGATGGTGAAAATCGCCCGCCTGGGGGCCGAGATACGCCCCCCAGAAGGTAGGCGACTTTTGACCTTTAACTGGACCGACGACGAAGCGCATGGGACTCCGCCGCCGGTCTCAAATATGCCCCAGAGGTGGGTCAGGTCCCGGGGGCAGCCCCCAGAAGAAGTAAAGTCGGGGAGCGCCATCGCGCTCCCCGTGAAGTTGCCCATGAGGGGTGCCAGGAGCCCACCCTGGCCCCCGAAGACATCGGGAGAGCACCGTCGCGCCCCCCTCGAAGCGAGCTCTGGGGCCCGGGACCCCCAAGTCCGGGCCCCGATGATGGTGTTGAAGAGGAGGGGGTGTGCCGTCGCGCACCCACCCTCGCGGCTGCAGCAAAGCCGGGGAGCGCCGTCGCGTTCCCCGTGAAGACTGTCCAGGGAGGGGCCCAGGATCCCCAACTCCAGGCCCCGGTGTGCCCCGACATGAGGAAGCCAAGTCGGGGAGCGCCGTCGCACTCCCCGTGAAGATGGCCCAGAGGGGGGCCCGGGATCCCCAACTCCGGGCCCCGTGCGGTGGAGAAGGAGGGGGGAGTGCCGCCGCACTTCCCCGCAGCAGCGGGAAGGCAGGGGGAGTGCTGTCGTACTCCCCCGAAGACCCGCCAAGGGAGAGGCCGCCTCCGTGTCTGCCCGCCGGAGCGGGCAGACCGAAATGGACACTCTGGCTCCCACGGCCGCACAAGAGGGTGCGGGCCGAGCGGGGAGCCGGCGGGGTGGGCTCCCCGGGTGGCTCTCCAACACGGAGAGAAGCGAGGGGCCCAGGTGGGACAGGGCCCCCGAAAAACCGCTGGAGCAGCCGGGGGTGGGCTCCCCGAGCTGCCATAACTCACCTGGGGTCCGGGTGGGACCGGGCCCCCCACCGAGGTCTGGACGCCGCGAGAGGCCGCCAGCAGCGCGTCACGGCTCTCCCCGGAGCAGCAGGGAGCCGCTGCTATAATATGCACCAGCAAGGAGCACTTCGCCCCATGATGCCTTGCAGGCCCGGACCGGCCTGCAATGAAAAGAGGATCGTTCTTTGCGTGTGGTGACCCCAGGAGGACGGGGTCACCGCCAAGGGAGTGCAAAGGTGCAGGGGGAGCTGCAGGAGCTACGCAGTATCCCCCAGCACCAAGAGTCAAGTCCCTCCCTGAGTCACTGGGGACTCCAAAGAAATAACCTCTCAAGGGCTCAGCCAGCAGTCATCAGCATCCTGGGACTGGAACTTTTGTTCTACAGCTGGGGGTGCGTTAGGGACTGCCTCAAGGTATGGATGGCTGTGCTGGGGATGTCTGGAGAAGGGCATCCCCTGGAGGTGAAGAGGTGCAATTGCACGAGAAGTGCATTTACCAATGTTATTTCTTTTAGAGGGACTGAAAGTCACATGTGCAATGTGAAGTACCTGTGTAAGGTGAAGTCATAAGCAAAGTGGGGTTATGTTGCTGGACATTCCTGCTGGGGTGTCTGGCTGTATATGCGTAATCCTGTGATTTTAACTGTGATGCCTTTTAGTGGCTTTAATTGCAATGCATTTTAACTGTTATCAACTATGATGAGTACTGTCATTCCAAGGGATGCCAAAACATGTATTCTTGCTACTGCATTAGGTGAAGGACAACCCAGACTGTTAGCCACTAAGATGTAGAGGTGTATACTGTATGGTCAGTATGAGATGCTCAGTCAGGGTTATGTGTCCCCAGGGCAGGGGTACCTATTTTAAATGCTTGTTGAGATAATGGGGTGGGTCGCCACTGGGATGGTGCCAGTGGGCAAGGCCCTCACTCCAGGTTGTGTCAACCCACTGCATTAGGGGGCAAGATGATGTGCATACATGGGAGTGGTGGTACTAGACACCACTCCCCCCCTTCAGGAGGGGTGGGAATGTTATGCAATGTCACAAAGTAATTCCAACAGCTTATGTATATTTGTAAATTGGTGCATAGTATTGAGTAGTGTGTGTGTTTAATAAATGTACTCTTCCTTTTATAAAGCAAAGTACAGACTGGACAATCAATTATTGAGTGTTATTTCTGCGTACTGGTACATGGCGATTACTAGCCTACACCACCTCCCTTGAGTAAGCCTTAGACTGCTCTGCAACGCTACCCTCTGAGAGTCAAGCGCTACAATAGGGTGTTTGGTTCCCAGTGAAGGATAAATGTGACATGTTATTTGTGCAGGCCTCACAGATACTGCCTCGTTTTCCAACAGCATCACATTAGAGCATGCAATAATACCATTAAACATGTGTGTAGACTTACATCCTACACGTGATACTTACTGTCTCTCTTGCTTTACTATCAATATACTAACTGTAAGAAAGAATGTATAAAATACATGTGAAAGCTTAGGATGCTGCCATACAACCTATGTAAATGCGCAAAATACCAATAAAATAGTTTTACAAAAATAAAAATAAAGCACATGCATTGTCTTTGTATTAACTGTTTGTGCGCCCCCCCCCAGACTCTGGTACACCCAGGGGGTTAATTTATCTCAAGTGTGGGAGCCAGTGCTTAATTATTATTTATTTTGTACAGCGGATTTGCAGTTCCATTATGAATTTGCTGTAAAATTTAAAAAATTGTTTACGGTCCCAACCACGCCTAGGGAGGCAGTGTATTCCTACCCTCCACCCTTAGATATGTTTTCACGTTTTTTTCAGGACAAGGGACTGAGTTCCAAGTCCTAAGATGGCTACTGCCACATCGTAGTTGATGTGGTGGCAGCCAATCAGATCTCATCTTGAGATCTGTCAGCTCGGCAGATCCTCTGTGGCGTGAAATATATAAAGTTTTTGAGATATAATACGTCAAAAACTACTGAACGGATTTACACCAAATCACAAAAAGCAAAAAGATCCATTCAGCCGTTTGGACTGTAAATGTGTCTAAATTTCCTATGGGAAATTTTAATAAGGAAAAAGTGTTTTAGGACACTTCCTTTTTCTCAGCCCCCGCTTGACGGAACACCCAAACCTTTCCAGCATCGAGCTAAGGTAGATTAACTATTTTTGGGAAAGTTTTGTGAACATTTTTCAAATTGTTCAAAAAATATTATCAAACCAAAAAGTACATTTCCAATGGAAACCTGGTCCTAACTATAACTACACAGTGGTGACTGCCACTGTGTGATATATACTTCACCTACTGGTGTGTTATTGTGTGCCACATTTTTTTCTTCTGCCCACTGCATGTATTCCCTAACTTCATGTAAGTGATGGCATGCTGCTTTTTCACAAGGTGCACATTCTCATACAAAGTAGTTTCTTTCAGTGTCAGTAGCTACTATGGCAAAGTGTGTTTTGAGATGACAAACTATTTTTGCTGTTAAAAAATGTATTTATATATATATTGGTAAGGGTTCGAGCCTGTCCCGCAACAATAAATCGACAATACAAACAAGCATTGACAAAGCCAAAAGGTTGACAGCCAACCATAGACCTATTGTCTTTGTCAATGCTCATTTTGTTATAGAGTGGGAACTCGGGACAACGGCCGGGAGAGCAGGAAGTCGAAGCTAGAGTAAAGGAATGCATAAGACGACGATGAGGATGAACAACATGAACCATAAGGCGGCATGTCGGGGTGAAAGTGGTGAGATAGTTCTTGGCTTGTGACCCGAGGTGGGGAGCCAATGTTAATTAACTCTCAGAGGACAGCTTGTACTGTTTCTAAGCCACCCAGTTATTTCTATTGTTCTTTTTCCATCCTTTCACCAACAGTGTGCCTTATCTCCCCATCTACAGAATCTCCTACAGACTGGAGGATCATTCTGCTCAGGGAATCTGGACAACAGCAGAAGGCATGATGACATCATACTGGAAAGAGCTTGCAGCTGTATTCAAAACTCTTCTGAACTTTGCTCCCTTTCCATTTGTCCAGACCAGACAATTTGGGCCTATTTGTATCATTTGGGTGGTGGGGGGGCTCAGTCTTCTCTGTTGGCTCTTCTTGTAAATCAGATAGGGGTTTGGACAGAAGGCAACTTGCTGGGTCTGACAGCGGTTTGTCTTCCAGGGAGGGAGAATGGGCGTGCAGATCAGCCGAGTCACCAACTCCCGTCCTCAGTGACAATGCATCGGTCACTTCAAGTGTTCCAGGAGATTGTGAAAAGGTTTGGAACTCCATGGCTAGACCTCTTCACTTCCCCTCAGGATGTTCTACCAAAATTCTGCTCTCTCCTACCATGCCAGGATACATGGATGGTGGACGTGAGTAGTTTTCCCTGACCTCAGGGTCTTCATTTTGCTCCCTCCCCCCTTTTCCCCTTCTCAGCAGGGTTTTGGCAAAGATCACAATGGAGAGGGTGGAAATACTGTTGGTGGTCCCTTTCTGGTGTCGGTAACCATGGTATTTTCTCCTTCACAGTCTAGCCATTGCGCCCCATGGCGGTTTCTGCTGACGCCATCCCCTCTCAGGTTCCTCTTCTGTCCCACAGCTCTCTCAAGTAACTAGCATTGGGGGTTTGGAAATTGAAAGGACGAGGTTAGTGAGTTTGGGCTGTTCCTCAGAGTTGGCCCTTTCGATACAAAATTCTCAGAAGGAGAGCCCTCTTAGAATTTATGAAAGGCAATGAAGGAATTTTTCTGCCTGGTGTTCTTCTAGAAGTCTTTTCTCAGAAACCTGCGAGTGGTATATCCTAGAGTTTCTAAGAGATGGGTTCTTGTTAGGTCTTTCAGTTTCTACCCTGGGTAGTCAGAGGGCTGCAATAAAGGCTACCAGGGGTTCCTACTTTCTCCATTTTGAGCCCTTAGCTTCCTATCTCCTCCGGAATTTCTACCTAAGAAGGCCAGTGGTTTGTTCGCCTGTTCCCCCATGGGCTTTAACTCTGGTCCTTAATGCCTTGCAAAAGTCTCCGTTTGAACCCCTGTCTACAGCGTCTCTGGAGTTTCTGAATGTAGGCGGATGAAACCCTGTTTAAAGTGTCTCTAGAGTTTCTGACTGTAGGAGGCTGGCTCAGTATATAGTGTCCACTAATGGTGAGGCACTGTGCACTGAGTCCAGGCAACCCTCAGTGATAGTGTTTAGGTGATAGTGTTTAGGTCCCTGAAAACAACAGCTCTCAAGGGGTAGCTGTGAAGAGCAGCTAAGGCTTATTCAGGAGGGTGTAAAGCAGGGACATTTACCACTATAATCAGTCAGTAAGCTTTTCACACAAGAAAAGACCACACCAGGTGAATATAAAAATACTGTGTATTTATTAACACCCACTAGACACTAACTTGGTATATCTCCTATCTGGAGATATTAACTACACACATGGAATACTTCAGAAATAGGCAAGTAGCATAAGAATACACATAGGGCCCAACAAGGGGCCAAACCATATACTAAAGTAGTGGAATGTGAGGTAAGTACCAAAACGGGACTAATACCCAAGGGTGGAGGACCCCAGGGGAAGCATGATACCACCCAAGGTGAGTAGCCAGGGACCCCAAGGTGCCTGGGTGAAGAGTGGTTACATCGGGTCAAACGTCCATAGGATAACACAGGGTAAGTTGCGGTTGGGTTTTTACAGTTCTAGGACCCTTCCCAAAGGACCCCAAAAGAACCACTTGGATCAAGGAAGGTTGGAGAGCCACTGCATCCATAGATACCCTAGGAACCAGGATACCTACACCAGGGAGCCCAGGTGCATAGGGATGTAGTGGTGTCGGAACCACCCATAGATGCCAATGGAGGTTCGTGGAAGATCAGCAGCTACAGTCTCGTGACCAGGCCGGTGGAACCAGGATGTGGAATCCAGATGAGACGAACCTGAAAGCAGAGGCGACAGAATCCAAACCACCTGGAGGTGACCAGAAGGCACAGGAGCACAATACCAACCCTTGTTGGAGGTTCTTGCTGTAGCACGGTGAATTTGAAGCAACAGATGTGGAGACCAGGTGACGATGCAGGAGCACAGGAGCCATCTACGAGCTGTCCCACACCAGTCGACGAGTGCAGGAAGGTCAGTGGCCGGCAAGACTGCCAACAAGCCTTGGCAAAGGCAAACAACGGTTTGTGGGAGAAAATGCTGTGTTGCAGACCAGCAAAGTCTGTGGGACTAACCCAGCAAAAGAAAGTCAGAGCCCGGCCTCAGCATGCAGGAGAACCAGAAGGAATCGATGGAGCCCCCTCGAGGACCCTCTGGCAGCAGGCACATAAGTTGCAGGGAAGCCTCAACAGCACACAGGAGATGAAAGCCCATGATGCAGAGGATGCAAGCAGGATGTCGTTCTTGGAGCTGTGCAGTGCTGGAGGCTGGGGCTTCTTGGAGCTTGAAGATCTTTCGTGGAGAGAGCCAACATGACTTGGCAATGGCAAACAGATGCAGTTCACAGAGAGGCAGTTCAAGTCTGCTGGAGAGGGATTACAGACGCCCAAGTTGCAGGGAAGGCTAGTCAGGCCTCTGGAGAACTAACAAACCACCACCTGTGTTGCAGAGCCGGGTGATGTCCATGGGACAACAAGATCAGCAAGCAGGTCGTCATTGTAGAGGTGCCTGCGGATGCAGGGAAGTGACTTCTTCACTTCAAGGGAGATTCCTTCTGGCTTGGATGCATGATGAGTCCTTGGTGACTCTAGGATCCACGGCCACGGAGTTGCAGAACTTGAAGAAGCTCAGGGACGAAGATGTAGCAGGAATCTTTCCACTGAAAGCAGGCTTGTCGTAGATCCTGGCTTGAAGAACAGCAGAGTTCCAGTGTCCACCAGCAGAAGAGTCTTTGAACAGTCTTCAGACGACAGGCAGTTGGATCTTGAAGTTGCTGTAGGGATGAATCTAAGGACCTACCCTCAGGGAAGCCCTTAAGTAACCCTACAAAGGGGATGGACCTCTTCCCGCCTATCAGAGGGTTTCAGGGACACTACTCAGTTGTCCTAGCCAGTCAGATGCTCCCAGGGACCAAGATTCCACATGGCAGAATCAAGTGGCCACCTGGAGGAGCTCTGGGCACCTCCCTAGGGAGGAGCTGTACAGGGGAGTGGACACTCCCCTGTCCTTTGTGTGGTTTCGTGTCAGAGCGGGAGCCAAGGGCTCCTGAACTGAGCAAAACTGGTTTATGCAAGGAGGGCACCAAATGTGCCCTTCAGTGCAGTCTGGTGGCGCTCAGAAGTGCCCCCACCCAACTAATTCTAAAGGAGAGGTGGTCACACCTTTCCTTCACAGGAAATCCTTTGTTCAACTTCCCCTGCCCGAGTTAAGCTCATCAGCAGGGGGGCAGAACACTGTCTAGTGTCGGCTGCAGCGCGAGCTGGCAGACCCTGTAAGGCTACACAGGTAGGTATTGGGGGGTCCTCTAAGGAGCCCCCCAGTACATGGTACCATGCAACTAACACTGGGCAGCCATTATGTAGTTGGACATCTCACCTTTGCCAGTGTACACTACATACCTTATAATGGCTGTCCTGCACTTACAAAGCCCAGAGAATGGAGTCTGGGGTTTGTAGGGGTACCTCTGCTCTTGTAGGGGTACCCACACACTTAGAACCATGCACCCTGCCCTTAGTCTGAAGGCCTATCTTAGGGGTGACTTTTAGGTTAAAAGTGCAGTGACTGGGATATAAGGGACACCTTATATCCAAAGTGAAAGGTGCAAGCACCATTTCACGCAGACTGCAATGGCAGCTCTGCAAACACAGGTTGCATGGGCTCCCATGGGTGGCATAATACATGCTGCAGCCCCTGGGAGACCCCTGGTGTACCAATGCCCTGGGTATCTCAGTACTATATACTAGGGACTTATAATGGTACCCCAGTATGCCAATTGTGGGGTGTACAAAGTACTTACCATAGAATTTAGAGAACAGAGCACTGCCACTGGGCTCCTGGTTAGCAGGCTCCCAGTGAACTACAGTCAAAACACACTGACATCAGGCAAAGAGAGGGGGTATCTATGCCAGAAAGTTCCACCTTCCTACACTGACCCTTAAGGCTTTTTTTCTCGTGGCCATTACTTTGAGTAGACGGTTGAGGGAGATAAGAGCAAAGCTTTCTCACCTTCTATTTTTAATGTTGTTTAAGGACAAGGTAGTTCTCCGGCCTCACCCTTTTTCCTTCCTAAAATTCCATCCCCTTTCCATCTGTCTCAGGATATTGTTCTCCCCAGTTTTTTCCCTTCCTCTTTTACAGAAGTGGAGATTCTTTTACATTCTCTCGATCTAACAAGGGCCCTTGTAATTTATCTTGAGAGAACCGCCTCCTTTTGAAAAGTTGAATTCTTTTTGCTACATTTGGGGTGGCAAATAGAGGACAGCACCCTACTACTTCAACCCTATCCCGTTGGGTTAGAGCTGCAGTTTCCAAGGCATATCAATGCTCCGGGGTTTCTCTTTCTTCTATGGTTGAAGGTTGTTCCACTAGAGGAGTTGCTTCCTTCGTGGGCAGCCTTTAAGGGTGCATCTTTGAAGGACATTTGTGCAGCAGCCACGTGGTCTTCTACCCATATGCTTATCTCTCATTAGAAATCAAGGATGGGAGAAGTATTGTGTGCAGATTTTGGTTCTGCAGTTCTTCCTGCTGTGCACTAATTTATTATGTGCTTCTGTAACAAATAATTTTAGCATCTTTGTTGTGGTTGTCATTTTCCCCCAGTGGCTTTGGTATACGCTCAATGGTAAGTACTGTGATGAAGAAGATAGAGCAGGAAGGTAATAACTTGGTTACTTACCGGTAATCTTCAATACTCTGAGTCACAGTCTTCCTTGTCATAGTCCTGTAGCAAAACATTTAGAAAACAAATTCTATTACAGGACCGGAGGCTTCGGATTATGCTTCTCTTTCTATTTATTGCCACTCACAGGAGCCAATCAAAACGTTTTTGTATGCAATAAAAACTACATTTCCCATGATGCTTTAACCAGACATCACATCCTGTGCGACCCTATAAGAGCCACCATGTCCATTAGCTGAGCCTCTTTCTTTGCTGCTCACGCAGGAAGTTAAGTGCATTGATCATTATTACTGAATTTACTTGTGATTATCGTTTATATGTTAATCAGGCACGCGCTGCTATTTATTTAATTAAATGCGCTGCTCGCGCTTTGTTTTTGCTTGTTTTGCCTGTTCGCATAATTAATTTACATTTTGTTTCCCTGCGGCTCGGTCTCCTGAGGGGGTCTCGCACTCCCGCTGGGACCGGGGAGCCGTATGCAGGTCTTAGCCCAATCGGGCTTACATGACAAGACTCCCGCTGGGAGCCGGTGATCTCCGCTGTCCTCTGCAGCGTTCGCATTGTGAGGAAAGCAGCTTTGAATTTGCCGCCTTGTCGGGAATGAAACGAACATCGCGGCCCGCTCGGCCAACTTCTTTTGAGCTCCCGCTTGGAGCCCTCGTTCCGCGCCGCCTGCGGCGGCGAGCACTAGGTTATTTTCACGCGCTGAGGCTCCCCTCATTAACCGGACGTGCCCGGAGCCTGTTTACCCCAAGTTTCGACGGGCGTAGCCAATTGGGCTACTTTCCGGTAGGATATGGGCTACATAGTTATACGTGGTTATACATCGCATGCCATGCGCTTAATTGGTTTATCTATTGTCAATTATTGGCTTTCTCATGCCTACTTGAGAGCACGCCCTCCCGCATGGATTGTTGTTGGCCCGCTCGGGCGAGATAATTGCGGACATCACGTCGACGCTGTTGGGGTTTAGCAATGTGCGCATCGTGTTGTGGTAGTACATGCACAATTTTTCGCGCTGTGCGCTTCGTGGTTCCTCTGCATTGTGGATTGTGTGTGCGCGATAGCGCTAGGCTGTTAGCCCGACCGGGCACAGACTAAGGACGCTCCGGTGGGAGCGGAGATGGCGCACTGTCACTTACTTGCGGCATGCCTTTTTGGTTATGCGCGCGATAACGTTACACAGATTTGGCACGGCTGGGCACAAGATCAAGACGCTCCCACGAGAGCGGAGGTACCGTGCTGCTGTCTGCAGCGTTCCTACCGAGTCACAGTGGTTAAGGTATCTGACTCTAATTTCACAGTTTATGTGTTCGAATCCTGGTGTTTCCATGTACTTTTCTCTGGTGACTGTCAGAAAATATTTCTGTTCCCTGCGTGACCTCGCGCTTACCAGCCACAGGCTTTCCCTAGTTGCCGAGTGCGGGATGGAGCCGATAACGCTCCGATGTGCGTAGCCCAATTGGGCTATATTTGGTCGTTTGGGCTTCGCACATCGCACGCATCCCATGTTTGCTCCGAGGCTTATGATGCCTCCTACATTACACGGAGCAGGTTTTGCCTTTTACGCCTACCCGGCTGCAACAATAGGCTGGCCCTTGGAGTGAGCACACGCTCCTGGTATTTAGATATGGCTCTTACGCCCTTGGGGATGAAATAACCTAGACTACAGCTTTGCTGAGGAGCTTGGTACATTGTTTTCACTTCTCGTGTGCATAGGGTTGGCTCCCCCTCTACTCCTCCGTTATTCTGTGCTTTGCACTACAATATTACATACAGACACCCTTAAACATTGCATAGGTGTGATATAAGGAGGATGTGATCTCTTCTACAGGAGCTCAGAAAAGTCTCCTAGACGAACTTGTTGACGCTCAGGATATCCCCGTCCTAGAGTCGGTCAACAGGGCCTCAGAAATGACAGTCCCTAGCACTGTGTGGCAAGCGTTGGTAGTCGCCCATCCTTATTATTAAGTGACAAAATCCTTTGGGCATGACTTTCTCCCTACTTCACTCAACCCGGCGGATATTGGTGCACCCGCGCGCGTTCGCCGGAGCTCTGCCCTGAAGGGCGCAATACTTTACAATTAGAGTGCTGCGGCCGGATAGTCCAGTTACCATGGCGGAGTCGCTTGACATCGCCGCCAGCCTCCTTCTTTATCTTACTAGTTGTGAAAATCACAGAAAGGGTTTAACCGGACCTGGCAGGGATGCCAGGACAAACTCTTAGTCATAGCGGGACCTTTAGCCAACTCCCTGGATGGCTCTGGTTGCAAAGGATTCGGCCACGCTGTGGTTCCGGATCTGTTAGCGGACTGGACACAAAAAGCGATATGCATTTTGTGGAACGCCCTCTGCGCCATCTCTTCCGAGTGACGCAAATCCTTTCATGAGGACGGAAAACTTTGACGAAATGGTAACGGCGGACCTAGCCCTTAGCGCAGGGTTCCCCTTGGGGGCAGATTCGTTACAAGACGTCTCTAAAATATGTAGGCATGTTTACCTTCTTGGTCAAACCCTCTGGGATCATGAGGGTTTTTTCACGATACCGGTCCTTTACCTACCATTTAGGGATTCCTGCTGGAGTTTAGCAATTCCCTTTTTCCACCATATTCAGTCGCTTCATAACATACAAGCGTTCCGAGGAGGGCATGCAGTTTCTTCGCCTTTTTTTCCTCCCCTCCGTCGTTTCCCGCTGTTCTGATGTCGGGACAGGTGGTTGGAGTACTTGGTCTTCCCTTCGGGCTTCCCTCAGCTCCCTAGTGCTTCACCAAGCTAATGAAATCGGGGATTGCTCCCTTAAGGGAACAGGGCATCCTCCAGATCTTGTTATCGGGATATATATTCATCTTAGCACATACATGGGCCTTAGCCTCACAAATTTCCTGACGTCATCTCCTCTTCAGATTCCAATTCCCTTCGGGGATACAATATGTAATGGCCTATTCCGGCTGTGAATTCGGTATCCTTGTGTCTCTTGGGTTAGAACTTTCCAGGATTATCTCGTTCCCTTGTTCGCCTCTGACGGTGGACTTCTGATTTGATTATGACCTCCCGCACAGCTCAACTAGGTCTTACACGCTCCGAACTAAGAGATCTCCAAAAGGAGTTCATACCGGTGTTATCCTTGCAGACAGTTCCCTTTCGGGCGTTTGCCCGGAAAATGGTGCTATTAGCATCATCTCTCACACAATCTTCCCTGACCCTCCATTCAATTTCGGGTCCCCCCTTTCCCACACGGGTCTCTAGACGCATCCTACTCAACATGCGCAATGTCTTGGCAGTGAGAGCTATCAACAAGTTAGAAGGGGCGAGGTCATCTTACTGGTGGAGATAGTGCAGGACTTCTGGCATTCTGCCTGTGTCGTCAGTTGTAGGGCATTGCAGAATACTTTCCATAACAATAGAACACTGTGGCGGACTGGTATCTCCAAGATTACAGCGATCGGCAACTTCAATCTTTTTAGCGGCAGGACTGCTTCGGCAGTTGCAGGTGTTTTCAGCTGGAGACCGGATCCATTAGAAAATAAACGCCCTGTCCCACGTCTGTCGGTGGGACTGAACTATGCTTCCCTCCATTCTTTCCGATTTCTGGAGAGGGGACGCAAGTATCACGTCAATTAGCGAAGGCGCTCTTAGCAACTCTCTTATGGAAGTTTCCATCTTGGTTTTCAGTATTCCTTCAGACGGGCTGCGACCTGCTCAGAGTGCTCCATGATCCTCCACGATACTCCAGGGCCCTCATGCAGAAACGCCCGATGGTTCATCGGGGCAGTTGTCCTTTATGACATAAAGGTTTTTTCCGGCAACAACGGGAACTTGCCGGTTTTCGGACACGCTGCAGGCGTTCATTTTAACACAACTGGGTCCTTCCACTCAAACACGATACTCTTCAACCCGGAAAGGCTGGGTTCGTTGGTAAGTACACGACACGTGGTTTCGGTGGGGCTGACTTTTCCCCCATTGTGAATGTTTGATCAGACATAATGTCATAGGGATTGGTGTATTGTTCGGTTCGTAACGGCCGCCCGGCCGTTTCTGCAGGTCATTTTCAGATAGAGGGCAGACCGGTGGGCTTGCGCTGGTATTCTGTTAGTTATTGAAAGGTATTAGGGTGGCGGAATCTCCCAAACCAAGATATTCCTCTCTGTGGGATTTTTCCTTATTTGATACCTGGCCTACTAATATGTTGACAAGGAGTCAATTATCGTTCAAGCTGTGTTACTAGGCCTATCCACCGGTCGATGTTCCTACGACATAGAAGCCCTGGACTTTACAGGTACAGTATCTACTCCGGAAAGAGTTTCATTTAATATTCATGTCAGGACTACAGCTTGTCAAGAACTGTTACATGTTATGCTTGCCAGCTAATGCAATTTATGTGTGGTTCACTGCCTTAAGGCTTACGAGGAATGTACTCGGCCTTTACGTCCTGATGCTTGACATAATTGTTGACTACATTACAGAAACCATTTTAACATGTGTCTGCGACTTTTATAGCCAGGTGGTTGAAGTCAGTTATGCCAGAAGCCGGTATTCATACCAAATGTTTGGGGCACCGTCTGTTCGGGGTGCCATGGCATCTCAATATTTTCTGATGATTCTCCTGTTCAGGTCATTTCGAGATCTACTGATTGGTTCTCTCAGTTTCTGTTTCAGCAGTTTATTGTAAACCGGTGGGTGATATGATTGTAGTTGTGTTTGATAAGCGTTAAACTAGCATAATCCGAAGCCTCCGGTCCTGTAATAGAATAAAAAATTAGCTAGCATTCGCGCCAAGAATTTTCAATTCTATTAAGGACACGGAGGCGAGGATTATCCCACCCGGTTATATTACAATGTTTGTAATGTTGACCCACCCGTATTTATATATTTGATATTCTGTTTTAGCAGAAATTACGGGTTCTCTTATGTTCCTTGTTTTCAGGTTCTACAGAAGATGGCATAAACATATTTTTGGTTCAGAGCATATCTACGTTCCAGTGGTTCTGGTTTCTCCATGTTCAAGGCCGATGATTGGATTTGAGTTAATATTCATGGACTATGCTGTTCGAGCAAAGAAAGAGGCTCAACTAATGGACATGGTGGCTCTTATAGGGTCGCACAGGATGTGATGTCTGGTTAAAGCATCATGGGAAATGTAGTTTTTATTGCATACAAAAACGTTTTGATTGGCTGCTGTGAGTGGCAATAAATAGAAAGAGAAGCATAATCCTCGCCTCCGTGTCCTTAATAGAATTGAAAATTCTTGGCGCGAATGCTAGCTAATTTTTTATTCCCCCCCCCCAATTCCCCTCTGCGGGAGGGAAGGTTACAGGACTGTGACGAGGAAGACTATGACTCAGAGTAATGAAGAGTACCGCTAAGTAACCAAGTTATTACCTTCTTTCTCCGTCTTCCTCATCACAGTCCTGTATCCCTCCCTCCTGCCAATGGGAGCTGGGAGAGAGGGGTACTAAGGCTATGACTCGGAGTGAGGAAGATTACCGGTAACCGCCTGGTGCCCGTTTTTTTTTGTTCTTTGTCCATCCTCTTACCAACAGTGGTCTCCGTTTCACAGACCAAGGAGAGAGACTGTGGTCAGAAAAAATATGAACATTAATTAACCGACTTTATGCAACAGAGATAAAAAAGTAAAAAAAATACCCAAATAAACCTTAACGAAGACAAAATGTACCTTGGTGTTGAAACGAAGCCACGCGCTGCCTGACTAGCGAGGGGTGAAGTCAACATAACCTAATGATTCCGTTAAGATTCACGCATGAGGTCACTAATTCACCAAGGCTCATAAATCACATCTCTCTTTACACTTCAGATTAGTACTTGGTGTTCATGGGAAAAAATACGTTTAGCTATGCTGCTGGGCGGGGGCAGGACGTCAATGGTGCGTGGCTGCGTGCCTTGGACAGACTGTTAGAACCCCTGGATACCAGAGGCTTCGGTGAGTGCCCTCCCTGGCAAGAAACGCACATTCTGTAAACAGACTGTACTCCGCCGATGTCGTCACGCTTACATGCTTCCATATTCTGAACAGAGGCATTGTTTGAAGTAGCTGCCCTAGCTTAGGTAGTGAGCGGAAAGGGAGCGGCAAACTTCGCCAGGTCTTTGTAACTGTGTTTGCGTATTACACAGTAAATGCAAATAACATTGAGATGTGCTGGAGATCTCATCCGATAGCGCGTGACAGAAATAGTTGTTACTGCAAAATTCAAAGGCAGACAAGTCGGTGTACGCATTAAGCGAGCTCACGTTTCTCACCCTCTGTAAAAAAATAATTAATAAATAATCCGGGCCCAAGGTTTTTCTTCGGAGCCTGCAGCAGGTGCTGCCGAACGCACAAGTTTCCGAATACCAATGTCTAGTCGTGATTCTTCCTCATGCCTCTTTCTTTCTTTCACGAATCAACACTTCCTGTTTTTTTATGTCACTCTTACAAGTTCTTTTTATCCCTCCTATAAGGTGTACTCACTCTTTTCATA
Organism: Calotriton arnoldi; assembly: GCA_963921515.1. Classification (NCBI taxonomy): domain Eukaryota; kingdom Metazoa; phylum Chordata; class Amphibia; order Caudata; family Salamandridae; genus Calotriton; species Calotriton arnoldi. The sequence continues at coordinate 156,741 of CAWUFW010000307.1, forward strand.
TCTTTCTCCTTTTCCCTCCCTTTCCTGCTTTTTTTCTCTATTCCTCTAGGTCAAAGTCTGATGGTGAAATAAAATTAATCTGGTCACCCAAAATCAGTGCTGGTGCCAACCATCTTTATCCACGAGCATAAATTAAGCACTGCCTATCACACAACCTGAATGCTATTGCAACTGCACAAAATTGTTTAGCGGACTCAAAATAACACAGTCTTAAAATTGGTACGCACCCTACAGTTTAGATTTGCTGTGATACATGAATGAATATCGGGATTTCTAAAGCTCACGCCTACTCCTGGGATTGTCCCAGCGTAAGTTTAGAAAGTAAGAGAGTGTGAAGGAACATATTAATGAGTGAAAAGCCAGGTTTTACGTTGTTTTCTGAAAACAGTTCATTGTCAATTAGATGTAACTCATGCAGAAAGAACAATTGATGGACGGAATGCCGAACAATCTCAAATATTCCACCCCGGTACAGAGATCTGGACCTAAAGTCATCATTTTTTTGCACACCATGCCAATCCAGTTTAGACACAGCCATATACAAATCAGTCTTGACCCTGCTCCCAATGGGAACAGTCCGGCCGACAGTGCCATGCCAGGTCCTCCCTGGAGCAGAAACAAGCATCCTGGGACCGGTTTTGATGTATAACCCCTCATCAACCAGGCTAGCTTGACTCCAGTGGCATGGTGAGCATGGGACCCGCGCTGGGCATACCCGTCCCACTTAGGGCAACAAATGCAAAAAGAAAATTGATGGACGGAATGCTGAACCCATGTCAAACATTCACCCCAAGTACAGAGATCTGGGCTTAACTCCATCGTATTTTTGCACACCATGCCACTGCGGTTTAGACCCAGCCATATGCAAATCAGTGTTGACCCTGCTCCGGTCTTGGCCTGGCAGCTCGGACTGGACTGTTCCCAGGAGGAGCAGGGTCAAGACTGACTCGAATATGGCTAGGTCCAAACTGGGGTGACATAGTGAGGAAAAGAACTATGGATTCAACCCAGATCTCTTGACTGGGGGTGAGTGGTTGAAAAGTTTTAGCACTCCGTCCATCATCTTGTTGTGTTTGTTATGTTCTCCCTAAGTAGCCAAGAGTATGCCCAGACGTGAGCCCCTTGCTCGCTGTGCCACTGGATTCAAGCTAGCCTGGCTGATGAGGGTTGAAACCCCGAAAACAGTACCACGAGGCTTGTTTCTGGTCCAGGGAGGACCTGGCCTGGCAGTTCGGGCTGGACTGTTCCCAGGAGGAGCAGGGTCAAGAATGATTTGCATATGGCTAGGTCCAAACTGGGGTGGCACAGTGAGCAAAAGAAGGATAGATTCAACCCAGATCTCTTGACTGGGGGTGAGTGGTTGAAACGTTTCAGCACTCTGTCCATCATCTTGTTGTGTTTGCTATGTTCGCCCTAAGTGGCCGAGGGTATGCCTAGATGTGGGTCCCTTGCTCGATGTGCCACTGGGTTCGAGCTAGCCTGGCTGATGAGGGTGATATCCCGAAACAAGTCCCAGGATGCTTGTTTCCGGTCCAGGGAGGATCTGGCCTGGCAGTTCGGGCTGGGCTGTTCCCAGAAGGAGCAGTTTCAAGACTGATTTGCATATGGCTAGTTCCAAACTGGGGTGGCATAGTGAGCAAAAGAACAATGGATTCAACCCAAATCTCTTGAATGGGGGTGAGTGGTTGAAAAGTTTCGGTACACCGTCCATCATCTTGTTGTGTTTGCTAAATTAGACGGAACTCAGCAGGCATGCTGTTCCAAGTTTGCGAGCCCAAGAGGGAGCTGGATCTCCCTATGGTTTTTGCTCGTTTTATCCTTGGAACTTTGGCAAAATGGCCAAGGGATGAGCGCAGAGTTCTAAGGAGGGAGTAGAGTTGAATCCTAGAGAACATATGTGCAGTTCCAGGCTGGTGCAAAGTCCTGTGCATAAGAGTCAAGGTCTTAAACTGGATCCTTTTTTTAACAGGAAGCCAGTACAGGTTCTTCAGATGGGACGAGATCGAAGCTCGTCTGGGTAATTGAAGAGCCAGACGGGCCGCTGCGTCTGAACTGTTTGTAATTTCTGTAGCAAGTATTGTGGAAGTCCTATGTAAAGGATATTGGCATAGTCCAATCTGGAGACCACCAGGGTCAGAAGAACAGTACTCCTTGCTGGTAGGGAGAGGATTTGCAGGAATCTTTTGGCCATTCGCAACAGACCAAATCATGTGCCAACCATCGTATTAGTTTGAGTATGTAGAGTCAACTGTTTGTCAAGCTTCACACCCAGGTTTTTTACTACTTCTATTTGGGCGTTAGGTGGAGGAGCCTCGCCCAGCCAGTGAGCTTGTAGTTAAAGATGAAATTATGCCCAAAGGTGAGAATTTCAGTCTTATCAGTGTTGCATTTGAGTTGATTAAAACCTAAATACTGGAAGACCGCAGATAAGCAGGGTTTGATGGCATCATGGTCGATTGGCTCATCCTTCTTAAAAGAGAAGAGTAACTGGGAGTCATCGTCGTACAGAACTATCTTGGCCCTGAAAGACTCGACCATTGTTACCAAAGGAGTAATGTAGATGTTAAACATAGTTGGGCTGAGAGCCGGAATAGTCCAGCGCCCTCCAACGCAAGTCGTTGTAACGACTTGCGTTGTTAAAACCGCGATCTAATGGCATGCGATGTAATGCATGCGTGGTATCGTCATACATCCCTCCCGAGACACTACTCTTACTAGACAAGAAAGGTAGCAGCCAGACCTCTTTGAATCTATCTTCGAGGAAGGATCTAAGCCACTTTAGCGCCATGCTCCTGATGCCTATGTCATGTATTTATTGAGTTTTATAGAATGGGAACATGACCCTTTCGGGTGTCAATGAGTTGTACAACATGCAGGCAGAAAGAAAAGCATATACAAGTGATCCTTTATGGAATCAGAGGGCTGTACAACATGGGAAATTCACATATATGAGTATACAAAAGCTGGAAAACAACAAAAGTGTGTATGTGGGTCATCGTAAGTAGTCTTGATTCGGGGTAGTCTTTTAAAAGACATATAGAGTATCATCGGAGAGATTGCAACATCATTGGGGAAGGAATTTGATCATTAGTAGTTGTTTTACTTTCCGTTTGAATAGAGCCATTGAAGGTTGGATCTGGTCTCAGGGAGAAGTGCGTTCCAAATTTTGGGGGCGACTCCGGAGAAGGTTGCAACTGTAGGTCTTCCTTTTTTTCCAATTTGTGGGGCTTTAGTAGAAGGGAGCCTGTGCTTCTTAAAGTTCTGTCCTCACCGGTAGGACTAGTTTCTTGGCCAGGTAAGTTGGGGTGTTGTTGTGAAGAGCTTTGTGAGTCAGGCAAGCAATTTTTAGGTGGATCTTTATCTCAAAGGGTAGCCAGTTCAATGTCTTGAGGTCAGAGGTGATGTGATCATTATTTTTAAGCAAGTAATGAGTTGAGCTTCCGCGTTAAAAGTTGCCTTCAGAGGTGTCAGTTTTGCTTTTGATAGACTCACAAGGATAGCACTGCCATAGTCTAGTTTGAAAATCACTAGTGCTTGAACTACTGTCTTAAGATCAGCAGTCGGAATAAAAGGTTTTAATTTCCTTAGTAACTGCAGTTGGCGCCTTTGGTGGTGGCGCTAATGTGATCCTTCATGGAGAGGTAATTGTTCAGAATTATTCCCAGTGAATTTGCTGAGGTTATGACAAGTGGGGTGCAGTGCAGGGCTGTTAGATCGTAGAGCCATTCTTTGATGTTCGGAGTGTAGTTGGGAGGAGAGATTAAGAGGAATTCAGTTTTGAGGGCATTGAGTTTCAGGTGGTTGCATGTGAGCCAGTGTTTACGTTTTTGTCAGTGTGCTGTTAAGAATGCCGATGTCTTTTGGAGAGGCGATTTTTAGGTAGAGTTGCATATCATCAGCATACGATAGGAGATGTTGAATAGCTCAAGGATTTCAGTCAGAAGTTCCATGAGTAGGTTGAAAAGGATGGGGGAGAGAGAGGAGCCTTGGGGGACTCCACTCGTAACAGGCATCTGGATGGATAGAGTGTGGTTAAGCATAATCTATTGAGTTCTGTTGTGTAAGAATGAAGAGAACCATTGTAGCACGGTACCAAATAAGCCCATCCTGCTCTCTAGGAGGTTCAAGAGATTCTCATGTTTGACAGTGTCAAATACAGCTGACAGATCAAGTAGAATTCATTTTGGTCTAGGAGTCTCAGGGCATCATCGACGACATGGATCAGGGCAGTTTTGGTACTGTGACCCAGTCTGAAACCAGATTGGTATTGGTCAAGGAGTTGGAATTGATCTATGTGGTTACAAAGCTGTTGATGTATGCATTTTTCAAGGAACTTGGCTTTAGTTGGGATGTTGGTGATAGGGCGGTAGTTGTTGGGTTCTGAAAGATCAGCATAGGGCTATTTTAGGATAGGGGTGACCTGGCCACTTTTTACACAGTCTGGTATGGAGCCTTTAGTTAAGGAAGCATTAATAATCCTGACCCATAAAAGAAGCAGGGAGTGGTTAATCTCATTGAGAAGTTTGGAGGATAAGGGGTCGATGTAGTGGTTAGAATATTTCAGAGGATAGTGGATGTTAGTTTTGTTAAATGTCTCGAAGATGGACCAAGAGGTGTTGTTTGTTGGTTTAGGGGATGGGCTTTCAGAGTGGACTCTTTGAGAGATGTGAGGGGGGCGTGGCAGTGAACGGTAGGAGCTTTAGAGCGGTTTCGAGTACAGTGTCAATTTGTTTAGTTTTCTCAGTGAAGGAGGAAAATACATTGCAACTGGACAGAGTTAAGTTCATAGAGGAAGAAAAGGGATTGGATTTCCTGCTGTCTTGATTTTTGACAATTTTTTTTACAATCGTGAATATCTTAGTTGACTTGCTATCTGCCTTCTTGATCTTTCCCTTGTAAAAATTATTTTTGTAGAAATCTTTAGATTAGTGTAGGTGTTTGAGTGCTAACTTATATTTAATTTTATCTTCCAACCTAAAGTGACTCCGCCAGGTTCTTTCGGTCTTCTTACAAGTTATTTTTCAACTGCCGGAGGGGTTCATTAAACCAGGGAAAGGAAAGTTTCACTCTGCCTGATGTGTGTCTGGGGTGAGGCGGGTGGGGAGGTTTAATCTCAACATCGAAATCTCAACCTATATGTTTTAGAATGTGCAATGCATCATCTATAAATAACAACACCTGAAAAGCTGACCAAAACATATCAAAATTGATTAGAGTTTACATAATGAGCATGATGAATTCCGGTAAAAAACACAATATACGTCCCACAAACCAGACAAACAAACATACCTTAACTCTGATTCATACTGGAATTCATTCGTACCTCACACAATCCAGAAAGAACATCATACATACTCTCTCATGACAGACAACATAAAATGTGGACCAAATGCAAAATTCATTGGTGAAGTGCATGGTGCACCATAGGTACAATTGTATCAATTAAATCAAGCAACAATTTTAATTAATTTTCTACATGCGATTTGAATCAATAATACACAATTAAGTTTGTAAAATGAAAAAAAAGGACATCCAAAGGCAAAGTTGCAGTTCAAAATAGGATTTGCTACATGGATGTAGGTCCACAGAAGTGTTACAGCCCCGACGCGCGTTTCGGTGACAGACCCAATGGTGGTCTCACCTTCCTCGGGGCGATGGTTTCACATACAGATATCAGTGGGACGTATCTGTACGATGGGATAAGCGAGGCAAAACGTTTAAAACAGGAACTCCTACCAACAGGCGGCAAATAAGTTACAGGCCAAAGGAGTGGTCCGTGAAGAGACAGGGATAAGTCTCAACGGTTGAGGAACATCTTGATTAAAAAAAGGCAGCAGTTAAAAGGTTCCTTCAGTACAGGGGAGCGAATATCCCGGATATAACTGAGTTCGCCTCACGGAGCCGCGATCAATGCTGGCAGGGAGTCGGAATTGGGCCAAGGGATTGAGGCTCCGAAAATAAGAAGATGCCGTTCAAGGATGGAGACGCCGATCGGTCGCCGGGAGCAGAGGTTTGGAGGATAAGGGGTCGATGTAGTGGTTAGAATATTTCAGAGGATAGTGGATGTTAGTTTTGTTAAATGTCTCGAAGATGGACCAAGAGGTGTTGTTTGTTGGTTTAGGGGACGGGCTTTCAGAGTGGACTCCTGGAGAGATGGGAGGGGGGTGTGGCAGTGAACGGTAGGAGCTTTAGAGCGGTTTCGAGTACAGTGTCAATTTGTTTAGTTTTCTCAGTGAAGGAGGAAAATACATTGCAACTGGACAGAGTTAAGTTCGTAGAGGAAGAAAAGGGATTGGATTTCCTGCTGTCTTGATTTTTGACAATTTTTTTTACAATCGTGAATATTTTAGTTGACTTGCTATCTGCCTTCTTGATCTTTCCCTTGTAAAAATTATTTTTGTAGAAATCTTTAGATTAGTGTAGGTTTTTGAGTGCTAACTTATATTTAATTTTATCTTCCAACCTAAAGTGACTCCGCCAGGTTCTTTCGGTCTTCTTACAAGTTATTTTTCAACTACCGGAGGGGTTCATTAAACCAGGGAAAGGAAAGGAAAGTTTCACTCTGCCTGATGTGTGTCTGGGGTGAGGCGGGTGGGGGAGGTTTAACTGTTCCACGAGGAACAAATCCAGTTGTAAAAGACCTGAATGTCTGAATTAAGAGTGCCGGAAAAGGTAGGTGCCGTGTTTTCCAGAGTGGTTAGCAGACTGTCCTGAGAAATCCTGGAGAAGGGGCGAGGTTTGCCAGTGAGGGCGGGAGTTTTCTGGCTTACATGTAAAATTACCTCCCAACCAAACTGGATTAGATAATGATCTGTTCATGGGAGAGGGAGGGGGGCAGACATACTTAAATGTTTATTATAGAAAATAAATGAGGTCAATAATGTATCCCCCTGTGTGCGTGGGGTTAACAACTTATTGAAAGAAGCCAAGAAGGACCATGACATTGATGAGACAAAAAGTGTCCTTATCAGAGGGGGAATGCCAGTGTATATTAAAATCCCCAAGCATAATGCAATGAGAGGAGCATACTAAGACCTGTGCTGCTGCTTCATTGAGGGAGTTCAGAAAAGGGCCAGCCGTGCCTGGAAGAGGATAAGTCAGAAGGCCCCCGACCGACTGTTGGGCATTAAGAGTTGGGCAGAAACCAAGGGCTTCTGCCTCTACTAGGTCACTGACCAAAAACGTTGTGCACACATATGTGTCAATGAAAATGATGGCTACACCTCTACCATTGGTACAGTCAAAATTCTGAATCTTGTATCCTGCTGGAATAGTGGTTTGCAAGAAAGGTTTAGAGGAGGCGGACATCCAGGTTTCCGTAATAAAAATGACTTCAGTATTCTCATCACATAGCCGGTCATAAATGCAGGCAGCATGCTTTGGGAGATACTGTACGTTAACGAGAAGGGCGTTGAAGGGGGTTTATTATGATTAGTGGAGATGTTGCCAAATATGATACTAGAGGGGATACCTTAGGCTACCAACTGCATAGTGTGCAAGGAAAAGGATTATTTGCCTTTGAGGGAATTGGCATTGAGGGACAAGTAACAGATTTGTTAAGGGTAAGAAGCTACTCCTTGGAGCATTACAAGCTTACCATGGAATTTTGCAAAACAGGAGCATAGTGGCTGGCACAGGCTGCTTCCGAGCGCAGATTGGCTTGCCTTAGGCATGCCAGCGTTGCGCCCACTGCACGCCTCTGCCACGGATCCATTTTAAATGGCGTGCAGAGATCAGCGAGCAGAGAGAAGACTGCCCCGCCCACAATCAGCACTAAAGCGGAGAAAACTGAAAAACAAGGCGACACAGTGAGATTACACCGCCGCTATGTAATGTTTCAGATGAGAGGAAGCTTATGAAGCGCTGCTCTAGTAGCGCAGGAAAAGAGTCCCCATTATGAAAAAAGAGCAAATCCCCCAAACACGTAAACATTCAAATTTAAAAATAGCCAGTTGTTTCCCTTCTAAAAACTTCCCAAAGCCAACAAATAATAAAATCAACAGAATTAAAAATGAGACACTTAAAATTGCAGCTTTTTAAAATATTTATAGACGCCAGACAGGAAAGCAAAAAGATGTCTCTTACTTATATATATATATAAACATCTCTGCTCCAGAGGCACAACTTGGTCGGAACTTTGGGGATTTGCAGCTAACACTTTAGACGACAGTGCAACACAGCCCAATGGAGAACATGCCAAGTGCGCATGCTGGTTTAGTCGGCCCTAGAGGGCCGGTCAAAGCATCATGCGCAAGTAGGGAGGGAGTGCAAACCACTCCTGCGCCCTCTGCGGTGAGCCAGCCCTGCCTTGCCCCGCCTGACCTGGCTTAAGTCGCAAAGAAAAATAAAATGATAATAACTTCTTGTTATTATCATTTTATTTTTATTTTCCACTGCTCAACGAGCAGTGGGGCGACGCTCCTTCGCCTTAGCGGAGGAGCCGCCACTGTTAGTTAGACCTGGGGACAAAGCTTACATGTTTGTTTGACAGTCATTCACCCTTGGGAGATGACGCTGTCTCCCTATTTCAGTCACATAGTGGTGGGGCGAAACGAGACAGGGCAGCAATTAGAGCAACTTACTATGGGAAACCACCATGACTAACCAACTAGTGATTCTCACCTTCAATGTCAAGGGCCTCAACCACTCACTTAAACGGAATTTGGTCCTCTCCTATTTAGAAAACACAGGGGCACATATGTTTATTGCAAGAGACGCACCTTCTCCACAAGTACCAGCACAGGCTTATCTAAAGCCTTTCCTCACCAATACTTCTCGTCCCTCCCGTCTAAGTCAGCTGGGGTGGCGATCCTAATTTCCCATACCTTCAGGGGAAAGGTGGGACCCAAGCAGGCTGAAATAAAGGGCAGACTATTGGCATACTCTTTGACGTTGGGGCGCAGCACCATTACAGTAGGCACTCTATATTCCCCCAACGAGGGACAAGAACTCTTTCTCCGTAGGGCGGTGACAGAGGCAATGGGCTCGCAGGATAGGCTGGCTCTATTGGGAGGTGACCTAAATCTAGTGCTTAACAACGATCGACTGCTAAACCCATGGCCAACCAGGGACGCTCTCCCCGAAAGGGTTAACTTGGTTGACAGACATAGGCCTAATGGACATCTGGAGATCCACACACCCACCCTCCCGGGACTTTACATTCTACTCCCATGCCTACAAGACCTATGCCAGACTCGACTATCTCTTGGTCAATTCTGGGGTGGTCACCGCAGTTCAGTCGGCAGAGATCGAACCTCGCTCCTTATCTGATCCCTCGGCCATGAGAGTGACTCTTGCGGTCCCGGCCCCCAACCCGTCCTCGCGGACCTGGCCACTTAGGGACACATTACTACAACGTCCAGAGGTTATCACACAGATTACCAAGACAATCACTGACTACTTGACGGTTAATGACACCCCAGAGGTTTTAATTTCTACTCTATGGGTAGCCCTGAAAGTGGCTGTTAGAGGGGAATTGCCATAGCATCTGCAGACAGTAAGCTCCGTCGGGATAAAAGAGAACGCCTGACTCACCAAGTCCTAGAACTTGAGTGGATACACAAGAGAACAGGAGCCCCTGGAGACAACTTGAGGTGGCCCGTGCCTACTTGACGGTTAATGACACCCCAGAGGTTTCAATTTCTACTCTATGGGTAGCCCTGAAAGTGGCCGTTAGAGGGGAATTGCCATAGCATCTGCAGACAGTAAGCTCCGTCGGGATAAAAGAGAACGCCTGACTCACCAAGTCCTAGAACTTGAGTGGATACACAAGAGAACAGGAGCCCCTGGAGACAACTTGAGGTGGCCCGAGCCTACTTGACGGTTAATGACACCCCAGAGGTTTCAATTTCTACTCTATGGGTAGCCCTGAAAGTGGCCGTTAGAGGGGAATTGCCATAGCATCTGCAGAGAGTAAGCTCCGTCGGGATAAAAGAGAACGCCTGACTCACCAAGTCCTAGAACTTGAGTGGATACACAAGAGAACAGGAGCCCCTGGAGACAACTTGAGGCGGCCCGAGCCCAACTGGCGGGTATTGATACAGACAGGGCAGAATACGCAGCACTCCAGCTCTGACACCGGTTTTACGTAGGCAGCGACCGTTGTGACAGCCTCTTAGCCAACCGGCTGCATATTCAATGCCAAGAGACGAGAGTTCAAAAGATAACAGACGCTGAGGTACGGGAATGGACTGACTACGCACAAATCGCAGAATCCTCCCGCGATTACTACCAGACATTCCATCCAGCGCAGGACCTGCACACTGAGGCGGTAACAGCATATCTCAAAGACATCGCTACCACCACCCTGACGGCCGACCAGGCATTGGAGCTAGATCAACCGATTCGAATCGAAGAAGTGATCTCTAGCATATCCCGCCAAAAACCGTCCAAATCTCCGGGCCCACTTGGCTTCCCGGCCTCTTTTTACAAGGTGTTCTGCCAAATTTTAGCACCTCTTCTTACCAGGTTGTTGAAAGCGATTGGAGACACCACGCCATTCCCCCCCACCCCTCCTATGCTTAGGGCAGCAATCGTGGTAATCCCTAAGACTGGGAAAGACAAAACTCACTGCTCTTCATACAGATCTATCTCTCTCCTGAACACAGACCTTAAGCTCTTTACGGGCATTCTAGCCGCCCGTCTCAACCCTCTACTTACGGGCCTCATTGACCCGGATCAGGCCGAATCCGTGCCCTAACGACAGTGCAGTGATAACACTAAAAGAATCCTCCACCTTAAATATAAATCCCAGATATTCGACCAGGAGAGATTGCTCCTGGCCGTCGATGCTGAGAAAGCATTCAACAGGGTACACTGGCCCTATTTAGCGGCCACTCTAGCTCACTTCGGAATGCAAGACCGTTTTACTCGATGGATACTCAGCAGCTACACCCAACCTACAGCTGTGGTCCGGGTCAATGGATGCTCCTCCACTACATTCCACATTGGCTGGGGAACTAGACAGAAGTGCCCGCTGTCACCCCTGTTGTTTACCCTTACATGGAGCCTATGGCTCATAGAGTTTGCACTAAATTTCAGATAACAGGGATCCAATTCGGAGGCGAGCAACACAACATAAGCTTATACGCCAATGCCATTATGATATCTCTGGAAGAGCCCTCTACTCCCTACCTGCCTTCTTAGGTGAGCTGGAGGCCTTTGGCCTGGCAGCAGGCTTCAAGATAAATATTCACAAATCACAGGCTCTTAATCTGACTCTCAGGCCACACACCTTAGACGCCCTCCGGCGAACCTTACCATTCCAATGGGCCCAGACATCTATTCTGTACCTAGGCCTCCAAATTACCCCTACAATAGCAGATACAGTAGCTCTTAACTACCGGACCCTGTCCCAGCAGATTAAAAGATTAAATCTGACCTACGCCGGTGGCGGTCACATTCATTATCCTGGTTGGGACGAATCTCAGCAATCAAAATGACGATTCTACTTAGGGTCCTGTTCCTCTTTCAGGCACACCCTGCTGTACTCCCCCCCCCCCCCTCACCCCACACCAACCACTCCCCGGGACGCTGCAGTCTCTCCAGCAGGTGCTAAACAGGTTTGTGTGGGCAGATAAACGGCCATGTTGACGCAGAGACCTTAGCTACAGACCTCCAACTGAGGGAGGCCTGGGAATACCAGACCTCCACCCCGATACTACCAAGCCTCCCAACTCAGGGTCTCTGTGGAATGGTTGTGCGCAGAATCAGAGAAGCGCTGGCTGTTTATGGATAGGGCACTGGTGGGACGGGCCCTGTGGAGTATTCCCTTTCTCCCTCGGCGAACACGGCCTAAAACCCTGTATCTTTCTCCTATCACTAATGCATCGCTGGTCGTTTGGCATAGACTGGCAGTAAGGGGAGGCCTAACGTCCTTCCCCTCTCCGTTAAAACCTATAGTCAAGAATCCAGATTTTAGCCCAGGCCTACAAGACCCCACTTTCCACATCTGAAACCAGGCGGGCTGTAGATCGATCAGCCACCTGTTCGATCTAGAGGGCCCAGTTCCCTTTGAGACCCTGTGTACAACATTCGCACTTCCACAGTCGGAACGCTGGCATTACACCCAGATTCATCACTGGGTGATGGACCCCACTGTACGCACTTGAGCTGAGCGACAACTCACTCCCTTTAAACGTTGGCTACTTTCTAGGACGTCTGACAAAGGTTTGGTTTCTGAATTATATCGATTAATAGGCCCAACTCTGGAGGCTCCTAAATCTAAGAGTCAGATACGCTGGGAATTAGAAATAGGCAGGGTCCTCACGCAGAAGGAATGGGGGGATATTTACTACCGGGCACGCCACACTGCCCTTAACATAGCAAGCACTGAAACAGGCACAAAAATTGTCACTTACTGGTACTACACACCTCACTGACTGCACACGCTCAATCCATCCAAGCCCCCAGAGTGCTGGCACTAAAGTGGGTCCCCAGGTACCCTTCTACATATCCTGTGAGAATGCCCAAAACTCACGGCCTATTGGCTGCAAGTGTTTAAGGACATTGACACTCACTTCGACACAGACCTTCCCAGATTTCCGACTTATATCGTTCTAGGTCTACCCAACGTTCTCACCTTTCTCCTTAGGTCCTGGCGGGGAAGACAGATAGGACTGGCATTGGGGGCGGTCTTACAAAATGTTCTGTCTCACTGGGGTATCGAGCATCTTCCCACACACCGGGGTTGGTTACACCGTTTGTGGCACATAATAGGGATGGAACGTAGTACCCACACTCTCTCTAATCAGGATGCATCGTTCCCTAAGCTATGGGGCCCATTCTTGATGCTACTGACAATAGAATTTTGCGAACTCACCTGCCCCAAATACCTACAACTTCTCTGATTACCTGAGGCTCACACACCCACCACTTAGGGGCTGCACTGCCAGGTAGCTTCTCCTTGTAACAGACAGGAGATTGTTTTTATGTCCACCAGGTCTGGAGTTGGTGGGAGGGGGTATTTGGGGGGTTGATAAAGAATCCATTGCATAGTGTCCCATAAGACAACGGGCCTAGAGACGCTGGTGTAACATTATTTTGTTCCTTATGCTGACAAAACTAATAAAGAAACTTAAACCATAAAAAGAACATCCTGCGACATCAAGGAAAAGGGTAGGTGAATTCCAGGACCAACCTCTTGCAGAGCTCCTTCCTATAAGTTAAAGGTTTGCCCATCTGGGGGCGTTGTTTGGCTCTGATTGAGATGCTCTGGATGTACAAGCCTCAGAACTTCAAGAAGACTACAGCAGTGAGGCAGACAATTTGCTACCTCCTAAGTATTCCAGCAAAGGCTTATATATTGACCTATGCAATTTGAGTGAGCCTGATATCTCTCCTGGGTAAAGGCCTGATTTAGATCACGGCGGACGGGTTACTCCGTCACAATGGTGATGGATATCCCATCCCCCAAAATATAAATCCCATTATATCCTAAGGGATTTATATTTCGGCAGGAGGGGTTATCCATCACCGTTGTGACGGAGTAACCCGTCTGCCGAGATCTAAATCAGACCCTAAGATATAGCAAACTCCTCAGGGCTATTCCCAGAAAATTAGTGAATTCTCCGCTGTGATTTAGAAAGATGCATAACTGTTAGAACTTCCTTATTGGGACTGAGAGTGAACAGGAAGAAATCCTGCCTTTACCCGATACGCCTGATTGAAGAGAAGGAGAGCAAATGCCCATCTGACCTTCCAACTCAATAGGAACCGAAAACATTCAGATATTTGGGGGTGCAGATCCATCATAGCAATGAAAAGCCAATAGACGGCAATACAGGCAGAACAGTGATGGCCATACGCAGATCCATCTAATTTTTCCCTCTCGTAGGTGTGACCCTCTCAAATATGATCATGTTACTTAGTTTGTTATTTTTTTTCTCTACCTTGCCAGTAATTGGCCACAGGAATTGTTTTGCAATTTTGCATGCCACGCTGCCAGATGTCATTGGAGGGAGAGTAAAACAAGAGTGGCATAGATAAAATACAGGCACCACTTGACAAAAATGGATTGGGGGATCCCAACTACAAAGTGTACTACCTGGTAGCTCAGTTGAAATGATCCATAAGATGGTTCTGAGAAAGCAAAAGTGCAGGGAAACTAGACCTTGAGACTGAGCTTGATATGAAGTTGATACATGAACCTGTGCTGGGTGGCAATAGGGTGGCACGCACTAGCCCAAGGTTGGCTGTGACAGCCAAGCACTGTTCGAAATGATGTGTGAAGCACATTGGCCCTACCACGGTGTACAAACTGAAAATCCTGATTTGGAGCTTACTACAATTCAAGAAACATCTTGCATTACTAGAGGACACTTTATGACATGCAATGCTCTTGTCTGGGCCACTAACTTAACATGGGGAATAACCCTCAACTTCTAGCTTAAGCCCGCTTATTATGTTAAATGAGATGGGTAGAAGAGTGAGATCCCTAACTTAGAATACATTAGTGTATCATGCATATTTTACAACCTTGAAGGAGCAATGGGGAACTAAAGTAGGAAGCAAAATGTCTGAAGCAGATTGGCCCAAAGATTGAACACACAAAAAATGTATCTAGAAACCCCAGGTTCAAATTCACACAATTTAACTATCTTCACCAAACCCATGTCTGCCAACAGGCGAATAGGCAGAATGAATATTAGAACAAATGATCTTTGCCCAAGGTGCCGGTATCTGGGTGCACATTTTTTCCACATGGTGTGGAACTGCCTATTGATAGGAGCGTACTGGACAAAAATAGTCTCCCTGGTCTCGGATATAATGGACCTGATAGGTGCACTGGAGTCTTGTCTACTAGAAAATATACCCAGGTCTAGAGAATATAGTGCCACAAGCAAATTTATAGACTTTTCCTATGTTCTAGTCAAGAAAGGAATAGCAATGATTTGAAAATCCTCTATGCACCCCCTCCCCCCATATCTCTGTGGCTGAAGGACTTACAAAGTGGGACAATGCAGAGAAGAACACCATCAATAAATTGCAAAGGCAATGAAGGGGCAGGGTAGAATGCACTACCTGGGATGCCATCTTGTTGGCCCTAGCAAACAAGACTGTAGAGAGGCCTCCGTGAACACAGAACAACACCCTCCTGAATGCTGCAGAGGGAACAAACACCATAATCTGACATGTCTATCTCAGTGAGCACTTAGGCGACCTCATGTCTAGCAAACAAATACTATGGGAATGACAGAGAAACCACTGGAATGAAAAGCCCTTGCATTCCAGCACATCTTCATAGCAAGGCTCCAGGGATACACTGGGATAGGGTGAAATAGCACTATAAGCTTAAGCCTAACCTAATATGCATATCAAGGGGAAACCAGTAGATGCACCTGCACACATATAATCCACTTTTTAAAGTATAGTGAATGAGGTCTTGACCAGGTTAAGTGGCATGTTTCATTACTTGGTTTCTTGTTCATTGACTGTGGAGGACCACTCTGTGGCATACTCCTGTACATGTGAAAAATTGAACTGTGAAAAACAAATGTAAAACCAATAAATGGTGATTTTTAAAATAAAAAGTGTCAGAACGTCCTTCGCCAGCAACAGACATCAAATCAACAAGTTGCAGAACCTCTATTTCCTTTCAACAAGACTTTGCTGGATCCCATAATAGTATCATGACAGAAATCCTTTTGAGACCCTCAGTGAGTCAATAGGCAAATGGCAGGGTGGCACATCCCTACTCTGACAAACCCAAACTTTTCTAGCCACCCATCTACAGAGAGCCATGTGATTCAAATCAGCTAACATCAATGCAAATTACTTTTTAAATGGCTCCTCCTGACAGAATCAACGCGTCTGTATGCAATATGTCCCAAAGTTTTTGCATCAGTCAGCTTGCCATTATGTACTGTGAATGCTACATTTGTGTGTCCTTGTTGCCCACATGTGTTAAGGGGAATGACTTCCATAGCTATTCCCAATGTGTTCAACCACATGAAAGGTCAATTCTCACAAATGGTGACTGTGTCAGGATTCTGCCATTCTGCCACGAGGAGGAGCTCATGCACCCCCTGCCCCCTCCCTCCCCCGCGGAGTCCTGCCTTCACTCCAATTTAAAACAGGACATAATCAGAAACAATTCAAACCTTGCTTCACTTCTCATTGCACTCCTGGTATTCACGCTACCTTAGTGATACATTCTGCTCCATGTAGTCCCTTCTTCCTCAAACCTTGGCTAGATCATGTCCTGAAGGTGATGCCAGGCTTATTATCATGATTCATGGTGTCTAGAGTCACTAACAAATAGACTTATTTCTGGACTGTCCCCTGTCCTAGCTGCAATTCGCATTCTGTTCCTGGTTTCCCAGTCCTCTTCTTGTACCACCTGGCTTCTCTAGTCATTCCCTCGCCAAGCCGCTCTGAAGCCTTCCCTTTAATGTTGGAGCTCCGATTCATATGGCTAATTACTCAGATTTGTTCTCTCCCTGCACCTATGTTCTTCTCCTGAGCTCCCAGTTATTCCTTCCCTGTGAAATCAATGTTCTTGCAACCCCCTCACTAATGAGACACTGAGTGAACCTTGTTGCTGTGCTTGAAGACATATTTCTAGTGTATGTATGATTTTGAACTTTCATGACTCCTTGATTTTCTACTACATGCCTTGAGCAGAGAGGTTTTTTTGTCAAATATATTTTTATTGATTTCAAAGATAAAACAGTACACAGAAAAAACCACACTGTGGAAGGAGATCCCAATGCATCGTGTGTGCCGAGAGTTACAAAGTGCTAAAGTAACACAGACAGTTTGTGAACTAAGATTCGGCACGCTCTAAATATGCGCAGCGTAAAACCCCCGGTCTCCACCGGACCTTGCACATTGCTGACATCAATGTAATCTCGTGGGAGGTCACAAAAAATCCTTGGCAATCAACCTTCCCACCCCCTCCACCTCCCCCATAACACATAACAATAAACACAAATATTCAAACTAGGGTGTCACGATCAAAGTAAATTCAAATGTGGTTGCAGGTGAAGGCAGGGCCTCAAGGCTAGGGGGTCTCCACTTCCCCGGGAGCCCTCTCAGCGAAACGTGGGAGCCAATGGAAGCTCTAGGTATGAAAGAGATCGAGTGCTCGCAGCCTCGGACCACATGCAAACAGAGGCAGCCCCTCCGATAGATATTCGACCAGGGGGGCCCAAACATAGTCAAATCCCTTTCGGAAATCTTCCACAATGTTCGCCATTTGTTCCATCGCCAGTGCATGCCAAAGCCTGGCGTGCCATTGGGTAAGGGAGGGGCCCTCTATTTTCTTCCACGCAGCCGCTACAGCCATCTTAGCGGCCCAAAGGCACAGCCACATCATGGACCAATCCCCTGCGTTTGGCGCTTCAAGGTGGGATCCCGGATCCCCAAGAGAGTATGTTCTAGTGTCTGGTATCGGATAGCCCAGAATCAGTTTAATTTGGGACAATACCTCCTTCCAAAAAGGTTTGATACGTGGACAGTCCCACCAGATATGTCTGAAGTCACCTAGCAGCCCACAACCCCTTCAGCACCTATCTGAGGAGTTAGGAAAGATAGTGTGTAGCTTCTGGGGGTGTAGGTAACATTCGTACATAATTTTATAATGAGCCTCCCTTAAAAACATGGAGCGATTAAACTTGGGAATATCCCTATAAAGTGAGGTTCATTGTTTCTTCTGCAATGAGGTGTCGAGGAGTGCATCTCAGAACCTTTGGTGTCTAGGGGCGTGATGAGATCCCAAAGACCGTATGAGTGAGTAAAGGAAAGAGATGGTCCCCCTTGTAGAGGCCCCTGACTGCGCAAATTTCTCGATGGGAAGTAGATCGCTAGTGGCGGCCTGCCGAATCTGCGGTTGTAGGACCCAATGCTTAAGTTGCACATAGTGAAATTCTTCGGAAGGTTGGAGGTGAAAGGCTTGAATACATTCCGCAAAGGTCAACACTTTCCCCTGGTCAAACATATGAGAGAGCATAAGACAGCCACCCTCCCGCCAAGCCTCAAATGGCCCCTCCCTTAGCGCCGGAGGAAACTCTGGGTTAAAATGAATGGGCGTGTAGGGGGAAGGGAAGGTGGTAAGAGGAGTGGATTGAGTTAACTCATCCCAAACCCTTAAGGTGGTCGCCGTAGGGGTACTGATATAGGCATTGCGAGGACGATTGTGCTTCTGTTTCCACGGGAGGTCCCAGATCGTTCTTCCTGTTATTTGTCGGTCCATGTGGAGCCAAAGTTTTTCCGATTCTCGGAGGGACCATTCCGTAATCACCCTAAGTTGAGCTGCCCTATAGTATCCCAGGAAGTCCGGCAAGGCCAGTCCCCCCTCCTCTCTCGATCTAGCTAACACGCGGTTGGAAAGTCGAGCCCTTTGACCCTGCCAAATAAACTTGGTAATCATTGTCTTTAGTTCCGAAAAAAAGCGCCCGGTCCACTGGGATAGGAAGGCCCTGAAAGAGATACTTTAAGTGCGGAAGCACATTCATTTTGATGGCATTGACCCGCCCTATCCAGGAAAGATAGGCCGTCCTCCATCTAGATAGATCAGCTTTGAGCTGGCGCAGCAGAGGAGGATAGTTAGCTCCATAAAGGTGTTCCAGCTTGGGGTGAGTTTAATGCCGACATATGTGATGTCTTTGTGCACGCTCTGGAAAGGGGTCGCACCTTCAATAGCCCGAATGTCCTCCTTAGAAACAGTTAGATTAAGAAGGAAGGACTTAGAAAGGTTCATCTTAAAGCCCGAGGCCTGTTCATAGGAGGCAAGCTCAGTTTGGATTGCTGGGAGAGAAGATTGCGGCCTCGTGACTGGAAGAAGCACATCATCCGCATAGAGGGATATCTTATGTTCGTCAGTGCCAAATGGAACCCCCCCCTATGTCTGGGTTGGACCGAATGCGCTCTGCGAAAGGTTCGATGCTGAGAGCGAATAATAGGGGGGACAAAGGGCACCCCTGCCGGGTCCCCCTAGAAAGGTTAAAAGGTTCCGAAACGATCCCATTTACCACGACCCTGGATCGCGGCGCGTAATAATTCGCCCGCACCATTCCAATGAAGGCCTCCCCAAAACCAAACCGACGCAGTGTACGGATCAAGTACGCCCAATCAACCCGGTCAAAGGCCTTCTCCGCGTCAAGCGAGAGAAGGACCGCACGTATGGCCTTCCTCATTGCTTTCTCAATAATGTGAATTACTCTCCCGAGGTTATCATGTGTTTGCCTCCCCTTGATAAAACCCGTCTGGTCTGGCTGCACAAGTAGTGGCATGACGTTCTCCAGGCGAGAGGCCAAGATTTTAGAATATAGCTTGGCGTACAGATTCAGGAGCGCTATAGGTCTGTAAGAGGCGCAGCTAGAGGGGTCTTTCCCCGGTTTGGGGATGACAGAGATCAGAGCCTCCCCCATCGTAGGAGTCACCTTATGTGTGTTAGCGATATCGTTGAAGAGTGTCACTAGACATGGGACTAATTCCGGCGCAAAAGTACGATAGAAGTGGGCATTGAGACCATCAGGGCTGGGCGCTTTTTGGAGTTTAAGAGAGTCGATCGCTTTTTGGACCTCTTCTGTGGAAATGGGACTACATAACTCTTCATTGGTGGAGTTCGGAACCTGGGTCAGATCCAGAGCCTCTAGGTATTGGCCCTGTACTTGAGCGTCTAATTGATCTGCGGTATACAGGGAGCTATAAATTTCCCCAAACGCTTTGGCTTTCCCTATCTCACTTTGTTGGGTGACCCCCCTCCCGTCAACTATGTGTTTAACGTACTCCTTCTCCTGCTTCACTCGTAGTTGACGTGCTAATAGAGAACCCACCTTGTTCCCTCCCTCATAACTGGGTGCCTGTAAGCGTAGGAGGGTTTTTTCAGCCCCATTAGTGTAAATAGCTCGAAGCTTCCCCTTGACCTGTGTAACCTTACGGAGGGATTGGCACGAGGGATTAGACTTATGGGCAGTCTCGGCTGCTCGGCGCTCATCCTCAAGGAGAAGGCGTTCCCCCGTACGTTGTGCCTTGAGAGTGGCCTCTAGCTCGATACACTTTCCCCGAATAACTGCCTTGAAGGCGTCCCAATTGTTGGCTAGGGAGGTTTGCTCCGGGTCGTTAAGTTCAAAGAATTCAGTGATTGCCTTTCGTAGCTCATCCCTAAGAAGCCTAGCCCTACAAAGAAAGTTGGGAAAATACCACCTGGCTAGCTTGGAGCGTGGGGCAGGCCAATCAAGGACCAGTTCTAATGGAGCATGATCATAGAGGCAAATCGGGTGGAACTGGGAACCCGCTACTGTATGGAGGAGGGACTGACTTATGAATGCATGATCGATCCTGGAGTATGTCCTATGCGAGTGTGAGAAGAAGGAGTAATCTCGGGTCTCGGGGTGGACCGCCCTCCAAACGTCTAGTAACCTCAGCCCTTGTAAAGCAGCTTTAAGTGGTTTGCTAAAGACCCCCCCCCGACGCCCTATGGGAGTGTGAAGTGTCAATAGCTGAGTCCCATATCAAATTGAAGTCTCCGACCAATAGGATGTCGCCCCTTGCAAATTCCTCTAGTGTGACAAGGAATGATTTTAGGAAATCATGCTGCCCCGTGTTGGGTGCATAAATAGTGGCTACAGTACAAGATCGTCCCCGTATCTCACCCCTAACCATCAAGAACCTCCCCTCTTTGTCCGTTTTGAGAGAAACGGGATCGATGTATGAAAGAGAAGCGCCACCCCATTGTGTTTCATGAATCTGCGGGTAGGCCCTATGCTTCAATCTTTGTTCCTCCTTGCGTGAAAGATGTGTCTCCTGCAGGGCAGCTATTTTAATCTGGTTGTCAATTAGGAATTTCCAGACCCGGTTCCTTTTGTTAGGGGAATTAAGGCCTTTTACGTTCCACGTTAGGCAATTAATCCCCATCAGTTAACATGAAACCCTCCCGCTTGTTTCTCCAGCTGCCCTCCGGGGAGCCCATCCCTCCATACCAATCCCTCCCCCCTCCCACCGTACCAAAGCAACCTAAAAGAACAGCAGAAAGTATTGTGACACCAAAACAATCTAAACAGTAACAAAAATAACCCATAACTGTGAGCTCGGGGGTTCTCCCCCACAAAGGAGAACCATAATTCGAGCATTGTCTGGAGCGGTCCAAATTCCGCCTCCAAGGCCCATAGAACTGCTACACAGGCACTAAAATTAGCTAGAAATAGCAGTAAGTGCTGTCACTGGGCATGACCCTTTCGATCCCTTCCTCCCCTCAACCTCATCTTTAAGAGTCAGAGTGACCGAAGTCCGAAGGGCATAAGTCTAAGGTTCCTGCAAAGCCCCGCGACCTGCAAGCCTGACTGGCGACCTCGTAGGAAACACACCATGTGGATGGCAGAGAGCAGATACCTCATCAGCCCGTAGTGTTCTTGCCAGCTCTCCTCTGTTGTAGCCACGCCCCCCCCCTGCTTCTATGACCCCGCTGCTTCCTCCTCAACTCTTGATTCTGGAGTTCGGGCCGGAGCAGGTAACTCGATATCAAGAATAGACGTCGCCTCCCCCAAGTCGGTGCAGTGGTAGTTCTTATTGTCAAGTGAGAAAGCTAGGCCAAAGGGGTAGGGCCATCTATATTTCACCTTGCGGTCTCGTAGGGCAGTCGTGACTGGGCGGAACAGCTGGCGTCGAGCAAGTGTGGCTTGGGCTACGTCCTGGTACAAGGAGCACGTTACGCCCTGGAATGACACCTTGTCAAGTGCTCTCGCTTTCTGAAGGACCAACTCCTTGGTTTTGAATGAGCCAAACTTTGCCAACATGTCCCTGGGTCTCCTGGGACGCGGGGCCCCACTCGGTGGACCCGGTCAAGGCGAACCTCCGGCTCCGAGTCTCCCAGCACCGTCGAGAAGAGCCCCACCATGAAGGCCTCTAAATCGGGGCCTTCGCAGCCGTCTTCCAAGCTCCTCACGCAAAGGTTATCCCGCCGGGAGCGGTTCTCGAGGTCTTCACATCGGAGCACCGTGGCTTTCAGCTGGTTTCGTAATCACTAGAGTGGGCCTCCATGGGACGCACGCGGTCTTCCAGCTCCTGGCATTTTGCTTCCATATCGAGAGTGCGGGCCCCTATGGAGTTGACATCTGATTGCAGGGACACCAGACGGCCTCCCATTTCGGCCTTAAAAGCATCGAAAGAGGCCTTGATGTCGTCTCCGAGCTCTTGTTTAAATTCTGGCAGTGAGGCAATCAAAGCTTCCCGTGTAAGCACCATAGCGCCGTCTGGTTGCGCTGACCCTTCACTGCCCGATCCCTTGGTAGCGTGGGTGAAGAAGCTGCAGACCTTTGTGGGCTGTGCTTTTTTGGGTGGCATAGGGACCTACACCCACCGCTCGGTCGGGGCTGTTTCGCGACAGGAAAAACCAAAATCGGGGGTGGGGGGGGGGGGGACTGGGACCTGCCCCGTCACCCTGACTCCGCACTCCTGAGTAGGTTGGAAGACCGTTTTGGGATGGGTGGTGGATGCTCAGGGACGCCGGCGCAGGGCTCCCCTGGACTGAAATAGCCCCTCACTGTAGAGGCGGATTCTCGACTCGAACACACCACAACTAATCGGGATCGTCTGCCGGGGATCACAGTTTGAGGGGGCAAGCCGCTGCCCAGGATGCTCTGTATCACAGTCCGGTCTCAAGGAGCCCAGGGACTCCCTCCTCTCTTCCTTTCAGCCCCTCGCAGCTCACCGGAGGTACGCAGCCCCTCGCCTTCCGCTCCTACTTGCAGCTTTTCGACCAATTAAGGACTGGAGGGCATTTTCACCCGGGCCGCGATGCAACCCAGGGCTTCAGGGGAGCCCCCCGGTCCGTGACCCAGTCCCTTCCGGCCTGGCGTCCGGGACCCCACCGTTGCCAGAGCCCCACCTGAGGAGAAAACGTGTGGTGGAGGATGGTGGGCTCAGGACCTCTTCACCCATGTCAAGAGGGCTGCGGGAGTAGAGGCACCATGCGGAACGTAGGACTATGAGCCGGGGCTGCCCCACGAGGTTGTGAGACGGCGCCTGACCGCCGCCACCTTAAGGTCAGGCGCCCGATTGCCGCAGTCACTCCTGGTAATGCACCCTCGTGCCTGGGGAGCCCCTCCGCCTTCCTCCGTACCTGGCGTGTCGCGCAATATAGGGCCACAAGAGCTTCAGCGCCACCGGCAGACCCCCCCAGTCAGCAGGGGTCTCGGCATGAAGATAGGCCCTCTCGTCGCGGGTGCCGATGCATGGTTCACTCCTCTCTTGGGGTTGAAAGTGGCTCCCGGGGGGTAGGCGGATCGCATCACCAATGTCCACCTTGACAGCAGTCTCTGCATAGTTCCCCTCAGGTCCAGGGGCCGCAGCGCTTGCGATGGAGCTCGGGCTCGAGAATGGCCGCCATCTTAGAGGGCGCCGCGGGCTCCGGCGTCCGAGAGAACTCTGCTCTGCAAACAGCACCCGAGGCTCCTAGCACGGGTCCGGGAAGCTCCCGCACCTCCAGACACCCCCAGACATCGGGCGACTCGGTTTTGGGGGCTGTAAGTGCCTTGCTACTTGCAGATGTGGCTGGGCCTGGAGAGGAGCAGATCGGAGTTACGTCCGATCGGCCATGATGGTTGGCCACGCCCCGAGCAAAGAGTTTTATAAGGTCCAAGGCAAAAACCAAGTCCACATCAGAATGGAAGAGTAGCTGGTTTCTAAGGGCGAAAGTGGACTCTATTACCTTATGATGTAGTGCTCTTCGAATAGGTGTGTTTCAGCTCTTAGTGCTCTTCAAATAGGTGTATTTTCAGTTCTTTCCTAAAGTGGAGCAGGTTTGGGGCAGACCTGATGTATACATGACTCGGTCACTTACTGGTAATCTTCATTACGTTGAGTCATCGTGTTCCTCGTCACAGTCCTCAATATACAAGCAACGTCTCTGCCGTGCACAGGATTCACCCAGTCTTTTTAAATATTTACCTCGTGCCCCTCCCAACGTGGCCATTGCAGGAAGTATTGGTTGTAGAGTACCATAAAGAGGAACCAAGAAAAGTACCAAGCTATATTTCGTAACTAAAATAAAAAAGTGAATACCTTCTCCTTTCTCTCCCTTGTTATATATGTTTCCTCTTTTTTGGAGGGAAAGCGAGGAGGAAGACTATGACTTGGAGTAATGAAGTAACCTAGTCATTGCCTACTTCGTCCGTCTTCCTCATCCCAGTCCTCAATATAAGAGGGCATACCCAAGCACTCTCAAAATAAGAAAAAATGAAAAAATATATAAATAAAACATCATAGAAACCTGGGAGATATACTTTATCATGTGAACTTTATTTGTAGAAGTGAACCACCAACACAATGAATGGACTGCAGACAACACTGCTGATCCAAAAGTAGAGGAATACACCTCACCCACTCTCAAATGGTAGTGTGAAATGAAAGTATGCGAGGTTGCCCAAGGGGCTGCTGCACATATGTCTTTAAAGGAGGATCTCTTGAACGCTGCCAAAGAAGTGGAAATCCCCCTCATGGATCATCCCTGTACATCCTGTGGAAGGGATACCTCTCGCTTTTTGGTAAGCCAAAAAAATCAAAGTCTGAGCCCAACAACTTAAAGTAGCAGTTTTTGGGCGATGGCTTTTATTTGCCAGTCCAGAGGTAACAAAAAGAAAATCAACCTTTCTAAAAGAATAGTTCTATCTAGATAGGCCTGTTGAGATGGGAGAAGAGAACAGAACCTAAGCAGCTGGGTGCCTAGAGGAGAAGCAAAGTGATCCACCCATGGTTCCCTGAATCTCTGGATGATCTGTTGAAATATTTGCAGTCAGCGACTTAGATACTGAGGAGGGGAATGTGCGACTCAGAAGATATGCACGCCCATTCCCCCTCCCCAGAAGATACATCACTGTCAAAGATAGCAGATTGCTCCCCACCCGAAGCCCAATGTAGTTTGCCACTTGAGCCAACTGGAAAACCCTTGTACTCCCCAGGAGGTTAATGTAGGATAGAGCTGCCTGGTTGTCTGTGCAGATTGGAATAGGCTTACCTGTTAACAAGGGGGCAAAAGCAACAAGAGCCCTGTGGACTGCTTCCTGTTCCTTCTAGTTCGAAGAATTTGAAGCGTCTACCTTCGATCAATGTACCTGGACTGAGCAGATTCCCAGAGTTGTTCCCCAACCTAAACTGCTTGCATCTGTCGTGACTGTCTGCAGCAGAGGAGGAGAAAACATTACCCCTTGTTTAGATTAGTTGGGTCCTACCACCATTGCAGCTTCATCAAGACTTCTGGAAGTACAGGGACCAAAGCCTCGTAGTCCAGAGACGTTGTATTCCAGAACCGCAGGAGATGGCATACTAGATTGTAGAGATGGAGGTGAACCGTAGAATCCGAAAGGAGGCCGCCAACTTGTCCTCTTGCATTCTGAGCCAGCCTTTTGCTGGTGCCGCATATAAATCCAAAAGATTTCTCAAGCAAGACATCAATTTCTTCTGCCGAGAAAGAGGAAGAAAAACTCTCCCCAAGTCGGTCCTGAATAAGGCTCATATGTAGAAGAGTTCCTGAGAGGGCATAAGATGTGACTTCGTGAGGTTGAGAAGGAAACTTTGGTCTGCTAGGGTATCGCAAACAATCTGGACTTCCTCTTGAGCCTTAGAAAAAAAGAAGAACAAATTAACCAGTCATCCAGGTAAAGGAAAACCAGCAACCTCCGGGAATGAACGTTCACCACCAAAGGAGCCAGAGAGGCTGAGGAGAGGCCTAACGGCAAGACACAGAATTGATAATGTTGGCCCAAAGCAAAAAGTCTCAAATATCTCTGGGAGCAAAGACTCATTTGGATGCGTAGATATGCGTCCATTAGGTCTGAAGAGGCCAAGAACATGCCTGGAGATATCAAGGACAAAATAGCTTGAAGACTCACCATCTTGAACTTAAGAAGGGGGATGTAAAAGTTGACTGTCCTCAAATCCAAGACAGGCCGAAATTCTCCTCATGCCTTCTGGACTACAAACATGAGAGAGTAATAACCCTGTACTTTCCTGTTGTGGCACTGGAATTATTGCTCAGAAGATCCTGAATCCCCCTTTGCAGAATGCAGAGCTTGAGGTGATTCCGTGGTGTTGGACTTGGAATAAAATGCGCCTATAAAGTTGTGTAGCAATAGCATCTAACTCCAGTGCACCGCTACCAGATCTACACTAATGTCTGTGAGATTTGTTTGAGGTGAAAGTCTGACTAATGAACCATGTTGCATATTTGGTGGGATTGCCCAAGCATTACTCTCTACTCACTATGAGTGAGACAGTCCTGTTGTGGACCTTGTTGGGGGCAGCTCCAATTCTGATAAAAAGGACAGAGGCTCCTAGTGTGGCACAGTTTATGGCAAACGCTGGCAGTACTAGCATATGAGAAGTTGACTCATGACCTCAATCACACAGCAAGGTAATTTACCAGCATCTGGTCTCCTTTGCTAAGCTATTTCTCTAATTCTGAACACCTTCATTTGCAGCCTCTCAGGCTGAAAGCTCTGCAATTATTCATATAAGGTGCCCTGGTGGGCCACTGACTCCATACAAATGGTGATTTAAGGGGGATTTACCAATGCTGTGCAGTTGTGAGGGAAAGTACTTTACTTGCTTTATCAGTGAGAAAGATTGAAAGGAGGCTGTGGGGGAAGGGTGTTTACACTGCATTTTTTATGCTTTCCGTTGTTCATTGTATCTGAAATCTTAATAAAAAGATGAGTAAATAAGTAACTGCTCCTGTTTTGTGGCACCAGCCCCCAATGCCCCATTCCCAAATGCTGCAATAAGTGTCCCAAGTTGTGATCAACCACATCCAATGGCATTTGATAACTGCTTCCGTCTCCGGAGTCACAAGCATACTCTCTTCATGCCAAACATCAACTGTCCCAGGATAATCAAATTTGTTGTGCCTCAAATTCAACCCCTCCCGGAACAATTACTCAATCGACTTCTCTGTTTATACAGAAGTTCTGACATGCGCTGAGGCTCAGACATGCCCTGGGCCCCAGATACCACTTCATGTCATCACTTCAATTTAAGCACCCACAGCTACCTCACAGGTCCATGCTCCATTGCAGACAACATCAAGGACTTCATCCTGGTGCTCCAGGAGTCCCTTCACTCTGTGCTCCAGATGGCTTCTCTCCATAACCCCCAGCATTCGTAAGTGTCCCTAGATACCCATTTCCTCTACAACTCAGATGCCAACTGTAGGAAAGTAGGGTCTGCTTCTTATGGTTACCCCCACTTTTTGCTAAATGTGATGCTGTTTTTGACTAGTCTGACTGGGATCCTGCTAATCAGGACCCCAGTCTATCTACTTTCTCCCTAAACTGTTATGCTATGTACTTAGGTACACTCCAGATTGAATACTGGGATACCCTTGTCAGTCCCTAGATTATGGTACCCATGTACCCAGGGCATAGGTACCCCAGAGGCCTCCCATGGGCTGAAGCATGTATTATGCCACCCATGAGAGGCCATGCAAAATGGAACTACAGGTCTGCCATTGCAACCTGTGTAAGTTGGTGCATGCACCACTTACTTAAGATATAGGTTTACTATATCTAAGGGTCACTACACTTAAAACCTATAAGTCATCCCTATAGCAGGCCTTAACAATTCTGAAGGCAGGGTGCTTGGTTCTAAGTGAGAGGGTGCCACTGCATGAGCAGGACACCCCTGCAGCCTACGGAGTCCATTCTCCCGGGTTGTTAGTGAAGCAGCCCTTTACGACATATAGAGTGGCATTATGCGACCCCGTGATGACCAACTCTAAAACGGCTGAAACAAACTCTATCGTGTTTGGTGTCAAACATGTTGGAATCATACCCCCACACCGGTAACCGGTGTGGGAGGTATGATTCCACCACTCAGAAATGAGCTTCGTTGGGTCCCTGGTGTTCCCGGTACCAGCCTTCTAGTCCCGGCAGCACAAAATGGTTGCTGCCGACCAGAGACACAGTTCTGCCCTTCTGCTGCTGAGCCAAGCTCGAGCAGGGGAAGGCAGAACAATAGGCATCCTGTCACAGGGAGGTGTGACCACCTCCCAGACAGGATTTAGTGTATTAGGGTGGGTGGGTGCACTTGCCAGCGACCGAAAGTCTACATGAGGGGCACATTTGGTGTCCCTGTGCATAGTCCAGTTCAAACCAGTCCTGGGAGCCGTTGGCTCCTGCTCTGGCACGAAACTGGACAAAGGACATGGGAGTAACCTCCCCACTGTCCAGACCCTCCCCTGGGAGGGTCCCCTGAATCTGTCCAACCCTCTCCAGTGGGTACAAAAGGGCTACCTGGCTGTAGGACCCTAGATTCGACATGGACAAGATTCTGAACCAGAAACCACTGAGCTTTGACCATCTGGACACTCTGGACTTCGCTGGACTTCGATTGGGCCCGACTTCATCTCCCTCTGAGTCTGAAGCATTGTCTGTGCCCGTGCACCATACAGGATCCGTGCATCAAGGACAACGGAAGATATCTCCCTTGGATCTGAAGGAGTCACTCCCCTGCATTCGCAGACACCGCAACACTGCTGTCCGGTCTGCTGACCCTGAGCTCCTACGGACTCCGAAGGCTTCATCAACACAGGAGGTGGGTATCTACGTCCCTCGAGTTCCGAGCTGCACTCTCGCCAAGTTTGAGGTCAGAATATCTTGTGGGGGCTGCAATACCCGAACCCCTGTGCACCGCATACATTTGCAAGTGCATGTGCTTGTTGGCTTTTTCCGAACAAGTGCATTGGGCTCCAAGTAGCCCCAACCTCTGGCACCATTTCCTACCAAGAACTCCGGCCTCCCCGCACTGAGTGCTCCGTGGGCTGCTGTTTGGTGAAATCGTTCGAGGTCCTCTCGCGACTCATGTGCCCCCGGCCTGTGGGTCCATTTGAGGGTCAACTTTGCTTTTCTTGGGCTCCCCTGGTTGCTCCAGGCTTGCTGACTCCCCTGTGTTTGGTGAGTCTCCTGGACCTTGCTGGTCCGAAAAGTACACATCCTTGACCTTCTGCGTGGGTTGCTGTTACCAAGGCTTGTTGGTGCTCCAGCCGGACACCGACCCCTCAGTACTCGACATCCTTCGTGGGACAGCTCGCATCCGGCTCCTGGTTGTCCTCGACGTCTCCTGGTTCACGTAGCTGCAGAGTCAAGAACTCCATCAATGCACCTGAAGCACCCGACATCGGTAGGCATTCATCTACCGAGCCCCTGGTCACTCCTGAGGGACCCAGACTCTGTAGCCCTCTGCTTTCAGGAACTCTTCGACAAGAATCCACCTTTGGATTCCAACTGACACTTTTCTTTCTTCCAGCAGCGGCTCTTCTTCGAAGTCCTCCATTGGGTTCGACGGCGGTTTCCAACCCCAATTCAGACCTATGCACCCGGCTCCCCTGGGATAGGTAACTCGGGTACCTCGGTATCCACGGGTGGGGTGTCTCTCCAACCTCCTAACTTCCACGGGGTTTCTTTAAAGTCCACTGGGAAGGGTCCTTAAACTCTAAAACTCCAACCGCGACTCTCCCATAGAATTGTACGGAGCACGCGGTCGTGTTCCCACACTGCACCTGTCCTCCATGGGGTCCCTACTTACTCACCTTGGGTGGTTCCTTGGGGTCCCAGCGATTCTACATCCTCTAGACACTGTCTTGATTCGAGTCGTGGTTCTTATACCACTATTTTAGTATATGGTGTGGTCCCCCCCTGGAGCCCACTGTGTATTAGTGCTATTTACTATCATCTCTGTGCTTAAGTATTGTGTGCTTTGTGATTATCTCCGTGTAGGAGATACTGTGTCGTACTAGAGAGTGTTATATTAATAAATACATATTTTTATAACTACTGTGTGGTTCTCCTTTCATTTAACCAATGCTATATGGTTGCATTCTGGTAAAACAAGCTGCTTAACATTCCTTCAAGACTAAGCCTGAAGGCTGCTCTCGCAAAAACAACAGTTGATGGACAGAATGCAGAACAATGTCATACATTCACCCCAGTACAGAGATCTGGGCCTAAATCCATCGTTTTTTTGCTCACCATGCCATTCCAGTTTGAACCCAGCCATATGCAAATCAGTCTTGACCCTGTGCCTCATGGGAACAGTCCAGCCCGAACTGCCAAGCCAGGTCCTCCCTGGACTGGAAACAAGCATCCTAGGACCGGTTTCGGGGTTTCACCCCTCTTCAGCCAGGATAGCTTGATTCCAGTGGCATGGAGAGCACGGGACCCACGTCTGGGCATACCCTGCCAACTTAGGGCGAACAAAGCAAACACAAGGAGATGAAGGCTGCTCTCAGCAGCTACCACTTGGAAAGCTTTCTAAGGTTATCTTTGACCTCTTAAATCACCATAAGGGTTGTTTGGACTGGTGCAAGGAGCCCACTTTAATTAGTGGACAGCATATACCAGGCCAACTTCTCACACTGGTGTGCAGCGGTTGGGATTCAAGCCTGCATTGTGTTACCAGATAAATCTTTGTATTGATTAACTGAAAACCACTACTACTAGGTACATATAATACTAGCCAAGAATAAGTAAGTTCTACTGAACTTAGGGTTGGGTAAGTCAAGGGTCTAGCACACCCTTTCTCCAACCTCAGAGAGTTTAGTTCTCACTAGGTTAGGTAGGTGCAACACCTCACCACACTTAGTATGTCTTCTAAAGGAGATGCCATTGGCTCCCTGCCTTCTAGATACAGTGAGCTTTCATTCCAGGAATTGAAAGTCCTGTGTGCCTCTAGAGAGTTGAAGACAGGGAGAAGTGCCAACACTCAACGCCTGGTAGAGGTGTTACTGTTAGATTACCTAAGGAAGACACCTCGGTCAGATGAACAGGACAGAGTGGGTGGGACAGGGAATGAAGACAGGTCAGGAGGTGACACCTTTTATGACCTGGAATCTAACCCTGACCAGGGAGAACCTGATGGTTCTCACCTGGATAACTCAGATCTTCAAGAGGAGAATGGAGGAGGCCAAGAAGGCCCTCTTTTTAGTCCTCCTGTAAGAGTGCAGAGTTTACCAAGGAGATCTAGATCTCCCTCTGCAGAGTCTAATCACTCAGGACAGTCTGTAGGGACCTCTGTATCTAGCAAGAGGGACCACTCTTATGATAGGGAATACCAATTTCTTGAACTTGAGAAAGCTAGGCTTAGGCTCAGGCAAGAGCAATTGACCCTTGATAAAGAGTCCCTGGAAGTCCAGAGAGCTAGAGAAAAGTTGGGACTAGAGTCCCATGGTGGCAGCAACAGTGTCCTTAGAGTTAAGGAATATTCCTTTGATAATAGGAACTGGAGCAAGATTGTCCCTCCCTACCATGTTGGGGATGACATCCATAAGTGGATAACTGCTTTGGAGAGGGCCTGTAAACTTCATAGGGTCCCTCAAGAGCAGTGGGCAGCTATCTTGTGGCTCTCCTTTGCTGACAAAGGTAGAGATAAGCTCCTCACTGTTAGAGAAGAGGATGCTGACAACAACTCAATCTTGAAGAGTGCTCTCATTGATGGGTTAAGCTTAACCACTGAACAGTATAGGATTAAGTTCAGAGACACCCAGAAGACACAGACTCAGGATTGGGTAGACTTTGTGGATAGTGCCATTAAGGTTCTGGAAGGTTGGATGCTTGGCAGCAAAGTGAATGATTTCAAGGGATTGTACAATTTGATTATGAGGGAGCAGATCCTTAATAATTGCCAAAATCAGTTATTGCATCAATACCTGGTTGACTCTGACCTGACTTCTCCCCAAGAATTGGGAAAGAAGGCAGATAAGTGGGTCAGAACCAGGGTGAAGCAGAGAAACCAGAACAATGGTGGTGACCAAAAGAAACAAGATTCTAAAACTCCAGATAAGGGTGGGGACAAGGGTAAAGATCAAAAACAGTCTTCATCAGGGCCCCAAAAACCTGAATCTGGGGGGAGTTACAATCCAACGAAGGTAAAGGCAAAAAGAAACCTTTGGTGTTATCTCGGTAAACAGAAAACACATTGGACAAGAGATGCTGATTGTCCAAAAGCCAAGGAAAATCCTACTACCACCCCTGCCCCTGAGGCAACTGGGCCCCCTAGCACAAGTACAAGTGGTGGTACTGGGAACAAGGGATTAGTAGGGTTAACCTTGGGCTCTGAGAGGGGTTCTGGCCTAGTCAGAACTCCAGCTCAGGCTGTGCTTGTCTGTGATGGTGGCATGGATATTGCCACCTTATTTGTCAGCCCCAGTAACCTGGACAAATACAGACAGCAGCCTTTGATCAATGGTAAGGAGGCCATGGCATACAGGAACACAGGTGCAAGTGTCACTATGGTGACAAAAGATCTGGTGAAATGTACCAAGTGACCAATGCAAACAATGTCAGGACTGACCATTCCTTGGCAGTTGTTAATTTTAGCTGGGGAGGGGTAACTGGCCCTAAGAAAGTTGTGGTTAGCTCAGACCTACCAGTAGAGTGTTTGTTGGGCAATGATTTAGAGACTTCAGCCTGGGCTGAGGTGGAACTTAGGACTCATGCAGCAATGCTGGGCATCTCTGCAGATGTGTTTGCTGTGACCAGGTCACAGGCCAAACTGACTAACACTGAACAGGCCCTGGATCCTGAAATAATGGACCAAGGGACTTCCAAGAGAAGGAGCAGGAGGGGTAAGGCTGTGTCTTCCCCCCAGACTCAGAGTGAAGATCAGTCTCTTGAGGGAGATGATCTTAGTCCCTGTGAAGGAACTGTCTCAGATGAACTTGAATCTGATCAGCTTGAGTTCTTGTGGACAGGGGGCCCTTCCAGGGCAGACTTGAGTTTGGAGCAGCAGACCTGCCCCTCTCTTGAACCCCTCAGACAGCAAGCTGTTGCTGAGGCTGCTGGGAGTGTCAGTGGATCCCACAGGATCTATTGGGATGAGGGACTCCTTTACTCATACGGTAGAGCCCCCGAGCCTGGTGCCACCAGGAGGTTGGTCATACCTCTGAAGTTTAGGGGCTTCCTACTCACCTTGGCACATGATATTCCCTTAGCAGGACACCTAGGCCAAAGCAAGACTTGGGGCATGCTTGTCCCACACTTTCACTGGCCTCACATGTCTGAAGACACAAAGGAGTTTTGTCGCTCCTGTACCACCCGTCAAGCCAGTGGTAAGTCAGGTGGTACCACAAAGGCCCCCCTCATACAACTAACGGTGGTGGGGGTTCCCTTTGAGAGGGTTGGGATTGATATCATTGGTCCCATGAACCCTCCAACAGCATCTGGACACAGTTACATTCTAATGGTGGTGGACCATGCCACTAGGTATCCAGAAGCAATACCCCTTAGAACCACCACGGGCCCTCCTGGGAATCTTTTCCAGAGTGGGTTTCCCTAAGGAGGTCTTAACTGACAGAGGTACCAACTTCATGTCACGTTATATCACTGCAATGTGGAAGGAGTGTGGAGTGAACTATAAGTTCACCACACCCTGTCACCCACAATGCAATAGGTTAGTTGAAAGGTTCAACAAAACCCTCAAGGGCATGATCATGGGCCTCCCAGAAAAGCTTAAGCGAAA
Organism: Calotriton arnoldi; assembly: GCA_963921515.1. NCBI lineage: Eukaryota > Metazoa > Chordata > Amphibia > Caudata > Salamandridae > Calotriton > Calotriton arnoldi. Next base: position 190,188 of record CAWUFW010000307.1, read on the forward strand.
ATGGGATGTCCGGTTGCCCTGCCTTCTCTTTGCCTACAGAGTGGTCCCACAGAAGGGGGTTGGCTACAGCCCTTTTGAACTTCTGTTTGGGCATCCAGTTATGGGTCCCATGTGTTTGGTGAAGGAGGGATGGGTGTTACCTCTCAAACCTCTTAAACAAGACTTTGTGGACTATGTACTTGGTCTCCGCTCCAGGATGGCTGAGTACATGAAGAAGGCCAGCAAAAACCTTGAGGCAAGTCAAGAATGACAGAAAGCTTGGCATGACCAAAAGGCTGTTCTAACTGTTTATAAGCCAGGGCAGAAGGTATGGGTGTTGGAGCCTGTGGCCCCAGTAGCTCTCCAAGACAAGAGGAGTGGACCCCATACCATACTTGAGCAAAAAGGTGTGGTCACCTACTTGGTGGACCTTGGCACTCCTAGGAGCCCCCACAGGGTGCTCCATGTGAACATGCTCAAACCTTTTGCGGACAGGGCTGGCATGGGCTTGCTCATAGCAACTGATGAGGGACAGGGGGAAGAGAGTGACCCTCTCCCTGATCTCCTCTCTCAGAACCCTGATGATGGGTCAGTTGATGGTGTAGCCTTGGCAGGCAGCCTTACTGACCAACAGCAGATTGATTTCAGGAAGGTCCTCAACCAATACAGACACATATTCTCTCTGACTCCTAGTCAGACCACCTGGTGTACCCATGAAGTGGACACAGGTGAGAGTCTACCTGTTAAAAACAAGATTTACAGGCAGCCTGACCATGTCAGAGATTGCATCAGGACTGATGGGTGGAGGTCAGGTTCAACCATTACAGAGAAAAATCCAGACCATCATGGACTGGGTTGCTCCAACTACCTAGACTCATGTCAGAGCTTTCTTGGGCCTGACTGGGTACTACTTTAGATTTGCCAAAGGGTATGTGTCCATAGTGACTCCCTTGAATGATCTTACAACAAAAAGAATACCCAAGAAGGTTCAGTGGACAGTTAGCTGTCAGAAGGCATTTTATGATCTCAAGCAGGCCATGTGCACTGCTCCCATTCTGCAGAGTCCTGACTACTCCAAGCAATTTATTGTCCAAACAGATGCATCTGAGTTGGGGGTAGGGGCTGTGTTATCACAACTTAATGCAGAGGGTCAGGATCAACCAGTAGCTTTTATCAGCAGAAGGTTGACCCCCAGAGAGAAACGTTGGCCAGCTATAGAGAGGGAAGCCTTTCCTGTGGTCTGGGCCCTGAAGAAGCCGAGGCCATACCTGTTTGGCACTCACTTCATTCTTCAGACAGACCATAAGCCCCTCCTATGGCTAAAACAGATGAAGGGTGAAAACCCCAAACTTTTGAGGTGGTCTATTTCCCTACAGGGGATGGACTATACAGTGGAAAATAGACCTGGGAGTAACCATGCCAATGCAGATGGACTCTCCAGATATCTCCACTTAGAAAATGAAGACTCAACTGGGCAAGGTTAGTCTCATCTCCTTACGTTTGGGGGGGGAAGGGTCCTTAAACTCTAAAACTCCAACCGCGACTCTCCCATAGAATTGTACGGAGCACGCGGTCGTGTTCCCACACTGCACCCGTCCTCCATGGGGTCCCTACTTACTCACCTTGGATGGTTCCTTGGGGTTCCAGTGATTCTACATCCTCTAGACACTTTCTTGACCCAGCTGTTCAAGTGTGGTGGTGCGGTCCATGAACTGCAGCGGGTGAGGACTGGTGGGGCGTTTCTGGGTGGGAGTAGGTAAGGGTATTTAAACTAGGTCACAGAAGGGAGGGGCCTTTTTGGGTAAGTGACAGCCGAGAGGACTCAGGGCAGGTTAGATTAAGAAATTTGGCCCGTCCTTCCTATTGGCCGTGAAGGAGGCTTGGGTCAAGTAGTGTATAGATCCAAAGAGGTGTGGCCTGATGACATCAGGTGGACACACGCAGGTTGCCAGAGCCAATAACTGGGACTGATCGGAGCACGGGCTGGCACTTACGACCAAGCCCCTGCATATGATGTGGTTCTTGCGTTCCGCTGCTCTGAACTGCCAATCCCAGCGCCACTACAATACATTGGCAACAAAGATGCAGAAAGCTTCTTCTGCGTGAAGGGTGGCTGTTGCTCTCCCTTCCTGAAGCCGCAAGAGGTCCCCGGGTTGTAATGCAGGTGGCGTACCTGCTCGACTCTACAGCTGAGAGGTTTATTTAGACCTATAAGACAGCGAAATGCTGCAAAACAAGGTGGGTAGATGCCCGACTCTAATATCATCAGAAGGGTGACTCTGGGCCTACAGTCCGCTGCCCCCCGTAGATAAGAGTGTCAAAAACAGAAATAAAAGAAGGAAGAAAGCAGGGGGACCAGCCCAAGGAAACGGCCTAAGCACTGATGGGGACAGCTCTGATGGATGGTTTCATCACTGGCTGCACATGCTGCTGACAACTGGTGAAAATGACTGTGCCTGCCCCCCAGGAAGGGGCTGTGTACCTGGCCTTAGTTATGTCTCCCCACAAGTCATAGGAACTCAGTAACCTCTGCCTGCACCTACAACAAAGCACATATACTTCTTGGGGGGAGTGGCTGTAAACCCTCTACCCTCTTTCAGCGAATTGGAAAATCTGACAACAGTGGCTCTCCACTGGCGTGAAGGGCTAGCCCGCCTAACAATTATTTCAAAGCTACGAAGGAACAGGATGGGATTGTGAAATGCTGCCTCCTGCTCCACTCTATGGCAAAGGGGATGTTCAAGCTATTCAACAGTTTACCTCATACAGGAGGTGAAGAGTACTAAAAAGGGGTGGTTGCAACCTTTGAGGCCTATTTTTGCCCTCAACACAACCCTGACTTTTGAGTGTTTCATATTCAGTCGAGCCATTCAACCCGAGCACAAAACCATTGATGGGTTTGATGCAAGGTTGTGGAAACTAGCTTCGACATGTACTGATGAGAAGATTCTAAAACAAAAGAGGGCTCAAATAATACAAGGCTGAAGTTCATAGGCCCTCAGGAAAACTATATTGCGAGAACCAGGAAAAACGGTGGATGACATCCTGATACTAGGAAGCTCTCACAAACTTCCCAGTATGAGAGTGAAAAAAATGAAAGCAGCTGTGGTGCAAATCCACATAAAAGAAGAGCTGAATGAAATGAAGCCCATAAACTCTGAGTCGGACATGTCCATTAGAGACACAACAGGAACCAAGAAAGGGACTGGATTGTCTCGCCCCATTAAGACCACTGAACACAAATCTTGTGGGTACTGTGGGGCTGAGGTGCACCCGATGGAACAATGTAGCGGCCAAGGTAAAACATGCAGCAACTGTGGGCACAGTAATCATTTTGCACTAGTATGTTGGGGAGGCATCAACAGGGCTCAACAAGACACTTCTCTCAAGTGACAAACTGGGTAGCCAAATAAGTCTGGCTGGTGAGGCTAGGGACTATGGAGAGGGAAGAGACAATGATGAAGACAAGAAAATCTTCATATGTCATACAGTCAACCAAACCTTGTGCATCCAGGCCCTTGTGTGTGATCCAGGAGCTGGGCCAAGCGGTCACAACCCTCACTGACATGGGGCATCAGTAATTGTCATGGGCCTGGTCAACCCTGGAACCCTTCATCATTTCATATGCCACACAGTCAACCAAACATTGAGCCTCCAGACCCTCGTGTGTGGTCCAGGTGTTGGACCAAGGGATCACAACCCTCACTGACATAGGGCATCAGTAAATGCCATGGGCCTGGTCATTGGCAAGATGAGAAGCAGACTCTTTAAATATGGCAGTGATGAACCGATTGCGCTGTAAGGGGTTTTGGCAACTGATATAAAACATGAAGAAAAGATCACATCAGCAAAATTATTTGTCATCATCATAAACTTTATTCGATTTTACAATAAAATCATACCAGTACATTAAAAAATCATCATGACAAAAACACAAAAAACATACACACTAACTAAAATAAGCTTTAAAGTTAAAAAAATGTCATCAGTCAACATCTCTGCGAGTTTCAACTTAACGTGCAGCTTTGTAACCCCTCACAAAATCACAGTGTAGCAAATTGCATGGGAGGCTAAAAGTTGTAAAAGCAGAAAAGCTGGCCTGACCTGATAAAAATCATAAGATAAAGAAAGAGGGTTTTAGAAACCCTTGGCGAAGATGTGCATACACAGGACAAATCATAACAATGTGCAAAGTGTTGCACTTAAAAGCCAAGTTGCAAGTGCAATATGGGGGATCAGTATACTAATACCAAATTCCCTCGGGATACAGCAGTTGATGAAACAAACCCAACCTGAAAAAAGTCAATAGACGACGCTGATGGGTGGGCATAGCATAAAGTAAGTATGGCTCTATCCCAGGTCCTGTTTTAACCATAATACATTTTCTAAATAATGGCTTGGCTAAGGATAAAGCTTCCTTTTCCGCTGTCATTCTCAAATGATAAGTCTCCTTTAACCAGACAACATCTTGGGGCAGATGTACGACGTTTTTTTGCAGTCGCAAATGGGAATTCGGCCCGTTTGCGACCACAAAATTGGTCAGCCCCACGTACAAACCATATTTTGCGAGTCGCTAACCTATTAGCGACTCGCAAAATATGGTTTGCGACTCGCTATTAGGAAGGGGCATGCCAAGGGGGTCCCTACCTAATAGCGAGAATGACTGCAATGTATGATTGTTTTGCGACTGCATTTGCGGTCGCAAAACACTCACAGTTTACCACCCTTTTCAAAAGGGTGGTAAGCCACTCGCAAACGGGAAGGGGTCCCCAGGGGACCCCTTCCCCTTTGTGAATGGGTGCGAAAATATTTTTTAAGAGCAGGCAGTAGTCCCAGGGACCACTGCCTGCCCTTAAAAAATGAAACTGAAAAGTTTCATTTTTCTTTTTTAAATGCATCCCGTTTTCCTTGTGTTGTTCTTAAAAGAAAGAAAGACACCTAGGACGTCAAGGGAAGTACCCAAAATCATTTCCACTTTGTAACATAAATCTAATTTCACAAAAGTGACGAGGCCCCCACTGGGTGTAACGCTACTAGACGGGGAAGCATTGATTGAAAAGAAAGCATAACCATCCATGTGAAGTCCACCCCTCGAGTCCCAAGTCTCGTGAAATGTTATAATATCGAACTGAACAAGGGACATAGTCCAGTCAGGGTCACCCAGTTTCACACGCAGCCCTGCTACATTCCAAGACAGAACCTGAAGTGCACTAACCAAGGCTAGACCCACAGCGGTTACATTAGTAGTGGACTTCTTCCCCAGTCAGTCTTGGCAGTTCAATCCGCTTAAGAGTTCTTGTCGATTAGACAAGGCAACGTTCCATACAGGGTTCACTACACTGTCTCATCTGCAAGATTTGGGGGCCTCTTCAAAAGAGACCCCTCGATCAACCGACCCCAGGGACGGAGGTTTATAAAAATAACCCAGGGGTAAAGCTAAAATGCAGCTGGGAGATAGTGACCCCAAATCAAGCTTAGTTAGCAAGAATACAACCCTAAAACTATTGCAAAAATTAATTACCATGCAGTTCCCCCCAAAGGACTAGGCCTTGGCAGTGTTCCTTAACCAGCACACACTCTGTACCATAATGATTTCCTCAAAGAGAGTTGACCTAATTTCTTGAGGGGCCTGCCCTGCAAGCCAGTGTACTGCCCTGTTTTTTAATGGCTGAAAATATTCCTGTACGAATTGCCCAATGGGCGGGACATTAGCCAAAACCAGGACATAGGGTGTGCAAGCCGGGGGGGGGGATGTCAAATATCTGTGGAAGTAGGAAAGGCCGGATGGCCCCAGGCGATGCCTTCTGAGGATGCTTCGAGCCCCCCTGCGCTGCAGATTCTGCCCATGAAGCAGGCCCCAGAAGTTTTAACAGTAATTTTCCCTAGATGACCACCCTGTGAATCCACCAGGTTACCAAACGTTTTATGACTTCCTTCCAATACAGGCTCACTGACACCTTTGGCCAGAGGAGCAGTTTCAGTTCTTAGTAAAGAACCATGACTCCCTCCGGCTATCGTCTCTCTGACAGCCTTACTCAACTGATTATTAACAATCGGGGTTGTCAGAATAATGGAAGTTCTACTCAAGATGATTTCTACCTGATCTCTGAGAGACCCCACTGAGCCTATCAAAGAGCCTACCTTTTCTTCCAAGGTGTCAAATCTGGATGTAAAGTTTTCTAAGACCGATAAAAAAATTCTGAGCATGATACTGGGGGCAATCTGTACGGAACTCTCATTTACCATAGCCTGCTGCCCTCTTTTCGATTTCCTTAAGGTGCATGTATTTGTCTGTGTGGGGAGCAGAGCCCCCCCCCCCCTTATGCTTTTACTTCAGATTTTCAGACTTCACTTAACATTGCTTCCCCCAGGTGCCCCCCTGTCTTGAATTTCTTGTGGGGCCACTGTAGCTCCACTTGCCAAATTAATTGCCAATCCCCCTCCAGCAAGAATGTCTTTGATTCAAGATCTGATGAAGAGGAGGCCCCTACTGTAGCCAATATATCCAAATTCTGTCTGGAATTAGTTAATTGTTCCTCCACAGACAATTTAAAGTCCGCAAGAGCCCCCACGGCATTGTTCAGGTAAAATAGAATTGAATTGCTGGTTCTGGGTCTTTGGTCAATAGAGTTTTTGGCCTCTGCTTTCCTTTTCCCCATGTTAGAAGAGAAGATTAGAAGAGAGAGAAAAAAAAAGAATCACTTGCACCAACAATACCTCAGTCCGGTTTGTATGTTCGAAATCCCGGCTCACCCAGAAGACAAAAACCAAGAGGGGTGGCGCAGACAAGCCCGCACTTGGCCCGGGCATGGCCCGCACGCATCCCGCGCTTTAACGCCGGTCAGGCTGGGCACGCCCCTTCCAGAGTATGCAGTGCAGGTGCACCTCTTGGCACGAGATGCGGTGGGGGATGGAGTCCCCAAGTGTATGGTGAGTCTGTTGGGGTCAGAGAAGCCCTTTGCTGCCACCAAGGAGGCCCCCCGCTGCTGGAATGTAGAGCACACTTTAGCGCCGGTCAGGCTGGCCACGCCCCTTCCAAATGATGCGGTGCAGGTGCGCCTCCTGGCGCGAGATGTGGTGAGGGATGGAGTCCCTAAGTAAGTGTATGGTGAGTCTTTTGGGACCAGAGAAGCCCTTTGCTCCCATCAAGGAGTAGTAGTGTAGAGCGTGCTTTAGCGACGGTCAGGCTAGCCACGCCCCCTCCAGAGTCGCTGAAATTACTGACATTTGCTAGACAGGTGAACCGCAGGGGTGCTGAAGACATTGTAAAGGAATCTGCTCAGCTGTTCAAAGGGTTAGGGTGTCTTAATATCAATCAGGTAGAACTGCCCATAAGTCAGTGAAACCAACAGCATCAGAGGATCCCCTTCCATTTGAGAGACCCGGTAGAGGCTGAGCTCTAAGGAAGCTGCAGGCCTCAACATGATTGAAAAAGTGGGAGGGGAGGGGGAACTCCCTGGGTATCCCCCATAGTAGTAACATGAAAACCAAAACAGCATGTGCTGTACAAGTTTGCCCACTGCGTGCGCCTGTTCTATAGGTACCCTAAAATAGAAAGGTATACCACGCCAACCATCAATGACTTATTACATGATTTGAATGGCACCCAGTGGTTTTCAAATTAAGATCTAAATGCTGGACACCACCAAATCCCACTGAGTAAAGCAAGTAGCATCATCACAGCGTTCTGCACGATTATCGGGGTGAGACTATATACGAGGCTAAGCTTTGGGATTTTCGATGATTCTAAACACTGCCTAGACTACCTGGAGCACTAAATGTCAGTAATGATATACTTATATATGCCAAACTGTTCATGAACACAACTTACAGCTGAGGGCAACACTGAAAAGACTAGCTGAGAGGGTACTCATCCCCCACCAACAAAAGTAAATTTTCCTCACTGACAAGGTGGCATTCTATGGCTTCATCTTCACAGGTGATGAGGTGATGGCGTGAGCATGTTTCCTAAGAAGGCAAAGGACATTAGAGAGGTGAAAGCACTGTCTTTTCTGTGATGGAGATTCAGAGCTTTCTGGCAATGACCACATGCTGTGTCCACAGTCCGAATCATTCCCTGACTGGTCATTTTGACAGATCCACTAAGGTCTTTCACAAAGAAGGGGATGCTGTGGCAGTGGGGAGATGCCCCATAGGCAGCATTCCGAGAGGTAAAAGGGGAATTACTCAGTGACACTGCAATGAGATACTTCGATCCTCGGAAGCCCATATGCTTGGTGGTTCACACTAGCCTGGTAGGACAGGGAGCCATACTGCTGCAAAGTGAGTGAAGACACTTGGGGTCCTATTGCGTTTGGCAGCCGGGCTTTGACTGATACAGAGCAACACTATTCACAAATTGAAAGGGAGGTGCTGGCCATCAGATGAAGGTGCCAACATTTTCAACTGGAAATTTATGGGGAGGATTTTGAAGTGATTACGGACCATAAGCCACTTGTGTCCCCGTTCATGGGGAAGTCCTATCTGGCCCTCCGCCAGAATTGGAAAAACAGATCTTGCGGAAGCAGACATCATTTTTCAATTAAGTACCAGGCGGGGTACAGCAAACCAGCAGACCTTTTTCTAGGCATCAGAGGTCAGGGGTAGCCAACCCCACTTAAGATGTGGAAGAGCATATTCATTTTATCAGGGATGTGAGCTGTCTGAAGGCACTCTCCTATCTGGAAATAGCAGCTGCATCAATGGAGGATGAGTGCCACCAACCGGTCAAAGAGACAGTCATGACAAATGAGTGGGCTCTATTCCTTGGTCAGACGAGCGGACGAAATGCAGTCATCAGACAGGACATGTGAGCACTTTGGAGGGCTCGCCATGAACTAAGTGTCAAGAACAAGGGGGTCCTGTTGAAGGGATCCCGCATTGTTGTTAGAGGGCCCTCCAGGGCCAGGTCAACCAGCTGGTGTATATTGAACACCAGGACATCGTATTCTGCCATGGACAGTTTTAAGATTTTGCCTCTTACCCAGAAAGCCTTATACGGAACTGGCCCGAGCAACTTCCGAGCTAGAATTAAGTTCTATACCCCCTGGAAAAACCTGGCTCTGTCAACCTCTGTCTTGCCAGAGTTCCGCAGGTTAAGAAGGCAAGGTCTGGGGGCAGATCTTTCTCTCTCCTGGGCCCCTCTCTGTGGAATAAACTTCCTCTGGAACTCAGATGCATCGAGGCTACCCCCTTATTTCGGAAAAAGCTAAAAACTTGTCTCTCCTAGTCTCTAAGTCCTTCCCCTCATTCTTCCTCGGCTGACCCGCCTTCTGCATTAGCGCCAGGACACTCCTTGGAGTAACAGTTGCGCTCTAGAAATATTATACCTACATACATAATAAAAAACAAGTCCTGACAGAGGGGGAAGCTCTTGTATTCTGGTATGGACCAACAGGTGTGTCAAATGATAATATCTGTGTCTGTGGTGCCAGACCACTGGAGGTCCAGAATCGTCAGTGCCACTGACTACCGAGGACCCCTGCTCAAATCCGTGGGAACAAGTGAGTGCAGATTCTTGCACGTTGTATGATAATAACCAACTCTATGGTTGAAACAGTCAAATTAACGGCATTTGAGAAAATTGGGGGGAAAAATGTCATTTTTGGTATCCCAGACCAGCTAAAGATGGATAATGGCCCAGCTTTTCAGGGCGGTGAATTTTGTAGCTACACGTCCAGACTTGGGGTGAAACACCGCTAGATTATGCCCCGGTGGCCGTAGGCCAACTGAAAAGTAGAATGCTTCATGCACACGTTTAATAAAACTATGCAAATTGGGGTGGAGCAACTGCTGAATGTGGAGGTTGTGATCTATTAGTTTCTGAGAGTGCATTTCCAGACCCCCCACCAAATAACCACCTGCTCCCCAGAGATTCTGATGTTCAGGCGACAAGTGGGAGACATGTTGCCCTTTGACTTATCGTGGGTCCCTAACCCCTTATGATGACTCTGAAACCCAGCAAAGAAAGATGGACAATAGTTGGGCCAGCCGCTAGAGGGGGGCCAAGGCACCGACACAGAAGTTGGGGGACTGGGTTTTGATTAGGTACCCTGAATCCAGGCAGTAATTTCTGCACCCTATTTGAGCGCCAACTGTGGAGAGTTGTTGCCCTTAAGGGGACGACAGGCAAAGTGAAATCGGGTTGCTAGCAGGTGACCCGCAACACAATATTGTTCAAGAAGATACCAAGGCCTGAATCCCCCAGATGGTCGGTAGAGAGGATGTCAAAGTATGCCCAGACGTGAGTCCCTTGCTCACTGTGCCACTGGATTCAAGCTAGCCTGGCTGATGAGGGCTGTTAGCCCGAAACCGGTCCCAGGATGCTTGTTTCCGGTCCAGGGAAGACATGGCTTGGCAGTTCGGGCTGGACTGTTCCCATGAGGCACAAGGTCAAGACTGATTTGCATATAGCTGTGCCTGAACTAGGGTGGCGAAGTGAGCTAAAGAACGATGATGGATTCAACCCAGATCTGTGACTGGGGGTGAGTGTCTGAAAAGTTCCAGCGCTCCGTCCATCATCTCCTTGTGTTTGCTTTGTTTGCCCTAAGTTGGCAGGGTATGCCCAGACGTGGGTCCCTTGCTCACTTTGCCACTGGATTCAAGCTAGCCTGGCTGATGAGGGCTGTTAGCCCGAAACCGGTCCCAGGATGCTTGTTTCTGGTCCAGGGAAGACATGGCTTGGCAGTTCGGGCTGGACTGTTCCAATGAGGCACATGGTCAAGACTGATTTGCATATAGCTGTGTCTGAACTAGGGTGGCGAAGTGTGCTTAAGAACGATGATGGATTCAACCCAGATCTGTGACTGGGGGGTGAGTGTCTGAAAAGTTCCAGCGCTCCGTCCATCTTCTCCTTGTGTTTGCTTTGTTTGCCCTAAGTTGGCAGGGAATGCCCAGACGTGGATCCCTTTCTCATTTGCCACTGGATTCAAGCTAGCCTGGCTGATGTGGGCTGTTAGCCCGAAACCGGTCCCAGGATGCTTGTTTCCGGTCCAGGGAAGACATGGCTTGGCAGTTCGGGCTGGACTGTTCCCATGAGGCACAGGGTCAAGACTGATTTGCATATAGCTGTGTCTGAACTAGGGCGGCGAAGTGAGCTAAAGAAAGATGATAGATTCAACCCAGATCTGTGACTGGGGGTGAATGTCTGAAAAGTTCCAGCGCTCCGTCCATCATCTTCTTGTGTTTGCTTTGTTTGCCCTAAGTTGGCAGGGAATGCCCAGACGTGGGTCCCTTACTCACTTTGCCACTGGATTTAAGCTAGCCTGGCTGATGGGGCTGTTAGCCCGAAACCGGTCCCAGGGTGCTTGTTTCCGGTCCAGGGAAGACATGGCTTGGCAGTTTGGGCTGGACTGTTCCCATGAGGCACAGGGTCAAGACTGATTTGCATATAGCTGTGTCTGAACTAGGGTGGCAAATTGAGCTGAAGAACGATGATGGATTCAACCCAGATCTGTGACTGGGGGTGAGTGTCTGAAAAGTGCCAGCGCTCCGTCCATCATCTCCTTGTGTTTGTAAGGTATCGGGAGGACCAGGGTGACATAGATGTGTTAAGGTGAAACAATCAAGGGCACCCTGAACAACCACAATACGTGGGACCAGAGCAAGTGCCTGGTGATATCCTGAGGGGTTTGAGAGTCCTAGAAGGAGACCTCTGCCCCACTGACAAGCAGGAGACGTCTTCCCACATGCCCTGAGAAACTGGGTCAATATAATTGCTGTTGGAATTTCCCACCTTTGGCAATGTTACAAGTCTAAGCTTGGTGATGGTAGGTGCAGACCTTGCCAGAGTCATCCAATTTTGTTTGCTTGGAAATGTTGTTTGTTTGGGTGCAGGTTGATAAGGGATGTTATATATAGGTCGACAGGGTTGTGGCTTGATGACATCGGGAACACACTGACACGCACACTCAGGTGACTGGGCACAGTGTCCAGAGACAATAAATGGGAATGATCAGCACATAGGCCAGCTGTTACGACCCAACACCTGCATATGGTGTAGTGTTTGCACATTGCTGCACTGAGCCGCCAACCCCAGCGCCACTACACCACAGGTAGTGTCTCAGGTTATGGAACTGTTACAATTCTGGGTTGGCAGGAGGAGGAGAGTAGGTTGGTAAGGGGTTATAAGACATTTTAGTTTTTCATGGCTGGAAGGAATGGTACAGGTGCATACGAGAAAGTTATGGAATAGCATTATTTGTCACTCATGTGCTATCTGGTTGGCAGGTTGGTAAGTTTTAGGCAGGTTTTCGATCGCAAGGTTGGTCTCGAAACAGGTCGGGCAGATCAGTTTGTGGGAGGGACCAGGGTGTGGAATGGGGGAACTTGTGGATGTGATACAGCACCTTCAATAAGTTCAGCAGTGGTTGTTGGCCAGGAGGGCCAGAGTTATTACATTGTACTTATGAAGGGGGATGTTGGTTTGAGGAAGCACATTTGAGAGATGACATTTGGGCTGGGGGGTGATAGTTGGTAGATTGATATAAAATGTGTAGTGAGGTGTGAAAAGGGTCTGTAAGGCAGAGACCAGGTTGTTTTCATATGGCATACAGCTGTTTCATTAAAGCAGCATTTTCCACATAGATATAAAGGTGTGGTTCATGCATTGGCGCCATCTTGCTCAACTAGCCATCCTCTTTAAGTTCCTCCAAGTACTCCTTCTCACTGTTATCAACCTTAATCATGAGCGCAACATCCAATGCAGCTAAAAGGGCTCCAGTCCTCCCCATTGAGTGCTTTTGCTCGGGCTGCTGCAGCTTCAATGGATCACACACTTCTTTAGCTGTTGTGTGCTGAGCTGCAGTAGAGATGGCCCCCAACAAAGTATTCTGCAGGTCGTCCAAATTGCAGGGCATTAAAAAGCATAGGAACTGTGATCCTATGTGCAATAAGGATGGGCCAGAGAAGTGGCTAAAACCCCAAAATATTCTGCAACTATTTTGTTGATCTTTCACCTTCAGATAAATACATATAAAATATAGTGTACACCTTAAATGAAAAATAAATCCAAGTTAAATTAATCCATGGGAGGGGGGGCGTGGCTTGGCCGGCTGCAAGATGGCCGTACCTTGAGTGGGTTCTGCCGGCCAAGCCGTTCAATCCGCCACGATCCTGCGGACCCTGGGTGAACTGACCCTCCGCTTCACACTGCCTCGACTCCCTGCCTCCGGGGGCGGCGATCGGTCCCCCAGCTGACTCCCGACGCCGCACCGAGATCTGCCGCCATTTCCAGTCCCGGGCGCTGCTGCCGGGCCTACCTGGTGGTGTGTGGCTGGCGGCTGCGCCGGGCTCTGGTGGAGATGGGGGACTGCTGATGCCGGCCTGCCGGGACCGGGACCTCCTGCTGACGACTGCCTGCTGCCTCTTCTCACGGGTGGGTCTCGCTGCTGCTGGGGGCGTTCTGCGGCGGGGTTGGAGGTGCGTGCGTCGCACCGCGGGGCCCAGGCCTTCCCTCCCGCTATCTGGCGCCAGCCGGCGCCTGAAGTGCCCTTAGCCTCCCGCAGCTTGTTTGGGGCCCCACGACGTGGGCGGCGCGCTCCCCGCGCTTTCCCGCTGCCTTTTGCCTCTGCGCGCACGGGCCTGCCGGGGTGCTCTCTGCTGGCGGCCGCGCTGGTTTAGGCCTCGTTGCGGCCTTCCTCGCTCCCGCGCGCTGAGGGGCCTGCCTCCGCCATCCTGCACGTCACGCTCTCTGCATCGGCTCACACTAGCCGTCTGGACCGGCCGACCTGCTTTGGTGCCCTGCTTGCCTGCTGCTGCGTGTGGCGGCGCCCACCTACTCTCCTAGCCCTTCCACTCATCAGTGGGCACGCCTGCGGCTCTGGGGCCCAGAACTGCGCTGGCCTCCTGGGGCCCTACTCACACCGGCCTGCGATTGGGGATCGCCTCTCCCTCCCCTGGCCCATCTGATTCCGGCCCTGCTCGGCTCCTTCACTCGACGTGCTGCAGGCGCCTGCTGCTGTCTCTCCAGCTACGACCCGGCCTGCAGGACCTGGCACCCCGCCTCCTCCTCCTTGGACCTATATGATCGTTCCGGACTCTGGTCGGACGCTGTTCCCCCTGGCCGGCCCAGTTCATCGCCCAACGCCTCTCCTGCTCCGGCCTTCCCCTTGGGCCTTGTGACTGCTACATCCTCTGGTGCTCATTCTCGGCCATAGCTCCTCTTGCTGGCTCCTGCCTCCTCTAACGCCGCACCTCCGCTTCTAGCTCCTCGGCGGTGAGGGTGGCGGGCTTGTGTGGGACATGGCGGCCCGACCATGGGGAAGGCAGACCCCAAGCAGCCTAAGCTGGCCTTCGACCAACGCAGGCAAACACGACAGGATGGGGCGGCCCTGAACACTGGCGAGCCTGCAACCCATCCCGAAGCCGGTCCGACCCGAGAGGACGACCTTAAAGCCATCATGCTAGATGTGAAGGCCACTGTCACTGGCATCGCCACCCAGCTCGATCAATTATCCGCCCGTCTGGACACTGTCAAGGCCCGGGTGGACTCGCACGACGCACAGCTGACCCACGTGGAGGCGAGGGTGTCCGATGTTGAAGACGCCGCGACTCAGGATCACCATAAACTTCTCCAAATGGACAAGGTTCAAGAGCTCATCAAGAACAAGAATGAGGATTTGGAGGCGCCCTCCCGCAGAAGTAACCTCTGCATCACGGGCGTGCCCGAATCCTCCAACATCTCCAAAATGGAGGACTTTGTTGAGCAGCTTATCCGGGACCTATTTGGTGAGGTTCTTTCCCCTGTCTTCATTGTTGAGCATGCCCATTACTCTCTGAGGCCCCGGCCCGCTCCCGGCCTGCCTGCTCGTCCTATCATCGCCAAATTACTAAAGTTTCGGGACCGGGATGCCGTTCTGCGGGCAGCCAGGGAGAAGGGTGAAATTCGGCATCAGGGGAACTCTATATCCTTTTACCCTGATTATACGATGGCGGTGCAGGCTGCCCGTCGTGAATTCCTCCCGGCCAAACGACTGCTGCAGAAACATGACATCTCCTACTCCCTGGCGTACCCGGCCAAGCTGCGAGTCAGGCAGGGCTCACAAGTGCACGTCTTCACGGAGCCGAAGGCAGTACTGGCCCACGCGAAAAAGCTGGACAAACCACAGCGTTCCACGCCTTCCAGCTCCCAGACGGCTGCCGACGGCGATCTGAGTGACAATTACTGATGGTAGCCCTCTCTCCTGGACGCCTGTTGCTTGCGCCTCATGGCACAGCGTTGCCTGTTCTGGCCGCAGCGCCCTCTGCTCTTGCAGCCATTCCTGCCCCCGCCAGCATCTGACGCTCTCCTGTTCCCCGGCATGTGGGCCCGGTGGTTTACCCTCGTTGAAGAGGCACCCACTGCTCCTAATATGCCAGTTCTACACTCCCTTCTGCCTTTACGCAGTAACTATTGACTCCTGCTCTGGACAATCCATTATCTTGTTCGCGTCCCTTTGATGTGCCCTGGTATATGAGGCGCCCTGTTGGCCTCCTATTTCTTCACTCACTGTCCGCGATCATCCGCGGCTTGGCCACCCTGTCCTACTGGCAGGGGTGTTCGCTGAGCAGAGCCATGCCTCCACGGGATAATTCCCTCCATCTTTGACTTTGTTCTTCCCCTTCCTAGTTGGGGTTTCCCAGGGTGGGTGGGGATGGTCTCTCAACCTGATTGGGGGGTTGGTGTGGGTGGGGTTCATTGGGTATGTTGCCTCCTTTCCGAGGCCTCTTGTTTGTCTCGTTCTATGACTTTTTCTGTACCATGTTAATTGCTACACTGTCTTCTGCACTGCACATCCCTTCTCAATCACATCTGGCTCCCACTCCACATCTGTCCTCATCCGCCACTCACCTTCATGGCATAGCGATATGACGGCCACCACGCTCTGGACTTGGAACGTCCGCGGTCTCAATGACCATCGGAAGGCCCGCCTAGTACATGCCCACTTCATCCAACATAAGGTTGACATTTGTTTCCTCCAGGAAACCCACCTATTACCCGCTACTGCCTCTAGGCTTCACTCTAGACATTGGGACAAAATTCACTCCTCCTTCTACTCCTGTTACTCTCGCGGGGTATCCATCCTCATACGCAGAGGGCTTCCCTGGCACACATCCCAGGTTATTGCGGATCCTGAGGGGCGCTTCGTCATCCTGCTTGGCACTCTCCTGGCCCAACCCCTGATCCTAGCAGCGATCTATGGCCCCAACTCTGATGACCCTGAATTCTTTGTGCAAGTGTGGCGACACATCTCTTCCCTGGGACCTGCCGCGCTGCTTTGGGGGGGCGATTTCAACATTACACCTTCAGCCACCCTTGATCGCTCTGAGCCCCGCGCTCTACATCTCTCCTGCATTCCATACTATCCGACAACTCCCTGCTTGACGCGTGGCGGCACACCCACCCGGAAGCGCGCGAAGGCACATGCGTTACAGGCTCTTTAGGCTGCTGGTCCCGCCTGGACTTCTGGATCACTACTCAGGACGCTTTCGCGTGGGTCACCTCTGTAGAGCACATGGCGCGTACCCTTTCTGACCACGCTCCCGTCCGCCTTAGCTTGCTCCCCCCGTGGCGCATGTTTGCATGGCGGCTGCCCCCCAATGCGCTCTGCGACTCGGTGTTTTGCGACGAGATCCAAACCGCAATCGCAAATTATTTTGATCTTAACGCCGGCTCCGTTGACTCCCCTTCCACACTTTGGGAAGGTTTCAAGGTGGTGATTCGGGGCGAATGTATCTCCAAGCAGGCTGGTGTCCTGCGCTCTATTCGTGGCGCCCTTGAACGCTTGGAGGGAGAAATCAAGGCTCTTGACTCTTTACATTCTCTTAGCCCCAATCCCGACATCCTTGCGCAGCTCCGGGGTAAACTTTCAGATTTTAATGATGAGGCCGATAGGGAACTTTCCTTTCTGGGTAGGGAGGCGAGGGCGCATCGCTTTGGTGAGGGGGATCGCCCGGGTAAGACTTTAGCCAATCTCCTACGACGGCCTCATGCCGCCTCTTATATCACTGCGTTCCAGGACGGGGGCCCGGAACGAACAACCTCTCCTGATGAGGTGGTGACCAGGTTCACCGCCTTTTATTCTCAACTCTACACCGCTGGGATTGTTCCTTCGCGTGACATCCTTGACCAATATTTCGACACTCTTGAGCTCCTCTGGCTGGGTAACAGCCATCGGGAGTACCTCGACGAACCCTTTTCTAAGGAGGAGATCCTGGCAGCCATTAATAGCCTGCCTGGCGATAAAGCTCCGGGTTCCGACGGTTTACCTGCGTCCTTTTACAAAGCCTTCGCGCCCCTTCTCGTTCCGCACCTTGCCGCTATGTATAATGACTCCTTCGAGTGCGGCCACTTCCCTCCGTCACTTCGCGAGGCCCTGCTAACACTGCTCCTGAAACCGGACAAATCCCCCGAGCTCCTTGACTCTTACCGCCCGTTATCTCTCATCAACACCGACAATAAGATTTTCGCCAAGTTGCTGGCCTCCCACCTTCTACCTCTCATGCCCCTGATAACTCGCCCAGACCAGTCCGGTTTCATACCTGGTCGTGCCACGTCGCATAATCTCCGAACTATATTCGCTGTTCTCCACCAAATCAAACCCGCTCTTCCGGCCATGGCTGCCCTTTTAGACGCAACCAAAGCCTTTGACACTCTTGAGTGGCCCTTCCTCTTTTACCTTCTCCCTCGCTTAGGCTTCAGCTCGGTATTTCTGCGCAAAGTCCATCTTCTCTATTCTCTCCCTACAGCTCGCCTTCGGATCAATGGTCAGATCTCGGAGCCCATCCCCGTTTCTAGGGGCACGAGGCAGGGGTGCCCACGCTCACCCATGCTCTTCGCTGTAGCTATGGAGCCCCTTGCCGCTAGGCTCCAGCAGCATCACACCCAGAGGGGTCATGGCTTTGCGGCCCGAGCCTTGGTCGTCTCCATGTACGCGGACAACGTTACACTCTTTGTCCGCAACCCCCAAGAAAATCTCGGCCCCATGGTCCGTGAGGTGGTGCGCTTCGGGGGCTTGTCTGGTATCCAGGTTAACTGGGGTAGGTCTATTCTCTTTCCTCTGACAGACGCCACTGTCCCCTTCACTCCGGACTATCCGTTTGTGTGGGCATCGGGGCCCACCAGATATCTGGGCGTTTGGCTCAGCAGGAACGTGGACGAACTCTGGAGGGCAAATTTCGGCCGGGCGGTTGACTGGCTGGAAGCTAAGATCCCCCTCTGGCGGCGCTTGCCCCTATCCTTGGCGGGGCGCATAGCCATCGCCAAGATGGTGGTGCTCCCGAAGTTTTTATACCTGTTCCTGAATATCCCCATCCCTCTCACGGCTCATTTTTTTCGTACACTTCGCTCCCTCATTCTCTCTCTCGTCTGGGCTGGGCGTCAGCCTAGAATTGCATATGATATTCTCACACTCCCCTTATCGTGCGGCGGGCTTGGGTGCCCTGGATTTCAAATTATACGCCCTTAGTGCCCAAGCCAGCTTCCTTCACTTCTGGCTACATCCGACGCCTTTTCAGCCTCACGTGGCGGTGGAGGCTGATCTAGCGGCCCCGTCGCCACTCCGGACAGCTATCTTTGCCCCCGCAAAACCCCCGCGCGGAGAGATCGACACGGTGGAGACCCTGCGCTGGGCCTGGGACGGTCTTCGGAGCTACTCTGGCTCCAGCTTGCTCTCCGCCATGCCCATTGCATACAACCCGGTATTCCCTTCACTACAAACGGCCGGGATGGTAAAACGCGCGACTTGCCTGGGGCTGTCCACGTTGTCGGACCTCTACCCTGCCGGTGGTTTCTTTTCTCTTACAGCCGAGTCCGGCCCCATGGACACTCTGCTCTATTACCAACTTAGAGCGTCCTGCCGGGAGCTGCACCCCACGTTTCCCCAGCCCCCTCCTTCGATGGCTGCCCTCGACCTTGCATACACTTCCACCTCCCCCCGCAAGCTGGTCTCCAGACTTTATGCCCTTACGCTGGCGGCATCCCCGATTTCCGCTGACCGCGCCCGCGCTGCTTGGAGCGAGGACCTAGGCTTGATCTCTCTCAGGAGGTCTGGCTGTATTGTTGCAAGCAGACCAAACGTCTGTCCCCTAACTACCGCCTGCGCCTCATACATTTTAAATATCTGCATAGACTACCGCTCCCCTGCTCAGCTGCATAGCAGAGGCCTCGCCTCTAGCGATAGATGTCTCCGATGCACTGCCCCGCTGCCGACTTTTCTCATCTCGCCTGCTGTGCCCCAAGGTTTCTGCATATTGGCGCGATGTGTGCACCGCCATCACTGAGATCACCTCCACGCCTGTCACGCCAGACTCACTGATCTGCCTCTTAGGCTATGTGAAACATTGTCCTGACGCCTCCCGCCGGCTCACCGCTATGCTGCTCGTTCTCGCACGACGCAGGGTCGCCATGCATTGGGGTCGGAGACCCGCACCAAAGGTCAGCGCTTGGCTTGAGGATGCTGCGCGTTGTCAGACGCTTCTGCCCGAATTCTGGGATTTGACGCCGGCAACTTGCCGGCCGCTTGACATCTGGGGTCCCCTCTCCCGCGCTCCCTGCCGGCTCATTGCCCGCGGCGGCCGCCGGTGTTGGCTCATAGAGGATTGCTTCCCCACCTCTGCGCACTGCTGGTTCTCTGCGGCCTCTCCCGCCAGCACTTTGCCTCTCCTGGGCGCTCCTCCATGTCCTTCCTGCTCCATCTCCCGTCACTCCCTCCCGTGTACTGTTGTGGGCTACTAATGTACAATTGTTCCTATGATGTATGTAACAGATGTGGTCTTTCCTCTTTATCTGCGGTATCCCCGCCTGCTTACCTTGTAACTTGATGTGCAAGTTTCTCAATAAAGGTCTTTGAAAAATGTTTTTTTTTAAATTAATCCGTGGGAAATGCATGCTTTTATGTTACTTCAGCTGAACTGGTTAATGTGATCACTGCAGATGTGTGTATGTGTGTGTGTGTGTGTAACCAGAGAATCACAGATCTGAATCCTGGTTGGTGCACTGGAAAATAATGATGTGTATCCATCGTGCTTCGAGGTCCCAGCCTGCGACTGAAAGCACTGTGAATATGCAAGTCACATTTTAAAACTGTTTTACATACAGTATAAAAAAGGCTACTGCAAAATGTGCAGAGAGACGTAAAGTCTGATTTATAGTTTGGCAGACATGTTACTCCATCACAAACGAGATAGCTCATCTACCCTATTACAAGTGCCATTGGATATACCGTACTTGCAATAAGGCAGACAGGATATCGGTCAGGTCTGTGATGAAGTAAACAAATTCTAAATCAGACCCTTAGTGTTTAAGAACAAGCATTTGCAATGCAATAGGTCTCACATTGCTGAAAGTTTGAGCTATTGGCATTGCATACGCCAATAGCTCAAACTTTCAGTAATGCGCGAGCTATTGCATTTCAAAGCAATCGCGGCACTCGTGCTTCAGCTGTAAACATCCTAACCTAAAGTGCAGGTGCCGTGATTGAAAGAAAAGTAAACTAGAAAAAAATGGCGCCCACACACTTTTTCTCTTTATTTACTTTTTTTTTCTACAAATCGGGGCACTCACGCTTTAGCGCTAAACATCTTAAGTTAAAGCGCAGGTGCCGCGATTGGTTCAAAATGTAAAGAAATTGAACAAAATATATTTTTTTCTATTCCTTTACTTTTGAGGCAATTGCGGCACCCGCGCTTTAGCTTAAGATGTTTAACGATAAAGTGTGAGTGCCGCGATTATAACCAAAGTAAATAAAGAGAAAACAAGCGGCAGGAAAGCATGTGGTGCCTGCAGGACTAAAAACTCATTAAAGAAAATAGTGCTTAAAGAGTTAAAAAGACTGTACCGAAGTAAAGGGGCCAGTAGCCATGGGAGGTTACAAATGAAGACAAGGCAGTGCTAAGGAGGGACTAACAAGCCTATTAAGGAATCGGAAGCCAGCATTTACGACGGACAAAGACAGAAGCCAATGAAAAATATGGGCTGGGAAGTGGGCGTGGCTTCTCTCACGTACTGGACTACAACAGATCGCCAGAGCAGCGCTTGCGCGATGGCTCAGGTTCCACCTAAAAAACAAGTATGTTAAAAATATATAATTTTGGTACTATGCAATCAGACTGTACGAGTGCAACCTTTTTTTGCTATCAGATGCAGTCCAGAACTCAGCTGATAACACCTTAACATTGCCTCTATAAAGAATCAAACATTTTACCATATAGCCTCAAATGACTGCACCAATTAAAGCCATATATTGTCAGCCTATTGATATGCTGATTAAACAATTGCACACGTATACATTTCTTCCAGGTAGCAGGCACCCTAGTGAGAAGGCTTGTTTCTTATTTTGCTATCTGCCTGTACCTTAGCTTCATAGAACAGGAGGACCCTCCCTTCCCTTTCAGCCAGAGGCACATGAAGATCAACACTACCTATTCTGGAATGGTTGTATTTTAACCAAAAGTATGGGAACTGTTATTGTAATAATTAAAAAAGATTGGAAACATAATTGCCAATATTTCCCGTCCACTTCAACCACTGAAGTCATCCAAAAGCGATTTACAGGTATAGGAGGCATTGTTTAATTTTTCAATGCTTCTCATGTCTCATGGTGATGCTCTTTAAGTGCCTAATCAGCCCCTTTGCACGTGCTATAAAAGACATGGGCACAAATTGGGAACTGAGTGAAGCGGAAATCCCTGTGTAATTCCATTCCAAGCAAATATTAGCGGTCCAGTGTTCCTGCACACATATTTACTGTGTGCAGGAACAACAATCCCGATTTAAGCGGCCAGAAAATACAGCAGGTAAAATCACTGTGTGGTAAGGCTGCTTTTGATCCCGGATCCCTTCCACGACCCCTGCCCAACACTCAGACAAGGCATGGGGGGAGCATTGCATGCTCCTCCTTGCTGGTCAACATTCTCCACTCTTCTTTCACTCTCCTCACCCCCTTCCATCACTCCCATGTTAACAGTCTCCTGCACACTTTACCACCTGCTCATAGCAGGTGGTAAATGTGTGTGTTAATTCCAGCAAAAAAGAGAATACCATGCTGTATACTAGCAGATAAATGTGGGTGAGCCCAATAATTCCCCATTCCATAGGATGCAAATCATAATATCCTGTTTGACTTGTCGTGACTTTGAGGACATTTGAGAGATTCTCTGAGGGTTGCAGTGAGCTGCACTGGCTGCCCTTTTACAGTGCTCTGCTTTGCTCACCAACCCAATTAGGAAACAGGCCACATGCTGCTTATATGTTTGCCTCCAAGTGTAATAAGAAAATGGTCAAAGTAGCAACAATTTTATAAAAAGGAACGGAAAATAACAGCATTCACAAAGAAATTAACAAATAGATTGGCATCAAATGCAATTCTTATTCAAAGCAGTGATCGCTTTGGCAACACAGTTGCTCATAGATCCAGTAAAATGATTATATATTACAGTGCTCTTGGTGCGGAGAAGGAAAGGTACTGGGTTGGGGTTGAGGTGAGTGAGTGAGTGAAGGTAGTGGACAAGGAAAAGGTAGTGTGACATATATACATCAATTATACATGGCGTAACCTATCCTGGCCTCAATTAGGTCAATTGTTCCTATCTATCCACATAACCCTATCCGACATAAGTTAATGAGAGATCTGTCGTCTGGGCTTGTGAAGAAAGTGTCAACGTTTCGACCCCTAGGGAGGTGGGTGAATTCGGTCCCCAAGGTGGGGTCTTCATCAGGACAAGGGTGAAAAGAGTACTCAGAAAAGAACAGCAGGGTTGCTCCGCTGTATATTCAGAAGAAGTCGGCTCAAGGGAGCTCGCTTATTGCTAGTAAGAGATACAATCTCCGTTAACTCGACTGTGGGTCACGCTGGTACACGCAGTCGGTGGTCAAATCCAAATAACTCTCCGGCGGCACTCTGGCTCTAGCGATCATTTAATTTCGGCACGTCTCTGCTGTTATTAGTATCCTGATTTAGAAAGGCTCAGTATGGGGGTAGATGGGTATGTCCCTCTTTTTTGTTGCATTCTCAATTTGAAAAGCATACTGTCTTAGCCTGCGCAAAATAGAGGACCGTTCTGTCTTCAGGAAGGCTCATAAAATGCATCTATTTTATTGATTATCTGCATATCTTTTCTGATGTTGTTAGTCAGTTCAGCACCAAGAGATCTTAGAGCTTTCATAGCACATATAAGTACCAACTCAACTCATGACATGCTGCTATAGGTTTTCAATATATTTAGTGGGTGCCTTTAAGAACTAAACGCAGGGCTAATCACAATTTTAGAATAAACTGAGCAGAAAGGATGGGGTTGCAGCTCTTTTCCTTTGGTGATGGAGTATTGTCATCTGAGAGATAACTCAGGTATCTGAAGGGTAAACTATCAGCAGACAGAGAGATCAGCTATGTGAAGCCTTAACATAAAAGTTATGTCTAACCTGAGGCATACTTCTGCTACTTAAAGCAAGTGCCTGTATGTTATGTTTCAAGGTGCACTGTAAGGCATATGTAGAATTTGCTTTAACAAATGCCTTTTGTAGTTTTTCTCTGCGATAGTGTCTATGCAGAGGAACTACACAATCACTCCTCTAGTTTAGGCATTGCATGGCTGTGTCCTGCCTCTTCAAACTAGTGTGGTTTGGCAACAAAATGCTTGTGAGGCCTTTTTCAGCTGTCAAAATAAGCCTGGGTCTGCCAAAAGCATCATAACTCTAATATTGTGTATAATAGGTTACAAATGCAAAAGCATTGCACAATGAAAACATTACTTTGTCATTGTAGAACTGGAACAAGTGCACAAACTAGTAACCAAGTTGTGTACCTGATGTCCCTCCTGTCCCCCAGCCAGGGTTTTCCCCTTTCCTACCCAGGCCAGGCTAGTTCCTATAATTAGTATAAACATGCAGGAACAACCATTATACAGAATATAGTCATTCTTCTCAAAGGATTTTTGGAGAAAATTGTAACAGATGTTGCATTTTATAATGGGCATTGCCCCAGCAACATTTCAAAACAAAATTAATATTTTAGTGGATTTGACACTTTAAGAGCTGGGGGCTTCAGAACAGAAATAAAAACATTGTTGCTGTTAATATAACATATGCTATTAATGGGAGCTATTATGGTTTCTGTTGGGGTGCCCTCTTTGCAGGACATTGCCCACCAGCAACACATCATATGTGCTTAAAGAAATACTTGTATCCTTTACATGCCCAAACACCATTTGTTGCAAAATTATTTCAAGGCCACTGTTTTTTGCCAGTTCTTTTGGCCTGGTGGCTTCTAGTATTGATTAAGCTCAGTCGTCTCATATGAGAACTGCTCAGTGTGGGGTGCTGAAAACAATTAATGTTAATTTTAAAGGTGCAGATAACACAGATAATTAACGTGTGGTAAACCTGCCAACTGATTAACAATTACTTATTCAATCTTATCAGAAATGGAAGATGCACTAGAAATCAAACCTGAGACTTGCCAGTCACATATTTCAAAATCAGATGTGTCAACCCACTAAGCTCAATATTCCTGGTCGTGTGCGGCCTCAAACAAGCATATGTTGCAATCAGTGGCGTAATGAAACTTGAGGGGGCCCTCCTGCAAAGTGCATGGAGGGGGCCCCCAAGCTCGAGACCCAGTCAGGAGGTCTCAGGCCTGCCCGTGAACAGTGCCAGAGGGACCCCCTGGAGCTCTGGGCCCCCCGCACCACAGGGATTGCAGGGGGCTATTGTTACGCCACTGGTTGCAATGTCCCAATGAGCAGACTCGAAACATGCCTTTGGTCAATAGTCAGACAGGAGCGTCTTTCTAACGAGGGTATTAGAAATATTTCATGAGCTCATTGTCCTTTAACAGAAGGAATTTTTGAAGAATTGGCAAAAAGGGTTGTCATCTTAAAACCTGCTTTTCAGTTGTCAAATCACTAATTCCCATTTACAAAGACCTAAGTCAGTAGCCTCTAAACATTGTCAA
The DNA here is from genome assembly GCA_963921515.1 of Calotriton arnoldi. Lineage (NCBI taxonomy): Eukaryota > Metazoa > Chordata > Amphibia > Caudata > Salamandridae > Calotriton > Calotriton arnoldi. The sequence continues at coordinate 215,096 of CAWUFW010000307.1, forward strand.
GCCCACTAAAACGTGTCTGTTGCAATCATATGCATGGGTGTAGGAAGTGTGGGGGATGCGGGGGATTTATTCTCCCCTCCAGATTTTAGAGTGGGGGAACACGGGGACAAGGGTGGGGGGATGAGGGGGAGAAAAGAATCGTTCCGCTCATTTCTATGAATGGCAGTGCATTAACATGTGAAAGCTCTATCTATTAAGACCTTGCTCTTGACCTGCTGACCAGCAATCACCTAAAAAGCACATTCAAAGCATCCTGTTACAGCTACCTGCAGCCTGCACCTGTGAGAGCAAAGGGATAGGAGAAGAAACCTGCATTTGCTGTCTGCAATCAGCCCACGTCTATTGAGGAGGGCCAGGATCTTCATGCACCACCTGATGTCTTGCTGGCTGGCTCAGGATCATTTAGCACCCCAACTTTTTCTCAGCACTACCCTACCTGCAATTTGAAGACAAGCATGCAGGGCATCGAGGATGCTGCAGCCCAGATAGATAGTGTTGGTCTGCAGGAGAAGAGAATGGTGCATGAATCTGGAACAACAGATGAGGTGATTGGGGGAGTTTTATGAATAACTTAAGAATCACTTTATTAAACAGTAGCCTTGTCAAAAAGGAGTGAAGGGCATCAGGCCTATTTTAAATGGGAATCAGGCATCAGTCCCCAGCAGTGCAATGACCAAAGCACCATCTCTGACAAAATGGGACAGCAAGTTAAATGCTCCCTGCTAACATCTGTTATTGACCTGAAGACATTGTTAGTTACCATCCTAGCACGGCCAACTCCGTTCTTTTTTTCTATCTTTGTTGTGGGGGGTAACCTACCCCCAAATACTGCCCTTTCCATTTAAACCCTTTACCTCTTCCTTCCCCTGAACCCCAAAACCTTTGTTTTTACTTCTACCCACTGCTGAACCCCCACAAAACCTTATACCCTTTACCTTAACCCTCCCCTAAACACTAAAAAGCCGTTACCTCCCCTTACCTCTACCCACACCAGAATCCAACAAGCCCTTACCTCACTTTACCTCTAACTGATCCTGAGCTCTAAAAAAAACCCTACATCCCTTTCCCTCTACCCGCCCCTGAACTGCAGAAACACCTTACCTCCCTTTACCCCAACCGCGACAGAACCCTAAAAATCCCTTACCTGTCTTTACCTTCACCCATTTGTGAATCCTAACACCCCCTTGGCACCCTTTACCTCTTCCCTCCTCTAAACCTCAAACTCCTTACCTCCCTTTAACTCCATCCACCCCTGAACCTTATAAAACACTTACCTCTACCCACCTACTCACCCCTGAACCCTAAAATCCTCTTGGCACCCTTTACCTCTTTCCTCCCCTGAACCTTAAAAACCCCTTACCTCCCTTTACTTCTATTCACCCCTGAACCATAGAAATCCCTTGACTCCCTTTACCTCGACTGAACCCTAAAAAATCCCTTACCTCTCTTTATCTCTACCCACCCCATAACCCTAAAATCCTCTTAGAGCTCTTGACCTCTTCCCTCCTCTGAACCTCAAAAACACCTTACCTCCTTTTACCTATTCCTGAACCTTAAAAAATCCTTACCTCCTTTTAGCTTTACTCGCCTCTGAACCCTAACATCCCCTTGCCTCTCTCTACCCCTAACTTGAACCCTAAAAAACCCTTATCTCCTTTTACCTCTACTCAATCCTAAACTCTAAAACTGTAAAAAGCCCTTACATCCTTTATCTTTACCCACCCCTAGACCTTAGAAAACCCTTACTTCTCTTTACTTCATAGCAGCAGGTAACAAGGCTGCGCGTATTGACATGACCAACTGTAGTTTCAAGAATTAATTGTGTTTTTAAATTGTTTTAGAATCGCCGGATTGAAGTCCTTTTTAGTACCAATGTCTTTTAGCTCTTAGCTTAGTCTTACCTTGGTCTCATTTGAACACTTCACCAAGTCGTGTTCGTGCCCGATACGTCCTGGTCCGCCGCGGCTGATAGTGCCGATTAAGCGGAGGGCGGGGCTTGAAGCTTCCTGATACACTTCCGCCGAAGGTAGCGGTCTAGTGGCGCGACTATCGCGCATACAAAGGCAGACGAAAGTGAGGGCGCAAGAGATAGCAGCAGGTAACAAGGCTGCGCGTATTGATATGATCAACTGTAGTTTCAAGAATTAATTGTGTTTTTAAATTGTTTTAGAATCGCCGGATTGAAGTCCTTTTTAGTACCAATGTCTTTTAGCTCTTAGCTTAGTCTTACCTTGGTCTCATTTGAACACTTCACCAAGTCGTGTTCGTGCCCGATACGTCCTGGTCCGCCGCGGCTGATAGTGCCGATTGAGCGGAGGGCGGGGCTTGAAGCTTCCTGATACACTTCCGCCGAAGGTAGCGGTCTAGTGGCACGACTATCGCGCATACAAAGGTAGATAACAGCAAGGACGCGCAGCGGATGCGCGCAGCGGGCGCGCCGCCGGCGCGCCAAAGGCAAGCCCGTCTGCGCCCGTCCCCGTCCTACCGGGGTCAGGGGCCGAAAATGCTGCCCATTTTTCTCTAGGCAGCAAAGTACGGTACTCCAGCAGCCAACTTAGGCAACTAGAACCAAAGTTACCGTCAAACTGCAGACATAGACTAGACATAGATCAAGAAATAAAGAAGTGTGCATATTGCTCGTTTAAACTAAACCCTACTATTAAACAGAATATAAAACAGGCAACCCATGAACTGAAATGCCTACTTATAAATTGCAGGTCACTGAGTAAGCATAAAATTGAAATATATGAATGCATCTTAGAGAGAGACCCAGATGTCCTGTTCATTACTGAAACATGGTTACAGGAATCCTCTGCGCCCGACATATTACAAGCACTCCCATCTGAATATGGGATCCTTAGAGTGGATCGCATTAAGAAGAAGGGAGGAGGTATAGCTATAATTTATAAACTGGCACTTAGCTGTACAATGACGAAGACGGACATAGATGATTGTGAAGCGGCCCTATTTACAATAAAACCTAATGATAAACAAACCATAAACGGTTATTTGATCTATAGACCTCCAGGGACAAGTACAGACTTTAGCCAGAGCCTTCTGGAAAGTTTAATCCAACCAGCACTGTACCATGGCAACTTGATTGTTTTGGGAGATCTAAATTTACACTTTGACAATAAAACGTGCAAAGAAGCACAATCTCTGTGCCAGGAGCTTGCGGGGCTTCAACTAGAACTTAAGTCTACACACGCGACACATCAATTAGGACACCTATTAGACCCCATCTTTTCTAATTGCCAAGAGCTATCAGTTAAACATCCAATAGCGGTTCCATGGTCAGACCACTATCTTGTGACGTTCCACATCCCGCAATTAAGGCCACCCACAAAAAGAGAGCCACCATCTAACAACAGGCGTAGGAAATGGGCAAAATTTAACGAGAGCAATTTCACCCAGGCCCTACTAGCAAATAATCCTATCCTAGGCAGTAACATCAACGAATCAAGCCAAGGAGTAGATAAATGGATTACGGACGCATTAGATGTGGCAGCACCATGGACCAATAGCACTCCACAAAGGCAAACAAAGAGCGCGCCGTGGTTTAACGAAGCTTTACGGCTGGCCAGGAAGGCATGCAAAAGGCAGGAACGAAAATGGAGGGCCGGTTTCTTGGACTTAGAGAAAGTGGCATATAGAGTTAAGCTTAGACAGTATCATTCACTTATAAAGAAAACTCTTGTGACCTACTATTCAGAAAGAATTGAGACAGCAGAAAGTTCATCAAGGGAACTATTTAGTATATTTAAAGAGTTATCCTCATTAGAAAGAACAACAACTCCAACGTCTGGTTCGGAAGAGTCATGCAATGAGATTGCAGAGTTCTTTGCTGAAAAAGTATCTAAAATCTATGATACTTTTTCTGAGGATGCTCGGAATGGCTGCATACAACAAAAAGAACAAATACAGGATTGGGGTGAAAACAGTATTCGACAATTTCTTACTCCCCCTTTAGAAGATTTGAAAAAGATAGTACAAAGCATAAGATCAGGCTCCCCAAACGATCCAGCTATTCCTACAGTGATTGGTGCAGGACTAGGGGTAATACTGCCCTATATCCAACAACTGCTGGACACCTCCTTTCAGGAAGGTCAGCTACCCGATAGGTGGAAGCGAGCAATGGTGCGCCCACTGAAGAAAAAACCCACAGGGGATGGGAATCTATTCGCAAATCTGCGTCCGGTCTCATTGCTACCATATTTTTCCAAAATTGCGGAAAAAGTGGTTAATATACACCTTGAGGGACACATAAAGAAAAATAAATTACTACATCCCACCCAATCTGGTTTTAGACCAACTTATTCAACAGAGACAGCTCTGCTTTTTGCTACTGAGACGATACGGAAGAGAGTGGACGAAGGGTTGACAACTGCGCTGGTCTTATTAGACTTGAGCGCAGCTTTTGATACGGTGTCACATAAGCTGCTTATACACCGTCTCAGAAGAGGGGGTGTGGTGGGGGCTGCGTTGGATTGGATGGTATCTTATTTACAGGATCGCAGCTTTCAAGTGATACAATCTGCGTACACATCTAAACCCATTACCTTGGCACAGGGGTGCCGCAGGGCTCAATTTTGAGCCCAACTCTCTTCAATCTATATGTCGCACCCTGGCCGATATTGTAGAAAAACATGGAGTCTCAATCGTGTCGTACGCAGATGACACTCAGCTAATGGTCACTTTGGCTCCCAATTCACCTCAAGCAGCTAACAGTTTTGCAGACTGCCTGAAAGACCTGGCAGGGTGGATGTCAGATAACTGCCTAAGTCTAAATGGCAGTAAGACAGAGGTATTAATAGTAGGAAATTCCCCCTGTATATGGTCGCCGGCTTGGTGGCCAACTATGCTAGGACCAGCTCCGTCTCCGAAGACTGAGGTGAAAAATCTGGGAGTATGGATGGACTCTAAACTATCCTTCGATGCCCAGATTAAAAGAACGAGAGGGAAATGTTTCGGAATCCTGAAGATCCTCAGGAAAACCCTGGACATTCTTCCTATTTCTGCCAGAAAAACTTTGATCCATGCTCTGGTCACGACAAGACTGGATTACGGGAATGTGTTGCTCTTGGGCGCAACTAAAAAGGGTCTTCAGAAACTGCAATCCATCCAGAATGCAGCTGCCCGTCTGGCTCTGAACCTGCCGAGAAGGGCACCTTCTAAGAATGCATTGGAAACACTGCATTGGTTGCCTGTTCAGAAACGGAGTATGTTCAAGGCACTGTGTTTTGGTCATCGTATTCTGCAGAAAAACGGCCCTACATACCTGCACAACTTACTTCTACCATATAAGATGGAACGCCAGTTAAGATCTACTGGGGCACATCAGGTCAAAGTCCCAAGGATAAAAAGAGCACGCATGGGTGCACGCTCTTACAGCTATCTGGCAGCTAAGAGCTGGAATGAGATTCCCGTGTCCCTTTGGGAGGAACAATCACAGAAAGTTTTTCGCAAAAAACTAAAAACATGGCTTTTTACACAGTAGATAAGAGCCTGATTTGAACTGCAGGAAAATGATTCTTGGAATTGTCAGTGGAAGGATATAGCGCGGGGACACACCAGTTGGTGTAACCAGGCGCTTTATAAACCAAAAAACTCAAACTCAAACTTCTACCCACCCCTGAACCTTAAAAACCCATTAGCTCCATTTACATCTACCCGCCCCAGAACTTACAAATCCCTTACCTCCCTTTACTCCTAACCACCCCTGAACCCTAAAACTCCTTACCTGCCTTTCCCTCCACCCACCCTAGAACCCTAAAAACGCCTTTCCTCCTTTTACCTTCACCCACCCCTAAAAGTCCCTTACCTCCCTTTACCTCGACCAGCCTGAGAACCCTAAAAAACCCTCACCTCCCTTTACCGCTACCCACCCCTGAGATCTAAGAATCTCCTACCTTCCTTTACTTCTACCAACCCTTGACCTGCGAAACCCCCTACCTCTACCCGATTCTGAAGCCTAAAAACTCATTACCCCCATTTAACACTACCAGCCACCAGAACCTTAGAAACCCCTAACATCCTGTTACTGCTACAAGCCCTGAACCCTAAAAACCCCTTACCTCTCTTTACCTCTACCCGCCCCAGAACCCTAAAAACACCTTACCTCTTCCCTCCCCTGAAGCCTAAAAGCTCTTTACCCCTCTTTGCCTATAGTTGCCTCTGAAGCCTAAAAAATCCCTTACCTCGCTTTATCACCACTCGCCTCTAAACACTAACCCCTCCGCCCCATTTATTTGGTTATTAGTTGAGGAGTAAGTACCCACCTCAAGTAATAATCACAATCCTTGTCACTAATTAAACTTGAGCTCAACCCCCTGGTAGCTGTGGTACAGAGCAGATGGACCTAACTTAGAGGCAATGGGCTAAGTATTAAGCAGTACTAAAACAGTAATAATATCAAAGTGCAAAACTATACAACTCACAAAACGAATTAGAAAACTAGAGTAAAATGTAATAATCAACATAACAACAAAATAATAAAAATCCAATAAGGGGAGCCTAAGATATGAATTTTAAAAGTTTTGATTAGAATTAGCGCCAAGAAGCACAAAGTACCTATGATAGTCAATGGTTGTGGTAGCCTGGGACCTAGGTGAAATTTGATGCTGACCGCAATGGAATATGGTTCGGATACACCAACCAGGTTCCGTGTGGTCAAAGATTTTACCTTCTGACTTTAGCCCTTCAAGACATAATACACCACAGGAATACAATTTTAAAGTCCCCCCAGGACCTCATGGGAAGAACTTAAGAGACTCATAGGGTGGCAGGCAGAATTCAGTCCAGGTCCTGTTGCCACTAATCAGCTGGGTAGTTGCAGAAAAGGCCTTTTTGAGCTTCTTGTTTCCCTGTTGCTTGACAGGAGGTCACTCTTATGATCTTTCAAGTCCACTTCTTTGTCCTGGGTACAGAAGTGGGAGAGAACGTCAAGTCCATTATGCATCTTCTAAGGTCTCAACAGCAAGTTTAGTCCTCTTCTGATCTTCCACAGGTCCACGAGTGTTCGGAAATGTGTGCCTGGAAATGCCACATTTATGCCTAGCAAAGCTTATGGGTGAGAATGACCCCTGGGGACACCCTAACCAATGGTGTACGGCTCCTGGGGCTAACCCTACCCACTTTGGGCATTTTCAAGATGCTCAAAATCTTCGCTCACACTAAACCTGGACTCTGAGGGCTAGGGGTGTGTGTGGGGAGTGTACTGTGGTTATCCCAGCGTATTCCTACATCTAACAACAAAATCCAGTTTTATGCAGTTCCTGGAGGGAAACAGCATTTACAACGCTGTCATTACATCGCTGTACCATTACAACGCGGTCGTTACAACGACCGCGTTGTTAGTGCGCGATGCATTTACTTCGCAAGTCCTTACAACGACTTGCACTAGGGGGCGCTGAGGTATTGGAAATGAATTCCAACACCTTCCCTACTGTTGCGCAAACTGGAGTAGGAATAGTAATTAATACTATTCCTAAGTCCAGCGCGCCCCCTAGTGCAAGTCGTTGTAATGACTTGCGATGTTAATGCATCGCGTACTAACAACGCGGTCGTTGTAACAATGGCGTTGTAAAAGCACGCAATGTAATACATCGCGCTGCAATGTACCATATTCTTCCTGGACCCCAACAAACTCAGAGACAGATGCCTGGTAAAAACAAAGCTGAGCTTTCAGCAACCAGACAGTGCATACACATAAAGTGTCTTGGCATTCTGATTCCTTCCTTAGAAGTGCACCCCAAATGTTATATGTAAAACTCCAGCAAACCGGTCAAGCAGGATGTGACATTCAAGCAGGATTTGACACTAATGTCAAACAGACTATCACAATAGGTTGCAGGGGCATGAAATACCCACACAATCCCTAACAGATGTGGTCAGTTTTGAAAATCCAGAAGTAAAAGCTGACGCTTAAACAGACAATACTCCTGCTACCCAAAAGCGTTCCTGGGGGAAGCAACTACTCAATCCCCACAATAGAAAACCCACTTGTCTGGAGCACACAAATATTTTGTATTCAGAATATTTTAGTTTGAACATATATCAAATGTATTCACAATACTGTTTTTAGAAATATACAAATAATCAGCACACAAAAAGCTATGTATACAATACTTATGCATCCAAACACGGCCAAATATATGATGTAATTAGTACAAAACACAATAGAGCAATAGTAGAATGAAGCTCTGCACAAGTTCTTTTGCATTGATGTTTACAGCATGGTATGATGCAACCATATGTGATGTACATAAGGAATACAGCCAGCGTGTGTTTCGCCAAAAACGACTTCTTCAGGGCTAATGATAAGATTCCTGACATAAACAGAACAGATGTACAAATAGGACGAGAATCCAAAATTTCCGTATTAAGAATTCAACAAAAGTAGTAGTCCTAAAAAAACACCTAAAATGCATGGAAAGACTGACCAAGTTTCAAAACAACACTTGAGAAGGAGATGGTACGCCACGGACGGTCCAAATTCAAAGTTTATTTGTATTCTACGTGCTTCGAGTGTAACTGATTCCACATAGATGGCCCTGATTCTCGTCCTATTTGTACATCTGTTCTGCTTACAGCAGGAATTTTATCATAAACTCTGAAGAAGTATTTTTTGAGGAAATGCATTTTGGCTGTATTCCTTGTGTACATCACATATGGTTGCATCATACCATGCTGTAAACATCAATGCAAGAGAACTTGTGGAGAACTTCATTGTACCATTGCTCTATTAAGTTTTGTACTAATTGCATCATATATTTGGCTGTATTTTGATGCTTGAGGATTGTATACATAACTTTTTGTGTGCTGATTATTTGTTTATTTTTAAAAACTGAGTATTGTGAATACATTTGATATATGTACACACTTAAACATTCTGTTTACAAAATATGTGTGCTCCAGACAAGTGGGTTTTACTAATGTCAAAGAGGATGGTCACAGATCCACCCGGTGGTCACTCTAAACCAGTTCTGGTGAAGCTCTTCCTCCCACTGGGTTGGTGCCTGACTGACTAGAAGGACAAAAAGAAGAGGCAGGTCCAGGTGTGAGCTGTATCTGCCAGTGATAGGGGAGACCCCTTTGAAGTGCACCAAGGGTCTGGGCAGAGCCCCCAGGCCATCCCGTCAAGGGGAGGACAACACCTCCCACAACCAAGGCTAAGTGTCCCTGTCCTGTGTGTAGTTCCCACCACACCACAGGGGAGCCATCAAGCTGGAAGGTAATAGTTGACTACTTACAAAAAGGCCTCCAGAGGCTTTAGGTAGGCACACAGTAACTTTTCTACAGTAACTTTGTGTAATTGTTATACAAAAATTGATTGTACCATTACATTGGATTTTGTTTAACTATTAAAAGAGTCCTTGAAATATTTCTGTAGCTGTTACTAATCTGAGATTTGCACTGTAAGGCATTTCCATATGGAAGCAGCCAGCCTTGCTACAGTGAAAATAGCTTTTATGCTTTTTCACAGTAAGGACATGTGGAATATTAAACGTTAACATGTCCTATTTTTAAATACCATGCACCCTACCTTATGAGCAATAGGACCTTTTTTACGGGTGACTAATTCATATTTAAAAGGAAGGGTTAGGTCTGATAAAACTGTTTAAGTCGGTAGAGGTCGAACAGGCAATTTAGAACACCACAGCCAGGCTACAGTAGTAGGCCTGGAGAAATGCTTTACTTTACTACCTACAGTGTATGGCACAATGAGTGCTGCAGCCTAATGGTGACATTTAACTTACAGGCCTAGGGTACACTTTGTACCATATATTAGGGACTTATAGGTAAGTTAAATAAGCCAATCAAGAGTATACCAATTTTAATATGTTGAAAGGAGGGGCACAAGCACTTTAACACTGGTTAGCAGATGTAAAGTGCACCGAGCTCTTTAGCCAGCAAAAATAAGTTTCGGCAAAAAAGCCCAAACAATTTGGGGTGGCCCTTTAGAAAGGGCAAACTTCCAACACACCCACTTCCTTTTACCTCTCTCTACCTGTCCACTGAAACCTAAAAAACCCTTACCACCATTTACCGCTGCCGACCCCTGATCCTTAAAAACCCTTTAAAACTTTTACTACCACTATTCTGTAACCTTACCCACCACTAAACAACCTTTACTGCCCTTACTACCATACATGCCATCATTTTAAAAGAGGGCGATTTCAAAAAAAGAATTGGGAGAATGTATTTTTCCTATTGACGTCTATTGAGGACGAGGCCTTATCGGGTCTATTGTCATGTATGGGACTTGCAACTGTGCTGCTGCAAGGTCAGATATCAGAAAAGCAAAAAGACATTTTTTTACTTACTACGCTCTACCTTAACCCACACCTAAAAACCCGTTAAAAACCTCACCACTAAGAATCCTTATCAACATTAATTATGATTGTATACGTTTATTGAAATCTGTGGCTCAAACAGGCAGTTTGCTAAGGTTCACTTGAAAATCCCCAAGGCTGTGTTCCTGCCTCGCCCAGAAATGTGATGTCTCCCACGCCCCTGATGTATGGGATTTGACTAATATGTTTAAAATGCTCAATGTATCACCATTTTTTAGTGGCTCTACGCATAACTCTGCCCCAGTTTTTGAAGCGTTAGCTCCGCCTTCATAGGCGACCTCTTAGGGTTCAGGTCTAGTTGCGCCTCTGGCCCCCAGGTAGGACACTGTGTGAACTCCCGACTGTCCCAACCATATATACTACCTCTGGACTGCTCTCTCCCTGCGCCCTGGACTCGCCCGTGCACTCCAATGCCCCTCTCACAAATACTTTACTTTCTTCTACATCGCTTTAGTACCTCTTTGTGCTACTCAGCCTTCGGGTAAACTCCAGTACCCTGCTCAATTTTCCAGTACCCCTCTTGCCACTTCCACACTTATTTTACCCTTCCGCGCTTTGAACGACATTCATCCTGAGCGGCTCGAATCTTCTGTGTTGGTCACGTGATAAACGCGAGGCAACGTCGTTGCTAAGGGCGGTTTCTGTCACGGGAATCAGCCGCCCTCCCATCGGGCATACTTAGTTTAGTCTTGGCAGGAGCATCCTCCCGCGGGCCAAATCTGAGATTTTACGAGAAGTGTCGGAGCAGGTTGAGGACAACAACACGAGCAGACCTGAAAGACAACGCCGCGGCTCCTGACAGCAGGTAAGATGTGTGCGTAGCGGACGTAGGACTCAACCTCTCTAATCAGGGTTAGTAGTATCCTTTTTAAATAGCAAGCATAACATGTTTAAGGAGAGCATTAAAATAAACTCGCATGGTAAGCCTGTTCATTATCTTGGTGGTAATTGAAAACAGAGACTGTTTGTATTTAATTCTTCCTAGGTGGTTAACGTGACTAACAATAATCGACCTTTTACGTTTGTAGCATGCCCTATAAATGTGAAAGTGTTTAATAATAGTGGAAAGGGAGCACATTTAATATGGGAACCAGGGTCGTCGGATTGGCATCACAATTAGACCCGGGCTCTCCCCCAAAAATTGACCACGTTCCCGGTTGGTGCCATTTCACGAAATATCATTTGGTTAGTTTCATTGGACTCGTTTTTAGAGAAATGTTTGGAAACTTAAGCATTTTAAGGCGTACAGAAATCTAGAGGCACTGCATAATTGGGTGACGTGAAATAAAATGGTCCAAAGGCCACATCACCTGATCTAGTTAAGGTTGCCTGCCACCTGGCCGAATTTTAAATCACCCAAATCCGGTATATTATCCTCTGATCAGTATGTATTTGAAACAATAAAAACGTAAGGTGAAAAGCACTTTAAAATGTGTTCTAAAGCTGTGTTATTTATCTCTGACTGATAGGTAAACTAAGTAAAGGCAGAAAAGCCATGTTAAAAAATAATATGAGTGCTTTTATTTAGAGAGGCCTCTTTAATTATCGTACAGGCCTTTGCAGAATCTTTTAACTCGGCCCAAGGGCATTGGATTGATTTACATGAGCACCAATTACACTGCACTACTCAATATCGAATTTATTTTTACTAGAGTCCTTGTGATATCAAATTATTTGCCCAGAATCACAGGATGTTCAGCAGAGGCCGGGACCCGAACCTAATTTCAATGTCCGCAGCTTAGGCCCTAAAGTCACATCCTCTCTATTGTTCTCTCTGGGCAAGGTGGCCTCAAAGCAAGGCCTATGCAAATAAACACACAGCCCCATCCACCAAGGCCTGAAGACATTGGGGCCAAGGTGACAAAACCTGGCCCCCAGCAAGGCCTTGGCCACTTCTCTTACTAAGTCCCTCCCGGAGGGGTCAAGAAAAAGTAGACTACTGTGAGGTGAAATGGCCCAACAGCCAGAGCAACACCTGCCCCCAGCGAGGCCGGTTCTCAGACTCCCTCCCCTGCCCACCATCGCCTCAGTGCGATGGCCTGGCAGGGGAGTAATGAAGCAGAGGGCCTAAAAAACTGCCCACATGTCGCTCTTAGCAAAACCAAAGGGGATGATGGACGGAGTGTTGAACATTGCAAGTACTCACCCCCAGTCAACTGATCTGGGTTTAATCCATCATCATTCTTTAGCTCACTCCGCCAACCCAGTTCAGACATGGCCATATGCAAATCAGACTGACCCTGTGCCTCATGGGAACAGTCCAGCCCGAACTGCCAAGCCATGTCTTCCCTGGACCGGAAACAAGCATCCTGGGACCGGTTTCTGGCTAATCAGCCAGGCTAGCTTGAATCCAGTGGCAAAGTGAGCAAGGGACCCACGTCTGGGCATACCCTGCCAACTTAGGGCGAACAAAGCAAAACCAAAGGGGATGATGGACGGAGTGTTGAACATTGCAAGCACTCACCCCCAGTCAACTGATCTGGGTTTAATCCATCATCATTCTTTAGCTCACTCCGCCAACCCAGTTCAAACTGGAATGGCATGGTGAGCAAAAAAACGATGGATTTAGGCCCAGATCTCTGTACTGGGGTGAATGTATGACATTGTTCTGCATTCTGTCCATCAACTGTTGTTTTTGCATTTGTCACCCCGAGTGGGACGGATATGCCCAGACGTGGGTCCCGTGCTCTCCATGCCACTGGAATCAAGCTATCCTGGCTGAAGAGGGGTGAAAAACCGGTCCTAGGATGCTTGTTTCCAGTCCAGAGAGGACCTGGCTTGGCAGTTCGGGCTGGACTGTTCCCATGAGGCACAGGGTCAAGACTGATTTGCATATGGCTGGGTTCAAACTGAAATGGCATGGTGAGCAAAAAAACGATGGATTTAGGCCCAGATCTCTGTACCGGGGTGAATGTATGACATTGTTCTGCATTCTGTCCATCAACTGTTGTTTTTGTATTTGTCACCCCGAGTGGGACGGGTATGCCCAGACGTGGGTCCCGTGCTCTCCATGCCACTGGAATCAAGCTATCCTGGCTGAAGAGGGGTGAAACCCCGAAACCGGTCCTAGGATGCTTGTTTCCAGTCCAGAGAGGACCTGGTTTGGCAGTTCGGGCTGGACTGTTCCCATGAGGCACAGGGTCCTGACTGATTTGCATATGGCTGGGTTCAAACTGGAATGGCATGGTGAGCAAAAAAACAATGGATTTAGGCCCAGATCTCTGTACCGGGGTGAAAGTATGACATTGTTCTGCATTCTGTCCATCAACTGTTGTTTTTGCATTTGTCACCCCGAGTGGGACGGGTATGCCCAGACGTGGGTCCCGTGCTCTCCATGCCACTGGAATCAAGCTATCCTGGCTGAAGAGGGGTGAAACCCCGAAACCGGTCCTAGGATGCTTGTTTCCAGTCCAGAGAGGACCTGGCTTGGCAGTTCGGGCTGGACTGTTCCCATGAGGCACAGGGTCAAGACTGATTTGCATATGGCTGGGTTCAAAATGGAATGGCATGGTGACCAAAAAACGATGGATTTAGGCCCAGATCTCTGTACTGGGGTGAATGTATGACATTGTTCTGCATTCTGTCCATCAACTGTTGTTTTTGCATTTGTCACCCGAGTGGGACGGGTATGCCCAGACGTGGGTCCCGTGCTCTCCATGCCACTGGAATCAAGCTATCCTGGCTGAAGAGGGATGAAACCCCGAAACCGGTCCTAGGATGCTTGTTTCCAGTCCAGAGAGGACCTGGCTTGGCAGTTCGGGCTGGACTGTTCCCATGAGGCACAGGGTCAAGACTGATTTGCATATGGCTGGGTTCAAACTGCAATGGCATGGTGAGCAAAGAAACGATGGATTTAGGCCCAGATCTCTGTATTGGGGTGAATATATGACATTGTTCTGCATTCTGTCCATCAACTGTTGTTTTTGCATTTGTCACCCCGAGTGGGACGGGTATGCCCAGACGTGGGTCCCGTGCTCTCCATGCCACTGGAATCAAGCTATCCTGGCTGAAGAAGAAACCGGTCCTAGGATGCTTGTTTCCAGTCCAGAGAGGACCTGGCTTGACAGTTCGGGCTGGACTGTTCCCATGAGGCACAGGGTCAAGACTGATTTGCATATGGCTGGGTTCAAACTGGAATGGCATGGTGAGCAAAAAACGATGGATTTAGGCCCAGATCTCTGTACTGGGGTGAATGTATGACATTGTTCTGCATTCTGTCCATCAACTGTTGTTTTTGCATTTGTCACCCCGAGTGGGACGGGTATGCCCAGACGTGGGTCCCGTGCTCTCCATGCCACTGGAATCAAGCTATCCTGGCTGAAGAGGGTGAAACCCCGAAACCGGTCCTAGGATGCTTGTTTCCAGTCCAGAGAGGACCTGGCTTGGCAGTTCGGCCTGGACTGTTCCCATGAAGCACAGGGTCAAGACTGATTTGCATATGGCTGGGTTCAAACTGGAATGGCCTGGTGAGCATAAAAACGATGGATTTAGGCCAAGATCTCTGTACTGGGGTGAATGTATGACATTGTTCCGCATTCTGTCCATCAACTGTTGTTTTTGCATTTGTCACCCCGAGTGGGACGAGTATGCCCAGACGTGGGTCCCGTGCTCTCAATGCCACTGGAATCAAGCTATCCTGGCTGAAGAGGTGTGAAACCCCGAAACCGGTCCTAGGATGCTTGTTTCCAGTCCAGAGAGGACCTGGCTTGGCAGTTCGGGCTGGACTGTTCCCATGAGGCACAGGGTCAAGACTGATTTGCATATGGCTGGCTTCAAACTGGAATGGCATGGTGAGCAAAAAAACGATGGATTTAGGCCCAGATCTCTGTACTGAGGTGAATGTATGACATTGTTCTGCATTCTGTCCATCAACTGTTGTTTTTGCACATGTCGCTCTTAGGCACCTGTGCTTTGCTCGACTTTCTGCCTTACCAATCCGACCGTGCTAGAAACCCAGGGCTTTAAGTGAGCCGGATCTTGCCGGTGCTCAGCACCGGCATTTCTAAAAAGCAGGTGCCGAAACGGGTCTCTGCCGGGCTCTCCATTTTTGCCCTCACCATCGGGGTGAAAAAAATATCTTAACTCTGCAGCAGGACCAATCTTCACTGACTGAGGTAACTTCAAAGAGACTCGTTATAGTTCTTTCATAGTCTCATCATTTCAGAACGGAAGTATTTTCAATATTATATGCAACAAAGCCGTAGTTGCTTATTTATCTTATGCAACTAACAAAGCCTATAGTCCTAGCTTGTTGTAGGTGTAATGTTGCTTGTACGACGGTGCAGGGATGGGACCCTTGACGAAAGTGTGACCACAAGGCCTCCCTCTCATGTCCCCCGTGGGAGCTGGTGCCCCCCTTGAAATTGGGTAATTCCCTAATAATGCTGAGGCAAGTATATGCCTCTCTTTAATTTTCTCACATGCAAATTGCATGCGCACGTCAATCACGTCTTCAGGGGAGTGACTGCTTCGCTACCCACCCTGACGAAAGCCCAGGACCGTGCACAGGCCGATAGGACAGGGCTGAAAGATGTAGGTGATTTAGGGTCATAGGACCATTATATCATTTTAGCCCTTTATACAATTTTAACCTTCCCTCCCACCCCACTAAGAAAGGATACTTTTGGAGTGGGTGAGGAATTTCATCTTTAAAGTTACGCCCCCATACACCCAATCTTCATAAGTGCTCCCTGGAATACGGTTGAGCGCAACCCGACCTTTAGGAGTTGGGGTGAATCGGATGATGAAGCATGTCACTATTGGAGTGAATGAGGGTTGTATATAGAAATGGGTTTCTTTCCCTTCCCACCCACAATAATGGGTGTGCTGCCACCGGCGTACAGACCATTCCCATCTTTTGCTGTTTCTAAAGGAGCCATCTTGGTTCCAGAGGGGATACTTTTGTGTCTTTGAGTATATTTCTGGGAGGACGTATCCCTTCAATCCTCTTCGTTGAGGACCTCTCTACCCTCCTTGGGTTCCCACTCGGGACCCCTAACTTTGTAAAAGAATGACAGTCAATATATACATTTATTTTTTATAAAAGTATGCTACATAGAAATTGGACAGAAGGACAAATGTAAAAGTAAATCTGTTCTTGCTTAATTGGCTACAAAGAGGCTGCAGAGAACTTTGTGTGTGTGGCAATTTCCAGGCATAATAATGATGGTAAGTTAACTCTAGTGGTTAATGCATTTGTTAGAGATATCTGCGGTTTGTTCAGTTACAGTTGTGACTCATAAAGAAGCATAAAGGGTTAATGTGCCTACTGCAAAGCACACTGTGTAACATACAGATCACATATTTGTATTTTATGTAGATAGCACAGTGGATTACTGCTTTGTCATAGATATCCTTTTGTTACTTGCAGTTCTTAATTAGCAACCCTTCTGATATAGCACAGTGAGCTATGAACCAGCATCAAGGAGTGCTAACTGCAGGCATGGGTTTAGAACTTAATTTTTTTTCTAAACTATTTGTTATTCTTAGTTTGCTAAAAAGGGTTCCTTTGGTTAGTGATAAAGTCTTCTTAGTACAGACAACCGAAACCACTGTGTTATGTTTTAAATCCTAACTTTGTGTTTCTCCGGTCCAGGCTCTCCCAAAATATAATACCTACTAATATGGACACTATGTGACTCCTACACCTTGTAACCCTCATTGTCTTATGTAACATTTCCTGAACTCTGATTCAAACTACTGTAATATTGTTAGAAATAGAGGTCTCTAGTTGGCAGGTTGTTACCCTGTCCAAGTAGGGACCCTTCTTCCTAGTCAGGCTAAGGGAGTTACACTTCTAAATTAACCCCTGCTCACCCCCTTGGTAGCTTGGCACGAGCAGTCAGTCTTATCTCAGAGGCAGTGTGTAAAGCATTAGCACATAACATACAGTAATACAGTGAAAGCACTACAAAAGGACACCACACCAGTTTTAGAAAAATAGCCAATATTTATCTGTGTAAAACAAGACCAAAACGATAAGAATCCAACATACAGTTATTAAAAATACTCATAAAGCAAGAATAGACTTTAAAAACAGTTCCTTGAAGTCAATAGGCCCGTCTGGGGATATCATGGTGTTGTGAACACACAAATCCAACAGTTTTGGCTGACCGCGGCGTCGCGGGCCAGCTACGGTGTCGGGAAGACCCGCAAAACAGTACCTTTAGAAATGCAGGGCACTTCGGGACCTTGCGATCTCCGAAGAGCGGCGTCTGCAGGCGTTGGTTCCGGAGGTCGGGGCAGGAGACGTCGAGCCCTTGAAGTCTCATGCGTTGCAGGTCGAACTCTGTGCGGTTGAAGTCGGGAGCGCCGGCATCGGGGCTGTGGTGTGAAGTTTAGCAGTGTGGTGCCCTCAGGTTGCGGTGCAGGTTTCGCAAGTGATGGTCGTCCAGTGGCATCGGTGAGACCAGGGCTGCAGTGTGAAGTGGGACGGTGCTCGTCTTGGTGCTGGCAGGTTACGGTGCAGGCAGCGTCGTCGTTGAAGCTCAGATGTCAGTGGGCCAAGCCTGCGGTGTGGGACGGGGCGGTGCGTCATGTAATTTATAAGCAGTGTCCCCAAATCACGGTGCAGGCAGCGGCGTCGATGTCAGTGAGGAGCGTTGTCGGGGATACTGGTAGCAGATGAACTTGAAGTCTTTGCTGTTCTTGAGTCTCTTGAACAGGGGACAAGCTCTACCTCAAGCCCTTGCAGAAACTCAGGAAAATAAGGTGCAGAAAGTCCAGTCCTTTCACTGCCCAAGATAGAAGCAGCCACTGTAGGCCAACACCACAGCAAAGCACACAGCAAAGTGGTAGTCTCTCCTCACAGCTTCTCTAGCTCTTCTTGGCAGGTTTCTTGATCCAAAAAAGTTCTAAAGTTCTGGGGTCAGGGCCCCTACCACATTTTCCTTTGAAGGTGGTACAAACAAAGTTCCTCTGGCACACATAAACCAGTTCACCACAGGAGGTGAAGACAGCTTCGTGAGAGGCAGCCACAGTCCATTCGGGTGCAAGCAACAACTCCTCCCACTACTCTAAGTGCAGCCAAGTCTATTCAGCCTGGCTATGATTCACCCAGGAGAGGCAGGGAACGCCTCAACCCCACCCTTGTATCTGTCTAGTGTGAATGGACATCCCCTGCTCCTGTCACTCTAAACCCAGACAGGGAATACATAAAAGGCAGAGGCACACAGGATGGTTAAGCAAAAAAAAAAACCACTTTCTAAAACATAAAAATCATCTTCACTAAAAGATGTATTTTTATATTCTAAGTTCAGTCATACCAAACCCCACTTTTTTATCAGCTTCCCCTGGCAAGCCACATTTGTAAAAGTGTTACAAAGCAGCTCCCATGTTAACCTATGTGAGAGATAGCCTTTCAACAGTAAAGACGAAATGCACAGTATTTCACCATCAGGACATGTGAAAAACACCAGTACATGTCCTACCATTCCCTCAAACTACACCCTGGCTACAGGGGTACCTTGGGCCTACCTTAGGGGTGCCTTATGTGTGAGAAAGGGGAAGGTTAGGGCTTGGCAAGTGAGTGCACTTGCCAGGCCGACATGGCAGTAGAAACTGCACACAGATACTGCAGTTGCAGGTCTGAGAACCCTTTGAAAGGCAGCTTGTGTGGGTGCCACAATCAGTTATGCAGGCCCACTAGCAGCATTTGGCATTTGGCAGTTTACCGGCCCCAAACACACAAAGTGCACTGTACTAGGGACTTAGG
The DNA here is from genome assembly GCA_963921515.1 of Calotriton arnoldi. Classification (NCBI taxonomy): domain Eukaryota; kingdom Metazoa; phylum Chordata; class Amphibia; order Caudata; family Salamandridae; genus Calotriton; species Calotriton arnoldi. Next base: position 234,164 of record CAWUFW010000307.1, read on the forward strand.
GGTAAATCAAATAAGACAATCATGGAAACACCAGTCCATAAACACAATTTACAGTATGAGCATTTGCACTTTAGTACTGATCAGCAGTATTAAAGTGCGCAGAAACACTAAACCAGAAAAAACAATATCCATAGTACCACAAAAACCAGAAGGTTAGAAGCAAAAAGACTGGGGAAACACGCCAAAACATGCCAGGTCTAACACATGTCCCCTCCATCTGAAAGTAGGGAGAACTACCTAATCTCTTGGGAGTTCTCTTCACTAAGGTGGAAGGACCTGGACAGACCATCAGCATTGGCGTGTTCTGTGCCAGGGTGGTTTAGCCCCATAAAGTCCATTCCCTGTAGTGGGATGGACCACCTTAACAGTTTTGGGTTCTCACCCCTCATTTGCATCAACCATCTGAGAGGCCTGTGGTCTGTCTGAACTCAGAATTGATTCCCAAAAAAGTAGGGTCTTAGCTTCTTCAGTGCCCAGACCAGAGCAAAAGCCTCACGCTCAATTACACTCCACCTCTGTTCCCTGGGGAGTAGTCTCCTGCTAAGAAAGACCACAGGCCCGTCTAGGCCCTCTTTGTTCAGTTGTGAGAGCTCCGCTCCCACACCAAGCTCTGAAGCCTCCATCTGCACTATGAATTCCTTGGAGAAGTCGGGTGCCTTGAGCACGGGCATCGTGCACAAGGCTGCCTTCCGGGAATCAAAAGCGGTCTGGCAGGCATCAGTCCAGATCACCTTCTGGGGCTGCTTCTTGGAAGTCAGGTCAGTCAAGGGGGAAACAATGGTGCCATAGCCCTTGACAAACCTCCTATAGTAACAAGGGAGACCTAAGAAGGCCCTCACCTCTGTCTGGGGCTTCGGGGGGGGGGGCTCCCAAGCCAGAATGGTGTCAATCTTAGCTTGTGGGGGTGCCACCTGGCCGCTGCCTACCTGATGCCATAAGTACATCACAGATCCCTGCCCGATCTGGCACTTACTGGCCATGATCATGAGGCCCGTCTTTTGCAGCGCCTTCAACACTTCGAAGAGGTGCTGCAGGTGTTCCTCCCAAGTGGAATTAAACACTGCAATGTCATCCAGGTAGGCGACGCTGAAATCCTCCAGTCCAGCCAACACCTGGTTATCCAACCTCTGGAAGGTGGCAGGGGCATTTTTCAATCCAAAGGGCATAACCCGGAACTGGTAGTTTCCATCTGGGGTTGAAAATGCAGACCTCTCCTTGGCCCCTCAGTCAAGGCAATCTGCCAGTAACCAGACGTCAAATCAAACGTGTTGAGGAACTTGGAAGCTCCCAACTGATCTATAAGCTCATCAGCTCTGGGGATGCGGTGTGCGTCAGTCCTGGTGATGGAGTTGAGCCCTCTGTAATCCACACAGAACCGGGGTTTGGGGTGGCACCGGGTGCTGCAGCCTTTGGGACCAAGACCACTGGGCTGGCCCAAAGACTGTTGATGGGCTCTAGCACCCCTAGGGCCAACATCTTTGAAACCTCTTCTTTGAGGCAGGCCATGACCCTGTCAGTCAACCTGTAAATTTTGTGTTTGACAGAAGGACTGTCCCCAGTGTCCACATCATGGACGCACCAATGAGTAATATCTGGGGTGAGGGAGAACAGGCTGGCAAACTGCCCCACCAACTGGCAACAGTTGCCCTGCTGCTCTGGGGTCAGTGTTGGGGAGAAGAGCACACCTTCAACTGACCCATCGTGCTCCTTGGTAGAAAGGAGGCCAGGGAGAGGTTCACTCTCCTCTTCCACCCCATCATCTGTCACCAAGAGCATGCTTACTTCAGACCTCTCAAAGTGAGGTTTGAGGCGGTTCATGTGAAGGACCTGTAGAGGGTTCTTGGGAGTCTGAAAGTCCACCAGATAGGTGGCATCACTCTTGCGCTCCACCACCTCGAAAGGCCCAGTCCATTTGTCCTGGAGAGCACGCGGCTCTACTGGGCCTATGACCCACACTTTTTGTCCAGGTTGAAACTCAACCAGAGTGGCATTCTGGTCATACCAGCGTTTCATCTCTTCCTGGCTGGCTTCCAGGTTCGCCTGAGCGAGCTTCCTGAAGCGCGCAGTCTGGTTTCTAAAGGCCAGCATGTAACTAAACACATCCTTGGGAGGTTTCCTGGGAGCTGTCTCTCAGCCTTCTTTCACCAGTTCCTCTCACAGGGTGCCTATACAGCAACTCAAAGGGACTGGACCCTAATTACTTCTGCGGTACCTCCCTGTAAGCAAAGAGAAGGCATGGCAAGAGGACGTCCCTCTTATGCCTCATAGGTTCTGACAGACCTTTGACCATGCCTTTTAGGGTTTGGTTGAATCTCTCCACCAAACCATTACCTTGGGGGCGGTAGGGAGTGGTGAAATTGTAGGTCACACCTCAATCCTTCCACAGGGATGTCATATACTTGGATATGAAATTGGTACCTTGGTCTGATACCACCTCACTGGGGAAACCCACTCGGGAAAAGATCCCCATCAATGCTGGCCCACCACGGGTGCCCTCGTTGTCCTCAGAGGGATAGCCTCCGGGTACCGGGAGGCATGGTCCACCAAGACCAGGATGTGCCTGTTGCCTGTTGCCCTTGCCTTTCTTGGGGTCCAGGGGCCCCACCATATCAATCCCCACCCGCTCGAAAGGGGTGCTCACCAAGGGAAAGGTATGGAGAGGGGCCTTCCCCTTCCTCCCACTCTTACCACTTGCGTGGCAAGTCTTGCAAGACCTACAATGGGCATCCAACTACCTTTGCATCTGGGGCCAAAAAAAGTGGGTGACAATCCTGTCAAAGATCTTGTCCTGCCAAAGGCACGATGTGAGCCAAACCCAGTAGGAAGGTTCTGAAGCGCTGGGGTACCACCAGCACATGGGCTGGCCCAGGCTCAGCGACCTTGGGCTCGCTGTATAGGAGACCATTCTCCGAGTAGACCCAGTGTGACCCAGATTGATCACCAGCTCCCTGGTTTGCAGCCTGCCACTACAAACACTCCAGAGAAGGGCATTCTTCTTGCTCCCTGCAGAACTCTTTCCTGGTGGGACCCCCTTCTTGCTGCCAATGGGTCAGCTCAGATAAGTCCCCCAGTTCAGCCACTTGTTCCCCTGTAGGTTCCGGGGCCTCCCGCTCAAGGTCAGCCTCCTCCCAGACCGTGGGAACTTCAGGGGCGGGTTTACCGCGTCCCCTGCCCTTTCTCTTGGCAGGTACCTGGGCAACAGTTGCAGGCTCCAGGTCCTTCTGATTACCCTTGCTGGCTGCCGTGGATCAAGTGGTCACGCATGCCCACTCTGGCAACCCAAGCATCTCTTAAGTGAGACCTGAGCTCTACATCCTTCCACAGGGACTGCTCCAGGTCGTTACCTGACAGACAATCTACAGGCATGGTAGGGCTCACAACCATCCTCAAGGGACTTGCGATTTCCCCCTCCCCCCACTGAAAGGGAACCTGCGCCACCTTACACTGGCGCTCTGAATTGTCTACCGCAATTACTTGGTGGAATGCACCAGGGACTACTTGCTCCTCTGAGACCAGGTGACACCGAACTGAGGTCACACTGGCTCTAGTATCTCTGAGAGCCTCTACCCTTTTCCTATTGATGGTCACCCAGGTATTGTACTTTTTAGTGTTTGCAGGCACCTGGCTTCCCTCGACCATCTCACTGTCCCCTAGGGAAACAAGGGACATCTATGTGGCGGCCCCATCCTCCTCAGGGTCCACCTCCTCCCCAAGTGCTACACTAGCCATTACCTTGGACTGGCCACCGGTGGGTGGCTGTGCGCCCTTTGGGCATTTGGGATCTCCCTTCAGATGACCCACCTTGTCACATGTATAGCATTTCTGGGGTCCTGTCTCTGCAGGCTTTCCTGTAGAGACCCATGGTTTCTTATCTCCTGGGGGGCGGGAATCCTTACCTTGTGTACTAGTTTGAGGCCCTTTAGAGAACTCCTTTGCTTTACCCTTGTCCCCCCCACTCTTCTGCTGCAGATCCTGCCCACCTCTGGCGGAGTCTCCCCCATACACCTTCTTGTGGACCCTGGTCAGCTTACTATCAGTCAAGTGCTGGCGCAGTTCTGCAAAACATAGACTAGACAAGTGCTCCCATGCAACCAGATTGTAGAGCCCCATAAAATATGTCACATTACTGCCCTTCACCCAACCATCCAATGACCTGCAAAAAGAATCTACACATTCCAACCAAGTGTGTGTATCAGTTTTCCTACTGGACCTAAACTGATCCCTTTACTTGTCAGGAGTGAGACCATACCTAGTGAGAAGGGCCCCCTTCATGTCAGTGTAGGTGAGGTTCTGCCCCTTACCCAAAACCAACAAAGTGTCCCTCTCCTCCTCCGTTAATTGATTGCACAATCCAGCGTCCCAATTCCTCTCAGGAACCCCATTCATGTCGATGGCTGCCTCATAGCCCTGAAACCACCTCTGTATGGCATCCCCCTTTTTATACTTATTGAGTACATTCTTGGAAATGTGTACCACTTCCTCAGAGTACATTGAAGAATTGCTGCCACTATCTTTGCTGGACCTACTCTTTTGCTCCAGTTCTTCGATACCATGCTCATGGTCTAAAACCATCTCTTGTGATTTCATCTTGAGCCTCTCCATTTCTATTTGATGCCTCTTGGCTTCTCTCCTGTCCTCCAGCTCCTCTGGGGACAAACCACTGCTACATGGCCTGGAGGGACCCTCCCCTCCCAAAAGCACATCAGCCCTCTGAATAGGCTCCTCAGCCTCCATACTAAGTTCTCCAGACTGCCCACTGGCAAGTCTGGCTGTTACCCAGACCCTCAGCGCCTTTTGTAGCTCCTCTTTCCTGGTGAGGCCTCTGATTTTGACTTATAGGTTTTTGCAAATAGCCTTCAACTCCTTTACGTTGTAGGTTTCCAACCTTTCCTCCTCAAAGGCCACTTCTAAGGATGCAACTGATAATGCTAATGACTCAGGCATGATGCAGTAGAGAGTTTAAGTTCAAAAAGACAGAAATATGCCAAAATAGAAAACAGTATGTGGTACGTAGTGGTCTTTGATATGGTAGTAGTGTACACCAATCACTGTAGGTCAAATGCAAATACAAGTCCTATCCTCACCGCTGACAACCAATGTTAGAAATGGGGGTCTCTAGTTGGCAGGTTGTTACCCTCTCAAAGTAGGTAGCCTTCTTCCTAGTCCGGATAAGGGACTTACACTTCTAAATTATCCCCTACTCACCCCCTTGGTAGCTAGGCACGAGCATTCAGGCTTATCTCAGAGGCAGCGTGTAAAGCATTTGCACATAACATACAGTAATACAGTGAAAACATTACAAAAAGACAATACACCAGTTTTAGAAAAATAGCCAATATTTATCTGTGTAAAACAAGACCAAAACGATAAGAATCCAACATAGAGTTATTAAAAATTACATATAAAGCAAGAATAGACTTTAAAAATAGTTCCTTGAAGTCGATAGCCCCATCCTGGGCTATTACGGCGTCGTGAACACACAAATCCAACAGTTCTGGCTGACTGCGGCGTTGCGGGCCAGCTATGGTTTCGGGCAGACCCGCAAAACAGTACCTTTAGAAATGTAGGGCGACGGAGACCTTGCGATAAGCTCCGAAGTGCCGGCGTCGGTTCCAGAGGTCAGTGCAGGAGTCATTGGGCCCTTGAAGTCACACGCGTTGCAGGTCGAACTCCGTGCGATTGAAGTCGGGAGTGCCGGCGGGCGTCAGGGCTGCGGTGCGAAGTGCAGCAGGGCGGTGTACGGTGCTCTCAGGTTGCGGTGCAGGCAGCGGCTCGGTGACGGTCATCCAGTGGCATCAATGAGACCAGGGCTGCGGTGCGAGGTGGAACGGTGCTCGTCGAGGTGCTTGCAGGTCAAGGTGCAGGCATCGGCATCCTTGTTGTTGAAGCGCTGTCATCGGCTGATGAATGGGAGTCAATGGTACCGATGTCGGTGTGCCAAGGCTGCGGTGCGGGACGGAGTGGTGGGCCAAGGTTGCGGTGTGGGGTAGGGCGGAGCGTCGTGTAACTTACGAGTGTTACCCCCAAACCACGGTGCAGGCAGCAGCATCGATGTTGGCGTGGAGCGTCGTCGTCTGGGATACCAGGGTGGTGGAGTGAAGCGAGGTGGTGCGGAGTGCAGTGCCCACCGGTCACGGTGCAAGCAGCGGCTCGGTGGCTGCATCATGTTGCTTTTTCTCTTGTTGGAGCCCAAAACACACAGTTCCCTTGGGCTAGTTGCAGATTAACTTGAAGTCTTTGCTGTTCCTGAGACCTCTTGAACAGGGGGCAAGCTCTATCTCAAGCCCTTAGAGAAACTCATGAGAATAAAATGCAGAAAGTCCAGTCCAGTCCTTTCACTGCCCAAGTCCGAAGCAGCCACTGTAGGCCAACACAGCAAAGCAAACAGCAAAGTGGTAGTCTCTCCTCACTGCTTCTCCAGCTCTTCTTCTTGGCAGGTTTCTTGATCCAAAAGAGTTCTAAAGTTCTGGGTTCAGGGCCCCAATATTTATACCACATTTTCCTTTGACGTTGGTGCAAAAAAAGTTCCTCTGGCACACATAAACCAGTTCAATCTGGCTCAGGCCGGGTTCACCACAGGAGATGGAGACAGCTTTGTAAGAGGCAGCCACAGTCCATTCAGGGGCAAGCAACAACTCCCTGCAACTACTCTAAATGCAGCCAGGTCTATTCAGCCTGGCTATGAGTCACCCAGGAAAGGCAGGACCCACCTCAACCCCACCCTTGTGCCTGTCTAGTGTGAGTGCACATCCCCTGCTCCTGTCACTCTAAACCCAGACTGGGAATACACAAAAGGCAGAGGCACACAGGATGGTTAAGCAAGAAAATGCCCACTTTCTAAAAGTGGCATTTTCAAACACACAACATACAAATCATCTTCACTAAAAGATGTTGTAGCAAAGTAGGATCTGCTTTCATGGTCACCCCAACTTTTTGCTGGTGTCATTGTTATGTTATGTTATTGATACTTATAACGCGCACAGCTACTCGAAGAGTGTCCCGGCGCGAGCCAAGTAGGGGAGGAAATGAGAGGACCATTTGATAAAAAGCAACGTTTTCAGTCTTTTCCTGAAGAGCTTAGGGCCCTGGATACTGCGAAGGTCCAGAGGAAGCAAATTCCAGGCCGTGGCTGCCTTGAATGCCAGATAACTTCCACCAATTCTCTTGAGGCGAAAGCGTGGAATGATAGCACGAAGCTGCGCCGCTGAACGCAGCTGTCTAGCAGGGACGTAAAACCTGAAACGTTTCCTTAGGTAGACTGGACCAAGTCCGTACAGGGCTGAGTGAGCCAAGACAAGGGCTTTAAACTTTACTCTTTCAGCCACAGGTGGCCAGTAAGGATCACGCAGGTGTTGCCTTACGCTAGTTCTTACGGGAATATCAAGGAGAGTCCTTGCAGCGTTCTGGACTACCTGCAGGCTCTTCAAAAGGTAACCTGGCAGGCCAATGTACAGGGCATTCGCATAATCGATCCTTGAAAGGATTAAGGCACGGGTAACCATTTCCTTGGCTGCCCTAGGGAGGAGGGGAAGAAATTTTCTGAGTGATTTAAGGGTGCCAAAGCACTGCCCAGCTAGCTTCTTAATATGTGTAGTAAAAAGAAGATTCTCGTCGAACCAAATCCCTAGGTTTTTAGTGGGCTGGCCCACGGAATTAGGCATTGGATAATACGCCGGCCAAAGCGATTCCCTAAACTGAGGGGGGAAGGTCCCAAATAAGAGGATCTCTGATTTATCCTCATTGCATTTTAGCTGCACGGAGAGGAGCCATTGGAAAACGGCCGTCAGACATGTTCTAGCAAGGGAGGTGGATGAATCGGTTTTGTTCCATGTAAAGAGGAGCTGGGTATCATCGGCATATGCGATGATCATTATGTTTTACTGACTAGCCTGACTGGGATCCTGCTAATTGGGCCCCTGTCTCTGTGCTTCTTCCCTAAATTGGACATGGTGAGTACTTAGGTACAATCCAGATTGGCTACTGGTGTACCCTGATAAGTCCCTAGTATATGGTACTAAGGTACCCAGGGCATAGGTACACCAGCGGTCTCCCATGGGCTGAAGCATGTATTATGTCACCATTGAGAGACCACTCAAATTGTGACTACAGGCCTGCCATTGCAGCCTGTGTAAGCTAGCACTACTTACGACAGATATAAGTTTCCTTATATCTGAGGTCACTGCAGTTAAAATCTATAAGTCACCCCTAAGGCAGACCTTTCAATCCTGAAGGCAGGGTGCTCGGTTCTAAGTGTGAGGGTGCCCCTGCATGAGCGGGGCACCACTACAACCTTCGGAGTCCATTCTCCCTGGTTGTAAGTGGCTCAGCCACTACGACATATAGAGTGGCCATGCGTCATTACGCAAGGACCATCTCTAAACTGGCTGTAACGAACCCTGTCATGTTTGGTATCAAACATGTTGGAATCATACCCACACCGTAAAGGGTGTGGGAGGTATGATTCCACGGTGTGGGCGGTATGATTCCATGCACTGTAAAGCTCCTCCGGGAGGCCAACAGTAAACTAGGGCTGCTGCCGACCAGAGACCCGATTCCGCCCTCCTGCTGCTGAACCAAGCTCGAGCAGGGGAAGGCAGAACAATAGGTATCCTGTCACAGGGAGGAGCACCTCTCAGACATGGTTTAATGTATTGGGACAGGGCGGGGGCGCTTGCCAGCGCCACTGAAACTGCTTGAAGGGCACATTTGGTGCCCCCCTTGCATTCTCCAGTTGAAACCAGTTCAGGGAGTCGTTGGCTTTAGCTCTGGTGTGAAACTGGACAAAGGACATTGGAGTATCCTCCCCACTGTCCAGCCCCTCCTCTGGGAGCAACCCCTGAATCGTCCCAACCCTTTCCAAAGGGTACTTAAGGGCTTACCTGTGGGTGGGTCCCTAGATTTGTCATCGGACAAGATTCAGATCACATACCACTTCAACGTCTACCGTCTGGACACTCTGGTCTTCGCTTTGGGAACCGAGACTGCACCGGGGAAGATTCCTGCTGCTCCTGGTCTCGTGGTCCTGCTGGTCTTCTACAACGTCTGTGTCCGTGATCCATACAGGTTCTTCATCAGGCCTGTGGACATCCAAAACACCTGAAGGAATCTCCCTTGGAGGGAAGGAGTCACTCCTCTGCATCTGCAGGCACCGCAACAGAGCTGACCAGTCTGCTGATACTGGGCTCCCTCGGACTCCGAAAGGCTCAGCAACTCAGGTGGTGGTTCTGAAACTCCCTCGAGGCCTGCACTGTATTCATACCGAGTTTGAGGCCTGTATCCCTTGTCGGAACAGCACCCCTGTGTACCGCGTCGACTTGCCGTTGCCAAGGCTTGTTGGCTTTCTCCTCCAGAGATCTTCGGGCTCCAAGAAGCTCCAATCTCAAGCAGTTCCTGCAGCCAAGATCTTTGCCCTCACCGCATCCTCTGCACCGTGGGCCTTCTTCATTGGTGAGCTGCTCGAGGCCCTCTTGTGACTCCTGTGCCTTCGGCCCGTGGGTCCTCTTGAGGGTCTTCTTTGGCTTCAGTGGGCTCCACTGCTTGCTCGGGCATGATCCGACTTACCTGCTCGAGGGGAGTCACTTGGACCTTGCTGGTTCCGACACTGCACCTTTGTCGTCTACTACGTTGTTTGCCGCTGCCAAGGCTTGTTGGTGCTCCTGCCGGACACTGACCCCATGGCTCTCGACATCCGACGTGGGACTGCTTGTGAACGGCTCCTGGTCTTTTACAGCGTCGCCTGGTCCGCACAGTTGCAACTTCAAGGACATCGTCAACCTCTCCTGCATCTCTGAAAACGGTGGGCATTCGTCTTCCGTGCCTCCTGGCCTCTCCTGAGTGGCATAGACTCTGTCCCCTCTGCTTGCAGGTAGCTCTCATCTGGAATCCACCATTGGGTTCCACCGGACTCCTTCGTCTTCTTCTCCAGTGGCATCTTTCCTGAAGTCCTCCATTGTGGTCTACGGCGGTTTCTGGTGTCACTTGACACCTATGCGCCCGGCGTCCCTGGTGTAGGTATCCTGGTTCCTGGGGTATGCACGGGTGGGGTGACTCTCCAACCTTCCATCTTCCACGGTGTTCTTCAGGGTCCACTGGAAAGGGTGCTTCTTCTTTAAAATTGCAACAGCGACTTACCTATTGACTAACATTGAGCACGCTGTTGCGTTCCCACTCTGAACACGACCTCCGTGGGGGTCATAGATACTCACCTAGGGTGGTTCCTCGGGTCCCCTGCTCTTCTACGTCTTCTGGGTCCATTCTTGACTTGAGTCTTGGTTCGCATTCCACTAATTTAGTATATGATTTGATGTCCCCCTGGAGACCACTGTGTATTTGTGCTACTTACGTGTGCTATTTCTTAAATATTTTGTGTATTGTGTTTATAACTCCGGGTAGGAAATATTGCAATGTGTTAGTGTTTGTAATAAAATACATATTTTTATAAATACACTGTGTGATTCTTTTTCACTTAACCTATACCATAAGATTAAGTACTGGTAAAACAAGCTGCTTTACAATCCTTCTGGACTAAGCCTGAAGGCTGCCCTCCACAGCTACCACTTGGAGAGCTTTCTAAGGTTGTCTAAAACCACTAAAATCACCATAAAGGTTGTCTGGATTAGTGCAGGGTGCTACACTTACATAAGTGAGAAACCATGTACTAGGCCAGCCTCTCACATTGGTGTGCAGCGGTGGGATTCAAGCCTGCATTGTTTTACCAGCTAATCTAGGTGTGGATTAATTGAAAAATCATCACTAGCATTAGGCACATATAATATCTAGATAGACTAAGTAAGTTCTACTAAACTTATAGATTGGTGGATAAGGTTCTAGCACAACCCTTGCTCCAATCTTAGAAAGTTTAGTTTCCACTAGGGTAGGTAGGTGCAACACCAACCTACACCTAGACATGTCTTTAGTAATGGACCCCAATGGGGCCCATTCTTCTAGATACAGTGGTCTTAAGTTCCAGGATCTAAGGACCCTGTGTACTTCTAGAAAGTTAAAGACCGGAAGCAATGCAACCACTAAGCATCTCTAAAAGCTGCTTATCCAGAACCCTGACAGGTCACAGTGGGTGGGGATGTTCCAGAAGATGGGGCAGGAAGGGTAACCCCCAGTGGCCCTAATTCTGAGCATGATCAAGAGGAGTCTGAGGACTCCACCTTGATGAACTCTGATCCAGGGAATAGTGCAGATGGCACAGAGGGTGTCTCTAGAAGTAGGTCCCCCTTTATTCATCCTGGGAGGGTTCAGAGCAGGCAGAGGAAATCTAGATCTCCTTTTGCTGAGTCCAATGCTTCAGGACATTCCATAGGGGCCTCAATCTCTAGCCAGAGAGAGGACTCCTTGGAACGGGAATACCACCTGATCAAACTTGAGAGAGTTAGACTCAAGCTCAGGCAAGATCAGATGGCTCTTGACAAGGAGTCCCTAGAAGTCCAAAAAGCTAGGAAAAATCGGAGATTAGATTCCCGTGGTGGCAGCCCAAGTGTACCTAGAATCAGGGAACCATCCTTTGACACTAGGAACCTGAGCAGGATAGTCCCTCCTTACCAGGAGGGGGATGACATTCAGAAATGGATGTCTGCCTTAGAGAGGGCCTGTAAAGTTCAGAAGGTCCCTCAAGGGCAGTGGGCAGCTATCCTGTGGCTCTCCTTTGCTAACAAAGGTAGAGATAAGCTACTCATTGTTAGGGATGAGGATACTGACAATTATTCAGTTCTGAAGAGTGCACTCATTGATGGGTTTGGCTTAACCACTGAACAGTACAGGATTAAGTTCAGAGACACCCAAAAGGCACACACCCAGGACTGGGTAGATTTAATTGATAGTGCTATTAAGGCTCTGGAAGACTGGCTTCATGGAAGCAAGGTACAGGCCTATGAAGGATTGTACAGTTTGATAATGAGGGAGCACATCCTTAATAACTGTCAGAACCAACATTTTCACCAGTACCTGGTGGCCTCTGATCTGACCTCTCCCCAAGAATTGGGAAAGAAGGCAGAAAAATGGGTCTGCACCAGGCAGAAAAACCATGGTAATGGAGGTGACCAGAAGATGCAGGATTCTTCTAAATCCCAGGGTAAAGGTGGGGACAAGGGTAAAGATACAAAGGAGTCTTCTCAAGGTCCACAAAAATCTGCATTTGTGGGGGGGAGTCCCAAAGTTCCAAGAAAGGTAAACAGAAACCTTGATGTTATTTATGTAAAGTATTGAATACGAAGAAGATGACGGAGTGCACACCAAATCTTTTTACTTTTCATCGATGATTCATTTGTAGGCGTGCTAGCCCGGTATCGTGGACTGCCAAACCACGTTAAGTGTAAATCACAAAAGGAAAATGGGGCGAAGTATCACCACATCCCGTACGCACAGCCTTCATAGGTGCATAACAAATATGCCACAATTTGTTCCAATTAATCCAAGTTTATTCCTTTGTTCATCAATATTTTCAATGTTTATCTTGTTTTGTCCAGTCACATAAAAGACACTCCATGTTTTCATTAAACTCTTAATGCTGTAGATGTGCCGATACGGGCCTCGTTCTGCAGCATGGAATAACATGGATATTCCTCAGTCGTTGTATTCATCACCCAATGCATTTCGGGCCCAATCTGGCCCTTCATCAGGGGTACCCTGCAAATTTTAAAACACCATTATTGTACTGTAACTTTAAATGAACTCACGTTCTTAAGTTTTATGCAAAGTGTAAAGCGTATGAAAAATATATACATGTTAATAACTGGGGTTCATCCAATTAACGTTCTGCCCACTGAATTCAAAATGCTACCCTTCACTAAATGCATATTCAATATTCCATCACACTATCTCTCCACCCTTTCAATGTCCGTAACTCGCTTCCCTTCCCCGTGTACCAATAGTCTTTACCCCTCCTAATATCTCTCTGATTAAACATAATCGAATGAGCCCGTACCTTAAACGTCTGGTAACAGCTTACTCTGGTGTTCAAACACCGTGCCTTCTCTCATGTTTCACAACCATGTTCGTACCTATCCCTCTCTCCCTCCATTAAGAGCACCTGAACTGTGTCCCCGCCCATCTAAATGCATCCAATTAACGCCGACTGAAATTATTACACTACAAAACCCATAATGCCCTGCAAAGTTGGAAATCCCTTTCAATCAGTTAATTTAAATACGTTAGTATGCCTTGCCTTCAGCATGACCTTGTCTGACGTTTACTACCACAGTGAATCCTGCTGATGGTATACACGCACTGTTCCCTCCCATATCATTCATTCTCCAAGAAGTATATGAACGTTTCATACAAGTTTTATCCTCTCCTATCTCTATCATCCTACTGAATATGTAAAACATTTAAATTCACCGCCCACCCGCTGATATCATTTTTCGAACGTTATTTTAAACACGTATCATGTTGATCACTGATCTTGTTGATGTTATGTACACTTAATTAATATGAACAAAATTAAACTGTCAGAACCATGTGTTCAATCAATAATTATCCATTATTATATTTTAAAACAGCAGTCCATGAGTTTTACTTTTGAAGGAAGGTGTATAAGTAGTCCATTATGTGACAATGTTATTACTTTCAGTTTGTTTTCGAAAATCCCAGGGTGCAACTCGTCGAACAGGCAGTACAGTATTGAATACGAAGAAGATGACGGAGTGCACACCAAATCTTTTTACTTTTCATCGATGATTCATTTGTAGGCGTGCTAGTGTCTTTTATGTGACTGGACAAAACAAGATAAACATTGAAAATATTGATGAACAAAGGAATAAACTTGGATTAATTGGAACAAATTGTGGCATATTTGTTATGCACCTATGAAGGCTGTGCGTCCGGAATGTGGTGATACTTCGCCCCATTTTCCTTTTGTGATTTATGTAAAGTAAACACCCATTGGACTAGAGATGCTGAATGTCCAAAGGCAACTGCTCCCCCCTACACCAGTACAAGTGGTAGTACAGCAACCAAGGGATTAGTTGGGTTAACCTTGGGTTCTGAGGTGGGTTCTGGCCTAGTCAGAACTCTAGCTCAGGTTGTTCTATTCTGTGATGGTGGCATTGATCTTCCCACTTTACTAGTAAGTCCCACTGGTAGCTCTTTTCTGGATAAGTGTCTGTTGATTTGCCAGAAGAAGAAGAGATTGAGAACCTTGTTAACATCCCATAGGGGATGAATATCTGGGTTCTGGAGGAAGGGAGAGGCGTACTTCCCGCATTGATTTCCTGACTAATTAATTTCTCACTAATTCCCAAAGGGGAACCACCTATAGAGACATGACATGTTGATATGGCTGATTGAAAGGTGTTTACTGACATGTAAGCCATTCCTTCCAATGCGACGTAAGACATGAAATGCAAGATATGCACAACGTCAGACCCACAGGATCCATGTCCCACTGCTTGTGCTAACCTATCCATCTCGTCCAGGCAGACTGACCTGTAGCATTTAACCATTCCATCTGCCCAGGACTTAAAGAGGAGCAGTTTAGCTTGTTGTGAAAGTCCAGGGATTTTCCTTCATTCATCGTTCCCTGTAATCCTCCATACCACCAGGTGGTGTGGAATCCCTGACTGATCCGAAAGGATCTCTTGAAACAGGGAAGACAGATTGGAGAATCCCAAGAAAGTTCCATCAGAATTGGTATCATATTTGAGACCTCCATGTTGGTGTTATTAATACCATGTTTGCTGTCTGCCTTTGCATAGCTCCAATTATGGGGAAAGGCAAATGTTGCTGTCGCGTTTGGATATGGTTTCCAACTGAAGTATTTGTCTATTTGGAGAACCAGTTTCGAGGCAAACAGGTCTACCATGAAAGGACCCTATTTGTCTCCTTTAACACCTTCGGTTCCAGTCTCCACAGGTTCATATCCTGTGAGTGCCTTGAATACCAGTCCTCCTAGGTGCTCGCCATTCCCAGAAGATACTCTGCTGTGACTGACATTTGGTTGTCGAGACAAAGGTGCCAAAAGATCTTGATCAGATCCAAGAGAGCGTTGGATCTTGTGCCCCCATGCGGTTGATATAATGCACTACTTAGATGTTGTTCATCTTCATCAGGACGCAGCATTGCACCATGAATGAGCCTACCAGTAGCTCCAGACAGTTGATATGCAGTTGTTGTTCTTAAGCTGACCATTTTCTTCCTGTGACTAACCCATAGCACCTGGTGCCCCAGCAACTTCTGCTGACGTCCAATTCGATGATGAGATACAGGTAAGACCCAAATATTGCTCTCCCATTCCAATCAATCAATCAAGACTTTTAAAGCGCGGCTGCTCAACCGTGAGGTCTTGTGGCGTTGTGGGACTATGCTGCGGGATCACACTGCCTGTTACTATTGGTTGAACAACCAAGTCTTGAGGTCTTTCCTGAACTGCTGGGGCAAACGTGAGGCTCGAAGGTGCAGAGGGAGGGTGTTCCAGGTCTTTTCTGCCTGGTGGGAGAAGGAGCAGCCTCTGCTGTTTGCCCGGCGAATGCGTTGGGTAGCTTCTAAGGAGAGGAATCTGGAATGGAGTTCTCTGGTGGGTTGGTGGAAATTCACTCGTTTGTCGAGGTAGGCCAGTCCTTCATTGTGTAGTACCTTGTATGCGTGGGTTAGCAGCTTAAACTGGCATCTCTTCGCGACTGGCAGCCAGTGAAGTTCCCTGAGGTGGGGGATGATGTGCGTCTGTCTGGAGAGGTCGAGGATGATTGTGGCTACTGTGTTCTGGATGGTCTGAAGTTTCATTATGAGTTGGGCGGTAATCCTACGTAGAGGGAGTTGCCCTAGTCGAGTCTGCTGGTGACGAGAGCTTGCGTGACGGTACACCGATGATATGCTTCTGTATGTCCGAGAGCCTGCAATGTTTCTCCCAGGACTGCTTCGTGAATATATCAAATTCGAACGCTTTTCAGGCCTTGGCATAAACTGGGCAAAATCGACGGTGTTCCCGCTTACGGCTGGTACGCAGCGCGTCGAGCTAGACTTCCCACTAGCATGGTCAACTGACCCAGTAAAATATCTAGGGGTATGACTACACAGGAACCCTGAGGTGGTTGTTTCTGAGAATTATGGCCGCGCCCTGACCCAAATCACTGATCGAGCAGCGCGATGGGCCAAACTCCAGCTCTCCTTAGCAGATCGTATTGCAGTAGTTAAGATGACAATTTTGCCCAAACTTCTTTACTTGTTCATTAATATTCCCATCCGCCTCACTCTTGCGGTGTTTAACTCACTTCAGTCAGCACTGCTTTCCTTTGTGTGGGGTGGCAAGAAGCCTCGATGCAGCTGGGAGGTGCTGGTATTACCGTTCGAGTGGGGAGGCTTTGAAGCCCTGGATATGCGCTTATACTATCTCTGTGCACAGGCCCAGTTTGCACATTATTGGTTCTTCCCACAGCGATTCCAGCCGCATGTAGCTATTGAGGCTGACGCTGTCCTTCCGTTGGCCCTTGTTGCGACCGCCTTGTCTGGTGGGGGTGGTGGACCCAGAACTGAAATTAACTTTGCACGGCATGGGCCTGGAAGATGCTTGCGGCGCGTACACAATTGCAGTATCTCTACGCCCCAAGGTTACCGCTTGCTGCGCACCCAGATATCTCTGCTGCACAAGAGCCAGCTGCCCTTAAAGCATTAGGCGCAGTGGGAATAACACAATTAGGGGACCTTTATAAACAAGGCCAGTTCAGATCGCTCTCTGACATACAGGGTGGCAAGGACCGGGGGTTGATGCTCGGGTTCACTTATGTGCGTGTGCGGCAGGCGATAAGAACCATCTATCCTGATTACCCAGCAGAGCCCAAGCCTCTGTTAGCGCTGCAGGCGGTGTTAACAGGTGCGGATCGCACAGGCCTGATCACGAAGTTGTATAATGCGTCCCTTAGGGAAAGAGAACAGCTCGATTCCCCTTCATATAACAAATGGGTGGCGCTGCTGGGGACTTCATTGTCGCCGGATATGTGGAAGTTCTGCTGCGCCCTAACTGGCCGCCTAACGGCAAATTGTAACCTCCGCATCATCCATTTTAAATACCTGCACCAGTTATACTATACCCCGATTCAATTGATGCGCTTTGGTCTGCGGGAGAGCGCCTGCTGTGTTCGTTGTGGGCAGGGGGATGTGGGCTTCTTGCATCTCGCATGGAATTGTAAAGGTATATACAGTTTTTGGAGTAAGATTACGAACATGCTTACGAATGTGGTGTCGGAACCCGTGCTATGTACTCCTGAGGTTTGTCTATTAGGCTGGGTAAAGAATCTTAAACCCTGCAACTGCAGACTGGTGGCTGTTTCGACCTTACTAGCTAAGAGAGCGGTGGCGCAATGCTGGGGCTCTAGACTCACCCCAACACTGAAAAAGTGGGTCCGAGATTTACTTTATTGCAAAGATCAACTTGAGATCTATGCCGAGGAATTGCCTGAAACTTCACGCCCTAAAGACTTTTGGGCTCCGCTTTCTGTGTATCTTCTGACAAACCCTGATTTACAATAGATGCTGTAACCTGATGCTCTTGATGTGTTTATTCTTGGGACTGCAATATGTTGTACTACTGTTGAGTGTGATGAGATGCTTCATTGGGGTCACAGTTTTTTTTCTTTTAGTGCCGTGGGGGACAATGGGTTGGAGGGTGGTGGGAAGTTCTGAGGGTTGTTACTTTGCTCTATGGAAAAAGCTTGTACTATTTGTGATCCTTGATGTCCGCTTTGGCCCCTTGTAGGGGACCTACTGTGTATCATACAAGCTGTTCAATAAACAAATAAAAAAAAAAAATAATTATCTGAAGCCCCTCAACTGGCTTATATCCCCAGATCGCAGACCCATATCTCGCAATAGTTATGCATTTGGACCTATAGAGATTGAGCATAGCTGCGACTGGCTTGGCCCCTAGTCTTTGAGCGAAACCATGGACAGCAGACGTAGATCTTGCCAGGGCATGTTTTTTTGCTTTCTGTTGGGGGGTCCATGAACCCCTCTCATAGAACAGTACCACCAGATAGGTGAAAGAGGTCACCCTAGTCAACTCTATGCCTTCACAATAAAAGGTTTTTTGCTTTTTCGGTCTCTGTCCCATGGTCATCGTATGTGATTTAGCTATGTTGACAATTAAGTTCAGGGATTGCATAAAGGCCCCAAAAGAATTCAAAAGCCTCTGGAGCCCTACAGCTGTACGGGCCAACAATACGACGACATCTGCATATAGGAGGGCAGGAATTGCCCTGTCCCCCACATGTGGAATGTCTAAGCTAGCAGAGTTTAAAAAGTTACCTAGATTATTTATGTATAGGGTGAAGAGCAAAGGAGCTAGAATGCAGCCTTGACATACGCCTCTTCCAATCCTAAAGTGCTTTGTGCATTTGCCTTCTTGATTGACTCTCACCCTCGCGGAGAGATCTCTGTGTAAGTCAGCCAAGAAGTGAACTAGACACTGATCAATTCCCATATCAATCAGAATGGACCATAACTTCGATCTGTTTACCAGATCGAAGGCCGAGGATAGGTCCATAAAGGCCAGCTGTAACGCCCCCCCCCTTAGCCACTGTATATTTGCCTGCTAATAAGTGTAAATTTAGACACTGATCCAGTGTGCTCCTTCCTTTTCTAAAACCGTACTGGAGATTTGTTAAGAAGCCACTCTCATTCAGCCAGTCCATTAACTTACTTAAAATCACTCTCCCTAGCACTTTTACAGCTGAGTCAATTAGGGATATCGGCCTATAGCAGCTTGGGTCCCCTCTCGGGCCTTTTTTAAAAACCGGGATGATAATAGAATTCGACCATGACGTTAGGAATCCCTGCTGACTAGCAACATTAAAAACTTTTGTTAAAATTTTAGCCCAAAACATTGGGTTCTGTTTATACAGATCGGCCGGAACACCATCCGGGCCGGGGGCCTTGTTGCTAGTCATTTGCTTGATAGCCAACTCAACTTCACCCTCATTGAAAACCACTACAGAGGAGTGCCCTTTATATTCTAAGCTAGCAGGGGAATCCATGGGGGTAGAGACCTCATATATAGATTTAAAATGAGAAACCCATTGAGCCTCTGTAATATTACATTCTAAAGGAGAATGATCAATTCCAGAGAAAAAAGGTTTGTTTACAATGGCCCAAAATCTGGAGCTATCCTTTAGAACCTCTACTGCTAATAAATCATTCCATGCTTCCTCTTTTATTTCCTTTTTACGAATATTTAGAGCACACTTATATGCCTTTCTTAACGTGACTATATGGGTTTTGTCTAGCGGAACCTGTTTTAGGGCAACTATCAGCTTGCGATGTGCTTCAGAGCAGTTACTATCGAACCATCTCTCACCGGTATCTTGACGATTTCTGGTAGGCAAGGAGAGACCTGTCGCTACCTGCGCACAAATGTCTTTAAATGCTGTGAGTACCTCGGCCCCCTGTTTTGTTTGGTCAAGGCAGATGCCGAGCATATCCTCGGCATTCTGCCAGAGGTCCTGAAAGAAGAGGTCCGGGACTACTTTGGCCCATTTTAACCTACGGCCTTGATCAGTAGGTTTAAGGCAGGTGTCAGTAGATTGTTTTCTGTGCTTGCCCTTTAGGCCAAAACCCCTGCCCAACACAAGAAGGACGGGGTTATGGTCAGTAAAATGGGACCACTGAGCATTATAAAAAAACACCTGAGATGACAATACAGGGGAAATAAATATGTAATCTATTATAGAGTCCCGCCCTCTTGCTTTAAAAGTAGGGATCCTCACCTCACTAGCAAAGGCACTGGGTTGGATAAGATCTACTGCAGCCAAAAGATCCTCCAAGCATTCCCCTTGCTGTGAATGCTCAAAGTGAAAATTAGAAGAATCTACGGGGCCTAAAAAGTCTGCAACCTGACAGTTCATAAAACATGAATGAATGTTAAAATCGCCCATAATTATAATAGAATAAAAAGTGGTTTGCTTCAATCTATACTCCTCTGAGAAACATTTCAGATTACATAAATGTTCACTTAAAAAGTTATTCTCAAATGAGTTATAAAAATTGTGGAGCAGCATTTTAGAAGTATTGGTTGGGGTGAATTCTATAGCCAGGCAGTTACTGGAACCGACATCCACCCTGCAATGTGTTCCTGACAATTTGAGGGAAATTAGCGTTAAAAGGCCCCCTTTGGCTCTACCTGCTGGAGAGGGCCGTGCAGGCTCACTATAGGACTTATACCCATCCACTCAAAAGTTGTTCTTCAGGTCCCAGGTCTCCTGTAAATTCGCTATGTCGTGTTCTTTTATAAAATCAAGCCACCTAGTATCTTCTTTTTTACTTCTCAGACCTGCTATGTTCCAGCTAAGGATCTTACAGTTAGAAATTTCACTTTCACTAATCCCTGTGCCCCTGATTATATCACTACTGTGGCTTCGATGTAGGAGAGTAGACTCCAGTCAATCGTTTTCATCTAGGAGACTTAATGGAAGAAATCTGTTTACGCCGGCTAAGCAGTTTTCCCCTTCTACAACCCCGGTGGTCAATGTTGGCAGTGTAGGAGGGGTCAATGTCCCACAAGGGATCGTTTTAGATTGTTGCTCCACCCTGGGACTTGATCGAGGCAATGAGCATCCACTCCTATCTACTAAATTCAAAGCCCCCCACTGATTCCTGCCATGTAGCTGTACCCCCTCATGTGGTGGATAAAAAACCCCCAGGGGTAAGGTACTAATGCCCCCTGGGCCTTCCTTAAAGCCATCCTTGAATAGCTGCCCCCCTATTCCTACCTGATCGAAGTTGATGACAATACAGTCTCCTTCTATCTGTTTTGGCCTATGGCCAACCCAGCCCACTCGCCTGGCCATTATAATGTGAGGGGAAGCCTAGGCCCCGCTACTAGAGTGCTGATTACACCAGAACATAGTTTTACGTAAAAGTTCGTGGGTGGATTCTAGACAATTCACTTTAAGCAGGGGAACACCGGCAAGAATGGCCACTAAAGGGGTAGCATCTGGTGGCAGGTTGAGTCTACAGTTGTTTAACATCCTGTTGTCTGACCTATTTGCGGAGTTCCCGCCCCACCCCGCAGGCCCATGGTTAGACACAGAGCCAGGGGCTGACTTAGTAGGCCCGTGATTAGACACAGAGCAGGGACTGACTTAGTATGGTCATATTTCTTACCCCCTTCGCGACTCCCTGAGATTGCTACTGGTTTAGTGACAGTGAGGGAACCAAGGTTACTCTCAGGCAAGCTCGAATTTACAATTTTGGGGACCACCTCTTCTCTTTTTTTAGCTGTAGTATGCATTTGTGATGAGGAAAGAGCATAATTATCAGGCGGTACACTATTATTTTTCAAGTCCCTTAATTGGGTCTCTAAGTACTCTAATTTCCCCATTACCCCGTTTACCAATGTGTTAAGTAGAAGAGAAATGTCTTTAACAACAGTGGAAAGAATGGACTCCAATCGTAGATTGAATTGATCCTCCATAACTTGTCTGACAGCTGTTAAGACGAGTGAGTCAAGGCCGCCATTCTGAAATATTGGGGATTCAGCTAGGGTCAGTCTGGTTTTAGTGGTTCTCCTTTTCGCTCTTTTTTTTTCCTGGGGGTTGCAACAATTCCTTCTGTGGCGGTGCGTCCGTTCCCAAAGCCTTTCCCTCCGCACACCAGGGTATTCTATAAGGAATCATAGAGCCCTCCCCCTTAGCTCCTTGCGAGCACATAGTAACTTCTGACTCATTAGTAATGACATTTTGGGGGAAAGTGGCTGGGGGGATACTTGCCCCCGATTGAGCGGAGGGAGCGGTTCTCAGGCCCAGTTGATCCTCTGCATTTTGGATTTCTTTATTTAAAGCCCCCACTGCAGAAGTCAAGTAAGAAATTATAGAAGCAGAGTTCCTGGGCACTTTTGCTCTTACTTTCCCCTGATCAAGGCTACAGGGTTGTTTGCGCTTAACCATGGTGGTTGCGGAAGGGTAGATGTAAAGGGGGTGGCCCAGCCCAGCCTCCTCCGGGCTCTGACGGGCGCAGACGGGCTTCGCCTGGGCGCGGCCCAGGCACGCCCGCGTTAGTCCCGCACTGCGCGAGCCGCGAAGTGCTTTTACGCGCCTCCGGGCACGGGATGAACAATGTCGCACCTCCTGACGCTTGGGGTTATGGGGCTTGCAGTCCCCCTCGCTGGATGCGTCTACGGGTGTTGGTGGCTCCCGCGCTGCGGGAGACGCAAAGTGCCTTTACGCACCTCCGGGCGTGGGAAGAACAATGTCGGCGCCTCCTGGCGCTTGGGGTTATGGGGCTTGCAGCCCCCCTCGCTGGATGCGGCTACGGGTGTTGGCAGCTCCTGCGGTGCGGGAGCCGCAAAGTGCTTTTACGCGCCTCCGGGCGCGGGAAGAACAATGTTGGCGCCTCCTGGCGCTTGGGGTTATGGGGCTTGCAGTTCAAGTCATATTGCATGTCTGGTCTTGGTTTAGTGCATTTCTCAGTAGCATCAATGCAGTCATGATCACATTCCTCATCATCACTGTCCCTCTCTGCAATTGGCAAATGCTTTTAGAGATTTATGGCATTGCATCTCCTGATTAAAATATTTCCACCCACTAGGTTCAGTTGTTCATACTTAGTCTGTCAGCTGTTTGTTAAATGCTGAGTTTGAGTACGAGTCAGCAAATTCTCAACTGAATAAGCAACTAACACAATAAGTGTTTTTACTGAATCGCCAGACAAACAACTGCCATTGATTTTTAAACACAGAGGAAGCGCTGCAGCTACTGGATCCAATATGGCAGAGAAGTAGAGGCTTTTCACTTCTCCATGCTTTTGAATAAGAACTGACAATGTGCACCCTTCTCTTTCATGGCAGAACAAGTAGAAATCTTTCTCATAATTTGGCATTCCTAAAGCAGGTGTGCTACAGAGTTTATCTCTGAGCTCTTTTAAGGCACTCATTCATTTACTATCAAATGACCCTGGATTATTTACATCACTGCGAGTAAGCTACAATAAAGGCTTTGCAATTAGGGAAAAGTTTGGAATCCACTGTCTACAGGAGTCAACCCCTTTTTTAATATGGTGTCCCAAATAGACCACCTCTTTCATAAAATACTGAATTTGTGTAGGTGATACATTATGCCCATTATATGTGTAGGCAGGAAGGATCCTTCTAGCATGGTTACCCCCGCTTTTTTCCTGGTGTCAGTGTTTTTTGACTTAGTCTGACTGGGATCCAGCTAATGTAGACCCCAGTCACTGTGCTTTCTCCCTAAATTGACCATGGTAAGTACTAGTGTATATCCATAATTGGCTACTGGTGTACCCTTGTAAGTCCCTAGTATATGGTACTAAGGAACCCAGGGCATGGATATACCAGGGGTCTCTTATGGGCTGCAGCATGTATTATGCCACCCATGAGAGTCTACTCAGACTGTGACTACAGGCCTGCCATTTCAGCCTGTGTGAGTTGGTGCTAGCCCCTCTCACAACAGATATAACTTTCCTTGTATCTGAGATCACTACACTTAAAACCTATGTCACCCCTATGGCTGGCTCTTTAGTTCTGAAGGCAGGGTGCTTGATTATAAGTGTGAGGGTGCCCCCTGCGGAGTCGATTCTCCAGGCTTTGTAAGTGCAGTCAGCCATTTTAATACAAATAGTGGACATCAGTCATTACGAGATGTCTAACTATATAGTGGGTGCACCGAACCCAGTCATGTTTGGTATCAAACATGTTGGAATCATACCCCAACACCGATTCCAGTGTTGGAAATATGATCCCATGTACTGGGGGCTCCCTTTGGTTACCCCACTGTACTACCAGTACCAGCCTTTCGTGGTTTGACTGCAAGCTAGTGCTGCTGCCGACCACAGAAACAATTCTGCCCTCCTGCTGCTGAGCCAAGCTCGAGCAGGAAAAGGTAGAGCAATAGGTTTCCTGTCGCAGGGAGGTGTGGACACCTCCCAGACAGGACTTAATGTGTTTGGCTGGGGTGGGGGCGCTTGCCAGCACCACCAGACTGCTTTGAAGGGCACATTTGGTGCCCTCCTTGCATACTCCAGTTTGAGCCAGTACAGGGGTGCCCTTGGCTCCCGCTCTGGCGTGAAACTGGATAAAGGTCATGGGAGTATCCTCCCCTCTGTCCAGCCCCTCCTCTGGGAGGGACCCATGAGTTGTTCCAACCCTTTCCTTAGGGTACTTAGGGGCTTACCTGTGGGTGTCCCTTCAGATTCATCATGGGACAAGATTTAAACTCGAAACCACTTCAACCATCTAGGCACCTTGGACTTCGCTGGACTTCGCCTGGAACCGAGACTGCACCAAGGAAGACTTCTGCTGCTCCTGGTCTCGCTGTTCTGCAAGCCTTCTTCGACGTGTGTGCCTGTGCTTCATCCTGGTCCCTCTCCAGGTCTGTGGGTATCAAAGACACCCGAAGGAATCTCCCTTGTAGTGAAGGAGTCACTCCCCTGCATCTGCAGGCACCGCAAGGAAGCTGGCTGGTCTGCTGCTCCTGACGACCCACAGACTCCGGAAGGCTCAGCAACACGTGGTGGTTCTGCAACTCCCTCGAGGCCTGACCTGTCCTCTCAGCTAGTTTGAGGCCAGTATCCCTCGTCGGAACTGCTGGAACAGAACCCCTGTGCACCACGTCAACTTGCCATGCCAAAGCTTGTTGACTCTGTCCTCCAGAGATCCCCGGGCTAAAAGAAGCTCCAGCCTCCAGTATCTCTTCCTGCCAAGATCTTCATCCTCACCGCATCCTCTGCGCTGTGGGCCTGCATCTTTAGTGAGCTGCTCGAGGTCCTCTTGCGACTCCTGTGCCTTCGGCCTGTGGGTCCCCTTGAGGGTCTTCTTTGGGCTCTCCTGCTTGTTTGGGGCCTGCTCTGACTTTCCTGCACTTGGTGAGTCCCTTGGACCTTGCTGGTTCCAACACTGCACCTTTTTTGTTTGCCACGTCTGTTGCTGCCTCCAAGGCTTGTTGGTGCTCCAGCCAGACACCGACCCCCTGGTTCTTGACTTCCGATGTGGGACAGCTTGTGAACGGCTCCTGGTCTTCCACAGTGTTGCCTGTTCGTCACAGCTGCAGCGACAAGGTCACCGTCATCACTCCTGCACCTTCCATCATCGGTGGTCATTGGTCTTCCGTGCCTCCTGGTCACTCCCGAGTGGCATAGACTCTGTCCCCTCTGCTTGCAGGTACCTCTCTTCAAGAATCCATCCTTGGATTCAACCGGACTCTTTCACCTTCTTCGCCAGCGGCATCTTTTCTGAAGTCCTCCATTGTGGTCTACAGCGGTTTCCAACGTCACTTCGCACCTATGCACCCGACTTCCCTGGTGTAGGTATCCTGGTTCCTGGGGTATCCGTGGAAGGGGTGACGCTCCAACCTTCCGTCTTCCACGGGGTTTCTTCAGGGTCCACTGGAAGGGTCCTCCTTAAAAACTGCAACTGCGATGTTCCCATTGACTTGCATTGAGTACACAGATGTTTCCACTCTGCACACAGCCTCCGTGGGGTTCCTGGGTACTTACCTCGAGTGGTTCCTTTGGTCCCCAGCTCTTCTGAGTCTTCTGGTCCAAGTCCCGACTTCAGTTGCAGTTCGCATTCCACTTCTTTAGTATATGGTTTGGTCTCCCCCTGGAGACCACTGTGTATTTGTGCTTACTTACCTTTTTACATTTGAAATATTGTGTGTATTGTGTTGATATCTCCAGGTAGGAGATATACCAATGTGTTAGTGAGTGTGTATAATAAATATACTTATTTTTATAACTACACTCTGTGCTTCTTTGTTGTTTAACCTACACTATATGATTAGTTCTGGCAAACACTCTTAACTTAACACTCCTTCTGGACTAAGCCTGAAGGCTGCTCTCCACAGCTACCACTTAGAGAGCTTTCTGTGGTTGTCTAAGACCACTAAAATCACCATAAGGGTTGTCTGGGTGTGTGCAAGGTGCTTCACTTAAATAAGTGTGCACCATATACTAAGCCAGCCTCCTACTTTGGTGTGCAGCGTTTGGGATTTAACCTTGAACTGTTTTACCAGCTAATCTAGGTGCAGATTGAATAAAAAAACACTAGCATTACGCACATATAAATTATTTCTTGTAACAGTAAGTTCTACTGAACTTTTAGATTGGTTGTTAGGGGCCTAGCACAACCCTTTCTCCAATCTTTGGAAGTTTAGTTTTCACTAGGGTAGGTAGGTGCAATACCACACTACACCTAGTCACCATGTTTTTAATGGTGGATTCCAGTGGGTCCAAACCCTCTAGATACAGTGGTCTTAAGTTCCAGGAACTAAGGACCCTGTGTGCCTCTAGAAAGTTAAAGACAGGTTGCCACCATAACACTAAGCAACTCTTAGAGCTGCTTCTGCTGGATGGCCTTCAGAATCCTGATAGGTCAGAAGGGCAGGACAAAGTGGGTGAGGATGCTCCAGAAGATAGGTCAGGAGGGGTTCCCCCAGTGACCTTAATTCTGAGCATGACCAGGAGGCGTCTGATGACTCCACACTGGTGAACTGTGATCCCCCAGGGAATAGTACAGATGGAGTCCCTAAAGGTAGGTCCCCCATTATTCCTCCTGGCAGGATTCAGAGAATGCAGGTGAGGTCTAGGTCCTCCTCTGTCAATTCCAATGCTTCTAACCATTCCATAGGGACCTCCATCTTTAGCAAGAGGGAGGACTCCTTAGAGAGGGAGTACCACCTACTCAACCTTGAGAGAGCAAAGCTCAAGCAAGAGCCGTTGGCCCTTGACAAGGAGACCCTGGAAGTTTAGAGGGCTAGGAAGAATTTGGGACTTGAGTCCCATGGTGGCATCACTAGTGTACCTAGAGTCAGGTAAACTTCCTTTGATACTGGGAACCTGAGCGGGATAGGACCTCCTTACCAGGAGGGGGGAGGGTTACATCCATAAATGGATCACTGCCTTGGAAAGGGCCTGTAAGGTTCGGAAGGTCTCCCAAGGGCAGTGGGCAGCTATCCTGTGACTCTCCTTTGCTAACAAAGGTAGAGACAAGCTCCTCACCGTTAGAGAAGATGATGCAGATAATTACTCAGTCTTGAAGAGTGCCCTCATAAATGGGTTTGGTTTAACCACTGACAATACAGGGTTAAGTTTAGGGACACACAGAAGGCACACACTCAAGACTGGGTTGATTTCATAGACAATGCTTTTAAGGCTCTGGAAGGTTGGCTTCATGGAAGCAAGGCTATGAGGGATTGTGCAATTTGTTGTTGAGGGAGCACATCCATAATAATCGTCAGAATCAGCAACTGCACCAGTACCTGGTAGACTCTGATCTGACCTCTCCCCAAGAATTGGGAAAGAAGGCAGACAAGTGGGTCCGAACCAAGTTTAAGCAGAAAAATCAAGGTGGTGGTGACCAGAAGAAGCAAGATTCTTCTAAGGCCCAAGAGAAGGGTGGGAAGAAAGGTAAAGACAAAAAGGAGTCTTCACATGGTCCCCAAAAACCTGCCTCTGGGGGTGGGTCCCAATCCTCCACTTCCTCTGGAAGGAAACCTTGGTGTTACCTGTGTAAGGAAAAAGGCCATAGGCCAAGGGATGCTAATTGTCCTAAGGCCACCACCAAGGAAGCTACTACCACTGCCCATGAGGCAACTAGCACCCCCAGCACCAGGACAAGTGGTAGTACAGCCCCAAGGGATTAGTAGGGTTAATCTTGGGTTCTGAAGTGGGTTCTGGCCTAGTGAGAACACCCACTCAGGCTGTCCTTGTCTGTGACAGTGGCATGGACCTTGCCACTTTACTTGTAAGTCCCACTAACTTGGGAAAGTACAGACAACAGCCTTTAATAAATGGTCAAGAAGCTATGGCTTACAGGGACACAGGGGCCAGTGTCACAATGGTGACAGAGAAACTTGTGTCCCCTGAACAAATCATACTTGGTCAACTTTACCAAGTGAGCAACACCAGCAATGTTAGGACTGATCACTCCTTGACAGTTGTTAATCTCAGATGGGGAGGGGTAACGGGCCCTAAAAGAGTTGTGGTTTCTCCAGACCTACCTGTAGACTGTCTGCAATGATTTAGAAACGTCAGCCTGGTCTGAAGTGGAGTTCAGGACACATGCAGAGATGATGTGAATCTCTTCCGGTGCATTTGCTGTCACCAGGGCTCCGGCCAAACAGCTAGGCACTGAGGGAGCACTGGATCCTGGAAAAAATGGACCAGCTGGCTCCTAAGAGAAGGAGCAGGAAGGGTAAAGATTTATCCTCCTCCCAAATTCCCAGTGAGAGTCAGTCTCTTAAGGAAGATGACCTCAGCTCCCGTGAAGGAACTGTCCCAGAGTAACCTGGACATGACCAGGCATAGTTCTTGGGGGCCGGGGGCCCTTCCAGGGCAGACTTGAGTTTGGAGCAGAAATCCTGCCCCTCTCTTGAACAGCTCAGACAGCAAGCTACTGCTGAAGAAGCAGGGAATGTCAGGGGGTCCCATAGGATCTAATGGGAAGATGGGCTTCTGTTCTCGGAGAGTAGAGACCCCAAGCCTGGTGCCACCAGGAGGTTGGTAAAACCTCAGAAGTTCAGGGGTTTTCTTCTATCCCTAGCACATGACATCCACCTTGCAGGGCATCTTGGGCAAAGCAAGACTTGGGGCAGGTTTGTCCCTCATTTTCACTGGCCCCACATGTCTGAAGACACCCAGGAGTTTTGTCGACTCCTCTGTCACTTGCCAACCCAGTGGTAAGTAAGGTGGCACTGCAAAGGCCCCCTTAATTCTACTCCCAGTGGTTGGGGTTCCCTTTGAGAGGGTAGAGATAGACATTGTTGGTCCCTCATACTCTCCAACAGCATCTGGACACAGTTACATTCTAGTGGTGGTGGACCATGCCACTAGGTGTCCAGAGGCTATTCCCCTTAGGACCACTACAGCTCCTGTAGTGGCTAGGGCCCTTCTGGGAGTCTTTCCAGAGTAGGGTTCCCTAAGGAGGTCTTCACAGACACAGGTACAACCTTCATGTCTAGTTACATCACTGCCATGTGGAAAGAGTGTGGGTACCCTACCATCCACAGTGCAATGGGCTTGTTGAAAGGTTCAACAAGACCCTCAAGGGTATGATCATACGACTACCAGAAAAGCTTAGGCAAAAATGGGATGTCTTATTACCCTGTTTTCTCTTTGCCTACAGAGAGGTTCCTCAGAAAGGGGTGGGCTACAGCTCATTTGAACTTCTGTTTGGACATCCAGTTAGAGGTCCGTTGTGTCTGGTTAAGGAGGGATGGGAGCAGCCTCTCAAACCTCCTAAACAGGACATTGTGGACTATGTCCTTGGCCTGCGTTCACGTATGGCTGAGTACATGAAGAAGGCCAGCAAAAACCTTGAGGCCAGCCAGGAGCTTCAGAAAGCTTGGCATGACCAAAAGGCTGTGCTGACTGTTTTCCAGCCCGGACAGAAAGTGTGGGTGTTAGAGCCTGTGGCCCCAGCAGCTCTCCAGGACAAGTGGAGTGGCCCCCATACCATTCTTGAGAAAAAAGGTGAGGTCACCTATTTGGTTGACCTAGGTACTCCTAGAAATCCCCACAGGGTACTTCATGTGACCCGTCTTAAGCCTTTTGTTGACAGGGCTGACATTTGCTTTCTTATGGCCACTGATGAGGGACAGGAGGAAAAGAGTGACCCTCTCCCTGATCTCCTCTCTCAGGACCCTGTGTAGTGTAGTTCCTATTTCCCTAATAGGCTCTGCGCATTGGAATAATATACCCTATAGATTCGACATAGGACTGAGGTCAGTATGTCCCTATCGAGTATATTAAACTTAATTACTTTGTGCCAGCTAACTCAGAGGCCACTAGAAACTCCTTGTAAACAAGAAGGAGTAGTTTCTGGCAACCGCATAAACATGACAACTTTGTTTCCCTTTAGAATCGGAACACTCTCAGAATCGTGGAAACAATAGATAACAGTTTCACTCAGCTAATCGTGCATGCTTAGTTTCTTCAGAGTTACACAGAAAGAATAGACGGGCGTTTCAATAAAAGGATTTATTGAACAGTCTTGTTTCTCGTGTAAGAGATATGAGCTGTTATGATCACAAGACAGTATGCGAGATATATAATGTACAGCGTAAGCAGTAGAAAGAAATAATACTGCGCTAGCATTATCTTTTAGCTATGACACATATATTCATATACATAAATAACATAAGCTAAAAATGCGAGTACTCATACGATGCTTCTCTAACTAGTTCTACCCCAGTGTACCTAACCTAAGTGTAGTGCAAGGTAAGAAGTAGGTGAAGTATTCTATAGTATGGTATGCTATAGTCTAGTATGCCAAGAGTCCCTCTAGGTTTTAGTCAGCTCCATACCTTGAGAATGAGAGAGGTGGGAATCTCCTTCCGGGTCTCGAACTCTAACACCCCGCGAAGGGAGTCAGAACACTGGGAGCTGGATTCTCTGCGAGCAAGGATGACAGCGTCTCTTGTCAGTGCGTCAGGCCGGGACACGGGCTCCTCTAAAGTCGAGGTCTCCTCCTACTTGCTTGGGCAAGGGAAGGTATATTTATACCTGGTAGGTGCCTTGGAATGTTAGCATTGACGTAAAGTCGGGCAGAGGAAGACGTCAGGAATGAACCCTTAAGGTATAGCTGTTCATGTATAATAAATGAGTTCTTGGAGAAATCAATAATCCTGTGCTAGGGGAACTCCCAAGAGCTTAAGGGTCTGGTTTCTAAGAACTCGTTGAGACGTTAGGGTGGACGGATGTAAGTGACCATGCCTGTATTTGGATAGCATGGCTAATGCCTAAATAAGGACTGGGATCTTATGCCTATATAAGGGCAATGCAAATTGTGCCTATATAAGGACATGTTTCAGGAAAACCTATATACAGACACCTAAAGCGGAATACAACACTGTTAGAAGGTGGTTCTGACACTATGGGCCGCCCGGATTTTTCGCTTTTTGAGCACCGAGGTGTTGAGGTTTTACTGTGGGAGAGCCTCATAAATTGGGACTCATCCACAGTGAACTCATGATGAAAGAGACTGCATGTGGATTTTACTGGTGTCCCCCTAGCTTGACTACGCCGCTGCGCAGCAGCTGGAGTGAGGGGCACCGGGCTGGTTACATGCAGACACCTGTGTACATGCGTGTGCACACGTGTAGGGGCTGCACAGAGGAGATTCTTGGCGTGCACAGTCCAGGAGCAGCTACAAAGTGAATGGTGTGGCAGGACTTATGCAGAATTGGGTGGTGACACGGAATAGGCCTTATACACTAGGAAGGAACATGCCAGGGAAAGTCAGTGTGCTTTACTGTGTTTTTCACTTCATTATTCCCCTATGGGGATGTGGAGCCCATGTGCTAGATTAACTTCCATAAGGCCTACAGATTCCAGACACGCACTAAAGTCCACGGTAGCGGATGTGAAAAGAAGTATTCTTCAGAGTCCAAAGTCATATTTGTACTGCTTTTGGGTCATCCAGAAATGTCATATTTCTCTGAGTCCCTGGCTGGGGTCTGGCCCTGGCAGGTTAGATTAATGACCTTTCTTCCCAGAGCGAAGATCTTCCCTCCAAGGAGAGAAGATAGGTGGAGCTACAGGCTAATCCATCAGCAGCTGTCGCTGGGTGCCAGGCACCAAGCTGAACCAAGGTGAAGGCAGCACTGGGGAAGGGGTCTTGTTTCAGAGACCATGTGGTCAGAGACCCTGGACGACGCCATATTGAACAAACCCAGAGGCTGGACAAGGAGGAGGGAGCAGGGGCAGGGAAGTGATGTGTCGCTGTTTGATAGGACAAACAGAGACTTCCTGCCAGCCCCCTACTCAACCTTTAAAAAGTGCTTGCACAGGAAGAGAAGCTCTCTCTGGGGTGTGGTCGGCTGAGGCGGAAGGTGCTGGAGCCTGGCAATGGGCAGTTGGAAGGAGGTACCCCCTGACTGCCCCCCAGGCCCCTAACAGCGCCAGAAGAAGAGCCCAGGACCGGTGCGCAGAAGCAGGGGCCTCTGCGCAGGGAGAAGAGAGGCCCAGGAGGAGAGCCAGGCGAAAGTCTGGCGCAGGGAGCCAGTGAAGACCGCTCCCTGCAGAATGCCCCCTCTGGGAGACCCAGAGGGCGAAGGAGAGTGCTCCCCGTGGCTGGGGCCGCCGCCAGGAGAAAGAGGACGCGAAAATGGGGCAGATCGGACTCCCAGGGGCTGAGATATGGCCCCCGGAAGGTGAGCGACCTTTGACCCCTGGAGAAGAAGGGAAGCCGGGAGCGCCGCCGCGCTCCCCGCGAAAGTGCCCTGCCTGGGGGCCAGGAGCCCACCCTGGCCCACACCGAAAATGGAGGCGGGGGAGCGCCGTCGCGCCCCCCGCGAGGAGATCCCCAGGGGGCCTGGGACCCCATCCCCGGGCCCCGAAGTAAAGCCGGGGGACGCCGTCGCGCCCCCGTGAAGCGGAGGAAGGCGGGGGAGCGCCGTCGCGCCCCCCCACGAGGATATCCCCGAAGTAAAGCCGGGGGACGCCGTCGCGCCCCCGTGAAGCGGAGGAAGGCGGGGGAGCCAGGAGCCCACCCTGGCCCCCGCAAGCAAAATCCAGACGGGGAGCGCCGGCGCGCCCCCCGGGAAGAGGCGGAGGAGGAGGGGCCCGGGACCCCATCCCCGGGCCCCGACGCCAACACGGGGGGGCGCCGTCGCGCCCCCCGTGAAGAGGAAGGGCCCGGGTCCCCATCCCCGGGCCCCGAAGACTGGGAAGATGCCGGGGGAGCGCCGCCACACTCCCCCCGGACCAGAACGTGAAGACGCGTCTGCCCGCTGGAGCGGGCAGACCAGAACTGATCGGCCGGCTCCCGCGGCAGCACACGAGGGTGCTGGCCGCGCCGGGAGCCGGCGGGGGCAGCCAGGGGCAGCCAGGGGTGGGCTCCCCAGGCTGCCCTCCTACCCATCAGGCCGTCGCGTGTCCCGGGTGGGACCGGGACCCGCCGAAAGAGGAAGTGGTGCCAGGGGCCCGGGTTGGACCGGGCCCCCGAAAATCAGCAGAAGCGGCCGGGGGTGGGCTCCCCGAGCCGTCTTACTTACCTGGGGGTCCGGGTGGGACCGGGCCCCCCACCGAGGCCAGAAGATGCGGCGCGAAGTGCCAGATCGATCGCGGCTCTCCCCGGCACAGCGGGAGAGCCGCTCATAAGATATGCACTCAAAGGAGCATGAAGCGCCCCATAATGCCTTGCAAGGCATGGGGAAAGGATCGTTTTTGGTGCTTGGTGGCTCCCAGAGGAGGGGGTCACCCTCAAGAGTGAAAATGGGTGCTGGGGGAGCTGCTGGAGAAGCGCAGTCTCCCCCCAGCACAAAGTTACGTCCCACCCTAAGTTTCCTAGGGATTTGAACAGGATAACCCCTCAAGGGCTCAGCCTGCTTTATTATACCTTCTGGGCTGGAACTTTTGTTCTACAGCTGAGGGTGTTTTGCAAAGTGCTTCATGGAGTGAAGGGCTGAGTTGGGGATGTCTGGAGAAGGGCATCCCCTGGAGGTGAAGAGGTGTAATTGCACCAGAACTGCATTTACTAACGGTTACTCCTTTTTAGAGGGACTGAAGGTCACATATGTAATGTGAAGTACCTGTGTAAGGTGATGTCATAAGCAAAGTGGGTTATGTTGCCAGACACTCCTGCTAGGGTGTCTGGCTGGATATGTGTAATCCTGTGATTTCATCTGTGATGCCTTTAGGGGCTGTAATTGCAACGCATTTTTAATGTCCAACAAATGTGCTGAGTACTGTCATTCTAAAGTGTGCGTAAACATGTATTTTTGCTGCTGCGCTTAAGTGAGGAACAACCCAGACTGTTAGCCCTGAATATGTAGGGGTGCATACTGTATGGTCAATATAAGATGCTCAGTTAGGGTTATGTGTCACTAGGGCAGGTGAACCTATTTTTAATGCGTGTTGAGGTAAAGGAGTGGGTCGCCACTGGGATGGTGCCAGTGCGCAGGGCCCTCGCTCCAGGTTATGCTCAACACACTGCATTAGGGGGCAAGATGATGTGCATACATGGGAGTGGTGGTACTAGACCCCACCCCCCCCCCCTTTTGGGAGGGGTGGAGATGTTACGCAATGTCACAAAGTAATTCCAACAGCTTATGTATATTTGTAAATTGGTGCATAGTATTCAGTAGTGTGTGTGTTTAATAAATGTACTCTTACTTTTATAAATCAAAGTCCAGACTGGACAATCAATTATTGAGTGTTATTTCTGCGCACCTGCAAATGGGGATTACTAGCCCACACCACCTCCCTTGAGTAAAGCCTCAGACTGCCCTGCAACGCTACCCTCTGAGAGTCAGGCGCTACAATTGGGTGTTTGGTTCCCAGTGAAGGACAAATGTAGTCATGTTATTTGTGCAGGCCTCACAGATACTGCCTCGTTTTCCAACAAACACCCACTCCACTTTCGAATGAACGATAATACTAAATGCTAAACATTAAATGCTAAACATTAAATTGAGTACCACATGTTGCTAAAAACATTTCTAAAAGCATATTAAAAGAAGTTTTAAAAAACTGTTGCTAAACATGTAATGCAATAGGTACTGTACATTTTTAAAGCATTTTCTTCATTCTAGGCATATATTGGAAATAAATGCAACATGAATGAATAAACAGAAATATATACATATGACGAAATGGGTGACAAGTTTTAAAAAATCAAAGCCATTGCTTATCATGGTACTAAATGAAATTGTGGTAAATAAGGTGACAATGTGTCCCTGGAAGTATTCAAAGAAGTCCGTTTTATATGAATAGTTCTACTGTAAGCAGATTGAATTGCCATGTATTTTCAAAAAATAGAGAAAAAGAAAAGTTCAATTTTAGGAAGAGTTCCAAGTTTTGTTCTGTTTTGAAAATATGGAGGCCAAATTCAAATTGCTTCCCTGGTACACTGTGAGCCGAATCAAAGTCAGTGTATGGGTCTGGTGTAAACATGAAATCATCTATTTCTGTAGACAAAAGATCATCTACCGATGTCGGTGACAATTGGAACACCTCATTTAGAAGGTTAACTGCACAGAGATGTGAAGCATCGCCTTCAGCATAGGATGCCGCAGCAATGTTCGCGTCCGTTGTTACCTGTGTGCCTGTTGATCCATCTCGTACCTCAGCAGCAGCAGGAAGCGTCTGTGAGATCTCAAGGAATGCCGTCATCAGGATTGGTAGCCTTTGAGGACAACACAGAGCATGGGCCGTTATCGGGTCCAGCAGAGTATCAATATCCGTTGGCATGAATGATGGGAGTGTTAGACAGGTGTCTAGCACGCATTCTTCACCGCAAAGCAGGCAGCGTAGAACAGGTAAGATGCAATCTTGCCAGATTGGTCTAAATGACACAAACCATGTTGTATTAAGTTCCCGTAGACGAGGTATGCCCAAAAGTTGCACTATGCGCTCACGGCACTTCTGTTCTAGGAGAGCTTTCTCCAAATTGCTGGGAGTGACGCTAATGGATAGGCTTGCCATAGCGTAGCAGTAGGAATAAAAACAGGATTCCCGCAACCAGTGCTAGAATTAATGGCACGCCACCAAACACCGAATGTACAAAGTTTGGAATGATTCCGAGGACTGCCTGAAAAGGTGTTAACAGTCCTGAACAGATGGTCTTAAATACATGTACAATCCCGCTCGTATCAGACATGTTTAAGATACGTCCCATCATTTCTACAAAATGTATAGGGCAGTTTGTACGAATTAAAGCCTGTATCTCAGCCGAAGTCCTTGCAATTTGTAAATCATAGATTTCTTTGGCCGAGGTCAAAGGCACGGTCTGTTGCAAAAGCATGGCTTTCATTCTGCTTAAAGTATCAAAACGTATAAAAGAAACATTCAATGAAGGCCATAGAGGCGACTCCCTGACTGTGTCTATTGGGGGGAACAATACTTGCCTACAACAAGTAACCCTGGAGCCGACCGTTACCAGATATGGGATGCCTGGCAACATGCCACAGCAACTCTGATCATTCAACATGAGGTAACTCCCGTTAGAAAGTTGGCCAAACGTTGGATTAATCACAGTAGCTGGTGTACCCTGCTGGTGGCAGGACAAGTTTGCCACAGAACCATTACAAGCCCCGTGTAAAGAAATGTCCTGACATATGAGTGAACCGCTTAGTGCATTCTCACAGTGTGTACCGCTTATAAACACTTCACGATCCCCACTCCAACATCTGTATTCGTAAGGTAAATCCCAGGATGTCTTAATGTATTCTTTACCCAACCTTTCATATTTGCCTGCTTGCATTTGTTTGAGGCAATACTGAAAATGAAAAGTAGTGACAGGCAGAGTTATTTTGCCATGCATAAGCCATTCTGTAGCTGGTTTTTCTGCTACCGTAAATGGTAATTTTTAAAGTTTTTCTATGCTCAGCACTGTATACTTTGCTTCCCTTTGTGCCAGTTCGATCTGTTTATCCGTTAGATTGTATTCTGCAAACAGAGACGACGTGTTGATAACACGCCAAGGCACATAGCCTGCACGCAAAGATTGCAGCGCCCAGCCTAATAACATAATAGAACGTAACTGAGATTGGCCTTGTTGTAACATGGCTAAATCTTGTTCCAGTATGTCTATAGCAGAGGATTAAGTTAATACGATCAAGTTCACGTATTCTTTCTGCGGCCTCTGCCTGTGAAACCTTCCATATTTCATTATAAGCAGCATAAATGCCGGCATATATGAAACGTTTTTGACGCGGTTTTCTTGGTCCTAGCAAGAAATCCCTAAGGTCTGCGTCTTCTTTAAGTAAAGATAAGTGTTGTTTCACATCCTCGAGTGTAGATTTTTGTAACCAGTCGAGGCACAATTTTCCTACCCTGTATGTTGTTACTACCCCCGGATGTTGTCGTTGAACATAACGTGGGTCTGGCCTATGAATAGTAAAGCCCTGTATTCTATTCAGGAATCTTTCTTGACAGATGTTTGTGTCTGTGGGCCAGAGTAACCATTTTTTCCAATCAGGATCAGTTCTGTTGTTTTGTAGTATAGTGTCTACTGTGACCGCTCCCTGTGTAGTGCTATTACTTGCAGGTGTTGGTACAGAAGGTGTGTTCATGTCTTTGATCTTGGCTAAACCAAGGCAAGACGTTTGTTGCACAGTGTCATTCAAAAACATTATTTGATGTGGGATGATACATGCTCTAAACAAAGCTTCTATCCCCTGTACTTGCCAATCTTTAGAACCCCAGACAGATTTTGTGTCGATTGTGTCTTTCCAAAAGTCAAATCCTTGTCTAGACAGTTGGGTAATAAAGGCTGCAGAATAAATCTGTTTTGTATTAGTTAACATAATTTTCTGTCCTGTTTTGTTTACATTCTTATAGAAAAATGTTTCTGGATCAGATGTATTGTACCCTGAAAAATATGGAAACTTATTTGCAAACGTTTTTGAACTACCCTTTGGTGGTGTAGGACAATGTTCCCATTGGTTAAACATAAACACATTTCTAGGTGTTGCAGATTTATGCAAGAAATGATGACCATAATGGTTATAACAATAAAGCTGTTCGTAGTCTGATGAACCCTCTAAGTATTCATTGTTAGAGAACGCAGCAGACCTTTCTAGATCAGACATCATATCATTTACAGTCTCAAAGTCCCAATCATCAGAATAGGTACTGGAGGTAATAAAATCACTTAATGAAATTTTAAATAAATGTGGAATGTTCAAAAGTTCCGTTGGGCCGAATATATCGAAATCGGTTTTGTCCCATACTATACCATCCTGTATAGGAACGGCTGTGATGTTCACTGCTGACAAGTCTCTTATTTCACGATGGGATGATTTGTGTGGTTTTAAAAGTAAGTTCACATTTTTACTTTCAGTGTCCATATGGATGTATCTGGCATTTATAAGCACGCTGATAGTCATAACCAAAGCTAGCCAAAGCAGAAAGAAAAATATTCCAGAAATAATCCATAGTTCAATCCATGGTGAAACCAGATAAGTCTCTTTCAGGAAATGAAAAAGGTCTTGTACTTGTTGTTTGAAAGTTTTTGTAGGGCTGGCGTCGTTTCAGGCTCACTCGGATCCTCAGAAAACGTATCAAAGTTAATGAAATAGCCAGAAGCAGTTCAGTCAATTGTTGGAATTGCATCAGGATTTGTTGAAATCGCTGGAACCAGTTGATCACGTGTTACGTTGGTGTAGACAGGTGTATCCGGACGAACTGTTACTTGAGTTTCAAGAGGGATGAGTTCCATAGCATTGTTGCTTAGTCCTTCATCTGTTACTGCTGAATTCTCGATGGTTATGAGTCTTTCAGTCTGAACCTCTTGGATAGGAGCGAGAGGAGTGCGTCTGCTACTAGGTCGGAGTCCACGAGGCCTACTATTTAGTATTGGCCACATACTGTGGTTTGATGAGGTCGATTGACACAAATCTTTTCTCCTTTTTTCCAGCAAGGGGTGGCAGAAGTACTGTTCTTGTTCCGTGGAAGGATAGGACAGGTACTGGTTGTCTGTAAGAAGGTCCAAATTCCTTCTTGTCCGCAATCTTCTCTCTGACTAGATCCCCAACTTTTGGGATCCAGACAGGCCTTGCTGGGACTGCCGTTGTTTCCCCAGTGGTGGTTGGCTTCAGGAACACGTTGCTTTGTTTCGATCTTAGTTCATTTAGATCCTGTAAAACAGCCAAACGATCTTTGATATCAAAGGGTTTATTTTCCACCACTGTGCCTTTACATTCGAGATCAGGAACCCACATTCTTGTCCCAAATAGGACCTCATATGGAGTGACCCACCCTAGAGAACTTCTTGGCAAATTATTTAGTGAGCGTTGGACCCCATAAAGATGTTCGACCCACCCATCACCCAAACATAATACTCTAGCTGTTATAGACTGCTTTATGTCCCAGTTTTTCCTTTCCACAACAGAATTTCCCTCAGGATGAAACGGAGAGGAGTACCGCAATGCAACGCCCAAACTGGCCATGGCTTCTTTGTAAGCCAGAGAGCTAAACGCAGGGCCCTGGTCAGAATGTAGTGTGCCTATTGCGTATGTGCCGATAAAGACTCGCAAATCTTTTATAACAGTTCGAGCGTCAGCCGAGCGCTGAGGCCATATCCATAGGAACCTTGACTTAGTATTTGTGGGATTGCATTTGTCCAAAAGGTCGCCTGCGCGTAGATAGTCTAATGCTGTCTAACAATGGTGTCTGTACTGGGCAGGCTACTTCGTAGTCTGGTGTCTGATGGCGTTCTGCAACACGCTGTGTATTGCAGTCTATGCAGTCATCGATGAAGATGTGAATCTGTGTATTCATTCCAGGCCACCAGTACATCTCTTTTAATGTTAATATTGTTTTAGAGATCCCTTGATGTGACAAACCCTCCCCCAGATGTGCTTCATAAATCAAAGCTGCTCTACGTTCCATGTTTGGAATTACCCTATCCCCCACTCCAGGGATTCGAGCAAAAGGAACGTTGTTTGCATCAATTACATAAGAGTACTTGAGTGGAATTTTTTTTGGTAACGCTGCACCACTGCCTTTGCTTGAAGCATTGACAGCCAACAATATCTCACTGTCTATTCTCGTTTTTGAACGAGTGATCGCAGCTACGGAAGCCGTCTGAACAGCCCCCTTTGCGGCTTTGTCAGCCAATGAATTCCCTGCAACGTGAACGCCATCACGTTGATGACTCAGCGTGTGTATCACGTGAGCTTTTGGTAGTTCGTTTCTTAACTGAACTACTTGTTCCCAAAGCGTTTTATGCTTTATTGTGCCACCTTTTGCATCTTTGAACCCGTTTTCAAGCCAATTCTGTATATATTCATTATACGACTGAACACAGTAAAAAGAATCGCACACTATAAGTGTGGGGAATTCGCGATCTGTATTTTCAAGTGCCAGTTTGAATGCTTGTAGTTCAGCTCGCTGAGCTGTACAGTCTCCTAGAGATTGAGTTTTAGTGACCATTGGTCTGAAGTTACCATCTTGCATGCGACCTTTAACGATTGCGCACGCTGCACTGCAAGCTTGCTTACTCCCTGTAGCGGGTTGTGCTGATCCGTCAGTATAAATTATAAATTCGTACTGATCTAGAGGCAAAATTTCAGTGGGCAGAGGACATTCATGTTCATATTGCAGGAACGCTTGTGTTTTTAAATCAGGATCAAAAACATGTTCAACATCTGTTGCAGCAAGAGAATTAACACATTGTATCCATCTAGGATGTAAAGCTTTTGCATTTGGAATGCTCGCTTTTGTAACAGCCTCTAAGGCTGGTACTGGGGTTACAACAATAATGCGTTTCCCTTGGGCTAGAGCTCTTTCTTTTGCTACAGTGGTTTGAACTGCTGTCAGTATTTTTTCTGTTGAAGTGAAGCGCATTTCTGCTTGTGTATACAAATGTGATTTGTATGGTATTGGTACTTTTTCCACCCTCATTAAATGTTAAATAGGTGAATCCGCATTGTCCCGAAATTATTCGGATCACTAAATTGCGTGTATTTACGCGTTTTTGTAAGTGATTTGTTGCTAACATGTTAGCTTGGAGTGAACGCAGGATTTCTGTGTGTTCCTGAGTCCAATGTTTTGTTGAAAAATCAGGTTTGATTAATTCATAGAGAGGTTTAACCCTTCCTGCGTAATTTAGAATGTAAGTTCTTCCAAAATTTAGGAAACCCAAGATGGATTGTAAATTTTTCAGCGTTTTTGGAGGTTGGAGCAGCACGCACTTTTCTAAAAAGTTAGCTGCCAGGCTCTTGCCCTCACTTGAAAGCTCATATCCTAGGAAAAGGACATTGAGATGGGCAATTCTGGATTTTTTAAAGTTGAATTTTTAGCCTTCAGAGGCGAAGCCCAATATAATGGTACTCACCCTGTTCAAGTGCCTATCTAGGTCATCGTCTGTCAGATAGATGTCATCGACATATGACAATGCCTCATTATCATAAATTTGTAGTAACTCTGTTACCCTCGCTGAGAATAACCCCGGGCTGTTTTTGAGCCCTTG
Organism: Calotriton arnoldi; assembly: GCA_963921515.1. Lineage (NCBI taxonomy): Eukaryota > Metazoa > Chordata > Amphibia > Caudata > Salamandridae > Calotriton > Calotriton arnoldi. The sequence goes on from CAWUFW010000307.1 coordinate 275,025, forward strand.
TGGGAGTCTACAAAATTGACGCTGGGTCCCCATTATTGAGAAAGCTGGTAAGTACCTGCTTTCAGGTGCTATGTTTTGACAAAAGAAACCATTTGAAATGTCCAATGTGGTTTTATATTTTTTGCGCACAATGTTATTCATTAATGCTGTACTATGTGCATTTTGCACTGCAAATGTTTTAGAACAAGTGTTCAAGTGTCTGTAATCCAAAACTAGACGATATGTATTGTCTGGTTTGGATACAGGAAACAAAGGATTGTTCATTGAGGAGGTGCATGTTTCAATCACCCCTTGGTATTCAAGTTGATCTAAGATCTCCCTGACCTGTTTTTTAGCTTCTTACTTTATTGGGTACTGCCTTTGTGCAGTAGGTTCATTTTTTAGCTGTATTTTGTGGTGAGGTGAGTCCTCATCCCATCCTACATGATTTTTGTATAATGCTGGGGCCTGGGCAACTGCCCATCTCCTGGCATAAGTATATTTTAGGTGAATTGGAATATGGTTGGAGAAGGCAGGCATAAATATGTCCTCGCCATGTGGGCACTCCCTGACAAAGTTTGGTGGTCAGTCTTTTTCTGCTAGTAGTATATCATAACCCCTTGAAAGTTTCTCCCAAAAGAGTATTTTCACTTTTCTTGGTATGTCTCCCTCCATTCGGAGTGTTATTTCATATAACTTTTGTGGAGTACTAACCCTGGTGTCTACAGTTTCTACTGTGATGTACTCATTCAAATCCACTATCTCCAGAAGTTCCTTCAGGTTCTGGCGAGCTATTGTTACTTCTGCTGCACTGTCCAGCATTGTCTGAGCCCATTCTCCGTTCTTGAGCTGTGTTCTCAGTATTCTCGGCATGTCTGATCTTCAGACCTGCTACCTTCTTTTTTGTGAATTGAGGTTTTGATTTATTTTTCTGAACGTGTTTGTCGTCTTTGGATTTCACGCGTTCTTCTCTGTGTTCTGACCGTCCTCTTCTTTCTGATGTCTGTGACGATATCTGAAAGATGCGAGAGGAACGTGTATCAGTATCTTGATACCTGTCAGGTTTTCTTAAATTATCCCTATTCCTGAGGTTATACCTCCTTTCAGAGGGCTCCTTTTGAGGAGACCTACCTCGAGATTGAGAACGTGTCTCGTTTGAATTTTGTTTATTAGTTTCCCACTTCTTTTTAGAAGATGTAGGAGTTTGTTTAATAGAGTCCTTCTCAGGACTTTCAGATAGTTTTGGGTTCAATGGTTTTCCACCCAAACTATCTCTGCCTAATTCTGCATAAGATTGTTCTATTATTCTGGGTAGTTCATGTTGATGTTCTGTTACATCAAATTCCTTAGCGTTGGCGGATCGCCACTGATGCTGCCTCCCTTTAATATTAGATAATATTATTGTTGAGACCTGGTCGAAGTTTATCAGTAATTTCATACCTAAATTCAGAGCAGGTTCTGCCCCGTATTAGTTTTGAATTTGTTTCAGGACATCTGGTATTACTGCAATTGACAGAACACCATGTGTTTTAGTATAGATGGCAGCAAAGACTGCGCCCCAAGTGGTGCAATCTTCCAGTTGTGGTGTGATCCCCATTGGTAAACAGATTGTTAGGATTCTGTCTTTCTCATAAGGGCTAGTATTTGGAAAAACTGCTTCGATTTGAGTAATTTTTGGAGCTATCCAGAATGGAATTTGCTCACGTTTTGTGGGCATTTTACCCATGACTGCGTGTAAAGTCTGTGGAGTAATTTTTAGTGTATTCCCCTTATGAGGGGTTTGATTTGGAATGGTCATTGGTGGTTGGACTGTGAAAGTCCGCATGACATATTGGACTAATTGTCTGTAAATTTTTATTAACTCTTGTAGTTGAGTAAGTAATTCCTCGTCTGACATTACATCGATGTCAGGATGAGGTGTGTAGCCGGCTAGAATCGGCCATGTTGCTCCTGGTCTACCTAGTGGACCGAGCCTGGTAATGTTTTTGTGCTCCTGGTATGTGAGTGGAATTTCAATATCCTCGAAAGGAATATATTCCTCTGGTGGTTCATCTTCTTTAAAGAAGTGAAACAGTTTTGTTATTGGATTTGATTCTGGGAATACTATCCATGAATAGAATACCTCTGTCTGAAAGGATTCGTGTGCCTCTATCACGAAAACTGCTCTACGACCTCTTGGTGGTAGGCCGTGTTTTATACGTTTTATAGTGATGGCTCTCCTTAAGTTTGGAGGGATATTTATAACACCCTCATCGGCTTCATTTAAACCTGTAAAATGAAAAGCTGTTACGACTGGGTCAGCCGCAGCTACACCGTTCTCGGTGTCAGACATTGTTTTTTGAAAAATGTAGAACAAGTTTCAAGGAAACAAAAGATAAGGTGCACAATATTTTGGAACACTGTATCCTTCAACGTTGAACAAACCAAACAGCTAATATATAGGGTTTTTGTCCTATTTAGCTTTGGTGGATACTTTACCCTACCCACTCCAGACGTCTTATGGAGTATGTGAGTAGGGGTCTCTGAGAGAAAAGCACGACTGAGTTACTCAGTATCTAGCGTTAAATTAGTGCCTTACCAAACCGTTGGGCGCCATGTAGTGTAGTTCCTATTTCCCTAATAGGCTCTGCGCATTGGAATAATATACCCTATAGATTCGACATAGGACTGAGGTCAGTATGTCCCTATCGAGTATATTAAACTTAATTACTTTGTGCCAGCTAACTCAGAGGCCACTAGAAGCTCCTTGTAAACAAGAAGGGAGTAGTTTCTGGCAACCGCATAAACATGACAACTTTGTTTCCCTTTAGAATCGGAACACTCTCAGAATCGTGGAAACAATAGATAACAGTTTCACTCAGCTAATCGTGCATGCTTAGTTTCTTCAGAATTACACAGAAAGAATAGACTGGCGTTTCAATAAAAGGATTTATTGAACAGTCTTGTTTCTCGTGTAAGAGATATGAGCTGTTATGATCACAAGACAGTATGCGAGATATATAATGTACAGCGTAAGCAGTAGAAAGAAATAATACTGCGCTAGCATTATCTTTTAGCTATGACACATATATTCATATACATAAATAACATAAGCTAAAAATGCGAGTACTCATACGATGCTTCTCTAACTAGTTCTACCCCAGTGTACTTAACCTAAGTGTAGTGCAAGGTAAGAAGTAGGTGAAGTATTCTATAGTATGGTATGCTATAGTCTAGTATGCCAAGAGTCCCTCTAGGTTCTAGTCAGCTCCATACCTTGAGAATGAGAGAGGTGGGAATCTCCTTCCGGGTCTCGAACTCTAACACCCCGCGAAGGGAGTCAGAACACTGGGAGCTGGATTCTCTGCGAGCAGGGATGACAGCGTCTCTTGTCAGTGCGTCTGGCCGGGACACGGGCTCCTCTAAAGTCGAGGTCTCCTCCTACTTGCTTGGGCAAGGGAAGGTATATTTATACCTGGTAGGTGCCTTGGAATGTTAGCATTGACGTAAAGTCGGGCAGAGGAAGACGTCATGAATGAACCCTTAAGGTATAGCGGTTCATGTATAATAAATGAGTTCTTGGAGAAATCAATAATCCTGTGCTAGGGGAACTCCCAAGAGCTTAAGGGTCTGGTTTCTAAGAACTCGTTGTGACGTTAGGGTGGACGGATGTAAGTGACCATGCCTGTATTTGGATAGCATGGCTAATGCCTAAATAAGGACTGGGATCTTATGCCTATATAAGGGCAATGCGAATTGTGCCTGTATAAGGACATGTTTCAGGAAAACCTATATACGGACACCTAAAGCGGAATACAACACCTGTTGATGGGTCAACTGATGGAGTCACCTTGGCAGGTAGCCTCACTGACCATCAGCAAGCTGATTGCAGGAAAGTCCTCAATCAGTTTCCCAACTTGTTCTCTCTGACTCCCAGTCAGACCACCTGGTGTACCCATGAAGTGGACACAGGTGACAGCTTGCCTGTGAAGAATAACATTTACAGACTGCCTGACCATGTCAGAGATTGCATGAGCACTGAGGTCCAAAAGATGCTGGAATTGGGGGTCATTGAGCCTTCAGATAGCCCTGGGGCTAGTCCAGTAGTCCTTGTGCCAAAACATCACACTCAATGTGGTAAAAGAGAGATGAGGGTTTGTGTAGACTACAGGGGCCTCAATGCAGTCGCTTGGACTGATGCCCATCCAATTCCTAGCAAACACAAGGAGATGATGGACGGAGCACTGACACTTTTCAGACACTCACCCCCAGTCACAGATCGGGGCTGAATCCATCATTGTTCTTTAGCTCATTTCGCCACCCCAGTTCAGACCCAGCCATGTGCAAATCAGCCTTGACCCTATTCCTCATGGGAATAGTCCTACATGAACTGCCAAGCCAGGTCTTCCCTGGACTGGAAACTAGCATCCTGGGACTGATTTCGGGGGTAACACCCCTCTTCAGCCAGGCTAGCTTGAATCCAGTGACAAAGTGAGCAAGGGACCCACGTCTGGGCATACCCTGCCAACTTAGGGCGAACAAAGAAAGCACGAGGAGATGATGGACAGAGCGCTGAAAATTTTCAGACACTCGCCTCCAGTCCCGTGCTTTCTATGCTACTGGAGTCACTGTTACCGGTGTTGGAGGTATGATTCCATGCATCAGTGCTCCTGGTAACAGCCTTCCAGGGTCTGCCAGCAAACTAGTGCTGCTGCCGACCCCAGACACGAATCTTCCCTCCTGCTGCTGAGCTTGAGCAGGGGGAAGGTAGAACAATAGGTTTCCTGTTGCAAGGAGGTGTGGCCAGCTCCCAGACAAGACTTGGTGTATTGTGCTGGGGTGGAGCGCTTGCCAGCGCCACCAGACTGCTTTGAAGGGCACATTTGGTGCCCTCCTTGCATACTCCAGTTTGAGTCAGTTCGGGGAGCCCTTGGCTCCCGCTCTGGCATGAAACTGGACAAAGGACATGGGAGTATCCGCACCTCTGTCCAGCCCCTCCCCTGGGAGGGACTCTTGAATTGTCCCAACCCTTTCCCTAAGGTACTTAAGGGCTTACCTGTGGGTGGCTCTTCAGATTCGTCTTGGGAAAAGATTCAAACAAGAAACCACCTCAACTTCAACTGTCTGGGCACCTTGGACTTCGCTGGACTTCACCTGGAACCGAGACTGCCCCAAGGAAGACTCCTGCTGTTTCTGGTCTCGCTGTTCTGCAAGTCTTCTTCGATGTCTGTGCCTGTGCTTCATCCAGGTCCCTCTCCAGGCCTGTGGGCATCAAAGACACCTGAAGGAATCTCCCTTGGAGTGAAGGAGTCACTCCCCTGCCTCTGCAGGCACCGCAATGAAGCTGACCTGTCTGCTGCTCCTGATGTCCCACAGACTCCTGAAGGCTCAGCAACACAGGTGGTGGTTCTGCAACTCCTTCGAGGCCTGACCTGTCTTCTCAGAAAGTTTGAGGCCAGTATCCGTCATCTGAACCGCTGGACCAGAACCCCTATGCATCGCGCCGACTTGCCGTTTCCAAGGCTTGTTGACTCTGTCCTCCAGAGATCTTCGGGCTATGAGAAGCTCCAGCCTCCAGCATATCTTCCTACCAAGATCTTCGTCCTCACCGCATCCTCTGCACCGTGGGCCTGCATCTTTGGTGAGCTGCTCGAGGTCCTCTTGTGACTCCTATACCTTCAGCCTGTGGGTCCCCTTCAGGGTCTTCTTTGGCTTAAGTGGTCTCCCCTGCTTGCTTGGGCCTGCTCTTACTCTCCTGCTCTTGGTGAGCCCCTTGGGCCTTGCTGGTCCCAATGGTGCACTTTTTTAATTTGCCATGTTGTTGTTGCTACCGAGGCTTGTTGGTGCTCCCGCTGGACACCGACCCACTGGTTCTTGACTTCCGACGTGCAGCAGCTCGTGAACGGCTCCTGGTCTTCCACAGCGTCACCTGGTCTCAGCTGCAGCGACAAGGTCACCGTCATCACTCCTGCATCTTCCGTCATCGGTGGTCATTGGTCTTCTGTGCCTCCTGGTCACTCACGAGTGGCGTAGACTCTGTCCCCTCTGCTTACAGGTACCTCTCTTCAAGAATCCTTCCTTGGATTGCACCGGACTCTTTCTCTTCACCAGCTGCATCTTTTTTGAAGTCCTCTATTGTGGTCTATGGCAGTTTCCGATGTCACTTCGCACCTATGCACCCGGCTTCCCTGGTGTAGGTATCCTGGTTCCTGGGGTATCCACGGGTGGGGTGACTCTCCAACCTTCTGTCTTCCACAGGGTTTCTTCAGGGTCCATTGGAAAGGGTCCTTCTTCTTAAAAACTGCCACCGCGACTTTCCCATTGACTTGCATTGACTTGCCTGTGTTTCCACTCTGCACACAGCCTCCACGAGGTTCCTGGGTACTTACCTCGGGTGGTTCCTTGGGTCCCCAGCTCTTCTGAGTCTTCTGGTCCAAGTCCCGACCTCGGTCGCAGTTCGCATTCTACTTCTTTAGTTTATGATTTGGTCTCCACCTGGAGAGCACTGTGTATTTGTGCTTACTTACCTGTTTACATTTGAAATATTGTATGTATGGTGTTGATATCTCCGGGTAGGTGATATACCAATGTGTATGTGAGTGTGTATAATAAATATAAACATTTTTAGAACTACACTGTGTGGTTCTTTTTCGTTTAACCAACACTACATGATTAGTTCTGGTAAAACAAGCTGCTTAACACTCCTTCTGGACTAAGCCTGAAGGCTGCTCTGCAGTACGTTCCCAGCACAGTTCACCCCATTGCATCCTGGTAAATGCAGTAAACCCAGAAACACGTGTCTAGAGATAACAGCACTACCTGCACCAACTTTGGTGAAAGACTCCAGCAACTTTGAAAGTAAGCGTACTGCATTTACCAGGATGCAATGGGGTGAACTGTGCTGGGATGAGAGGCAGTGTGCTCCCTCCCCCCCTGTGTTTATCTCTGTGCGCTTTTGAGAGAGGCTAGGCGATCCCACAAGCGCGCACCTTAGAGGGAACATAGCTCTTAAAAATGGTTTACCTTTTCATTTTTTTAAAAAATGCTTCCTGTTTTCCATTCAGTAATTTGCGTCATACATATTAATGTGGTAGGTCAATTTGCGACCCACTATGATTCGAAATTTTGTGAACTGACCTATTAGTACATAGGTCGGTTTGCAAAATTCCTTTCTGTTTGTAAAACGTCGGTGTGCAATTTGCGCTCACTTTTTCTGAATGGAAAATTTGTGCTTCAGGTCTATAGTTCCGTACAGTGGAGCATATTTGTTTTGATTACAAATCATTTATATCCCTAAATAATCTTTATTAATTAAAAAATCTGCTCTAACACTATTATGCGTTGTCACAACATTTACAGAGATACAATACTACTATTTCCATATACACTTGCTTGTTCAATGAAAAGAATTTGGAAAATAAAAACACAGAAGTTGCAGTAGTGCCACAAATATGGGCTTGTGTTTTTTTACACATCAGTAAATCAAATCAAATCAAACTTTATTCGGCAAAAAAAAGCCATGAAAGTCAGAAGTAAAAATATACAGTGAAATGACTTTTCATAAAATATACGATTGTTAGAACATCATTCTTCCATAAAAACAGAGATAAAAAATACTGGTATCCAAAGAGGAGATCCTCAGACTTATTAAAGAAGGCAATGCAGCATGGACCATTTTAACATCTTAAAACATTTAGCAGGTTAGAAAGCTAAAAGATCTATAAAATGCAAATAAGGGGGGGTGAGGCTGTTCTCAGTAGCAAAGTGGGATCCTCTCATATCTATTTCTAATTGCTACCGCTTTCTTAATAAAGTTGAGAACAGCAAAACACACATCTATCGTTGGGAGATTTTGTAAAAGTCAGGCCATCCATATGGGATCTCAGGTTGGATGTCAGGTCTTAAAAATTCATGTCTATGATCCGCATATAATGGGCAGAACAAAATGAAGTGACAAATACTTTGTTTACTAGTTTGGTCTCACTGGGAGGGAGGTAGGTCATGTGTCCAAACGTATTGAACAGGGAAGGCCACTTTAAAATGTATCATAAAAAGTCTGAAAAGAGAAAGATAACGATATACAGAATTAGTGACCCAGACAAGGTATGGTTCTACATTGGCTGTCATTGAGATCGTAATGTATCTTTTAATTGCTACCATGGACCGTGCATTCCGTAACCTTAAATTTGTGCGATTGTTAAAATAACATGTTTTGACTTCCTCTTTAGTTTTTGAGGTGATCAAATTAGGATTCGTGAATAACACTTTCAGACCCATTACTTCAAAAGTCTCCTTCAAACATGTGACCCAGGGAATTCAACTAGCCCCATTCAGGAAATGCAAGAACAGACCAACTCTTACTCCAGATTTTTCCAGGTCTTGATCCACAACAATAATGGAGCTAAGCCAAGTGTGTCTTCTAGATAAGTAAGGCCTAGCTCTTCATGAGATATCAACTTGGCGGTCCCCGGGAGCACCATTAGTAATCTCCGTAAAAAATGATTTTTAACCCTCTGGAGCAGAGTCGTGTTTGCATAACCCCATAGGCCCTCCCCATATGTCCCTGCTGCGATACATTTATTTTTATAAAGATGGATCAGTTCTTTGATGTGTTTCTGGCCCACCCTACGAGAAAATCTAAAAAATGGTGCCAATGTTCCTTTTAAAATGTTGTGTTCTAGCAACTAAAAGTGACTTCCAATAAAAAGAGGAGCTAAAAAGGACACCAAGGTAGTTAAAATCATTTACTTACTCGAAATTTGAGTTCCCCATGATAAAAGTTTTTGATTTAGTATTGCGTGGGCTGCAGATCATAATAAAGGATTTAGAGCAATTTATCCTAAGGTCTAAGTTTCCCATATATGAAGCAAAAATGTCCAATAGGATTTGCAGCCCATTTGCTGTGCGAGCCATTAGCACGGCATCATCCGCATAAAGTAAAATGGGGATTGATTAAATACCAATTCGAAGAATGTCCTTCCCTACCTCCGCCAAATACTTGCACTTTCCAACCCCAAGGTGCTTATTTGACACGTTTACGCCTCTGCCATCTTCCTTCTCCCATTCCTTTAGGTGAACCTTCTCCAAGATAGGCATCTGTAACAATATTTAGGTCTTGTTTACAGACAGCTTTAGCTGCAAATTTCAGACCGGTTGTTTCCAATATATTGCATATACTTAGAGTGGGCTTTGAGTCAGCCCCTTGTTTAGCCCCTTGTTCATGATTACATGGCTTTGTTGTCTATCTCACGACTCTGTTGTTGATTTGGTAGCTTTCATCCCTATTTTTCCCGCCCATGAGTATTTCGGTCTCATAGTTCGCTGAATAGATGAGTTGTATCCTTCCACTGTTGACTTGATAGGCTGTTTTTTCTGGGCCTTTCAGCACTCCATTGGAGTGCTTGTCTTTCCTTGATCTATCCCTTACTTGTGTCTCCTACCATCCCAGAGGCCCGTGCCTTTATGCACTTTCTATTTACTCCCTTCCACTAATCCCTGAATCTACCGTCCTGCTCCTTGTTTTGAGTCTGAATTGTTTTGCCATCCCAATCCTAGTTCCCGGACCCTTCTCCCTCGCACACTCTATTTACTCCACTTCCACTCCCTCATGCTCCATCTCCCACTGCCTGTGTTCATTTTTATTTTTTTTAGTTATTTTTTTCCGAGGGGCCAGCAGCTGTAAAATTCTAACAGGCCACTCCTTTCCTTTTTTTGTGCTGCAGTGTACTTTCAATTTTTTACTTTTAATACACCTTTCTGAATTTGTCATTGACAATGTTAAAATAGTAAATTAAAATGCTGAAATGGCTGCCAGTGTATCAAGATGTATGTGCATGCAAGCATCATGATGTATGTGCTTACGTGCATATGCATCGTTGCCCACCTTGGAATGGCTTTATGTGTACACCTACATCACTATACAGGTGTACTAATGCTTCACAACATATACGTATGCATGGCCGCCATCTTAGAATGACTTCTGTAATAGAAAATCCATTCTGTAATGGCTGGCCATGCATCCACATGCATGCACGTGTTAGGGCGCATACATTTGCATACTTTGTGTAAGCTTTGGTGGCTTTCCAGGTTCTAAAGTCTTCTTTATTTAGGTACACTCTTCTTCTTTCTAATCTGGAGTTATTAGCCTACCTGGAACGCACTTTAGCTTCAAAATTCAGTTGACACATAAATGATATGTTTGGAAACCTATTTCCCTTCCCATCTTTTGTTTTCTTCTAGATTGTTTATGTCCTTACCTAGAACCAGCTATGTCCATTTTTTTTAGGATCTCTATTGCTGCGACCTAGGGAATAGAGCCATCTGTCTACCTTAAGAATATGGCATTTATTCAAGAGATCTTAACATTAATTAAAACACAGAATCAAAATGCAGAATCAGTCAACTAGCCAGCTCTTGGCAATAGCTCAAACTCTTGTAAATACAAGACCTATTTCACTTCAAAGAAGCAGCCGCTATTGTCCAAAGCTGCTTGAAAGTGAAAGCGCGCATGGTGAGGAAAGCACGTCGTGCCTGCAGTAGGAGAAACCCATTAAAGAAAAGAGTGCTTACAATCTAAATAAGAAATACTGTGTCGCAACCGAAGTAAAAGGGCCAGTCACCATGGGAGGTTACAAATGCAGACAAGGCAGTACCAAGGAGGGACTAACAAGCCTAATAACGACTCGCAAGCCAGCGTTTACGAAGGACAATGACATTCCAATGACAAATATGGGTGGAGAGTGGGCAGGGCTTCAAAGCCATACTCCAATACTGCATGCCTCGCAGCAGCGCATGCGCTGCCCAGGCTCGACTTAAAAAGCAAATAAAAAAACAAATGTTAAAAAGCTTTGAAACGTGCATTTACCTAATACCTAGAAAAAAATTACAAGCATTGGTAATGCCAATAGATCTCTGCACTCTGCATTCACGCAAGCACAGCTCCCACCCGGCACTCATACAAGCATATCCCTCAACCTGTACTGACAGGCATGTCACTCATCCTTCACTAACACAAATATACCCCCCTGCACTCACACAGGCATGCCGCTCACTCAGAACTCAGATGGTACACTGCTCACCCGGCTCTCACACATGATCTCCACTTACTATAGGCTTGCACAATCACACTGATGATTCTGCACTTGCTCAGACGCACACTCAATCAGCACTTGCACAAGCACACCACTCATCCTGCTCTCATACAGTCACAATTCTCACATTGCACTTGCATAAGTACACTTCTCACCCTGCACTCATACACAGGCACAACTCGCACCTTGCACAGTACAAACACACCCTTTTTCCTGCACTCACACAGGCACACCACTCACTCTCTACTCACATAGGCTCACATCTTACCCTGCATTCATACAAGCTGACTGCTTCCCCTGCCCTCACACAGGGGCAACTCTCATCATTCACTTGCGTGGCCACAACTCTTAACCTGCACTCATATAATTACACTCTCCTTCCGTAGGCACTAAGACAGACTCCTCCTTGGCTAATCACACAGGGACATGCATGAATACACATGGTCACACCTCTAACACTGCACTCACACAGGCACACCACTCTCCCTACCCTCACACTGACATACCTCTCACCCTTCACTCTCAAAAGTCGAATACAGACACAACCTTTCCCTTGCACTCCTACCGACACACCCCTCCCTCTGCACTCACACAGGCAGGCTGCTTATTCTGCATTCACATAGGCACACCTGTAATTCTTCAATCCTGTAGGCACACACTGCTCACCCAGACATAGTCCTCAACCTGCACTGACTGACATAAGCACACCACAAAATCTTTACTTGGACAAGCACTCGGCTCACACAGGCACATTGCTCAACCTGCACTCACACAGGGGCAACTTGCACACTGTACTCATACAAACACATCCTTCCTATTGCACTCACACAAGTACACCGTTCACCCTGCAAACACAAAGGCACACTGCTCATCCTACAGTAATATAGGAACAGTGCTCACCCTGCACTCATAAAGGCACACACTTGTTCTTCACTTACACAAGCACACTGCTCACATAAGAACACCATTCACCTTGTCCTCACATGGGCACACCACTTACCCTGCACTCAGACAGGCACCCCACTCACCTTTCACTCAGAGAGGCACACTGCTAACACTGGCACCCCACTCACCCCTTGTTCTCACACATTCACACTGTGATTGACTTTATCTGAGATTGCTGGCACCCTGTGGTAAGCCTGAAGTGAAGGGGTGTAGGGGATAAAAGGTTGAGGAGGCTATGGGAATATTCTAGTGCTGCTCGTATTGCTGATGTAAGATTGGAGCAAGAGGTGCCCATGGACTGCATCTGTCCCCAGAATGAGCAACTCATTTGCCAAGATAATTACAGCTGATGAACGTGCGCCTACAATTGTAGCTTGTTACCAGCAAAACATGGACTTGGAGGCTTGGAGGCTTGGGTGTATGTGCGGAGACTTAGTGAAGCAGTGGCAGAAGGAGATTCACACTCCCTGTGAGTACAGGGCCATCTGCTATACTAAAAAGCAAAACAGTGGATCAATGGGTGTCATCACTCACTGGTACCAGAGCAGCTTGTGACACACTGATATGAATTCTGGGGCTTCCCACCGGAGCTACAGGGATTGGCTTTTTAACCCCCTGATGCAGGGACTTAGTTCAATGCAGCAACATTGATATAGGGAGACCGGTTGGACTGCAGCCATGACACTTACATTGGATTTTTAACCCCTTGATGCAGGGACATAGTTCAGTGCAGCAAAATTGATAGAGGCATACCAGTTGGACTGCAGCCCTGACGATATCACCTTTTTAACTCCCTTATGCAGGGAGTTAGTTCAATGCAGCAACATTGATATAGGGAGACCGGTTGGACTGCAGCCCTGACACTGACCCACTTAACAAACTTGTGCAGGCAGACTGAATGCAGGCCATGAAACAAAAATAAGCTAACCAAAACAGAGAATATCATGGTGTTCACAATCCCACCACCTGAACAGAAGAGCCAGTGGAACTCATGATTAAAGGGACTCCCAAATGAAAATCCTGTATTTAAGCCATCAACATGTGGGCAGAAAATACTCCTCACAGGTAAATTCCTTTAACCTTTGCACACCTAAAACATGCAGCCAATTCTTGTCAACACCAAACTGCTCAAAAAAAGATTATTTACATGCAGTAACACCTAAGCTAAATGAGCGTCGAAAGTGCAGCTCGAATAAATTGCATGTTGTTTACTTAAACAGATCATGGATTAGCTGAAATAATACAGACATACAGGCTTTTTTGACACCTGGGACCAGCATTGGATTTTTTCAACCAACACCCTCATGTAGTTCCTTATATATTATTATTTTATCAGATTAATTTGTATATGTCAGAAAACAAATGGTGGCAATTACGAATTTTTACCTTTTTAACCTGATACTTGACAAGTTGAAACGAACTGAAGAGATCATTTTCCCAAACGTGATCTCTCTAAAACCTGTTAATTTCCCTTTTCACTTTCTTGTTGATATTTACCTATTGCTGATAGGTGAAAATAGTTCCCTGTTTTCTGGCTTTCCAATCAGCACCCCAGAAATCCAGTTTGGGTATGACCAGATTTTCCAGCCCTTCTATTCAGTCTGCAGTAAGGATCAGAATTCCAAGTATCATTAGGAAGCCATAAGGCAACACACCCAGAGTCAAAGCTAACGGGGGAAAAAACTCTCTAAAATGCCTAAGACACAGGGAGAGACGTTTCATGTGTGATATGCAAAACATTATATGTGCTAAATAAATCATTACTATTGTACATGATGCAAATCTATGTTAGCCTGGGCACTTGGAACCCCTTTTGACTTTAGGCTGCAAGACCTGTTAAATAAATATATTGTGTTCTATTCACTATGACCAATGTTGGATGGTTGCTAACTTGTGTTTTTTTAAACACTACTTGAAATAAATGAATCAAAACAAAAGATATAACAGTTGTGACATTGGTGGATTTTCTTGTGTCAGTTAATGCCTACTCAAGCAAGCATTGGCAAAGACAATAGATCATCTCTCAGAAATGAGAGCTATTGGTTTTGCCAATGGATGTTTTTTATGGGTTTTTAAAAAAAATGTGCTTCACTTACTAACTCATCTCTTTGCACCCAGGAGCCATAAAACTGTCTTGGAGGTGGGTCACATCATGATGTAATGAAGAAGACAAGGAAGAATCCCTAGGAGGTAATGTGAATGATCTACCAACGTAAGGTACTTCATGTCCCTTTTAAATAGCCTTTCAGATGATACATTGATGAATTGATGATTAGCTCCCAGGGTTTGTGGTTTTATGTTAACTTGCTTCAGAACAGTGTTGTACTATGGCAACATTCATATTTTATTGTCACTGCATGTAGAAAAAGTATGGTTCTGAATAAAATACACCAGCAAAATGTTAACGTTTGGAACTTATGCCAATAAAATGAGTTTGAAGATATGAATATATATATATATATATGTGTATGTGTGTATATATATATATATATATATATATATATATATATATATATATATATATATATATCCGTCCTCCACTAGCAGATGCTGGCGTGCTGCCAAAGCACCGGTGGTGCCGCTGGAACGAAGCGTCTGCCAATACCTCACCTGTAAAGGCAGTCTCGTCTTCTAGTTCAATGAAGCAGAGCATGGTACTCTAAACATAGTTCCCAATAGTTTTTATTACGGGATGAGTGAAGCAAATCAACGCTTTTCGGTTGTCACATACAACCTTGCTGACGACAGTGAGCACTATTGCTCAAAATGCTTATATAGTTGCACTTGATCAACAATAGTCATAGAAACAAACAAAGGTATGGCTGTGCTTCCACTGCTCCACTTTAGCCGCCATCGTATAACATGTTAATTCATGCAAGTAGAATAATAAAATTATATAAGCAGTTAATTTTAGTTTGCTTAGAAACGGAATGATAATAAATTCATACGGCATACTAGTCAGTTATAACACATCTAGCCAAAATCGTGCTAAATAAAAGTGCTCAAATATTTACAGTGTATTTATGTTATCAGGATTCGAAAACAAATGTCATTCTGATTATTGCGATGCTTGAATTAGAGTCAGGTATTTGATTCTTATGTTTACAAGCAAGTGCTAATGGCCACAGAGTCATAGGGCATTGCCTGCTCCTAAGGTTACCCAAAATGCAATGTTATACTGGTCTTCTCACATAACAGACAAAGATATGCTGTATACTCTCCCAATTGGGATTAATAATCGAAGGCCATCCTAAGGTGCTATACAATGCTCAGTAGCATACAGCCAAATTCACTTTTCAACATCAGGACCCAAATGGTTAATTATTAAAACCAGACCTAATTCTATGCACACAAAGTAACTTGTTTGAATCCATCAAGTGTACCAAATATATCGAACAAAATAAACACTAAAGAAGAAAAAGAAACTATAAACCGTTTAAAATACTTCATGTTTGTCTTACTCTGACTGTGGTCAACCCTAATCAGCACAGAAATGTTACTCTGGAATGTGCAGTGGAGAAAGTGCAGCTATTCTAGGCATGTGTGTATTTCTTCATCCACATTGAAGCCACGAGCCTCTTTGCTGTCTAGTTCCAATATAAAAAAAGTTTCCAGTCTACAGAGTTCTTTCTCTCTGTTGCCCCCTCTTTTTCTCTCAGGGAAGTGTGCCAGGCAACTATAAGTCAATTCTGTGGAATTGCTTTGGTGGTTCTTCTCGAAATGACAAGCCTCAGGACAACTATGATCCTTTTTTACAATTGCTTTAAAATGTTGCAGTATGCGCTTGTGGACAGGTAAAGTCGGACTGCCCACATATTGCTTTGTGCATGGACATTCAAGGACGTAAAGAACAAGTTACTTACCTTTGGTAACGAATATCTGGTAGAGACAGGATCTAGCCGCTGATTCCTTACTTTAGAATCCTCCGCAGATGTGAGACTGGATCTGGAATGTTTTTTCCACAGCTCATCTGCGCCCCAGCAGAGGGCGTCGTGCGACTCTGTATCGACGTCATCCACCAGATGTGTCGTCGGAGTCCATATAATTCCCTCGCTATCTATTTAACAGTGTGCTCAATCAAAAGACGCTCATGTGTCAAATAATTACCGAATTCCTAACCATAATTCAATATGTGAATATCATAACAAAAACCTTGAGATGAAAGAGAGCTCATATATCCAAGAATCACTGTATTCTCCCCTTTTCTTTTTTTTTTTCCTTTTACGATGTTAAAGACCAAAGCAAACTAATTGAGACCCAAAAGGACTAAGTTCACTGAGCAGGGAGGATGTTAGGGTCATTAAGGAATTTGCGGCTAGATCCTGTCTTAACCAGATAATGTGTTACCGAAGGTAAGTAACTAGTTCATCTGATAGAGACGTCTATCCGCAGATTCTTACTTTAGAATCAAATGCCAAAGCCATACCATCCCCGGAGGAGGGTCTGCGAACTGCAACCATGAAAAGTCTCTTACTAAGACCAACTGGGTCAAGCACAAGAGAAAAAAAACGAAATTTATAATAATGTGGGTGAGCTCAAACATACCTTACCATATAAAGTCCACTATAAGGGACCATAGGGAATTAAAGTCAGAAGTAGGAAGATTCATGTTATCACAGATTTCTGGATAAAGATGCTAGAGGAACAATTACAGTGCCAAAACGCGCACAGGGTCACTGGTGACATTTCCTCATGGTCCATTACGCAGCTTTAGTGTAGAATATGTAGTGGACATTTACCCAACTAGGTAGCACTTAGTAATTAACCAGTAGAAAGTACTCCACTTGCATAGATATGTTGTGCAATATTGTGGACTCTTGTTGGATAAAGGGGCAGGTGTGTTTCTGTTGTGGCCCAGTCACTCGCACAGCTACTGACACACCTGCACAGACACTTAGACACCCACTCACAGACCCACTCGGGCACTCACACACCAACTCACAGACCTACTCAGACACTCTCACACGCACTCATAGACCCACTCAGACACTCATACACCCACTCAAAAGACTCACTAAGACACTGTCACACCCACTCACAAACCCACTGAGGCACTAATGCACCAACTCCCAGAACCACTCTTAAAACTCTCAGTCACTTACAGTCTCATTCCGACCCTCATGCACCCACTCACAGAACCACTCATACTCTCTCACAACCCCTCATAGACCTACTCAGACTCATGCACCAACTCACAGACCCATTCAGACTCATGCACCCACTCACAAGCCCACTCAGAGACTTACGCTCCCACTCACAGACTCTTTCAGACACTCATGCACTCACACTCTCATGCAGGCACTCGCAAACCCAATCAGACACTCTCACACCCACTCACAGACCCACTGAGACACTCATGCACCCACTCAGACACTTATGCACAAACTCACAGACCCACTGAGTCACTCACATACCCACCTCACAGACCCACTGAGACACTCACGCACCCACTCACACACCCAGTGAGACACTCACTCACACACCCACTCAGACACTCATGCACCTACTCACAGACCCAAACAGACACTCACACACCCTGTCACAGACCCACAAAGACACTCTCACACCCACTCACAGACCCATGCAGGCACTCACACACCCACTCAGTGACCTATACAGCCACTCACACATTCACTCTCAAAGGTTGCAGTTAGGAAATAAAATTAAAAACCCTTAGAAATTCAATAAAAAGCCAAAGGTTACAGGGACGCTGTTATAGTTAGGCAATAATATTTAAAAACTGTAGAAATTCACTGAAAAAAACAAAGGCTACAGAGAAATTATAGTTAGGAAATAGAATTAAAACAAGCATTGGAAATGAATAGATCTGCATTTGTTTGAGTGAGAGCTATTGGTATTGTAAATGGCAATGTCTTTTACGTGTGTTATGGAGTGTATGTGGTGTGTAGTGGAGTTGTGTGGGTTGGATTGGATTAGTTGTGGAATTATGTGGCATGGAATTGTGTGGTGTGGAGTGGATTTCTGTAGTGGAATTACGGGGCATGGTGTGCTGTAGAATTATATGGATAGTAAATATGTGGTATTGAGTGTGCTGGAATTATGTGGAGTGGCATTGTGAGTTATGGTGGGTAATTATGCGGAATGCTATTTTGTGTTGTGGAGAGGTATGTAGTGGAATCTAATTATGTGGTGTGCTGTTGAATTTTGTAGCATTAAGTGGAAGGGTGTGGATTGGATGTATGTGGTGTGCTGTGTAATTGTGTTGTTGAGTTGTATTATGTGGTTTGGTGTCAAATTATGTAGTGTGGATTGGAAATGTTTGGAGTTGAAATGTGTGGCGTGGAACTGTGTGGATAGCTGTGCCTTATTGGTGATGGAAAAAATAGGTAGGTGCTAAGCTCCAGATCTGTATGTGTGGGTGTTAAAAAAAAAAAGAAAGAGTTAGAGCTATTGGTGTTGTAAATGTAAATGTCTCTTATCTATGTGTTATGGAGTGATGTGGATGTATGTGGTGTGTATTGGAATTATGTGGGTTGGATTGGAATTGTTGTTGTGTGGAGTGGATTTGTGTAGTGGAATTATGTGGCATGGTGTGCAGTGGTATTATGTGGATACTAATTATTTGTTTGAATGTATTTGAATTATGTGGCGTGGGATTATGTGTCATGTAGTGCAATTATGTGGAATGGTATTTTGTGTTTGAAGTGTTATGTAGTGGAATTTAATTATGTGGTGTGCTGTTGAATTTTGTGGTATGATGAATTATATGTTGTGTTTTGGATATATGTGATGTGTAGTGGAATTATGTTGTGGAAGTATGTGGTTTGGTGTTGAATTATGTTATGTGGAATAGATTTGGGTGGAGTTGGATAGTGTGGCATGGAACAGTGTGGCATTGAGTGAAATTATGTTGATTGGAATTATGTGGCATGGTGTGCAGTGTATGTATGTGGATTTGTATGTGGTATGGAGTGAATTTATGTGGTATTGAGTAGCGTGTATTTAGATGGAGTTGAATTATGTGGTGTTGAGTGGTATTATGTGGAGTGTCAGTGTAGCGTGAGCATTGTGCCTGTGTGAATGCATGGGTGAGCATTGTGCCTGTATGAGTTCAGAGTGAGTATTTTGCCTATGTAAATGCATGGGTTAAAGTTGTGCCTGTGTTAGTGCAGGGGAAGCATTGTGCTTGTGTGCATGCCTGGTGAGCATTTTGCCTGGCTGAGTGCAGGTCAGAGATGTGCCTAAGTGATTGCAGGGTGAGAGGTATGCCTATGTGAGTGTAGTGTGAGAGGTGTGACTGTGAGTACAGTATGAGATGTGCTTGGTTGAGTGCAAGCTGAATGTCAGAGTAGAAACTTTGCTGTATCTTTGTGAGTTTGTAGTGAGCAGGGGGCTTGCAGTGTGAATGTCTGTTGTACTCGTCAGTGTAGGGTAATCGAAGGAAAAAAAGGCATTTTAAAAAAAACTCTGCTGATCCCGCCATTCCGTTTCCAACTTTTTTTCTCCTTTGCGATTTTTTTCATTGCACTACTTAATTCTATTGAACTTTAAAGAAAGTATCGGGAAGATTTCAACTAAAAGTTAATTCTTTCTATGGATGTTATGCTTGCTATTAGATGTTAAAGAAACAAGGACAGCATCACTCTGAAATGCTGCTTCTGCTGGCTGTGCTCACACTGCATCTGAATACTCCCCCACTCCCTTCACAGCACTGCGTAGGAAGCTTAAAAAGGGATGTGTTGGATGAAATAATGAAATGAAATAATGAAATTTGTACTTGTAAAGCGCACTTATACCCCCAAAGGGGTGTCCTGGCGCTGTACGCATACCGCTGTGGAACCCTTCCTGGCTTTTCCCTGTGAAATGTCCACTCCTGGGCACCCCCAAGGTGAAGGCAGGCATCCCAGCGCTGGTGGGGCCGTTGTGGAGATTAAGCAAGCTATTGCCCAGAGTTGCAGAGTGGGACCCATGATTAGAATAGGCACCGAGGCGAGAATTATCAGGTCCGAGGAAATTGAGCCCAAGACCCGCCGAGGCGGGAATTGAACCCTCGTCCCGGGCCAGATCTCTGCATCAGGGTCTGCCGCTCTAACCATTGAGCCACACTTCTCACGCCTTCTTCACAATGAAAGATGGTGGAAGGACGTCACCGTCCTCGCGAGCAGAGTCCAAAGAAAAAGTAGTGCCCAAACCTACATAAATGGCCAGAAGGGAACTGATCCATGTAACGGGGTCAGTCTCCAGGGCAGAACAAAACCGCCAAAAGGTCGAACCAATGTGAACTATTCACCAACGGAATGGAAGGAATTTTGAAAGGCAGACATAGGAACCAATGAAAACTAGTAGGCGTGGTGAAAGCCCACATAGCAGATAACCACATGTCAAGAGACACTGCATGCGCTGCCTAGACTCTACCTAAAAACCTTAGAACCCCCGCAATGCACTGCTTATGACCTCACATATTACATCACTCATAAGATGGTCAGTGACATCACTCATGACATCACTGATATCTCAAATGATATCACTAATGACATCATTCAGTAAAGTAAACTTCAAAATACTTCTTAAAATACCATTTAGATTTTTGAAAAGTAAGACAAAAACACAGGTAAGTGGGTGTGTGAGTAGCTATATTGGTGAGGGAGTGGCTGTGTGAGTGGCTGTATGGATGGATGAGTGTGTGAGTGGCTGTATTGGTGAGTGACTGGGTGTGTAAGTGGGTGTATGAGTGAGTGGCTGTATGAGTGGGTATATGGGTAAGTGAGTGGGTGTGTGAGTGGCTGTATTGCACAGTCAGTGTCTATGTGAGTTTCTGTATAGGTGAGTGAGTGGGGTGTGAGTGCTTGTATGGATGTGTGAATGCATATGTAAGTGGTTGTGTGGGTGTGTGAGTGTGTGAGTGAGTGGCTGTATGGGTGAGTGAGTGGGTGTGTGAGTGGCTGTATGGGTAATCGAGAGGGTGCATGAGTGGCTATATGGGTGAGTATGTGATTGCCTGTATGGATGAGTGAAGTGCTGTATGGATGGGTGAGTGGCTGTATTGGTGACTGAGTGAGTGTATGGGTGAGTGACTGGGTGTGTAAGGATATAAGTGGGTGAGTGGGTGTGTGAGTAGCTTTACTGGAGAGTGTGTATCTTTGTGAGTGGTTGCATGGGTAAGTGGGTGTGTGAGTGGCTGTATGGATGCGTGAATGGGTATGTAAGTGGTTGTGTGGGTGAGTGAATGGGTGTGTGAGTGGCTGTATGGGTGAGTGAGTAGCTCTTTTAGTAGCTGTATGGGTGTGTGACTGGCTGTGTGAGTGAAGAGAACCCAAGTCATGAGGTGCTGTATGTGATTTTTGTGTTGTACCCAAAAGTGTTGTACTGGACGTCTGAAGCCGACCATGGGTGACTACTATGCCCCTGAACAAGCATGATATGACATCACTAACAGTTGATGGTAGCTGTGCTCTAGTCTTGTGCTGCATGCTTCATACCTGTATACCAAAGAAAGGAGACTGCTTATTTATATTTTCTCCCTAATGACATCTGTGTAGTCTGTCATACCTAGGCCTCTATTCTCACTGAAAATTAGAAGTGTATTGATAGTGCTGAGATATATGCGTGGTAGGGTACCAGTTCCACTGAATTAAATTAGCCACAAGAGTACAAAGGTGCCCCATAAGGATAGTGAAAGTCACAAAATATGATTGTCTCCATTTCCCTTTATGTCCCCCATGACCGTTCTTCTCCTGTAGCCAGGTGTTGTGAGTTTTGTTTGGAATCACAACCACTTCATTGAAGTGCAAAGGATTTTTTGTGTCTACTTTGCATGGGTTCTAGAGGGAAGGGCCTGCGGCGTGGAGGGCGGGACACATGATTAAAAGACTATGGCCAAAGGCATGGCCACTGGGGAACACCTTCATGATGGAAGCAGGCTGCCTGTCCGTCTCGGACATCCTGTATCCATCTTGCCAACAGAGCTCAAACCTGCAATAGCCCCTTATTAGCTGGAGACTGCCTGGGCATAATACACACATATAGTGAACATTATGGAATGCTTGTAGTTATCAAGCAGACCACTGTGACCAGGCATCTTTTCAGTAGCTACTTTGAATGAAGCTGAACAAATCTTACGGTGAGACATACTTGGTACTGATTGGTTTCCCACAAACCTTTGTGTTAAGATTTGAATTAATTTGTGTAGCCAATTAAGTGTGGGCCCAACTGCCAGTTTTTCTGAATAAAAGCTGATCCTGTGAACCAGGTATTCATGGTCATCCTTCTACTGCAAGGAACTGTGTACACTATTACATAAGAAAGGAGTGGGCCAGAAGCAGGAAGCTTTATTGTTTAGGGATCTGTCCGGATGTACTAACCTTGTGCTCAGAGTCATAACATTCCATAGTCGTAGCAATTTTGTATGTACATCCTAGAACTTCAGCATTGACATTCGTACATTGCATGAGCAGTGTAGTTCATTCACACTAAGAATCCTTCCCATAGGATAAACCTTAGTATATGTAACAACCCCCAATCTTAAAAGAGTTCATATAAATGTTCCAAAAATAGTTCAGAGTTAGTTTCCGCCAACAACAGGACATTCTGAAATACTTCTCTGTATTCCCAATGTTCTTCTCTACAAATCCATAGAAAAAGAAATTAATCTTGGCAAAGGAAATCTGAGATCCGCTTAGCAAGGTCCTGGTTGTAGCAACATTGTATAACAATTGCCTACCAAAGATGCTGCAGGCCCAAGGGAAATTCTTCCCAGATATCCAAGATGTACAACGTCTCTCCAGACCACTCGAGTTTATGGCCTACTGCAAATTGTAGTTCATTGTCAAAATGTTGCCACTTGGCATTTTCTTCCCACATGCTCAGCCTTTATCCAGACAGTGCTGACACTCCACAGTGATTGCCAGCCTTTTCTTAACTGAAAGAAACTCTGCATTTGTTGGTTTGGACTATCTCACCCATGTGGTTTTCCAGTACTAAGTGGTAAGCAATGTCTCCAGCTCCATATCCTGGTACATATCTAATGACTAATGAAAATGTGCTATTGCTGAAATTTGAAAAGAAAGAGGAGGCAGACTGCCTAGCACCCAGAGAACATTTCTTATTCAGCCCATCTGTTAAGATGATGCTGTGAAGATATCTGACTGCAAGTATGAATGTATGTACATGGTATTTCTATTGCGCAAACCTATTCAAAACGCAGTGGAGCGAGGCAAGCTTAAAGTTGGTGAGTAATAAGAGAGGAAGCTGGGTTGTGGACATTTAGTACATTGTAATCTACTGTTCTCTCAAGAGGTGACTTTCAACTCTTTCCGCAATTGGAGCAGTGTTGAGGTGGTCCTAATAAATACAGGGATGTTGTTCCAGATCTTGGGTCTATAAATGGAAAGGGCCTCTTGTCTTGAATTTTCATTTTACACTTCTTGGTCTGTAGTCTGATGGGTGTCCTGGCTGTGGGTGTAGCGAGATACCGATAGCCACCAGAGCTTGTCTGCAAGATAAGCAGGGTTCTGTTTCTGATAGCTTTGTAAATGATGCAGCTAGTCTTGAAGATGGTGAGGACTGGCAAGGGAAGCCACTGGAGGTCCATCAGAGTGGCGGTAATGTGATCATATTTCTTCAGGCCCTGTTTGAAACATATTGCGGTGTGTAGGATGCCCCTAAGGGGTACAAGTGTGGAGTCTGGGAGGCCACGGACTCTATCAAGATGCGTGAGTACAAGGGCTTGAGCAGCAGTTCTGAAGTCGCTTTCTGGAAGAAATGGTTTGACTTTCTTTAGAAGAGAGAGCTGGTACCAGGTCTGGCTTTTTTGACAATATGTTACTTGAGGGAGAGGTTGGTGTCCAGGGTGAATCCAAGTGATTTGGCATTTGGTGAGAGTTTGGGTTCACAGCTGTCACAGTTCATGTCAATGAGCAAGGTTTGTACTGCACCTTATTGGTTGTTCTTGGCAAATAACAGGAATGCTGTATTTTTTTTAAATAAATATTTTAATTTTTATTTTCAACTTGCAACAGGTGTCATGCACTTTAGTACAGTATTCTTTTTCTGTCAGTACGTTCATTAGTAAGTGTTATCACAGTATAAATATACTCTATCCGAAGTACAGTCCTTCTCAGTCTCCCTTTATTCCAACGGCCAATGCCCTTGGTACCAGTACCTCCCCTGAGGAATAGCTCCATGAGGTAACCAGCCTCCCATCATTGAACACATTGAGGGCAAGCTTTAGGGTGATGCCTCTTGACCCTCCTATACCAGTCCATAGTAACAGGAATGCTGTCTTGGTCGGTTTGGGCTTCAGGTAGGTGCTGGAAATCCAGGTCTGGATGATGTGCAAGCAGTGTTTGAGGTAGTGGATGTCTGAAGCAGAGGAGACTTTCCAACAAGTTGTGTATCATCAGCATATTGGCAAATCTTGATGCTATTATCTGCGAGTAGAACCCCAAGCAACTTCATGAAAAGACTGAAGATGACCGGAGACAGCGTGGAACCCTCGGGGACTCCATGTGTGATAAGGAACTTTTGTGACCTGTTGATGCCCAGGTGAACAGACTGGTGTTGGTTTGAAAGGTAGGAGGTGAACCAGTGAAGGGCATTGCAGATTAATACTATTTGGCGAGACGGTGGATGGTCGACTGTGTCAAAGGCAGGTGAGAGGTCCAGCAATATCAGGAGGCAAGGTTAAGTTTCATCTGTGGTCAAGAGGGCATCATCTACGATGTGTAGGGTGCAGTCTCCATGCTGCAGCGTAATCTGAGGCCAGACTGGTAATCATGCAGGGGATGGTTTGAATTTACCCAGGATCTGAGACCTGTTGTTGTTGTCCAGCCTGACCCCAAGAATTGACCAGTAAGAAGAGACCACTCGTTCCTCTGTCTATCCTTGAAAGAGTACACGTGTAAGGGTTTAACCCAGCCACCAGTCAACTGCAGGAGGCATTCAAGGGTCACTGGGGCAGACAGCTGCTAAAGACATGGACTGCCTGATGTACTCTTCCCTCATCCCCTTGATTGCCCGTTCCTTCATTTTGTGTCCATCCAGTATAGCTTTCTGATCCTCCCATTATGGTTGTGCTAAATGTAGCTGCAACAAACATGCCGTTTCAGTTCCTGCACTTCCACATGTTGTGTCACCGAGTGTCGTGTGTTCATGTCTGCTGCTCTAAAGTGTTCTACCATGAGACAGTTCGCTACAGGTGCGGTCCTATTACTGTTGCGTTCCACCACATTGACCATTAAACTAGCAACCGACTCCTGTAAGCAGTGCCAGTGGGAGACATTCATGCACTGGTAAGTGCAAATGGACTGGGAACTGCTGAAAATTGTGCTGTCTTCTGCAGACTGCTGCTGTATTTAGACTTCATCCTATAGACTGTTATGCCACTAAGATCCCAATGTATGCAAACAAAGTACTACAAGTGTCCTCTAGCCCCTGCTCTATACTTCTAGTGTAGCATAACTGTTCTGAGATCTAAGAGATTATTTTCTCTATACAATTGAACTTAAAAATAAAAGGCACATCTTTTTCTAAAGAAATAACAGTAATAATTTCAAGTCGTTTTTATACTACCTGTAGTTGACCTACAAGTCCTCACCACCATCCATAAGTAAGTCAGTAATCCGCAATTTAGTTAGCTTTTAGTACCTTATGAATGCTGTTGTTTCAGGGCAACAGATAACACTCAAGGTTTTCCCTATTGCTCTTGAGTCTCATGAGTTTCAAATAACTAACCTCACAGAGGGTATTTGTTTTGATGTTAAGTTTAAAGTGTTCACTGTGAAACAAATCTCCCCAGTATCCCTCATGTAGTTACAGTGTATAATGTAGAAATATATATATTTTTTAAATTCACTGTATTCCTTATACAGATTTGGTGTTTTCTTTACACAGCATCACTTCTGATTGGAGTAGAAATAGTGCTTCTTAGAGGAGGTTCAGGGGCACATATCCACAGCCGGAGGTTTCACTACGACATTACTGTTTCCCAGCCCCATGTCAGTGCAAGGTAGAGTTCAGTGTAGCTGTATCGCTTTGGACTGAACACCACACCTACCAGCACTGACGGGACAGAGCTCTGTGAGTAGCCCAAACCTGAGAGCCATAAGCAGCACACTCGTTTGTAAGGTGACTGTGTTGCAGAACCAAATAGTACAAAAGAAAGTACATTGCGAAACACAAAGAGAAAACTAAGAAACACAAAGAGGGATGAAAGGTGAAGATAAATAGAGTGAGAGATTAGGGGACAAACTGTTCCTCGGATATGAATTTACCTTAAAGAAATGAAAAGATAAGAGGTGTTTGGCAAAACAGGAACAAGTTGGTTTAATTAAACACAGCAGCTAGGAGAGTCTCAACAGAGTCTATCTGAAGAAAGTCTGTCGTTTCGGCTGACAATATATACATCTCGTGAGGTACAATAAAACAATTCTACATTCTTGAAAAAGCATCTCAGTCGTAAATTAACAAGTTTGAGCATCTGATAAGGACACAGATGGCTCTCGACCTTGGGGAGAGCTAGTGTGGGCCAGTGTGTATGTCTCCAGATGTCCAGTGTGGGGAGCATGTGAACACCATGTGTGGTGTGCCTGTTGTGTCCTGATTAGCTGAGTGTTCCTATCTACATGTGGCATCTAGCTTTGTGGTATTTTTGGGGAATGTGCGCCAAACCAAAATGTGTTTAATTAGAGCCAATTTCCTCGGTCCTGTTTGTGGTGCAACTATCCATCTGTGGGATCGATCAGGGTTTTACTTGGGTGCGCATTTGTTTTTGGGCTAAGTTAGACTCCACCTGTGACCTGTCACTTGATAGGTGTGGGTTGGGGTCGCAGGACCTGTCTGACCACGTACCTCTGACTCGGGGTTGATGGGGAGGTCACCTTGGGTGAATCCGACAGCAATGATACGAGTTCTTTAGAACTTTAGAACTTCTGAAAATAATATGGCAGTTATTAATCTCATTTTTTCTGACATTTTCAACATTGTGCGTACAGTTGTCACTGTGTACATCGACATAGTCTTTATTGATGTTGACATAGTTATGCATGCGTTATGGCATACATTGACATGTTTGCTGTCAGTATCAACACTTGTGCGGGTATAGAATATGGCATACATTGACATTGCATTTATGGGTATTAATATTGATATTCGGGCACTGGTTATGGCATATGTTGATAGCGCATTTATTGGTATTTCCGTTTTTGGGCCTGCACATACCATGGTATTCATTGACATCATATTCACACATTCCAACATTCCCCCTCCAGCTGAATTTTCAACTACTCTATCCTCCTCATATGTCATGACTGTTACATTATTAGAAACTGTGTGTATGTCTGTTACTTTTTCTTTAGCTAAGTGCATGCTACCTAATTTGAGGACATTGGGCCTGATTCACAGAACTAACTTACGTCAAAAACATAAACGTAAACGTAAATTTAGTACTTTTTAGGTATTCACAGAATACACTTACTCATTTTGGTATTCACAGAATGAACTTACTCATTTCGGTATTCACAGAAGTTAGTAGTCCTAAAGTTAGGACTACTAACTTCTGTGAATACCGAAATGAGTAATTTTTGACGTAAGTTAGTTCTGTGAATCAGGCCCTGCGTTTTTACAGCAGAGAAGCCCCACTTGTAGGGAATCGCACAATAGAAGTACAACAACGAAAACTGGCATTAGTGACGTGAATTGTTTGGACACCCATAGGGATCCATGAAAAGATGCTATGTAACCAGTCCTGCTCTGGGGCACCTCCCACCTTCTTCATGTCACTTGCAGACAGTGCAGTTCTTGGATGGCAAGAGCTAATGTCCCATTGTCCATATCATTTCCGGAGATAAAAGTACAGGAAGCACCAATCTTGGCACATACCCCACCCTCAGTTCTTCTTTGATAGCGTTTACGCTGAGCTCAGTATCATTTATCATAAGTAACTCCCACCTGGTTATTTGTAACCAGCGGGCGTTCACCTTTGTTTGCATGGTGAAAAAGGGTATTGACCCTCCTGCGTTCACTTGAGTCTCTGTGAACAGTCTAAATTCTTTTGAAATGTCCTTATACTGAGCCCACACAAAATATTCAGCAGTTTTTCTCCTTTAAGTCTGATGCAACAGAGTTGTTTTTTTCTGTACCGGATGTTGAGACAGGACCTGTCTGACCGCCTATCACTGATTCGGGGTTGATGGGGTCACCTTGGGTGAATCCGACAGCAATGAAAATAATATTGCAGTCATTGATATCATTTTTACCGACATTCTCAACATCGTGTGTATAGTTGTCACAGCGTACATTGACATTAACTTTACTGACATTGACATAGTTATGAGTGCCTGGATTACGGCATACATTGACATTGTTACTGCCGGTATCAACACTGTTGTGCGGGCATAGATTATGGAATACATTGGCATTGTGTTTATGGGTATTGACATTGTTATGAGGGCACAGGTTATGGCATACGTTGATATTGCATTTATTGGTATTGCCACTGTTGGGCCTGCACATATCATGGTATTCATTGAGATCGTATTCACCAATTCCAGCATAACTAAAGGCTTTCCTGACACTGTCATGAATATTGTGTATTTTTTTATCTGGGGCATTGCCCTACTTGAGTTACATGTGCTAAACTATTAATCAAAATGCTAAACATGCAAGTTCATATGACACATGTTTGGTTTATATTATTTTGTTCTCCAGTGTGATAATCAAGACTGCGTAAATATATGAGCAATGTTTTATCTAAATGCTGACTCTTTCTTTTTTACGTTAGCGTGTTAATCATTTCTAAGATTTTCTATAAAGTTGATAACTATGTGTCACATTTTTGTTGATAGTCAAAAGAACACAGTTTTGTAGAAAGAAAATAGTTGAAAGAGTATCTGGCCACTTTCTGTCAGTTGTTTCCACTAAGAGTTCTTAAGAACAATGAGATACTGTTATAAAAATCAAGCACAGAAAGTGAAGGGCAGTTAGGAGTCTTCATACTACCAGGACAGTTCGTACATCATATGTCTGGTTTCTATTGAAGGCTACCTTGACAGAAGGCACTTAGCCTTTGAGCGCCGTTTTATCCATGCAGCCATTCTGATGAGGCGAGAATAGCAGTCTTTGATATTTCCTTGCACACAGAACTTCACTGGTCAAGCAAGTATGCAGGTGGTTGCCATCTCTGAAGCTCAACAGGTTTAATGTTCTGCATTGTTAGAATTCTAGAATTAGACTAGTACTTAGAAGTAGCAGAAAGAGAGTAGGATTGCTATGCATTAATGACAGCAATCATGTTGGAGTGGTGTCTATTTTTCACGCTACTAATAACCGTTGCTGCTGCTATATTATTTTGGCTTATTGTGGTTACAGTTCATATCGTATGCAATAGACTTGGATTTTAAATATTTAAAATGTACCCATGGTAGTCATGTGTTTTTGAGTGTGTTATTCCTTAATGACAGAGGATTTAAGGTTCCACTGATTGTCCCTGTAACATCTCAAGTGCTTGATTGTTACACATCTTGCTCAGATATTGCTCACAGGACTGTTTAATAGTTGCTGCACAACTGGTTTTCTGATTTGGGTTGGCAAGTGCCAGTGGGTCTAGAAAACGTCCTCTGGAAAATCTAGAGAACATATCATTTGGCGCCCGGCCACGGGGCATGGATTTTCTAGATCTTTGAGTAGTTTTGTATGGCACACTCAGGAGACCAAGTATTACAGTTAAAGGAAATGCCTTTTGTAATATTGAGTACCTCCTTCAGCCCAGATAGATGCTTCCTATTTTGCTGTTGGTTTGTCAGACGCTTGACTTATAAAAAAGGATATTCCCCATTTTGATTTCTGTTGTTTTGATCTCATGTTTTTGAATCTGCTGAAATTGGTGCGAGTTTCTATTCCAATAGGTCTAAATTACAAGGCACCAATCACACATCTCCTTGCTAGGGGTGTCCCTACTTGGGGTGGGGGTGAAGTAACGTTTGTTGTTAATGCAAGTGCTGCATATCCTTTTGAAACATTTTACTCATGGGTAGAGTTTGATTCTATAGATGCCACAGCAGGCACGTTTATACATGTAAGTATGCTGCAATAACACCAAATTTTGTTTTGTACATTTACGTGACCTGGAGGTTTCTTTAGGATTTCAAGAACACTAGGCATTGTTTCGTGGTCAATTACCACTTGTAGTACAGAATGTTTGAATGGGACCATTGCATAAAGACTGGGCCGCCTGGCCTGTATTGGCTGGTTACACACCATATCTGACATTTCCGGAAGTAAGACAGTTACTGGCTCTGGTAGTGGCTGTTTATAGGCAACTTCAACAGTATATCCTGTAAACAACTGTTACTGGAGCAGCTGCTCCTGGACCAGCGCCACCGGAGTATGCCACAGTTCTGGCAATTAGTCCACGGACTGTTAATGCAATCAAGGGCAAAGCACCCACTAAAAGAGAGGAAATTCCATTCTTGATTACTCGTAAAACCAACCTGTTGGAAGCAGTCTATCCTCCTACAGCACCCAGGATAGGCATAGATTTCAACCATGTGTCTTACCCTTGGAATGGTACTACCTTTGGATCACTGTAACACTGGAGGATAAATATTTGCGAGTGTCTATACTAGTATGCATGGCACACATAAATAGTGGTGATACCAGAGGAGTTGAAATCTGTACAGAATGAGCATGGAGCTGAACCTGCTCTGGATTCAAAGATGAAATTAATAAGCAGTTTTGAGGCAGTTGCCTCAATGGTCCTGAGTAATGTTCACGGGTAAGCCACAGTTCTGGCAGTGCGCTTGCAACTGGCAGCAGCTCCCCTTCAGAATAGAGAAAGGTAACTTCCCAAAATAATTTCAGAAGCTTACACCTCTTTAGGCCATGATACTTTAGGTTTGCTGGCTCTTAAACTGCATCTCAAAGCCAAAAATGAGATTGAGGTTTACTGCAAGGAGAAAGCCACACGGAGAGTAAGGAGAAAGCAAAACAAAAAACAATAACTTGAGCTCCCCTGAAGCAGGAGTCCAGCATGGCTGGATATATTTTGAAGTACAGTGATAAAATTAGAAAGCCCGATTGGTATCAGTATCTGATAGCTGCTTTCCCATTCTTTTTAGTACCCTAGGGCAATAAAAGGGCAGAAAGAAGTACCCGGACTGACTTTTGCAGAAAGGATGAGTACGTCGAGCAGAAAAGAAAATTAGCATGTGAAGCTGAGGATAGTGTAAAGAAGGAGGAGAAAGTTTAGACCCAGACTCACTTTAAGAAGAAGTAGGTGGCAGGTATAGTAAGGAAACATGCCCTGCATGTAGAAATGCAGATTCAAAGGAGATATATTGTGCAAAATTAAAGCTGTATTCTGGAATCATTTGGCATAAGCGTGTGACTTAATTCTTGCAGAGGATATCTGGCCTTGGCCTCCCCTGCGAGGGATGCACCTCGCAGGGGAGAGGTAATATTGCCAGCATTTTCCTCCTTGGTACCTGAAGAACTCAGAGAAAATATGCATGTCGCTGGGCTTTCAAACAAGCTTGTGCCTTCTATAGAAATGAAGCGGGGTGGGACAAAGAATCGGTTCAGCAAATGTGATTTCCTTAAGGAGTGAACCTCAAGTGCAGGCTCAATTTACTTTAAAGCCAGAGGATAAACGCAATGTAAAATCTATATTAGATTAGCTACAATATCAGGGTATAATAGTGTCTTTTAGTTCCACAATGAATACTCCTCTCTTTGTTATTGACACCTGACATACAGCATAGTTATTTGATATAGAAATTTAAATGTACAAACATGCCTACATGTTGTACAAAATATTTATAGTACTAATGACAAACGTAGTAAGAAAAAAACATAACTTCTTTGGATATATCTAGTGGATTCCTCAGCCAAATATATATCACCTGAATCTCAGTGTCTAACTACTTTCTCCTTTGGGGGTTTTCAGTACTCCAGTACGAGATTGCCCATGGTGTATAAGAATAGTCATGAGCTCTTTGAAGCAAGAATTGTGACAATCTTACAAGATACCCAGGCGCTATCATATTTAGATTATGTATATATATTACTTATGACGACTTAACTGATCACCTGGCTCAGGTGAACAGAATAGTGACTTTGCTAGCTCCATCTAGGTATCAAATACATTTTAAGAATTCTAAAATTGCATATTTAAATGAGATTTTTGGGGATCTGAATTATCAACTGATGCTGAGGGGTTGGCACCTGACTTCGTTCAGAAGTGCACTACTTTACGACCTCCAAACACACTGCAAAATTTACAAGCCCTTTTGGGATTTCTCAACTTTAGTAGAGCTTACGTGCCACAATATGCTGAGCGAGTGAAGCCCTTGCATAATTTAATGACTCCCATATTTTCTGATGAACATTGGACAAACATTTTCACTGCTATCTTGCATGGACTGCAAGCACACATGCTAGAGACTAAATATTTACAGACTCCAAACAATAAAGCAAACCTAGTTATTAAAGTTATTCCTAGTCCTTCAGGCTACACATAATTGGTTTACAATGGAAGCCAGGCAACCCCCATAGCTTACAGATCACATCAGTAGTCTTCACTCCTACAGAAAAAATTCTTACTACAGTGCCGACAGTCATATTAAACGAGTGTCGTTTGGCGCAGGGAAAGATAATAATTTGAGTCTCCCATTTTACGTGACTCCACTGCACACCTTGCAGAACTACATGTCCTGTTACTTGCCCTACAGAAAGCTGATCTGTCAGTTCCCACACTTATTATGTTGGATTCAGCCTTATGTGACCAAGGATATAATGTAGATTTACAGCATTGGGGCCTTAACGAATCCAGAGAGTCAAAAGGGAGGTCAATAAAGAGTAAGCAACTCTGGGGAAAGGTGGTTATCTTACATGATAAGCTTACTTTGGTTTATGTACAGCACACAATGTCCCATAAAAATGAAAGAATTCACGCTGAATGGATATGTGCAGCAGGCTTGGCTGCAAAAACATTGGAGCAAACCTCCAAGGTTGCTGCTGTTGTAACTCAATTTCACACCAAGATCAATGCAAACATTTTGGTTGCAATACAAACAACATTGAAAGGAGTCAAGCCTACTGATGGCTTTCCTTCCCAATGCTCATACATCCTCACTGAAGATAATGCACCCATGGTTTTCATATATATCAAGAGGGAGGAACTCAGAGCGCATAAAGGTCCAGCATACATGCTCCGATTAGCTAATCAAGATCACAGGGGTATGCAGTTCCTAGTAAGCATGGATGTGTCTGTTTAGGTTAGTTAAGTTCCACAGTCTGTAGGGAGCATTACTCTGCAGGAACAAATGCCCTCACACACCTAGATAGGTGTCATGCTTCTTCATTGGGCTTTTGCTCCACATTGGGCCGCCACTGCAATGCCCGACGGGCACCCTCAATGGGGGCTCTTTACCGGAGATCTTTTTATAAGCTGTATGGTGAAGTGTGGGTGTGTGGGTAAAATAGTAGATTGGTGTATTTTAAGTAAATACATGAAAGAATGGGATAAAAATAGGACAGGGGGTACTCTACAGAAATATTTGAATGATATAGTCCTTGAATGAGTCCCTGAATGAGTGTTAAAATATGTGGTGCCACCTAATAGAAGTGATCATCTAAGGTAGCTGAAAGTCGACATGTTTCAAGCCTAGTTTAGTCATGTGAATGATCTAGCGGCTTTTCTTCAGGACCGTAAAAACCCAATCTACACAGTGACTGGGGTTTCGATAAAGGAGATCATTTGTGTTACTCCCAGCCACCTATACTTCGCTATATATCAATAAAAGTAAATCAATTTTTGAGAAGACCCACTGAGGGTATAAGTCAGGGCTCCTCGAGTATTTTGCCTGGTGACACGCTTGTTAGCGTGGAACTCCTATATATAAGTACAAGGGAAGACCTACTCACGCCGGCAACCTCGGACCGGCGAGTAGTACATTGCAGCGCCGGCCCGATGTTGAGCAAAAGCTCAATGACGAAGCATGACACGAAGCAGAGAAATGCTACTTGCAGACTCTGTGGTACTTAACTGACCTAAGCAGACACATCTGTACTTACGAGGAACTGCATACCCCTGTGATCTTGATTAGCCGATGGTTTTCATACCTGGAGTCCAAGATAGACATATTCTGAATAAGCAGACTAGGTTAGATTTATTCAAAGCAGCTTAAAAAGATATGGTGTCTACTCATGCTATCAGAAGTGCTACTGTATCAATGCTACAACAACGATACTGGTGGTCATATTTGTCCAAGATCACAAAGATATTTGTGGAGAAATGCACATTTTTCATACAGTTAAGACGCTGTACTGTTGTGAGACCAGCGCACACTCTTGTTATCTTTGATAAAGCCTTTGGGGCATTTTTTCTTGACCATGTCAGGTGAATCCTGTGTGTAAACCGGTATAAATATAAATACTGATTACTGTTGACTCCTGCTTTAGATTCCTTTGGGTTTGACCACAACGACTGCCACTACTTGAGCAGTCATAAAAACAATTTGTAGTACCGGATAGCAATGGGAGCAGTTCTTACCTTTCAATCAGACCACGGTCCAGTGTTCCCCACCAAGGCATACATGGATGCTATGTCCGCTTTGGAAGTATGACTGCTATATTCAGGTCATTTCCACCTGGAATGTTACTGAATTATAGAATGTCCAAAAGGTACGCTTAAACAAGCCTTGACCAGTAGGGTAATTGATAATGGATTGAGTTGTCTACATAACCTGTATAGGGTTCAGAGAGCATTAATTAATTTATTTAGTGAAGTGTTAGGTGCTCACACCCCATATGAGATGATCTTTGGAGTATCAATGTATGTGCTTGATCTTGATGTCCCTGGAAAGGTGACAAAGTCTGAAACCCCTGATCCATTACTGCACTTGAATTTATTGCAAAACGTTCAAGCAACTACAAAGTGAGAGAGCTAGGACAAGAAGAAATCCCTGACAAGTCTTTGGGCCTGCATACAGATCACCCGCTCCAGTTCTTGAGTTAGAAGTCACTCGAAAAGTGACCTTGTCACATTTCTTGGCTCAGAGAAAAACAGGAAAGTGTAGATCAATCTTGTTAAAAAAGCATCATGTGGCTAATTCTGTTTAGCAGACCCCCCTGACACCAAGGCACCTCCAGAGTAGATACACACATTCTCTGTTTACGCTGCAAGAACTATCCCAAGAAAAGTTCAGCAGTGCAGTTCTACGTCCCATTCTGAGGATGGAGGAGCCTATCATGTCTCTGGCTTTACACCAAGTACCAGTTTCTATGGATGAATCTGATGCTGTAAATTCAGCAATCCTAACTGTGGATACTACTGCCATGGTTTACTATAAACCACCAACAGAGCCTACAACATGTGAAATATTTCCTTAGCAAAAAGTTGCACTGTATGAAACAAAATTTAAATGTTGATTTAGAAAGAGAAGAAATCATAAATATGCCTCCAGTTAATCAACTCTGCAGGTCGCTTCTTGTTGGTTTTGCAACAGATATCTTCTTCCACCTTTGTTATATATTTTGATTGCTACTGGAGTTTTTGTTTTTATATGTGCTGATTGTACTATTGCTTCTTATACACAGGAAGTATATTCCTGATAAGACAGTGCCATTTCCTGTGGCAGCAGCATTCTTCGTCTCACAGAGCACGTCACAATTATGCTGTGAATATCACTGTGTATCTTTTACTGGACGGTGTTGCTTGGGAAAAGATTCCTTATGAAATTATGGATCCAACAAAAATTATTCAAATAATTGCGGTCCAAGGTTATGAATATTGGAAAGAAAATATACATTGAAAAAGTATTTGAGGATACCAGATATCGGCATATCAAAGGTATAGAGGCTTTATTTACTGCATGCATAATACCTACAGAAAAGATATTCCTAAACAAAACAGTCCAGCAGACAACCTGCATGGGACCTGCATCCACTAGAGATCTGAAAACCTTTCCATTGCAAAAGTTAATTTGACACAATTCCTGAGTTGGCATTACTGATGCTGAATTGAATGTTTAACTTTAAAACGGAACTTTTAATCTGACTGCTTCTGGAACAAATGGAATTGCCATATGGCTGGTGGATACTAATGTGTGTATGTACAGGTTGCTTTCTAGAGCTGCTGGTCCTTTTGAAATTGGACCAGCTACCCAATATAGCATCTATTCTCCCTTTATAATAACTACATATAGTGTGGGTAAATTGTGCCAGTGGTGGTTAACTCAATCTAGTTTGACTACAGTAAAAGAATGTCTATCCAAAATTAGTGAAGGCATGGATTTCAATCATTCCCTCCTGGGTCCCCATTCGGTAAAAAAGAAACAATTTGTGTCCACTCTAATATATTCTGTTTTTAAAGATGGGCAGTCATATTCAGAAAGGGAATCTGCAGAGAAATCAAACCACATTTAAAGTATGGATAATGGCTTTCAGACCCTTACAAAAAGAGTATACACCAATCTCTCTATACTCTCATCAGCCCTGAATCTTCTAAAATAAAATTTAAGTCATCTACAACAGGGGCATTCTCAGATGCATACAATAACACAGTTACATTGGGTACTGCAAACCTTAAAATCTGGTAATGTGCCTAGTAGTTTTTAAACAAAATTGTTCTGTTTGATGCTTACAATTTGACCTCAACTAAGAGAAAATGGCTAAAATAAGAGGCATCAAACACCTTGAAGAAATATAAACCACCCCATTTTCTGAAGCAGAAGATACACATATTACCTGGCTCTTACATTGAGTAATCTCCTTGCCAATTAACGACTTTCATTTTTATGATTATTAAAAAATACATCTTTAGGATGGTATGAAAAATAAATGGCGATTTCCTTTATCGCAAATGGAGATTCCCATTTAAATTCCATTGCTGGACGTAAGACAAGCCCGCATTCATAAGAACGTCTGCGTGCACTAATCTTCTATGACACTCACTCGTTTACGATTCTATCTCTCTTTACAGAGCTTGTAACCCTTTGATGCCAGGTTTCACCTGCAAATTACTGGCAACACTGACTCCATTCATTCCTTTTACTATGGGTAAAAAATCGTCTTTTGGGATGGCCTCCGGCTTTATGTATGTATTAACTGTTATAACAACTGTGAAATTTTGAGGGGTTACATTGTAATCCCCCCCCAAGAAAGTTGTTTGAAAGTGTTTCATGGCCAGGATAAAAAATAGACATGATAAAAATGCATTTTGATAAAATCTTGCTGCAGTATTAATGCATGAAGGGGGTCTTTAACCTCTGCAGCGGAAACCTGTGCCGTTCTGCCGCTGAAATTCAAAGACTCCTGCAAAACTGTTTATTCATTCATCAACCACAATGGCATAACTAACATTTTCAAAAACATTGGATCTGGCTTACTGACTGGTTTTAAAGCCATATTTGGCTGATTCCTACATTCTTCAACTCCTTGTTTTCAAGTCAGTTTGATAGATTGTCAGCTACCCAACTGATGGTTGGATATGCAATCCTCATTTTTCTTTCAGTAAAGAAATAAAGTCATTTTGAATTCCAGGGTGAACGGACACAATCCTTATCCAACTGAGCAGCACTGCTGTAAAACTGAACTGAAAGCATTTCCTACAAAGGCTACTGCAGAAAATGAAAAAAGGCAAAGCAAGTTATCTCAACAGATGTTGAGAATATGATTTTGTGTGATGCAAATGTACTACTGCACTGGCATTCATCATTAACATTCGCAGTGAATAATTTAACTATCTTTGAAAGGACTGAGTGAAGAATCGCAAATCACATACCCAGTGTGAACAAACCCAAATATTTTATGAGAAGCTTCTTAGCCGCAGTTCAATCATACCATCCTTGTTGTGGAAATAGTTGTTTATATTACAATAAATAAGACATATCTACCATCTATTATGGGCACAGAGTATCTGTTTTCATATAAATCTAACATAAATCCTTACACCATACAAGCTACACTGCACAGTATTGGAAACAGATCAAAACTCAACACTCAAACATACCATGACAGAACAACTAGACTTCAGACTGCACTGCAGGCCTCAGAATAATCTTAAAAGGGATTCTCAGGCAGCCGACTGCTGTGTGATGCTGTCTGTGCTTATGGCAGATCATGCATTCTATACATATTTGTCAAGCACTGGTCTTCTGGGCTATGCTTAGACGGTCTTCTTAGATGGAAGAAAGGGCCTGTTATGTCCAGAGGCAGTGGCATACTCCAGAATTCAGCCCAGGCTAGATAATGAAAAGAAGAGTAATAAGTAATTAAGCCCTTTTGCCTCTGGTCTCCCAGCCCAGTTGGGCTCCGCCCACAAATGCTCAAAAGATGGGCAGGCTGTACTCCGCTGCGCCCATGCCGGGTCTTGTGGTGTTAGACCCTCCCGCCACCATTCTTTACATGCCAGCGCTTGGTGATACCCTCCTACTTTCAGCTTTGGAAAAACTGGACAGGATATTGTTACAATAGAGAACTCTTGTGGTTCCATGGTAACAAGGCTTGGGTTTCTAGCAACGGAGCAGAGCTTCCTACGTGATGACCATTGCAAGCTTGCAGACAAAGTCACTGACAGGGCGAAAACACCAGCCTTTCTGCAACCTTTGGCTGCTGACAACCAGAGTGCAATCAGAGACCTTCAAGATCGTGTCCGTAAACTCCAAGGCAGAGCCGAAGACGCAGAGGGTGCTCACGGAAGAGCAACATACGGATGCTGGCTCTCCGGAGGGAGTTGAGGGGCAAGACCCCCTGTCATACCGGGAGACTTGGTTCAAATAGTTTGTCTTATTCTCCCTTCTTCTCATTTGAGAGGGCCCACTGTGTGCCATCACCCCACCGTCCCCCGGGGCACCCCCGTGCCCCATGTTGGCGAAGCTGTTGTATTTTAAAGACTGCGATGCAATTTTGGGAGCTGTCACACAGGCCGGCCCCCTCTGGGTCAAAGACAAGATAATAATGTTGTTTCCGTATTGCTCCCGAGCCATTCAGCACCAGTTCTCCTCCTTCCTGTAGGTCAAGTGATGGCTCAGCCAGCTGGGGGTACAGTACTGTTTGTTATTCCCGACCCGCCTCAAAGTCATTTCGAACAGAGTTTCCACACTCTTCACAGATCTCAAAGATGCTTGTGATTGGGCAGACCACCATCACAGCGGCTTGTCTGTGGGACAAGCGGGGTCCTCTTTAGGGCCCCCTTGACCATGCCGGAGACGACAGGGCAAACCACAAGCGGAGACCACACCTTTACCCTCTCAGATGAAATCTCCTGACCTAGAACAGATTGTCGAGGACCGCAGACGAGCCTTGCAAGTGACGGCCAGGCTGGGGGCGGGCACTGCAGCACGAATGATGAGAAGGTTCCACACATCTTCACCTCAGATGATGACACTAACCCGTCAGACGATTCCCGCAGCGGTTACCAGACCCCTCCATTGGTGACTCCTCAAATGGCAGACAATATCATATAAATCCCCTCCAGTGTACATCATTTGTGACTGGTAAAGATTGCACAGTCTCTTATCCCATACACTTTTTCCATGCCCCATGGATGGATCACTGATTGTCACATCACTGACCCCGCAAGGGGCCGAGGTCTACCACCAGGGACTCACCAGCTCATTGCTCCTGCACACCATCTGTCCCTTTCCGCTTACCTTTAGGCATCAGACTAGTGGTGAGTCACAGGGTTACAAGCAACCCTGCTGGGACTGAGGTATCTCAGCCATAGGTACACAGGCCACATTGCGATCCACATCCCGCATCCTAGTCAGGCCACAACCCCCACGATACTCTAGAGTTGTCAGCTGTACACAGTTTGGCCGTACTATCATTGTTTGTGATTGGCTCTAAATGTTGTTTTCTTCTAAAATTGTTTATACTACCCCCCCACCCTTTCCTCGCTTAACTGGCCCTGGCAGCTCTACACACCCCCACATGGGATTAGTTGGGTGGTCACATAGAACGGGGGTTACCACTGTAGCCCTCCACCGTGAGAATTGCACATTCCCTCCTACAGACAATATGGTTCCACCTCCTAATGTCAGGTTTCTCTCCTTGAATGTGTACCATATGCACATGGCGAGGAAGAGGAATTTTGTCTATTTGTACACTAAGCGCTATCTAACACACATAATATTCCTTCAGGAGTCCCACAAAACTGGCAAGGAACTGAGGCGCCTGCATAAGCGCTGGAGAGGGACCATTCATGCCAATACCTTGAACACAGATCAGGGAGCCGTTTGGGCCACTCTCTCCAAAGCGTTAGTGCACAAGACGGAGATGCTATGGGTACTCGGGGGGTGGGGGGGCGGACTATAACTGTGTGCTTGACCCCAACTCGGATAGGTCCCACCCCCCACTACCATGCTCGCTCCTTATGTTCAATCTGAATGCTTTTGAAATTGGGTGCAACATTGTGCGCTATCAGACTTGTGGAGAGCTACACATTCCATTACCAAACTCTACTCCTTCCACTCCGCACCATGTCTATGTGCCCTTGGATTGCTTCCTCTACTACGTACCCTTAGTCCCACTCATTCACCACTCTGACTACCTTGGCCAGATCATCTCAGATCATGGTGCCCACATCATGGGCCTGCAATGGCCGACCCCTCATCCTACTACACCGGCTTGGCGGCTCCCACGAAATTGCCTAAAAGACCCCGTCTTCTGTAAGGCGCAGGAGACCCACATCCGGTGATACTTCGCCGAAAAACGCAATATGGCCTCCACTAGGACACTTGAATGAGACGCCTTCAAAGTGGTGATGAGAGGCAGCTGTATGCAGGAAATTGTGGGGTTTCGCTGGACACTGGACAGGGATATAGCAGAAGGAGAGCAGTTTCTATCCTGGCTGGGAAAATCTGCGGACCTCAACCCCGCCAAGGGCCCTGAACTCACCGACACAAAAACAAAATATGTGCCCCTCTTGGAGCACTTAAGGCACTTCAGCTGCACAGCCCATACGGCCCGAGTCCACAGGGAAGGTGACAAATCCATCCGTATTCTCGCTTGGCAGGTAAGACAGGAGATGCCTGGTGAGTCCTATCAAGGAGATAGTCGGGCCCCCGGAGATCACGCTATGCAAACAGGGAGAAATACTACATGCATTTCTCAAATACTACTTGTCCATCTATCAGACACCTCCTTAAATGTCCATGGCAGAGTCAAGTGCCTTCTTGTAAGGCCTTATACTCCAGTGCATCACAGATGCCCCCAGGCTTTCCCTGGGCGGCAAGCTCACAACAGCAGATGAAACACAGGCAATCCGGGAGCTCACTAGAAACAAAGCTCCAGGTCTTGATGGGCTGCCAATAGAATACTATGGCACCTTGTCATCAAGCCTGGCACCCCGCCTAGCGGGGATGTTTAATAAAACTCTCCATACAGATGAACTCCCACAGTCCCTCCTAGAATCTCTCTTAGTCTCTATCCTCAAGCCGGATAGGGACCCACACAACTGGCATCATACTGGCCCATTGCCGTCCTCGGGGAAGATGACAAGATCTTGGGTAAAATTATCTCCAGTAGAAATACCCAGGTTCTTCCGGAACTCCTACATTTAAATCAGAACAGCTTTGTCCCGGGATGCAGTACCTGTCAAAACATTAGACCACTATTTCACGTGCAGGATCAAGTGCAGATGCGTTTCCCACACGCA
The DNA here is from genome assembly GCA_963921515.1 of Calotriton arnoldi. Lineage (NCBI taxonomy): Eukaryota > Metazoa > Chordata > Amphibia > Caudata > Salamandridae > Calotriton > Calotriton arnoldi. The sequence goes on from CAWUFW010000307.1 coordinate 316,632, forward strand.
GCCTGCCTCATACTGGACCTTGAGAAGGCGTTTGACTCGCTGACATGGGATTACCTCTTCCTGGTACCAGCCCGTATGGGAATAATGGAACGCTTGCTTGCCTACACCAAGCTGCTTTACACCAAACCCTCCTCTCAGATACGTTTGGGTCATTTTATCTCCTCACAGTTTCCAGTGGGCAGGGGAACCAGACAGGGGTGCCCGCTCTCCCCCTGCTCTTTGTGATGGAACCCCTTGCCCTCCGGCTGCAAGGCTGGGATGTACGTGTTAAATACCTCTAGTGGACAGGACACATGTGGTGTCCTTGTAAACAGACGACTTACTCTTATATCTACAGGAAATAGCGTTCGACCTCTCCCCACTGCATGACTCCTTGACTGAATTTGCTAGAGCTCCAGGGCTTCTGGTAAACTGGACAAAATCATTGGTATGTCCACTCTGTCCCGACCAAATACCACGAAAGATATGCCTTGATGATGCTCAGCTCCGCTGGTTTGCTACCTTGGGATCCGCCTTTATTATGCCCCTCTGGACCTCTACGAGGGGAACCTTCGGGCTGCCATGGCTGGTATCAAATCGCGAGTGCACTTCTGGAAGAACCTACCTCTAGCTCCTATTGGTAAGATAGCGCTGGCAAAGATGGTAATCCTCCCTCGCCTCCTTTACTATTTTGCTAACCTTCCCATAATCCTGCCGAAAACCTTCTTTGGCAAGTTGGATTCATTACTCTGTGTCCTTATGTGGGGTAACAAACGCAGCTGAATTGCCCTGAAAAAATTGCAGCTGCAAATAGGATGAGGTGGACTGAGCTCACCCTCCGTCGAGGCGTACTTCCTGGTAGTGCAATTACAATAGCTGTCACATTGGACAGCTGAACGCTACCTGGGAGAGATGTGCCACGGGCAGGGCTCTTTGCCACCATTCCCGATATAAAGCTTCCTTCTCCTCAAAATAGTGCCCCATTCCTCTTGCTCCTGCATGTGGCGGTAGCCCACACCTGTATGGACCGACTGCATCGCCTCACGCGTGATACTCCTGGGTATGCTCCGGCACTCCCTCTGATAGGTCTCCCATGATTTCAGGGTTTTTACTCATCCAGAGAACTAGAAGCCTGGACTGAACGCTCATTGGTCACCATAGTGAACATGTTATGTGACAGACGTCTCCTCACTCTCAAACAACGTTTCGTAGACCATGGCCTCCCACCAGGGCAATTCCTCATTCCCAAGCAGCTTTGAACTACCTGCCAGGCCCTATGGGGCATGCTGGTTGCAGTGCCCACCACACACCCAGTGCTGCAGACTGTGCTCACCATTGGCGAGTGGCACCATCGGATCACTTGGATATACAAAGCCATCCCTGAACTCATGGGAACCCCCCTAACAGCATTGCGCAACAAGTGGGAGGACGACTGCGGTAGAGCACTCCATGACAAAGAATGGGAACAGGCGTTGGAATCCCCCTAACTTGTTTCTCGAAACGCTCGCTTCCAAAATATACAATTCCTTATGCTCCTTCGGGCTTACCTGACCCCTGCACAATTGAATCGTTACTTCCCCGAGGTGCAGCTTAGTTGTCTGTGCTGTCACACATCCGATGCAGATCTCGGCCATATGCTATGTGGTCTTGCCCAGTCCTGCAGAGCTACTAGCAGTTGATACACACCACACTATGGGAGGTCACAGAACTGCCTGATATCCATACATGGGAAGCATGCACTGTAGGTATCTTTTAAACGTAAGAAACTGCATAAAGTGCACACACGCTTGCAGCGCTTCTCCTAGCCAAACGTGCACTCACGCTGCAGTGGTGTTCTGTGATGACAACACCAGTGGCGGCTTGACAGGGAGCGATGCGCATATGGGGGAGAGCTGAGGAGGAGGCCCTTCGCTATGAGGAGGTTCGACTCTTGCTCAAATGACCTATTTCCCCCAATGGGCTTCTCTCTCACTTTGTTAATATTGATGTCAATGTAAGCAATGATACGTGTGTGTACAAAAACGAAATAGAATCACTGTTGTCGAAATTCCCCGATATGACCTTTCCATCAACCCAGAGTAAGAAATACATGGTCAAGCAGCCCCTGCACCCTAGGCCTGAGGCTACTAATTGACAGATCACAGGTGGGGTGACATGTAACCACCAGGACAAACGTGCGGACAGGAAAAACCCAGATTAGTCCCACAGATAGACAGCGACACCACAATGCTCCTGGGAGATTGGCCTGGAAGATTGGCCCCTGGCCTTGGGCGGAGGTGCGCGTGTTCCCAAAACACCATAAAGTTAGATGCCAAATGAAGGTAGGAACACTGAGCTAATCAGGACACAACTCACACTACACATGCAGTGATCACGCGCTCCCCATGCAGGACTTCTGGACACGTTACCCACTGGCCCTCGTGTCCACACTAGGTTGAGACCCACCTGCATTTGTCAGGTGGGAGTAATTTATGACCTCATGACAAGGCCTACATTCCACTCCTGAAACAGGATCTATGAATTTTTTATGATGCTTCACTTCAAATCACCAGAGTTGTTCCTACATCTTGATTACGAATTGGGACTGTGAGTATTTGTAACTTTAACTTGGACAATTGGGAAACATAAAGCACTGGACCAGATTGCATGGCAAGGCCATGTAGCAAAGAGTGCCAAACACCATGCAGTGGATAACTGCTCCCTTGATATCATAAATGAGCTGATAGAGGAGGTGGAGGGTATCCTTGACAATGAATCAGTTCAAGTCCAGGATAAGGGAGCCAAACCCAAAATTACACACTATTTTAGGGGGGTAGTAAGAAGGCTCCCCTGGCAAAACTAAAACCACTAGCACTGCTTTGGCCAAACGCAGCCTTCTCCTGGATCCCAACAACTCAAGCTACCTGTCCTCCTCTGCTGTGATCTTCCCTTTGGGGAGCCACCCAAGCGGGCCCAGCATAGAGGAGAGTCACACTCCAACTGTTATCTGCACTAACCGGTTTACCCCCCTTTTAATTCTGGGCAAGAACATCCCAGCACACAAGGCCGATGAGACAGTCGAGGGCAAAGGCATGGACCAAGGCTTATCACCTGGAAGTCTTGCCTCTATTAGTGCCTGCCCTTACTTTAGAATCACAACACAAAAAATTGGCGTGACACCCTGTTTTTGCTTAAAACTAGTTGTTTTCAAGCACACATGCACCAATGTTTTTCTTGCTACGTACTACAACTCTCGAAAAAAGGGCAATTCCACGAATTGGACGATGTAGGCTCGCTCACCTAATGTGACATGCTTCATTTGCCACCTCGTCTCACCCTGGTGAGGTGGTACTACCAGGGCCGACTTGACCTCAGGAGGGGTCTAGCCTGGGGGAGTTCTTATAAATTACTAATTTTTTTCCAGATAAAATACTTGGATCCAGTTTCTAAATTAAAAAAGCCTTAGGATAAACCACAAATTATCCTTTATTCAGTTTGTATCCTCGGCTTGTTTAAATACACCAACAGGTATCATCAGGGGACATATACGGCTATTATGACCTGTATGCATCACTGAATTGGTAAATCTATCATGCCAACATGTTTCTGCCTATATTCTTTAGCCAAATGGTCTCAGGCATTCTACAGGGCCAAATCTATGTGCCCCTATACTATTATAGCGTTAGTGCATAGTCCCATAGAAAATATGCAGAGAGGACCTACCTCTCTTTAAAATCTCCAGGTCTATTAACCTAGTTTTTGAATGCTAGTTGCCACATGGTGTGTTCGGGGAGAGCGCCTCCTGTTGTCACATTTTCCTCAAGGTAGCTTGCCCACACTGGTCCTACCGTGCCCCATGGAACAGCGACTGATATCTTTTAGAGCAGACCTGGATAGCTTAAAGGAGTATGGGAATCATTAAGAGATATGGTAAATGAGTCCCTTAGGCTCAATCAGCAGTTAGTAGCCAAATATGAGGCCCTTGTAGATAAACGACAGTTGGCCAAAGTAAATAACCAGAATTGTCAGTTGGGAAGTTGTCCCTGTTTGGGACAAGTTCTGGAGAAGTAGGCGGTACCCCGGCCCTTCAAAACAAGTCAAATCAGTCTAATCTTTATCCAATCTCTGATACTTGGCGCTACGGTAACCCCTTCAGTGAGGTGATAGGCTCTGGCATCCAATATCAAGTGAGTCAAGGAACGACTCTCATTACAAACCTTAGGCCCTCGCAAACAAATTGCATCCTTATGGACCCACACAATATTGCAAACCCATCGATCTTACCACTATCTCCCCCTATCATCCAATCTGGTCTCCAAACTGATATCCAACAACGGCTCCATATGTTTAGCTTGGGGTCCCGCTACGCGTGCACCGTGGGCACTTCCAAAGAGAGCACTACCAGCAATTCCAGTAGCTCGGAACAAAGAAGTCATCTACATGACAATGGTCCTTAGACTGACTCCTGGCCAAAGGGAAACTTCAGAAACTTTATTAAACAAGGTGGTACATCGAATCCGTGATAAGCGTAACTGTCTATCTTTGATTCGCTCTTATATCCTTGCTGAACGGTTGCCTAACAATCTTTGTAGTCACGATAACATCAAGTTGACTGTGAGGGACCAGTTAATTGTGGACAGCCTTCTAGCTATGGAAGCACGGCAGCTTCCTCCCCAAGATTGCTGGAATCAGTTTAGAATGGCCCCGGTCTTTGCAAATGCACATATTAGCGCAAATCCAGCCAAAGCCATCCAGTCAGCACCACAAAGCAATAGGGTCCAATGCCCCTTGGATAAAGCAGCAAATAGCCTCAGGAGTGCTCTGGGGGTCAGTCTGAAAGTCCTACCCTTGAAGCAAATAGCCAGCAGTTTGTGCCCACATATGACCGGCAATGCGGAAGGAAGCCAAACACTCACTACATCATCAGACTCTGCAATGGCTAATGGTCTTCCCCTTTTGCCACTTAAGGAAATTGACTGACTGATTGAAGTTCATTCCTTTATTCAATTACCTACCTCTGCTAGAATCCCTCACCACCTAGAAACCAGCCCGGGACCTCCAGGCCTGCTTGACAGCGATGCCCAAGAAACAATTCCAAGCATACCTCTGAGACCCTTTGTCGAAGACTCATGGCACATTCTTTCATGGAACGTAGCTGGTTTAAAGTCTACATTTAATGATCCAGACTGGGGCACTTTTATTGCTAACCATGAAATTTGTGCCTTCCAGGAAACCTGGGCACCTGAACAGTGCTTTAGATGTGGCTATTCGAACTTTTATTGCCCAGCCTTGATGCAGATGAAAGGTCGTCCTATGGGGGTATTAGCAATTTGGGTGAGGAATTTGCCAAGTCGTACTGTCAAGAGGCTGCAAGTCCCCTCTCCAGATATTCCTGGTCTCTCTCCCTCTCTCCACATGGATAATAAGTGTGTCTTTCTTTTTTTTTTCTATCTTTTTTAAAAAGTTTCGTTAGTTGCAGTATACATTGCTCCATCCACAGGAGCATTGGCAGTATACAGAAAACTTTACATTTCAAATCTACTTTTCAGTATTACAGCATTTATTCTGAATCTCACCCTGGTTAATCATTTGGTAGTTGCTACCCACCTCATTTCACCTATTGCCGTTCTTTTATCCTCCCTCTCCCTCCCCCGTACTTCAAATGTCCGTGTAATCCACCCAACTGTTCCATACTTTTTCCCATTTTCGCGGGCAGCCTCTACTCTCATAGACAACTTTTCCGTTGCGCTGCACCAGTCAAGGTCAGACTTCCTTTGCCCCCACCCTCGGGGGGGGGGGGAGGTTTGCCCCCCAGGCCCTGGCGATATTTCTCTTGGCTACCATTGCCGCCACCAATCGCCGTATTTTCTGATATTTTGGCCATGTCTGCACCCCCAACACACTCGATGCGCCATCTGGCCTCCATGGGAATTTCTTGCCCTAGTTCTTCGAACATGAGTCGTGTCACTTTTTCCCAGTATTTCTGTATAACTGGGCACCCCCAAATGATATGGAAAAAGGTGCCCCTTTGTTTGCAGCCCCTTGTGCACGAGTCTGTAGGGGTATGTCCTAACTTATACATCAGTACTCCCGTAGAGTAAGATCCATGCAGGATCCTTAGCTGGACCAGTCAAAATCTTGCTCTGACCGATACCTACCTTGGGCTTTGTATTGCTTCAGCCCAGTCGTCATCTTCCAGTAATCCGATATCTGCTTCACGCAGAGCCCTCAGCGGATCGGGCGAGTTATTGATTATCTTCCTATATATTAAGGATGTGGCCTTTTCATGGATCGGGTCCAGTAGAAGCCGATCCTCCAGGGGGTTATGTTCTGGAAGCTGCTCCGCTTCTCTGATGTGCCATCGGAGTGCATGCCCTAGCTGCATGTATCTATATCTGTCTGTGTCCGCTAGATGATATTCCTTCTGCAGGTCTTCGAATTATATTATTGCCAAGCCTCTCCATTCCTCTCCTAGGTGAGCTATATCTAGCAGTTTCCATTTATTAAATCCCTGTAATTTGTCTACTTCCTGCATCATGTGCTGTCCCATAGTGGGGTTATTTCTGTCAGTCTATTCTCCCACTCTAGGAATTTAGTGGCTCTCTTCCATGAACTCAACACTGCTTGTGTATGCGGGGGCATCTGTTTTTCTATGGTTTTCCAGTATAGCGCACCTGGGTACCGCTCTGCCCCATCACTAAGTGATCCACTCTGTACGCCGGGTCATCTGTGTCCGCAAAGATCCACTCATTGATTGTTACCAACTGCGATGCCAAATAGTATTTTTTTATATCTGGAATGGCGAGGCCTCTGTCGTATATACCTCTCTGGAGTTTGGTTAGTACTATCCTTGCACCACCCCCATCACATAGGAGCTTCCTCAATTCACTATCTACTTCTCCAAAGAACTTGTCTGGTATTTTGTGTGGGATATTTTGTAGGACATATAGCATGCGCGGCAGTGTCATCATTTTGAAGAGCTCTGCTCTCCCCATCAAGGAGATTGGTAAAGTCCTCCAATGCGCCACGTCTCTTTTCAAACAGATAGTGCCATTCGATACTGTCAAATCCCATACGTGCGTCCAGTGAGAGCAGCACCGCTTCCTTTTTCGGGTGGGACTTAATCAAGTGCATTACCCGTACAGGCGCCTAAGATTTAGCCTAGTACACCGATGCGGCATAAATCCCGACTGATCTGGATGTACCAGAGTCTTGATAACTCCCCAAAGGTGATTCACCAGGACCTTGGCCAGGATTTTAACCTCCATGTTTAGCAAGGCTATAGGCCTGTAGGAACTGCATTCTTCCGGAGGTTTGCCTGTCTTGGGGATCACTACTATAATAGCAGTTGCTGGTCTATTGGTAGGTATCCCCTTTCTCTTGCTTCTTCGAACATCTTCAGCAGATGCGGAGCCACCACACGTGCTGTACCATTATACAATTCAGCCGGTAGACCATTGGGCCCAAGGCTTTCCCCGCCTGCAGATCCCGTATAGGCCCTGTAATTTCTTCAACTGTGATGTCTCTTTCCATGGCCTCTCTGTCCCAGTCTATCAGTGTTGGGAGCAGCACGTCTACCAGTAATTCTCGACAGTCCTCTCCCGTTCTAGAGGGTTTGGAGGTGTATATTCCCTCGTAATAATCTGCAAAGGCCTTCGCTATCCACGGTTGTCTGTACTACCTCCCCGGAAGTCTCGTATTTCCACCACACAGTTTCTCTCCCTGTCCCTCTTTTCCAGCCATGTGATCATTTTATTGGCTTTATCTCCTAAGTCGTATAGCCTCCTTTGTGTTGCTAACGCCAAGGACCTTGCAGCGGTATCTGGTAGGTCTCTCATTTCTTGCTGCTTGAGATTAATACGATGCATGAGTGGTGGATCAGATTCTTCCCCTGCTAATACTTTTGCTTCCAGCCTAACTATTTCTTCCTCTAGGGTGTCCCACTGGATCATCTTTTCTTTCTTGCGCCCCCCAAGTAGTGCTTGCACATATCTATGTGTCACCGTTTTAAATGCTTCCCATACGGTACATGCCGAATCCACTGACCCTTAATTTTCCAGGAAGTGAAGTTGTGCCCTCTGTCTAATTTGGTCTACCAGGTCTTTATTTTTGAAGACCCAGGGGTCTATTCTAGGTGGTAGTACCGTCGTTCTCAATGGACCCTGAAGAACCACCTCCACCGGTGAGTGATCTGATATTCCGCGTGCTTTGATTTTCGTGTTTCGGAACAATGCGACACTCCCAGTGTGCGTCAAAATATGGTCTAGGCGGGAGTAGCTGCCATGTACCGCTGAGTAATAAGTATACTGTCTTTCCCGGGAGTTATGTAAACGCCACAAGTCTGTCAGTCCCATGGCTTCCACAAACGCCTGCAGCGGCTCCATCCCTCTCCCCCTATTTGCTTTTGATTCCCTGTCTCTCTCTGGCTCCATGGTTGCATTCGTCACCTCCTAATAATAGGGTCCCCCGTGGGAGGTCGACTAGTAGGGCACCCAATGCCGACAGTGCGTCTGCGTGCATGACTGGCGGTATGTAAATCGAGGTTATGTTCAGGACCCGCCCCTCCCATGTCCCGGTAAGCGCCACGTACCTCCCAAACGGGTCATGCCAAATTTTCTTTACTGCCAAAGGGAGGGTTGTCCTAAGCAGTATCCCCACCCCTTGCGACCCTGTTGTGCAACCTGCATGTTCTATAAGTTTGTATCCATATCTATCCAATGCTTTATACTTGTTGCCTTTTAAGATGTGTTTCTTGAAGTAACACTAGGTCGGGTGTGTCTATGTAAGTATTGTAGGACTATTGTGCACTTAATTCGGTTACCCAATTCATTTACGTTCCAAGACAGGCTTTTCAAATTGTTATTTCCCTTTCACCCCCCCTGACTCTTTGCCCTTAGAGTGGGAGCTTCTGATTGGGAGTTGATGACTTTCTTTTTAGCCAGTTGTCTATCATATTTACCACATCATGATCTGGACACTGCGATTATTCTGCAATTTGACATTTATTCAACAAACTATAAATAGTCCTGTGCTGACGGGAATAATACCACATTCCCCAACTTTGTAACCCCCCCCCCTACCTGCTACCCTGCTAGGTGGGCTTAACAAACCACCCACCTCTCCAACTTGCAGAGCGCCTGTCGCCCTTTAACTTTGGTAACTAGAATGGGGTAGGCAGGTGCCTATTAATGTAGAGCACCATCCTCGTTCACCTGTACACCCCCAAATCTATTGATCTCATTCCTGATCCGGCTGACAACATTTAGGTCTGTTGAGTATTTGCTCTCCCCTCAAGCACAATTCACCCCCCAGTCACTTGCCCCACCCGCTGTTCATAAAGGATATATACTGGCAGCTATGCCCAAGCACTCCGACAGTCTCTTGTTCACAGGTGTTAGTCTTGTTTATGTACAGTTCTTTTGTGTTCTGGTCTCTCTTGGCGATTATATCCCCGGTGGCAGTATGACTCCTTTCTTCCGTTGGTCCCTCTGGCTGATCCTTCTGCATTACCCGACTTCTGTCTCGTTGGGAGTTGTGTCCCACTGTATGCCAGCCCTCCAGCTACTCCCATGCTTCTTCCGACGTATTGAAATGCCAGGTCTTCCTCTCTGCTATGACTCTCAGCATTGCTGGAAACAACATCATGTATTTGATATCTTTGCTACGCAGTTCCCTCTTGACTGCCTCGAAAGGTCGTCTCTGCTTTTGGACCTGTAGCGTACAGTCCGGAAAGAACTGAATTACTGTATTCTCGTAGTGGAGGTCTCTGTGTGTGCGTGCCGCTTGCAGTAAGCATCCCTATCCCGAAGTTTAGGATCTGTGCTATAATCGTTCTGGGTGGTACTCCCGGTTTTGGCTTGGGGAGTGGGGCCCTGTGCGCATGTTCTATAGTAAAGTATTTGGTTAGCCTTTTTGGCTTTAGGTGGTTAAGTATCAAGTCCTCCAGAAACAGATCAACACTCGGCCCTTCCACGACCACCACTTCTCTGATTTTATTTCTGCGTGCCCTCCCTTCTTGATCCTCCAGCCTTGCCGCCATAGCCTCTTGTTGCTTTGTGAGATTCAGCACTTGCTCCTCTAGGCACTTCATGCCGGTCTGCAAATGTGCTACCTCCGTCTCTGCTGCGGCGACCTTGTCAGAGATTTTTTGTAAGTCTGCTCGCAGAAGATTCACATCTAAAGTCACTGCTTCTAGTTTGGGTTCAATCGTCCCTTTCAAATCCATGATCGCTGCCATTATTGCGCTTAGGGAGGGTTCAGCGGATTCCTCTGTCCGTTGTTCCAGGGCTCCCTTTGCCTGTCTCGTGACCGCATATTTGTCCATTTTATTAGTCTGTGCCCCCGATTGTCCCTTGGGCCTCATCCGGGAGCAACTCGCTGTGGCCGTTCCTCATGCCCCTGTGCTATTCTGTCCTAGGACCCAAAGGTGCCTTCACTGCCTCAGTCGACAGCCCCGGCCTTTCCTGTAGTAATTGATTAGAAGGGGCAAAATCCAACTATTGTTTCACTGTCTCCATGTTCCTTCTCGGGGACTGTTGCTGCCGCACAACCCTGGCGAGGCGTTATGACGATAATCTGCAAGTGCCACTGTGGTGTTCACCTGCAGATCAGTCTACTTTCTGTAGCCCACAGCCTTCTCTCTATATTGAGGGGCTAACTTCCTTGGACTGTGCCCCTGCCGTGCGGCGTACAGCCCCCCCTCTGTATTGGGAGTCTTACCTCCCCTGGTTCGTGCCCATGGCCAAATATTCTTTGCAGTGCTCACCGGGCCCCGGTTTCAAGACGAGCGGGCCCGGAACGTGTTCGGTGTTATGGGCTGTGCAAATTAAGGGCTGACGTTTTTCGCCTCGTGGTCTTTATTGGCCTTGCCCAATGCACCGTGTTTTCTAGCCCCTCTGCTAGTGTTTCCAGGCAGGCTACAAATCTATGTTCCTGTATTGGGGGCTTTGTTGCCCCGGGGCCGCGCGTGTCCTGGCTTCCTTCACCGCACTCGCTGTTCCAGGACGAACAGGTCTGGGCTGCGGTCAGTATAGCAGTTGGTGGATTTTTAGGCTCCCCCTTCCTTATGTTCTTTGCCACCTGCCTCTGTCTCTGCCCATTGCAGCCTCTTCGCAAGCGTTTTGTTTTTTATTAATAGGGATGGCCGTCCCGCCCTGGCGGGGGCCGCGGATTGGCACCTCGCTCCGCGACCTCTGCAATTATTCCTTTTCACCGTGCCTTCACTCCCCCCCTCATCCCCTCCGTCCAGTGCCTCGCCCCCTGGGTATTGGTGCAGCCCTTCTCGCACTCTGAGTGTTCTCTGCCTCGAAAGGTCCGTCACCAGGCCTCGTGCGTTCCTCTGTTGCTGCCGACTCCCAGCGCCCACCCCCCCGGGGCTCACCACAGAGGGCTTAGCCCCCTTCAGGTTGTCACTAGGGGGAACACGCAGGGGGAGTTCCGCAGCCGGCGGTCTACGATCTGCTTACCGCCACCTTTCGGGGAAGGGCCTCCGTCGCTGCTGTCTCCAGTTGTTGTTGCTGTTCTCCACCGAGACTACTGTAATGGCCGGTACTGTGTGGCCTCTCCCTCGCTGTTTCTCCGTGCCGGCGTCTCGTTGCTGTTCCACGTCTATTTCACGGCTTGTTGTTAGCCCCTGAATCTTCTTCGTGCATCGCTGATATTTAGGTGTCAGCAGGAACGGAGATTAGTGCGGATGGTGGGATATCCCGGCAAAGGAGGCCCGGAGCTCCGCTAGTAAGCTACCATCTTGGTCGGCTCCAAGGTCACGCCCCGTGTGTCTTTTTTTTTAACGTGTATAACAGACCCCAGAGTGTGAACAAGGAGTCTCCAATCTAAGCACTCTTAGATACCTTCCTAAGCACCCTACATTCTGATGCATTTTTGATAGTTGCAGGTGATTTTAATGTGACATACGAACACCTGGGTACCTGTGACACATCTTTAACGGACTAGGGAGATGCTCTATGGCAGATCCAAAATTAAGCATCTCCTCAGTCAAAAGAAGCTCCACCATGGCACTCCAGCTGTTGGGTATTACGCTAAGAATAGAGCTGAGAGCCTGTAATGGGAGATTCCAATCTGATCAGGTTGGTGCCACGACCTTTGATCTAATTGTTCAAGTAGAATAGACTATATACTGTAATCCTTTAACTCCTGGCCATTCTTGTCCGATATGGTAGTCCAAGAAAAAGGGGACAGTGACCACAATGCTCTGATTCTGCTCCTGCGTGGGCTGGCGGGCCCTGAAAAGATGGTAATTAAATCTAGCCAATTGGATAATATAGCCGTCTCTAATAATAAAAACGCCCTAAAATGGGATTTTGTGGAAGCGTGTCAGGATCTCCTGAAGCAGATATAAGCCAGGGTGGGTGATGTTATGGAAAAGAGTAATCAAGTAACAGAAGAAGAACCAGGCCCAAGTCTAATACTTAAAATGCACGAGGGCCTATTCTCTGTGTTGAGAGACCTGCTCGCCAAGGAGCTGAGGAGTGGTGGGAGGGAACCCCCCAAATCACATCCATGGTACAATGTCCAGTGCAGGTCTGCTAAATCTAAACTCTTAGCCCTGATAAAAGGTAGAGACCAGAATGATATCCCTGAGGCCAGTTGAAATATACAGAAGTGCTCACACAAGTTAAAGCAGAGTGGGAGTTGGGGGTCTGGGCAGATTTGACCCACACAGCCAAATCAAAGGACTCCAAAGCATTTTAGCACATAATAGCACATGGCAGTTGTGTCTCAACTTCCTCAGTAGCATTTCATGTTCATTCACATAAGTAGGTTGATCATTTCGGGAAGCTTTAATCTGCATGTTAAGAAAGGGGAGGTGACTCTGATTACATCAGTCTGGAATGTATTATGTAAGTGATATTGCCCCCCCTTGCGATATCTAGTATAGATTTCCGTAGGGCCATCGACTTTATTCCTGCTAAGAAAGCTCTGGAACCAGATTGTATTCCGGCTGATCTTTATGCTGCTGTGCCTGAAATTTGGACAACCTACATAAATGCTCTGACAAAGGCCATACTAAAAAGGGGCCCCATACCTAAATCCTGGCACAATGGTGAGATTGTGCCAATATACAAGAAAGGGTTGTGGGATGAGCCAGAGAACTACAGGCCCATTAGCGTTTTGGATGGGCTCCAGAAGATCTTTTGCCAGTAAGTGCTAGGGAAACTAATAGAGTGGGTCCAATCAAATAACATGTTCATTGATCTCCAGGCGGAACCAGCACAGCCACGGCTGGTCCATTAGGGCTGAGGGGCCACGCCCCTCCACCTTTTGCCCCTCACGAACAGTGTCTGTCAGGCTGAACAAAGGTCAGCTTGACAGACACTGTTAATTTTCAGGTCAGGCAGCCAGGAGCCAGACATGCGCTAAATGTGCAGGCTCCTGGCTGCCTGAGTTGAACTTTGCTGGGCTGAGGAAGTCACAGCTCCTGTGGGCATGGCGTCCTCAGCTCAGCAAAGTTCCCTGAGGCCCTACCCTCAGTGACGAGGGGTAGTGTCACTGATTGCCTCGCACCTGGGCGCTTCAGTTCTAAGCCCTGAAGTGCCTGGGTCGAGTGTCAGTCAGTGACACTTCATCACAGATTAGGGTGGGGTCAGCAGTCTCACTGACCCCATCCCACTCTGTGATGACATTGGGACTGCTGCCTTCCCTCATTGGCTGACCTTAGGTCAGCCAATGAGGGAAGGCAGCAGTCCCAAGCCTCCTGGGTCCTCCAAGGCAGAGCTGCCTGCAGGTAAGTGTGAGTTTTCTTTTAAATTAATGTTTAGTGCATGCATGTGTGTATGTATGAATGTTTGGTAAAGAGTGTTGTGAATGGATGTGTTTGTGTGTGTGTGTGTGTGCGCGCGCCCGCGTGGGAGTGCATGGCTGTGAGTGCTATGTGTATGTGTGCGTGTGTGTTCCGTCCGCCCCCTCCCTCCAAAACGTACCGGCCACCACTGAACCAGCACCTTGACCAAATTTTTAAATTCCTAACTTTATATTTGAAAACAGTTCTGCTGCGAAAAGGTAATCTCTTTGTAATTTTCTTAGATTTTAAATCTGCATTTAATACGGTTCCTCGAGGGAAAATGTCGGAGGTTCTAGATTGAACGGTAGTTCCAGCTAATATTCTAGATATTCTTATAAGGATACATGAGAATAGCACTGCAAGAGTTAGATATGGAAAGTACGTGGATTTGTTGGATGAGTTTGGGATAGAGAGGGAGTGCGCCAGGGCGTTTGTTAGCTCCAACACTCTTTGCATTTTCTGTTAACGATTTGGGTGAGGTCCTAAATTTTAAAAATAACGAAGCCCCTAAAATTGGGCACACAAAAATCCTAACTCTGCTTCTCGTAGACAATACTCTGCTCATTTCCAAAACCCTGAGTTGACTACAAGCAATTTTAATTTGCTTTTTACTATTCTTTTCCGACCGAGGTCTTGAGTTAAATATATCGAAAATACATGATACTGAATTCTAGGAGGCCCCTATATACAAGAATTGAGGTCAATGATTCCCCCCTTGAATGTGTACATGACTTTGTTTATCGAGGGATGACATTGTCCCATAATTCAAGTTGGAAAATGGAGGTCAGTGAGAGTGCACTCAAACTCCAACAAGAAACTATCGAAGGAAGTGTGGCGAGCTGCTCTATCTCACAGTAGGGAGTAGCTGCGCTGCTGGGAATCGTGCTGGTCGCGTTGCAAGATTGCAAAAAACGGAGGATACGGTAGGCGAAGTGAGCTATCCGAGTTGTAGAGGACGACGTGTGGATAGTTGGTTTTGCTTCGCCTCTCCTTCACTATATTGGGGAATATAACTTTTACTGGTAGGGACCGGTGAATAGAGAGAGACCGGGCTGGCTGTGAGGAGTGGCGCTGGAGGGTTGAGTATACTAGGTGGAGCATATTGAACGCTTCTCCTGTGAAAACTGACACATTTAACGCTTCCCTTGTGAAAAATAAACACAGCTATCGGTACATCAGTGGTATGATTAGATATATCGCGGCTCTATCCCAAATAGGTATCTACTAATAAAGCTTTAAATATCGAAGCCGCCACACTTTAATTATTTTACAAGATGCCACCAAAAACAACGCGGGCGGCAAAAGCAGAGGGATGTCAGATACTCCGCAGGGCAGTCGACTTCAGGACTCTCAGATAGGAGGCAGTATTAAAAAAAAAAGCCCTGGAGGGAATAGTTGGAGAGCTGAGCTGCACCAACCATAAGGATGAACATTCGAGCGAGGGAAGAAATAAGAAAGTTCCACAAATGTTCTCATCTAGGAAAGATAAAAATAAAATGACACAAAATGTAGCGATGCAACAAAAACCTATATCGAAACCTGCAAATCAAATGAATGCTGTATACTCAGACGGGGAGAATCAATCTGCTGATCAAACAGGAACTGGGGTCAGATGATAGGACAAATACCACAAACTTTGGGAGAGACTACTGAAGAATCGATTTTGGACCAGGTTATGGATTCTCTTATTAAGCAGACCCTAGAGCCTGAACTGAACTTAGCGACAATACCCAATGGTGAGAGTGATTCGAGTGAACCCTTCCTCTCAATGTCAGATCCATCAGATATGTCGGAGGAGGAGCACGATGAAGGATCGAAAGAGGAGTCCTTGGAAGGGTCTTTAATTAGCCTGGCGAGTGAGCATAATGCCTTACCAATGGATTCTACATCAGAGGAGAGAACACCAGATGCCACTATGGTCTGCAGTAAATCTGTGCTACAAAAGACTCCAACTACAGACATACCTCGAGTTAGGGCAGGCAAGAGTTTAATGTGGGAAATATCTCTCTCTCCGCAGTCAACACTTGAAAAACAAGGGGATGAGGAACCTTCTTTGGGAGCTACAGCGCCATCTAACAACATCGATGAGATATCACTCACTACAATCTATCAGCTACTGGTGGAACATAGAGCGGAGACCAGTTTGGAAAGCCAGAAGACACATACCGCCTGCCGTAAACTACAAAATTCAATTAGGAGAGTTGCAAAAACCTGTAATGAATTTTCTGAAAGAATAAATGCAGCAGAAGGGCGGATATCGACATTAGAGGATGAAATGGTGGTACAAAGAGCTGATATGGATACGATCACATCTCATCGTCAGGATACACAATTAAAGATAGTGGATTTAGAAAATCGGCTTCGCCGAAATAACCTTAGGATATTAGGAATACCAGAGGGAGTGGAAGGGACGGATGTTCGCAAGTTCGTACAGGAACTTTTTCTTGAAGCTTTCCCGGAGTTAACAATGTGGAATTGGGCCAATGAGATACAGAGAGCCCATAGATTCCCATTTAAACAGCCTGTGGGGAAAAAAAAGGATCAAACAGGAAATCGTCCTAGAGCAATACTGATCAATCTGAACAACTTTCTGGCCCGGGAGACGTTGTATGATTTGGCAAGACCGGATAGAAAACGACAGGGTAAAGGATTTCAATTTTTCGTGCGGCCAGATTATTGTCATTATACAGTAGAGAGGAGATGGCATCTAAGACAACTAATCAGCCCTTTTCAGAATAAAGGTGCAATGGCTTTTCTGCTGAACCCAGCAACTTTGAAAATACTATATAAGGGACAAACACGTTTCTTTATATCGGAAATACAAGCCCAGGAATATTTGAGTACACTTTGAAAACTGCATGGCAATACTGTGATAATTCAATTTATTTAAACAAAAAGGCTAAACTATGAGATTAGAATAAACTGTAGAACAGGGCTGTGTATACATCCAGCATAGGTAAAATAAAGAGCAAACGTAGACGCAGAACTAGGAGTACTAATAAGGCGACAATTAAAGGGACAGTTAAGGATGAATGTGCTGGTATGCGAACAGAGAGGAGACTGGAGTGAAGTCTCTCCCCATCGTAAGGGCTATAAGCCCTTTTTCCTTAGTTGTAGGGTGGAGGGGGGGTGGGAGAAGGGCGGGGAAGCCACAGGAGGTGGAGGGTGTGCAGGGGGTAGTGAGTGTTGGGGTCACGGATGGGGGGGAAGTGAGGGAGGGTAATAGGGGAAGCTGGGGGAGGGGGTGTGAGGGTAGCATAAAAAATTAAAAAATAAACTGAAATCTGATATATGCATTTGTAAGCATATTGAAATATATTATACTATCAAGAGTCTTCAAAAGTACAGGCATTCGCTATCTAAGATATCGCTACCAGTAAATTACGGGTAAATATACGATCTGCTCATCAAATGTAGGGGGTTTGAATGATAAGGCAAAACGGGCTAAGGTCTTTGAGATTATCATTATGTTAAATCCAGACGTTTTGTGCTTACAGGAGACGCACATTGCATGGGGTAATAAATCACTTTTAGAGATTAGAGGATATAATCTAGCTGTGTGCTCCTCCCAAACGTCCACAATGAGAGGAGTGGCTATATATATTAAGCATCGTAGTGGTACGGTCCTTCGAGCAAAGTCAGATAGCTGTGGCCGATGGGCTATAATGGAGCTATCCCTGGGTTTTACTGTGGTAAATATATACGGGTCAAATTTGGATGATCCATATATCTGGGAAGAGTTGGAGATAGAGCTAGCCCATTGGTCACGTTCGCTGATTATGTGTGGTGACTTTAATTTGCATCTGGACGGAGATAAGGCAATAAGTTTCTATGTAGGAAGGAAGCCTAAAGTATATAAAGCATTTTCCTCTCTCAAAAATAGTCATGGGATAGCTGACGTCTGGGTAGAAAAGCAACAAAACGATCCTGGCTTTACATACTATTCACATCCGCATAGAAAATTTGTTCGCCTAGATTATTTTTTTGTCTCTACGCAAATGTTGGATAATGTGGATATAAAAAAACTCCCTCAGCTATACTCGGATCATAATCCGCTAGTTTTAGTAATCAAGGAAGTTCAGGGTTTGAACAGACAAACTACTTGGACTTTTGATAAAAAGCTATTATTAGATAAAGAGTTTTGTACTTATATCAAATATTGGACTCAGGCTTTTTTGATCTTAATAGGTATAGCGCCTCCCGAGCAATGGTGTGGGATACATACAAGGCGGCCCTGAGGGGGGAAGTGATAGGGTTTGTAGCTCATACACGGAAGAAGCGTAAACTACAGATGGATCAAATGATTAATAAACTTGCTAAACTGGAAATGGAACATACCCAAATAATCAGTAATGGAGCTGCAGAAAATGTACTGCTACAGCATCTCTATAAAATAGCATTGGCTAAAGCTGAAATCAATCACTATTTCCAAGAGAAGGTGGCCCAGAAATTTCAGACATATCGTAAAGAATTGTATGAATATGGAGAGACAACAGGGAGATTATTGGCCCTAAGAACTAGACAAAAAAGCGTTAGAAATAATATATCAAAAATGCAGGATGTAAATGGTGTACTGGTATCAGACTCGAAAAGATTATTGAAATCTTTGAGGAATTCTATACTAAACTATATCGAGCAGATGTTCTGATAGAGGACCAAGAGAACCAAGAGGACTTAGCAGCCATAGATAATAGTGCTCCACCACTTTCCAGGATAAATGATGAAACTTCTCAAGAATTGGAGCAGGGAATTACGGTAGAAGAGGTACTGGAGGCATTGGCGTCTCTTTCATCAGGCAAGGCAGCTGGGCCAGACAAAATCCCTATAGAGGTATATAAAATGCTAACACCACAAATAATACCCTATATTCAGTATTTATTTTTGGATATTCAAAGCCGTGGAATTCCTCCACTGTCATGGCAGGATACAGATGTTATTGTTTTTCTAAAGAAAGGTAAATCCCCAGAACTCCCCTCGTCATATCGTCCAATTTCTCTTATGAATGCGGACGCAAAATCATATTCTAAAATTATGGCCACCTGATTACAAAAGAACATACTTGCAATTATTTCACCATGGCAACATGGCTTTATTCCCGGCCGGGGGACCACAGACCACACGCGGCGAGTAATATCAATACTGGACATTGCGGAAGTAGAGAAAAGAGCGGTGGCTGTGGTCCTCCTGGACGCAGAGAAAGCCTTTGATCGGGTGGCCTGGCGTTATTTGTGGGATAAATTGGCCGAGAGAGGATTAGGCCTGGGATTTATTCGGGCGATACAGGCTATGTATTACAAACCCCATGCAAAAATTCAATTAATGGGGTATACATCTAGGAGGCTGGAGATAGAAAGGGGTACCCGGCAAGGCTGCCCATGTTCTCCAATTTTATTTGCGTTGTATTTAGACCCATTTATTTCCCTAATTTTGAATAATCCACTAATTAAACCGGTAGTTTTTCATAGATATGAGACAAAAATTTTGGCATATGCTGATGATATTGCCTTGGTAACATCAGCTCCACAAGAGGCAATTATTGAAATAGAAAAGCTGGCAGAAAAATTCGGGAGGAGGTCGGGTTATCTTTTAAATAGATCTAAGACGCAAATCATCTGTTCTTCTCACTGTTTATTACAAGATCCTCGAGTAACGGAGTCAGCAACGTATTTAGGGGTCATATTAACATCTAAAATTAGTAATCTATGGGTACTAAATATAGACCCAGTGATGGGCTCAATCAATAGGGAGTTGAAACGGCTAGATCATCTACACCTTACAATAATTGGAAGGATAAATGTAATCAAAATGAAAATATTTGCTAAGATTTTATATTTAATCCGGGCCATCCCACTAGAACTTCCAGTAAGCAAAATACGTAAAATAGAGGGGATGTTCTCTAACTTTATCTGGAGCTATCATAAAATCCGTCGAGCTTACAGATATTTGACTCATCCAGTTGATCGGGGGGGTTGGAATGCCCCCAATATTCAGCTATATTATTGGGCTGCGGCTCTTCAACAATCAGGTATTTTGTATCATTATGAAAAAGTGCAAACTGATATGCTCAAAATACCAACTATTTATCAATTGGCGATTGGGGAAGCAGCAGGCGGAATATTTCAACGCCAAGACGATATGAAGAAGTATCAAAAGAAAGGCTACAAATGTATAGAATGTGTTTTGAAAATTTGGAAAAAAGTAGAGAAAATCTGTAAAATAAGTAGGTTTACCAAGTATACATCACTCTGGCATTCTGATCTTTTACGCCCAACTATATATGACGATATGGCTAGAAAATGGGAACAAATGGGGATTCTTACATTGACAGATGTTTATTCAAATCAGGAACTGATGATGCTTATTGAACTAGCTCAAAGGTTCGGCCTACAGCGGGATTCGTGCTTTAAATATCTTCAAATACGTAATTGTATAAGAGCAATCCCTAAAGAGAACATCAATTTGGGGCCGACGCCAGTCCTGCAGCTTATGGGTAATTCTAGGAATAGAATTAAAAATTTCTATCAAGAGCTATTAAAATCCATACCCGATGATGTTGAAAAAATAGAGGTAAATTGGATGAATAAATTAAGTGATGGGGAGGTTGATTTAGACAAGGTGTTGGAGGTGGGAAAGAACGTTTTTATGTCATCTAATTTAAAGGCTCAACAATACAAAACGGTTTATAGTCTCTACTATACTCCATCGAAACTCTTTAAGTGGGGAAAAAGGCAATCCGAAGATTGCCCTAGATGTCAAACCGGACCAGCTGATATGGTACATATGTTTTATTCCTGTATAAAGTTAGATAGGTTAAAAGAAGGGATTGAATCTTTTATGCTTCAGACATTAGGGAGAAATATAAAGATCTCCTCCACATTGATGTTATTGGGTTATGATTGTAGGTTGCAGCTCGATCTGGTACAGAGGGATTTTGTGTTTGTAATTATATCAATTGCAAGTCTTTTGATCGCCACAGTATGGAAGGATCAGGAACCGCCTACATGCTATCAGTGGTTGTATAGGTTAATATTCATTGGGCGGCGAGAAATTGCCCTGTATAAGTGTAAAGGGGTAAAAACTATGAAAAAAGGTATGAATATTTGGAAACCGCTAAGAGTCTGGATGGAGGAACAAAACAGACAAGGTGTTGGCTAAAGAATATATTATAATGTGCTGCTAAGTAAAGGCAATTAATGATTTTGGAATAACTGCGGAAATTTGATGAAAGTTTTGGAGAAATCGAGGGCAAGTTTGATCAGTGCAATCTATTATTAAGATATGTGATGGAATAAGATGAGTTCCATATCTACGTTAAGTTTACTTTTTTTTTTTCTTTTCCCTTAATTTTTCTTTTTTTTTCTTTTTGTCAACAAAAGTCTATTGTAATATATCTGATTTAAAAAAAACTAAAAAAAAATAAAAAAAACTCCAACAAGAGTCAGGGGCAATCCTTAAGATGGCTAAAGTGATGAAATGTAGGAACTTAACCCCTGCACTAGAGCTCTATAAAGTTAAAGCAAAAAGCACCGCACTATAAGGTGTGGAACTGTGGGGCCACTCTTGTAGAGTTATCAGTGGCAGAGAGTGGCTTGGATAATGCGTAATCGTGTAGGAATGGCGGTTGAAAAAACCTCTTAGGTGTCCAAACTTCTTAGAGGCCCATTCGATCATCTGAATTAGGTTCCTCATTTGTTATTGGACAGTAATTGTGTCTGCAACTCACTCTTGCTTTACTTTTTAAATTATTTTTAGAAGATGTATTATTGTCTTATAGTTTTATTCTTTTTAATCTGAGAACTTTGTATTTATTGAATTCCTGGATTTGATGTATGTGTTTTATGGATTTGTAATCTGATTTTGACTAGTTTAAAATTACTATTATTAACTTTCCATCTGTTTGTGGAGATCTCCTCCGCCGGCACAGATCTCCCTATAGGAAAATATAGGGAAATGTAATTACATTTATTCTTAGTTCACTAAACTATAACTGGCATATTTCAGTGTTTTTTTTAAATTTTTTTAACCACCTAACTTTATTGTCACATCAACTGTTGTTTTTGTCAGTGAATGTATATATGTGTGTGTATATATATAGTCCTAACTATAACTATCTACTGGCGACCGCCAGTAGATAATATATATATATATATATATATATGTCCACAAAGTTTCCCAAGATTTGAGACCGCACTCTAATAACAGGTGAGTTCCCACTCTTTATTTTCAAGGAATGCAGCTCTCCATCCCCTCCTGCCGTCCCTGGCCTTACGCGTTTCAAAGCCCTTCTGCTTCTCATCAGAGGCCGTGTCTTCAAGCACTTCACAATGCTTCCACCATTTCCCAGCGTGTCTATTAAACTTTCTTTTAGGCTTCCGGTGCGCCGCATTTTTACCACTTTAACAATAATGCATGCTGGGATTTGTGGTCATTTGCATTACTCTATACCCTCCATGGGTTTGCCTGTAGCACATTTTTTGGGACACTGTTTATCGAGCCCTCCATTAAGCTCCAGGATAAAACTATGCATTCCTACAGTAATATACCTGCTATTCCTTTTCAAAAGTCGAAAGTTCACTTTTGCGGGTTCGAGACTATTTTCTCGGCGGTGCGTCGTCTCACGCGGCCTGGAAACGCCGCTTATGTATGTCCACAAAGTTTCCCAAGATTTGAGACCGCACTCTAATAACAGGTGAGTTCCCACTCTTTATTTTCAAGGAATGCAGCTTTCCATCCCCTCCTGCCGTCCCTGGCCTTACGCGTTTCAAAGCCCTTCTGCTTCTCATCAGAGGCCGTGTCTTCAAGCACTTCACAATGCTTCCACCATTTCCCAGCGTGTCTATTAAACTTCTTTTTAGGCTTCGGGTGCGCCGCATTTTTACCACTTTAACAATAATGCACGCTGGGATTTGTGGTCATTTGCATTACTCTATACCCACCGGAAGCCTAAAAAGAAGTTTAATAGACACGCTGGGAAATGGTGGAAGCATTGTGAAGTGCTTGAAGACACGGCCTCTGATGAGAAGCAGAAGGGCTTTGAAACGGGTAAGGCCAGGGACGGCAGGAGGGGATGGAAAGCTGCATTCCTTGAAAATAAAGAGTGGGAACTCACCTGTTATTAGAGTGCGGTCTCAAATCTTGGGAAACTTTGTGGACATACATAAGCAGCGTTTCCAGGCCACGTGAGACGACGCACCGCCGAGAAAATAGTCTCGAACCTGCAAAAGTGAACTTTCGACTTTTGAAAAGGAATAGCAGGTATATTACTGTAGGAATGCATAGTTTTATCCTGGAGCGTAATGGAGGGCTCGATAAACAGTGTCCCAAAAAATGTGCTACAGGCAAACCCACTGGAGGGTATAGAGTAATGCAAATGACCACAAATCCCAGCGTGCATTATTGTTAAAGTGGTAAAAATGCGGCCCACCGGAAGCCTTAAAAGAAGTTTAATAGACACGCTGGGAAATGGTGGAAGCATTGTGAAGTGCTTGAAGACACGGCCTCTGATGAGAAGCAGAAGGGCTTTGAAACGCGTAAGGCCAGGAACGGCAGGAGGGGATGGAAAGCTGCATTCCTTGAAAATAAAGAGTGGGAACTCACCTGTTATTAGAGTGTGGTCTCAAATCTTGGGAAACTTTGTGGACATATATATATATATATCTATATCAGTTTGCTAGACTATTTCAAATGCTAGGCTATGTTTTGCATATCATACAACAACATATTGCCAAGTCTTTGCAGTTATCCAGGTAAGCAGTTATTTGGAATACCAACAACGGAAACAAAAGTGACAGGATCCTATTTGTGGTTGGCTATCAAACATCAGCTCAGAAGAACAAAAACATAATTTAAAAAAAACATTTCCCTTATTATTGACCTGCGAAAAGCTACAAAAGTTTTTTCCAAACCTGACAGTCATTACTTATCGCAGAGCTCTCAATTTATGAGCTTTTATTGTGAGAGCTGAACTCAAGCAAGCTTTAACAAATGAAGGGGTTCATTGTTTTGATTTTAAAAGGTGCATCACAGGGGGCGTGGCCAAGACCCGAACCGAGATGGCCGCCTAAAGAGGGAGCTCCGTCGTAGCTGATCTCCCCACGTCTATCCGCCACACAAATCCGGATCCCAAAGGTTGGGAAACGCACCGGAACGATAGCGGAGGGCATTGAGCCGTGTGCGAGGGCCGAGCTCCGCCCGAGACAGACACTGCGACCCTCGTGAGAAGAGGGCCTGTGAGCACCGTGAAGCCGGGAGCTCGATTTTCGGGACAGGCCGCTGCAATGCAACACAACTACGTCCTCTACCATCTGAAGCCGCCGGGTCAGCACAGTGCCGTAAGCAGACCGTGCAAGCGGTTGGGACCTGCGGGGGGCGCTGGCTGTGACTGAACCCGGAGATCGATACAGCCTGAAAGGAGAGGTGAGGTGGCAGGAGACCCCACTAACGAAGGCATGGGGCGTGAGGAAGGCGACTGAACACCACATGAGCCGGAGACTGCAGACACAGTGAAACAAGGGCCTACAGACACTTCAAAGCCAGGAGCTCGATTTACGAAGCAGGCCGACGCACTACATTACGTCCTCACCTTTTTCTATCCGTGCTTGCTGAGACCAATACAGGGCCGGGGACTATCTGTGGTGTTGCTGGGACCTAGCAGAGGCGCCGAGGGTAGTGGGTCCATGTCATGAGTGTTGCTGGAGGATCGGCGCAGACTGGAGCTCCAGGTTTGAAGGCCCAAGGTACCGAGTGATAGGGTGTGGCGGCAGAAGGCCACCTGGGAGTTGTGGGCAGTAGCGGTGTACGGGCCCTCACCACCCTCTGAAATTTCTACATACCATTGCGAGGGCGATTCGCTGGAGCCCTGGGTGGCAGCCCTCCCCCATTGTCCGTGGATGCAGGGGTGAGGCGGGGATCGGCTGGAGACGTGTGAAACCCTGGGCGCCGGGCAGGTCCGGTGGCCTTGAAAGCAACAGCTTGCTGACACACCCTTGCCACAAATAGACAGCGCCCAACTGGGGGTGAAGCAGCTGCACCACCGCCCTTTCTGCGGCCGCAGGACATCTGGCAGAAATTCCGGACGCCCGGAGCCTGGGACACGGTGAACGCGTCTTCTCCCGCTCCCTTGATTGGGTGCCGCTGATTTCTGTGGGTCAGGCGGTGAAGGGCGACAGTGTCCGTGAACGGGCCACGGCTCAGGCTGGAGCCAAGCTCGGACTGATCAAGGGACCCAGAGAGTGACACTGAGCAGACATGGAGAAGAGCAAGTCGGCAAGTGCCAGGGGATCTAAGGTGGTGCAGTCCAATAAATTAGATCGCTACACCCTCCCCAAAGAAGGGATCCAACGCCGCCAATCCAGGTACAGCCCCGCAAGTGAACAAGTTGGGGAAGACCAGGAACTGTCCCTGAGGGATGTCATGGAGGCCATCTCCAGTGTAAAAACCCCTCTGGAACACAAAATGGACACAATCGCCATAGAGGTTAATTTAATCCGAGCAGATCTGTCTAAACTTAGTGAAAAAGTCAAGCAGGTCGAGATTACCACCTCTAGCTTGGTGGGAGATGTGGCGCAGATCCAAGAGGAGATGCAAGATATGCGAGCATTCCGTGCGGCGACCGAGTTAAAACTGGATGATTATGAAGGGCGGCTGCGTCGCAATAACCTACGGATCCTAGGAGTGCCGGAAAAAGCGGAGGGGCAGTCCCCAGACCTCTTTGTGGAGGACCTTATCCTGCAACATCTGCAGCCCAAGGGTCTCAGCAAGTTCTTCGTCATCGAAAGGGCCCACAGGGTTCCCGGAGGCCGCCCCAGGCCGGGGGCTCCGCCTCGCCCGTTGTTAGCTAGAGTTCTGAACTTCCGCGATCGAGATATAATCCTCCAGAATGCCAGGACTCGACCCGGCATCCGCTACGAGAATGCAGACATTTCTTTCTTTCCGGACTTTACACAACGAGTGCAGAGACAAAGGAGGTCCTTCCTCCCTGTTAAACGAACACTGAGAGACCGTGGTTTCAAGTACGCCATGCTATTCCCGGCGCGTCTCCGGGTGGAGGCGGAGGGAAGGGCCTGGTTCTTTGAGCGGCCGGAGGAAGCGGCGGAATGGCTGGACTTACACTCGAATCGTGAGACGGGCGGCGGCGGAGCGGCGGAGGTGGAGCCTCTCAGCAGCGTGAGTGACAGGACTAAGAGAGATGTGGGCTCTCCGTGATGCGGACGCTTTCCTGTGAAG
This sequence comes from Calotriton arnoldi, assembly GCA_963921515.1. NCBI lineage: Eukaryota > Metazoa > Chordata > Amphibia > Caudata > Salamandridae > Calotriton > Calotriton arnoldi. Next base: position 342,616 of record CAWUFW010000307.1, read on the forward strand.
CCCTGAGACAGGTAACGGGCGGGGTGGGGGCCGAACACCAACGTAGTGGCCCCCCGGCCCTCGGTCTCTACCCAGAACTGCGGTGCGTGACTCTCTGAGGGACTTTAATAGTTACTAAGTGGGGAAGGTCAGCTAACTGGTATGGCATGACCCTACGTTTTCTACTTTTAGTGTTCATTCAGGGCGACAGGCACTCTGCAGAGTTTTTCATGGGCAGTTCTAAGCTCACAGTGCAGGGAAGCAGGGTGGGGGGCAGTTGGGAGGGGTTTCATATTTTTATGTTTGTAGTGTTTTCACATTGTTATTCCAATTTTATTTTACAACAGAGGAGTCTGTAATTTTTGAGCTAACTAATGGGTACGCAAGGGGGAAATATTAGGATATTGAGTTGGAATGTTAACGGACTGGGGGACAAGATCAAGCGTAGTGTAGTCCTCCAGTATATCAAACGCCAAGCCCCGGATGTTGTCCTATTACAGGAAACACATCTCATTGGCAACATGTGTAAGGCAATGCACAGATGGGGATACAAAATGGTGGCCCATGCAGGATTCACCTCGGGTTCAAGGGGAGTGGGCGTTATGATGAAAAACTCCTTCCCCCTAGCTGTGAGCGCCACGTGGGTGGACGACCGGGGCAGATATGTTGGGGTATCGGGCATGTGGGAGGGGCGTCCCACCACATTTATGTCAATCTACGTCCCACCGGGACTACAGAACACAACATTTGCAGATCTGAGCTCTATCCTACTCACCATTCCAGAAAGCCACTTGATTATAGGGGGTGACTTTAATGCAGTAGTCTCTGGCGCATTGGATCGTTATCCCCCGCGAGAAGTGGGGCCTTCTTCTCAATGGTTGCCTGACTTCCTCAATTCCATGGGGCTGGTAGATGGGTGGAGAACATATCATCCGGATCAGCAGCAATATACCTTTCATTCCGGAGCGCACAATAGTCTTTCCCGGTTGGATTACTGCCTGGTTCCGGCAGCACAGGCCCACTGCATACAGGACATCAAACACCTAGCTAGAGGCATTTCAGATCACTCGCCAATATGGACACATATAGCCCTTAGTCGCTCCACGGTGGGCAGGCGAGCTCCCATTAACCCCTGGTACCTAAAAAACCCCAAAATCCGGAATGACCTAGTGAAAGCCATGGATAACTACTTCTTAGATAATGAGGGCTCTGTTTCCTCACCCCAGACACTGTGGGAAGCATTCAAGATGGTAATCCGAGGCCAGGCACTGTCATTGATCTCTGGAGTTAAGAAAGACAATCGCAAAGAAGTGGTTGACATTGAGTCAGAAATTAGTATTCTGGAGGGAGACCCTGAACTTGGAGCAACGCCAGAAAAGCTCCACCTGTTGAGCCTGAAACAACATGAGTACAAGGCCCTGGTGACGGATAGGGCGAGGGCGCTGAGCAGGGAGCAGCTAGGTAGGGTCTATGACCTTGGAGATAAAGCAGGGAAACTTATAGCGTGGCTCGATAAAAAAGAGTATGCGAGCAGGCTGGTGCCGGAACTTAGGGTTGCGGGAGAGACTTCCATTACGGAGCCACAAGCCATAGTGGATAGATTTGCCAATCACTTCTCCACTGTATACAAAACAGTAACCCCGCACTCCGAAGAAGACTCTCAGGAACTACTACGTGACATTAGGCTCCCCCGACTCACTTTAGAAGACCGTCAATATATGGACAGCGACTTGACAATAGATGAGATTGGGCAAGCAATCCGTGCCTTGAATTCAGGGAAAGCGCTCGGTCCTAATGGACTCCCTATTGAGCTATACAAACTTCGGCCAGATAAACTGGCACCATACCTGAAGGCCATGTTCGAGGAGGCCAGAGAGGGCGGTGTGCTGCCCAGGGAGCAGAGGATCGCGACCATAGTAACAATCCACAAAGAGGGCAAGGCCAAAACCGAATGCACATCATACAGACCCATCTCCCTTCTAAATGCCGAACCCAAAATATTGGCCAAAATATTGGCCACGCGCCTAGCTAAAATAATCAGCGGCTTGGTTCACCCGGACCAATCTGGATTTATGCCCCATAGGAACACGGCACTAAACCTGCGCAGACTACATGGAGTGGTGAGTAGAGCACATACTATTCAAGAGCCAGCGGTGGTCGTGTCCTTAGACGCCACCATGGCATTTGATACTATGGAGTGGCCTTATTTGTGGGCAGTCTTGGCTAAACTGGGCTTTGGGCCTAATTTTCTCCAATGGGTACGTCTTTTATACAGTGAGCCCCTAGCCCAAGTGGTAGTTAATAACAAACTTTCCGCAGCCTTCCCACTTAGCAGGGGAACCCGCCAGGGATGCCCGCTCTCGCCCCTCCTCTTCGCCCTGGCCCTTGAACCTTTTGCAGCGTGGATCCGAGGTGACCCTAGGATAAGAGGACTGAAATGGTCCCCGGACTGGGAGGACCGCATTTCCTTGTATGCGGACGACATCCTCCTTTATTTAGCCTCTCCTAAACACTCCCTGGTGGTGGTATTGGATATACTGGAGGTCTTTGGCAGATTTTCTGGCTTCACTGTAAACTGGAGTAAGTCCCTGTTATATGCCCTCAGTGGTGACCCACCTCTTCCCCCTAGGAACTGTCCAATACAGATAAACACCATTGGGTTTAAGTACCTGGGCATGTTTGTTTCCCTAGATGCCACACTTGATACGAGCGGAATCTCCTTCCACCCCTTCACAGACTCCAGAAGGATATTGCTAGTTGGAAAACACTCCCCCTTTCGCTTTTGGGTAGGGCGGCCCTTTTTAAAATGATGTCCCTCCCTAGATTCCTATATATCCTGCAGAACACGCTGGACCCTGTCCCAGCTCACTACTTCAAAGAGATTGAGAATCTCCAGCGAACTCTGCTATGGGAAGGAAAACCCCGCATTGCTTTGACTAAACTTACCTTATCGTGGTATGACGGAGGCATTAGCCTTCCCGACATTAAAAAATACTATTGGGCAGCTCACCTGGCTGCCGTTAATCACGGCACCTACGGTCGCCCGGATGACCCTGGCTATGCTATGGACAGATGGCTCCTCCCGGGAGGGACGTATGGTAGAGCATTATACTCAAAGCCTAGACGGTTTGCCCTAACTGGCCCCACTGCACATACCGTTCAAGTTTGGCACAGCGCGACTAACTCGCTAGGGTGGGGCAATACATTGACACTAGCAACTCCATTGTGGGACTCAGAGAGGTTGGGTAGTTTGTGGAAGACGAAAGGGTTTGACAGGTGGGATCTTATAGGAATTTCACACATCAAAGATATGTGGGGAACAAGCGGGATCAAGCTCTTTGCTGACCTTCAAAAAGAATATAAATTGGCAGACACTGAACACTTCCGCTATGTACAAATCCTGCACTCGCTACGTACGCACCTGTCACGAGACACCGTCCCTCCCGACTCTTCACCATTGGAAGATAGAATACTAGACGGGTCACTACCTGAGAAAACCATTTCTCTCATATATAAGAAGTTAATCAATAATGGGGAAGACCTGCTCCAAACACTGCGGGAGAAGTGGACAAGGGACGGGATTGAACTGGATGAGGAAGATTGGCAGGAGGCGATATCCTCTCCCAGGGTGGTAGCCATACCGGCGCGCCTCAGATTAGTTCAGCTTAAAATCCTACACAGAATCTACATTACTGGGCCCCAGCTATTACATATGGGAAGGGAGACAAGTGGGGAGTGTAGGAGGAACTGTGGGCACACGGGAACATTCATACATATTCTTTGGGAGTGCCCAGCCATCAGCCCATTCTGGCGCAAGGTTCATGATGTCATCAACACAGTACTCTCGATCTCGCTTCACCCTGAGGTGAGACGTTGCCTCCTGAACATCTGGGAACCTACTGACTTGAACACCGCCCAGACACAATGGTCTACACTGGGATTCATGATAGCAAAGAGGAACATTGCGCAGCGGTGGGGAGCAGAGCAACCTCCCACAATAGAAGCCTGGGAGAGGGATCTAGACTGGTGCATGTATAGGGAAAAAACGGTATACCTAGCCAGGGGTTGCCCCAAAAAGTGGTCCCGTGTATGGGGCCCCTGGAATATATATAGCGGAGAAATATGCTCACCGCCTCGCTGTTTTGATATTGCAGACCCGCCCTCACCGTAGCATTTCTCATTTCATGTATTTATGTTACACGATTTTGCTCCCCCAGGGTACCTCATGCCCTTAAGTGGTTGACTCCTCTGTAATGTATTATTGCACTAATTTTTGTTTAATAAAAAGAAATATAAAAAAAAAAAGGTGCATCACATGTGAATACCTTTTACGAACATCATCAGTAACAAGTTCTGCTGAAAGAAGAACCTATGGCATAAGACCACTTCTTACATGTCTATCAACATGCATTATTTATGTGAGTCAGTGCCACAGCCAAAGCTGCACAGAACAATATGTATGCCAAACAGTGTATGACCTCTTGATTCAGGAATCACAAATGAGCAATAGTTATTAAGAAACTTGGCCAGCCTGTAGCCGGTCATTTGAACCTTGTGGACCATTTGCTATCCGATTTAAAGATTTTCCCTGTGAAACATGTCTTAAAGGGTTGTATGTTTGAACAACGAGTTCCCCAACCACGACTTCCCTAACAACGAGGTCGCAACCACGACCTTGTCTAAACCACGATTTTTTTTACCACGCATTCCTCTACCACGATTTTTCGTGGTAAAGGAATGCGTGTTAAAAATGCTTCCAACTAGTACCCCGATCCCCCCACCCCTTAAAAACGAATTCCCCCAGCCTAAAATTAAACACGATCACCCACACACACTAAACTAATTCCCTCCCACCCTAAAAATATACTCGATCACCAACACATCCTTAAACCAAACACGATCACGCACACCCCCTAAAAACTAACCCCAAACCCCTAAAACTAACCCCAAACCCCCCAACCCCTGCATACTAACACCAATCTCCCCCGCCCTCCTAAAACTAATTCCCCACTCTAAAAATAAACACGATCACCCACAAACCCTAATAACTAATTCCCCCTTCCCTAATAATATACACGATCACCCACACACCCTAAAAACAAACAACACCATTTTAACTAATTCCCCCACTTTAAAACTAAACCCCAAACCCCTAAAAACTAAACCTAAACCCCCACCACCCCTGAAAATTTACCCCTCTTACCTGTTCCTCGACGATCTCCTCTGCGACGCTCCTCGGAACTCCGCCCTGCCCGAACACTAGACCGAATCAGCCTTAACCACGCAAATGCGTGGTTAAGGCTGAGTCGTTGTTCGGGCAGGGCGGAGTTCCGCTTTCATGACTCCGGAACTCGTTGTTCCGGAGTCGTTGTTCAGGATGTTTCCCGTCTTAAAGAAAGAACTACTGGATTCCAGTGAAAACTTCTGGAAGTATAGTTTGAAATCATTACATCCAAATGGAGTAAACATCAGTGACAATACCACCTGATTACTGGATATCATAAGAGATCTCAGGTCTGCAATGATTCCACATTCCAAATGGAATTTTCTCTCATGATGCTTTTTGAAAAGCCAGCAGTGTCAGATTTGCAGTCACTGAGCAAATAATTCTGTACTATCTGAGGAAGGCATAAGCTGAAACATTGTAGTGAAAACATATTTTTGTTCTATTTTGAGTCCATCTGTTTGAGTCACTTCTATCTTGAATATTTCATTTCTTTGTGACGCATTGCCTCCCATTGCCAACAGGCACCGTCTTCAAAACCAGCTGCATCATTTACAAAGCCATCACGACCAGCACCCGCTTAGTTTCCAGACAAGCTCGCCATCTCTGGTGGTTTTCGGCACACCCGCAATGAGGACACCATCAGACTACAGAATGAGAAGTGTAAAAAAGAAAAAAGGCAGCAGGCTTTTCCCTTGTATGCACCCTATATCTATATAATTTCCTATGCGGTGTTAGTGCTATACCCTACCTCGATTCTTTCTATATGAGTGTGCCGCACTACCAGTGGTTGGCCATGTGTGGTACTCAACTTACTCCAGGAGTGGGCTGGAGTACATTTAAGCCTATTTTGTCAATATTATCGCTGTAGTAGAATAAAAATTGTATTTTGTGAATAGCAGTTGTGTTACTCTTATGTAGATGTATGTGCTTTATCCAGCCATAAAGCCATGTTTAAAATCCCCTAAACTCCTCTCATTTTGTAGTAGTCCTGTTCCATTGTCCCCACCACTCGCCTGCTTGTCCCTCCCACATTTACTACTAAATCCTATACTTGGGAGTGCTGAGATTGCTGTACATAAAAGATAGGAGAGGTGCAGGTGGAGATCTAGGTTGTACTTTTGTGAATTGCATTTTGTAGTATCAATCAATCAATCATGTCACTTATAAAGCGCACTACATACCCGCGAGGGTCTCAAGGCGCTGGGGGAAGAGGGGGTGGTGCTGCTACTGATCGAAGAGCCAGGTTTTGAGGAGTCTTCTGAAGGCCAGTAGGTCTTGGGTCTGTCGGAGGTTGGTGGGGAGGGTGTTCCAGGTCTTGGCGGCGAGGTGGCAGAAGGATCTGCCGCCGGCGGTCGTTTCCGGATGCGGGGGACTGTGGCGAGGCGAGGCTGGTCGAGCGGAGCTGGCGGGTGGGGGTGTAGAAGCTGAGTCGTCTGTTGAGGTAGGCTGGTCCGGAGTTGTGGAGTGCTTTGTGTGCGTGGGTGAGGAGCTTGAAGGTTATCCTCTTGTTGACAGGGAGCCAGTGCAGGTCTCTCAGGTGGGGTGTGATGTGGCTGCGTCGGGGGATGTCGAGGATAAGACGTGCAGAGGCGTTCTGGATGCGTTGCAGCCGTCTCAGGAGCTTAGCCGTCGTTCCTGCGTAGAGGGCGTTTCCGTAGTCCAGCCTGCTGGTGACGAGGGCCTGGGTGACTGTTTTTCTTGTTTCGGTGGGGATCCACTTGAAGATCCTGCGAAGCATTCGGAGGATGTTGAAGCAGGATGAGGAAACGGCGTTGACCTGCTTAGTCATGGAGAGGGTGGGGTCGAGGATGACCCCTAGGTTGCGTACGTGGTCGGTGGGTGGCGGGGCTGTTCCCAGTGATGTTGGCCATGCATGTGATGCAATGCAACTGTAGTACTACTTTACGTATCCAAAATGCCTTTTGGAAATCTGGTCCAGAGAGTAAGTGGATTAAGAGTAATAGATCAACAGGTAATCACACATTTATTTTAACAGTGGAAGCAGAAAAGTATTATTTTTGAAATATTACATTTTACAATCTTAGCACAAAATTGTCAGTATATTTTAAAGCTGGTACATCGAATTGTGTTTAATTCATTGCTTTTGTTTTCAATTAGCATTTGTATAGCACACAATCTGTCACTGGTGTAACATATATATAGTTCAATACAATATTAATATTTTATTTTTATTGCAAACAATATACTATGCCAAAAAAAAAGTCTTAACACAGAATACTTTGTTTTTCTTTCCACAGGCAGACCTACCTCGTTTCTGTCAACTTCAATTAAATTGAAAATCATCAGAAATAAACATGTTTAATTTTAGAAGCAGTACTGACATTCAGAGCCCAAGCTATGCTGCTCGACGTGATATATCAAATTTAGAAGAAATGGCCATGTCACACAGCACAGAAATAGTTGTTAGAAGTACACCTAGTCAGCATGAAAAACCTTTCTATTCTGACTCACTATTTATAAATGCAGCTGAAATATTCCAGAGTATCCATGTTGAGAAGTCTCCAGATAAAATCTTGGTGAAGTATGGTAAAGGGCGTGGCCCTTCAGTACCACATTTTAAAGATGAGAGAACTCAGCGCTGTTCCTACAAACTGGCTTTTAATGCCCTAAAATGTAAGTGCCAAACAAATATTAACATTTTCATTAATACCCTTTTATTATTAGAATAACTGCATGCTCAGTGAAGGTAATAGGAATTGTGCATGTCCTACAGTGTTTTGTGTGGCAAATCATTATTTTTTCTGCAATTGCTTACATGAATCTTATTGATAGTTTTGTTTTGCTTCTTAACAATAATTCTGGTATTGCGGTTTACCAATAAAACACAATAGCGAGGATTGGCTTTTAAAAATTAGTGTGATTGTACCACGGTAGACACTAAAGGCAGCTAAATAATACTAAATAAAATAGCAAATGAAGTCAAGATCAAATATTTCCCATTGAAACTGAGGTTGCAATTACGATTGTTAAATATTCATCAAGGTATGTGCAAAGTTGCAATTTTATCCTCTGCAAAATGTTTTGATGTTTCCTTCAAAACTTTGCGAGGTTACAACCTTCACAAAGTTTAAATTGTGAGAAGCAATTCTGTAAATGTTGGTTTTATGGGAAACAAAATCTCATCAATAAACTCAATTTTAGTTGGAATATTCTCTCCTAAAAATGTTTTTGGGATAAATCTCCATTACAAAAAGTTATGTCCACAGATTTCTTCTGCAGTTCACTTCCTTCCATTGCACTATCACTATCCTGCAAATGTTCCTCTCGGGCATTTTCTCTTTCACCCATATCATCGTCCACCTCATCCTCTATTGATAATCGCTGATGAACGGCAACGCTGTGTAATGTACGACACATGGCTATCATTTACAGCGTGTCGCAAGGCCATACTGCAGCATTCCCCCGGATTTGAAAATGAAATATTGTATCTCTCAAATAAATCTGCTCTTTTGTATTCAAAATACATGCTTCACCTCCTACCTTGTTTTGTGTTCATGGTTAGGCTGCTACTGCCTGTATTTTGACAGATGTAAACAAGGTGTGAGTATCCAAGCTAATACCCCATATGCACTGTGACCAGTAAGTTATATCTTAGCCATCTGGCCTTGTTTTCCTCTGCTACATCTCTGCGTACAGAAAAAATCTAAAATCATAATAATCCCATTTTTTCTCCAGTATTGAATCTTTAATAGATTCAAATGCTTAAATCATTCCCCATTGTCAAAGTGGGAGTCCAACGGCACAATAGAAAAATCAGTACAATTTACACAAAGCCCAGAAGGGCTAAAAAACATTCACTTCAGTAACTTATCTACATTATTAGGTAAGAACCAAACTCCAGCCAATCAGGTGACAGCGCCCTCGGAACACTCCCTACAGAGGCTTCACTCCCTCAAATTTCTTACCGCACGTCATGTGAATGGAGTCTCCCTGAGTCCTGCTCAGTTATCCAGGATTTTGAGATAGATATATATCCACATTTTTCAGACCAGCACCATCTGTTATTCAAGCCTGACTAACTAGAATGTCAGATTCAACCCAAAAATTATTTTTCAGACCTTATGGGACTTGTGTCTAGAAAAGACTTCACTCAGAGGATCCTCACAAACACTGCTTTTACTGCCTCCACCCCTCTCATAAGGTAAAGTACTGTAAAATCTGTTGTACTTTCTCTTCAAATACACGTAAAGACAGAGTGGGGAGGCTTTTGTTATGGATTCATAAACTTAAAGTTAGGAACACTTCTCATTCTGAGGGAGAGGATGAAAATTCCTCAGACTAGGAGGCTTCAGAAAGTGAAAGGTCTGAAGGACAAATGCCTAATGAACCACCTAAGAAAGCTCTGAAAAAAACTCATCATGGGTCATCTAAAGAGCACATTCCGTCAACTGACAGTCCTGCCAAGTATCACACATCAGGCGTTAGACTAAGGCATTTCAGTGTGGTACTCCGCATTACCGCACTGAAATGCATTATCACGAATAATGCATAATGTCTCTCAGCTGTCACTGAAGTGCTGCCTGGCTGTTAAAACTGTGTGGTAGCGCGCCGTGCCCCGCTGCTCTCGCAGGCTTGAAGTTAAGCTATTAAGGCTGCTAGCAGGGTGAAGGTTCACACTCACACTGCTACAATGTATGGCTGTGAATCCCCGCAGAGCGCCTGGCCCAATCAAGTTGTGTGCTTCTGGCCGGCGCCGCAGGGGGACGTCACATCCTGCTGCCAGAGCGGGTCTGGGAAGTTTGTGGAGGAAATTGGCAGCTGGCTAGTGTTTTGTGCGCAGCTTCACAAATTCAATTACATTGGCGCTTGCAGCGTCGCGCTGGGTGCTACAGACAGGTGGCACTGGCCTCGCCGAGGCAGCCGCGTGCACTGCCATTAGCCATTTTTTTTACCTTCCCCCGACCCCAATTTCAATACTGCCGGGCCCGAGTAAGTCAGAGAGGAGTGAGTGATCCGGGTTGTAGCGGCCGCTAGGACAGAGTTTGCAGCAGCGTGTAACTGGACCGGCCAGCCTGGGACTCACTGGACAGCCAGCCTGGAGGGTGACTATTAACTAAGGTGGCCGGCCGAGGCAGTTTACAGAAGCCTTGATCCGAAGTTCCAGGGTTGTCGTGCTGTGTGTCGCCATCGACTGGGAGTACTGCTGGTGAGCAGCCCTCAGTGGCAGCATGGACAGTGATACTGACCTGCTCTGTGATTTTGCTGTTGGTGCAGCCGTGTGTGGACCCGACACTGCGCACCGGACCGGAGCCCGATTTGCAAGGTAGCGGAGCAGCAGCCTCTTGCCGGATATACTTCTCAGTGGAGCGGACACCTTAAAGCCGCTCCCTCTTTGCCGCTGACAATTGCTGGCAGGAGCGAGGCCTGCGGGCCGAGGCCTGAGCAACCTGCTCCTACCTGGCTGTTGCTGTTTGACCACCCTGCACACCATTTGAGGGAAGTGTTGTGTGGGGTCTGCTGACGCTCTATAGCACGGTGACCTGCTCGTGCCCCCCGAGGACCTGTGGTGTGGTGGGGCCACCACCTGTACTTTGCTGCCGCGTGGCCTGGTGATTGCTGCCTAGCCACGCCACAGGCTACCTACGAACTTGACCTTCTGAGAGGTCCGCCTTTGCTTTGGGGCAAGCATTGGGGCAAGGCACGGCCAGCGACCCAGGAGCACTTTCCCTTCATCCTGTCTGACAAGAAGGGCAGGTAAGTATGTGATTCTGCACGTTTTCCACTTCCTCCTATGTCAGTGGGTCACCACTGTATGTGTATATGGGATGTCTGCATGCGCACTACAAATGTCGAGCACTTAGTCCGAAGGCTGTCGGTTCACATGCCGATTATCTTAACTGTCTGCAGTTGGCGCACCTGATCACAGCTTCACGGAGAGACTCCCCCAAAATGCACCCCAATATCCTCCCTTTAATACCGAGCTACGCAGCACCAGTGCTGATTACTTCACACATAATGGCAACACTGTGGAATCTTCTGGAGTGCTCTTTGAGGCCTTTAAGGTGTATATTGAGGAATATGTATATCTAAACAGTGTGTGACTTGGGCACGCACCTCCTCCACACGCTGGAGCGTGAACTGTATTATAAGCTTGAAACTCACTACTTTGACACAGCAAACATGCAACATCTAGCGCAGTTCTGCGATAAACTTCCAAATCTGAAGACAGCATGGAAAGCGAAGAGCGCTTCTGGCAGAGGGAGGCTACCGCACACCATTCGGAGAGGCAGATAGAGCGGACAACACTCTTGCAGTCCTGCTCAATAAATAATGGAGTGGTAGTTTGAATGTATATCACAGAACTTCTGGACCCCTCTGGGGAATCTTGCTATTCCTCTGAAGATGTCGCCCAGACAATGCTTAGATTTTATGCTACTATTTACACCTCCACCGGCGAAGTGCCCCCTGGCAGGCTTACTGACTACTTTGATTCTTACCGGCACTTTGTTTATGTTTGAAGATTCTGCAAAAGCTTAAACGTGATAAACAGGACTCTATACAAATAGTCCATATTCATTTTTAACACTGCTTTTCTGCCTTTTACTACTTTACTTTATTAGTCACGGACCACCAGGCAGCTCTGAGACACATTTAAAGTGCTTTACTCATATGTTTCCTGTTTTAAATGTGCACTGAATAGAGGAAAAAATGCCAGCTGGGTGATTTTTGTGCTGGGACATTGAAGTACTAGTCAGTCACATAAAAAAAGAACAGCCAGGTAGCAACGCTAATGGCTGGTTCTTGTTGCTGTATTTGGGGCCAGAAACACTTGAACTGACTAGGTTGCATGGATATGGTGTTTGCATGCACTGGGCACGGCTGACTGGATCATACTGGGCAGGGCCAGGATGGTTCTATTGAGGGTTAAATGGTCTAGAATGGACTGGGCTGGGCCACAAGAGTTATGGTGGATACGAATGGAGCTAGAATGGAATTCAGCTGGCTGGGATGGCTCGGATGGAGGTATGGTGGTTAGAGTGCATTGAGCAGGGGAAGATCTGCTGGAAGTGTGCAGAGTTCCAACACACTGAGTGGCCCCATCTGTGTCTGATCCTGTCACCGTTTCTGATCCTGTCAATGGAGTTAAGATGCACTGAGTGGGTCAGGCTACTTCTGATTCGCTTTTACTGGTGTTAAAATGGACCATATTCTCAGGTTAGTGCTACTCATTGCCCAAAACGTGGTAAGTTGTGATATTTAGCTCTCAATATGGACTTCATTGCTTATTTCTATTGGTGAGAAAGTGTCACTCATTTCGTCGCTCATTGGGCAGTAGAATGTCATACATATGTACACAAACCATGGAAATCTCACACATAAGCAGTCTGAAAACTTGGCAGCTATGTACATACCACTTACAGGCTACCAGATTTCCTATTTGGATAAAAGTTAAACTTCGCCCGGTCTTGTTCACCTTGGATTGTGACTTGATTTTCTCGCGAGAAAGTGTCACTCATAGTCGTTGAAATGTCACTCATAATTACACTGAAATTATGAAAATGTCACACATAGCAATTTTAAACCTTGGCAGCTATGAACTGAACATTTGAATAAGCATACTAAAAAGGATGTCTCCTCAAAAATATCAACATTTGAAACTGCAGCATGTTCTCTAAAGTTGGCATTGCATTTCAAGAAGCTCTCTTCAGTGCAGTCGATGGAGAAATACACTTTGGTGGAAAAAACGCGGACGAAAATGTTGTCGATGACGGTAACAACGACGTCATAGTTAACAGCGATTTAAACCAATGTCGTCGACCACAACACCTACAATTTTCACGTCTACAGAGACATTGTAGATGAGAAAGCTGTCGCCAACCCAGTCGCAATAACAGTAACACTGTCAACTACAAAAAGACCAATAACGTCGACAATAACATCATCAACAAGAGATTCAATATATTCTCAGTCAGCTTTACTGATGCCAGAGCACACCTCTCCAAGTAAAGTTTCACCACTTCCACCAACTCATTTGTTAGATGAGGGGATTCAGATGATGAGGGGCCATTTGGAACGGCCCATAGTCCTTCGTAATTAAACGTTAAATATCAGGAACATAGTGAGGAATATTTTGAAGAAGCCTGCTATTCTTCAGGGGCACAATTTATGGATCTTCACCAACCCTATAAACATCATCAACCTCAGGAGGAAGTGTGGAAGTACCAAGGGCTTTGGTTCATGACTTGCAGAGTATGTTGTAGGACTAGTACAAGAGGGTTACAGAATCCTCCGAGGCTATATCCCCACCACAACCATTTCAGTCTCAATACTCTCCTCGAATGCAACTTTCTACTCCATGCACAATGCATAATTTCCCGGCAGTGCATACACCAAAGAGAATACCATCTTCAAGCATTGCAGTTTTGCCTGCCGATAATGTAATGTCTCCCGACGAGGAAAGAGAAGAAGATACAGTTCCAGACAACCAGAGTGCATCTAATGACTGGAATGATTACCTGCTGCCGACACCATCACCACCAGCTCCTCATCCGGTGGATTCCCCTCCTGATGATATTGGAGGTTTTAATACTCTGATGAAGAGAGCAGCAAAACAATTTAAACTACCAATGCCATTAAAGCAATCGGATTGTTCTGATGGATACATCTGCCTGTGGATTCCTCACCTTTTGAATATCCCAATGCACCAGCATTCCATGGTAACTTTTCTTTTCAGCTCTCCCAAGCTGATGAGGAGGGCATCATAAGTCCATGGCTCCACACGAGACTCCGTTTGACGTCATTGGAACCATAAGAAGCCCTCGTCGGCCTGCTGACGTCAGTTCCCTTTTTTCCGCAACTTCGACTCGTAATGTTTTTTTTCTAGGCTGTACATAGTGTTAGGAGTCTTGCTGCATTTTTTCCAGGAAATCACAAAGTTGTTGCAGAAAAAATGTCTCCTCTGACGAAGTTTGGTGTTCAAGCCCTTCAGAGAGTGTGAGGGTTAGCTGCCGATCGCTGATCCTCACGACGACTGTCTTTGGTGTCTGAGTTTGGACCACAACGTCAATGCCTGTTCTTCATGCCAGAAGATGAATCCCAAGGCATTAAATCAGAGAGAGGCAAAGCTCTTCATGGCCAAGGCAAGAAAGGAGAAAAGAGGACGTCGGAAGTCTTGTCTTCGATCAGAGTCACCGTCTACCTACTCTTATAATTCATCAAAGAGGAAGCATAAGAAGAAGCGGCGTCATGGCTCTCGGCATCGTTCTTCAAGGGATGACTCTCCAAGGTCGGTGTCTCCAGGTCCGAAGGCTCTTGAAGACAGAGATGAGGTGTCTCCAACCCCCTCTCCAGGGGTCGCTCCGGCATCAACCTCAAGCCCAAGAGCCCTGCCTCCACCTTGGCAACCTGATCCGGAGTCAGTGTCAGATTCAGTTCTCCCTCCGGCTCCACCTCTGTCTATGCCTCCTAGACAGGAGCAGGAGTATCTGGCTTTCCCAACTCCAGGGTCCGACCCACCGAGTTGCCTGAATGCTATGTGTAGCATTTTCAGTAAGGCCCCATGGATCCGCTTTCTTATTTCTTGGGAGGTTTTCTGGCAGTTCCTGCCATTTATGCCAGTTGCCCAGGTTTCCTGGCACTGAGAAAGGCGACACCATCACCAGTGGAAGAAGTTCGACAAGGGTCTTTGGCTCTGGTTGCACCTTCTCTGGTGTCGGCTGGATCCGTACCAGCTCGCATCACTGTACTCCTGTTCCTCTGGTGTGTTTCTACGCAGGTGCTGAAATCCCCGACACCATTGCCAACATCGCTGGTACTGCCCTCACCGACGCCGGTGTTGAAACATAGATCTCTAAGAGAAGCACAGAGGCTTCTTGAGGAGGAGCAGTACTTTTTGGGAAATCCGGATCTAGAAGGGGAAATAGTGTCCTTGGGTCCGAGGTTTGGAGGTGGTGAGTGGTCTAGATACTTCCCCAGAATGGAAGTTGTTATCCCCAAAAGGCATTCCTTCACCTAACGTCACATCATACCATTCGGTGATAAGGAACACCGCAGAGATGCTGGATTTGCCTCTGCCATCTACGTACCTCAAATCTAATTTACTTACAGAGGTACTGTATTCTTCATCTTCTTCATCAGAACCTTTGTTGCCTTTTAATGAGGCTCTCACCGATTTGGCTGAAACCTATTTCATCAGCAGCAGTGTCTAGACCCATTGCGAGGAGGTGCAGACCTGCTCCAAGTGATCCATTGTTCTTATTCACCCATCCTACACCAGAAAGGTTGGTGGTGCAAGCATCCTGTTCCTCAAAGTTAACTCTTGGGTCTTTTCTGACAACTCCAGCAGATAGAGTCAAAGAGAATGGAGCAGTCTGCAAAGAAGGTGTTTTCTTCTGTTAGCATGGCCTTGAAGTCAACCAATGCAACCCATTAATTAGGACGCTGCATCCATGCGTTAATGAAATCAGCCAAAACAGTGGTTCCAAAGTTGCCTGACGAAATTCAGGGCCATTTTTCCGAATTGCTGAATGATAGTCTGGCCGCTGCCTGCCAAGTCATTCAGTCGGACCTCGATACGGCTCATTCAGTTGCGAGGGCGATGGGGTAATCAGTTGCCACAAGGAGACACACATGGCTGAGGGGGTCTGGTTTAGCGACAGACATGCAAGCTACCTTGATGGATTTGCCATTCGATGGTTCAAGACAGATTGGCATGAAAGCAGATTTTGCCTTGGAGCGATTTAAGGATAGTAAAGCGATAGCAGATCGTTGGTCTTCAAACACAGCCTAAAGATTACAGGCAGTTTTATAGGTTTTGTGGCCAGAACTTCTTCTTTTGTGGAAGGAGCAAATACCAGCTACAGCAGCAACAAAAGCTCTCTTACCCCCTCTATAAGAGTTATAAAGGGCAGGGCAGATGGTAGACAACAATGGAGCCGCCCATCAGCCATCTTCCTCCCTGCCAACGTTGCAGGAAGGCAGCCCTAGTTTCGCCATCTTGGAGCATGCTTGCCCTGTGGGAGGACTGCTAGCCTATTTTCTACCACAATGGAGATCTGTAACAGATCTTTGGATTTTGGAAATTTTGGAAAATGGGTATGCCCTACCCTTCCAAGAGTTTCCCCACCCTTTTCATTTCCTCCCCAACAAGGTTTTTTTCAGAAGAACATCTTCTGCCCCTCCAACATGAGGTTCAAATCCTACTTCAAAAGGGCGCAGTAGAGTTGGTTCAGGAGAAGGAATGGGTCAGGGATGCTATTCCCTGTACTTCCTGATTCCCAAAACAGACGGTCATTTGCGGCCGATCTTCAACCACAGTATTTTGAACTGGTTCTTCAAACAGGAAATGTTCAAGATACTGACCCTTGCATAGGTGCTTCTTGCGCTGGAGAAGGAAGACTGGATGGTCTTGATCGATTTGCATTAAGCGTATTTTCACATCCCCTATTCTGCAATCGCACAGGAAGTATCTCCATTTCATGGTGGGGTCTCAACAGTATCAGGTTGCAGTCCTTCCATTTGGTCTTACTTCCGCGTCTGGGTTCTTGATGAAGGAGATGATGGTGGTTGAAGCGCTTCTCAGAAGATGGGGAATACCAGTATTCCCTTACCTGGACAATTGGCTGATCAAAGCCAAGACTCCAGAGTTGGTGTTGCACCACTTGCATCTGACAGCACAGTTGTTCAACCTGGGCATTTCCATCATCGTGCCCAAATCCCACCTAGAGCCCTCTCAGCGCATCCTGTTCATAGAGGCAGTGCTTGACACTACTGTGAATCGAACCTATCCTTCTCATCAGAGAATTCTGGACATTCAGGCTTTGATTCTAATGTTTCACAATGCAGCAATGGTTCCAATCCTGAAGGTCTTGCGTCTTCTAGCTCTGATGGCCTCCTGCATTCTGTTGGCATATGAGTGCCTTCCAGTGGTGCCTCCGCAGGCAGTGGTTTTAACACAACGGGGATCTCAGTGAGTCAGTTAAGATCTCCAGAGACACTGCAGTGGATCTTCAGTGGTGGGGTGTGTCCAGCAATCTGTCTCAAGGCAAGCTGTTTCACCCTCTACCTCGGGTGGTCACAGTGATAACGGATGCCTCCACTCTAGGGGGGGTGGCTCACCTGGGGGAGCTGGAGATCAAAGGACTTTGATCTCCAGAAGAAAGATTGTTGCATATCAATCTGTTGGAATTGCGGGCAATACGTCTGGCTCTCAAAGCCTCCCTCCCTTCCATTCGCAGTCTGCCAGTTCAAGTCTTAAAAGACAATACTACTGTGATGTGGTACATAAACAAGCAGGGAGGAGTAGGGCTGTATCCTCCCTGCAGAGAAGCTCTACGACTCTGGACCTCGACTCAAGCCCATCAGATTTGCATCATAGCAAATCACCTTGCCGGAGTTTCGAATGAGCGTGCAGACAGTCTTAATCAGCATTTTTCAGACGATCACGAGTGGCGTCTCTATCCGGAAGTGGTTCCACACATTTTCCGGCTATGGGGGACAGCTCAGATAGACATTTTGCCAGTCATAAGACGACGCGCTGCCCATCATTCTGCAGCCTCCAGTATCCAATGTAGGTAGCACTGGGAGACACGTTTCCATTGGACTGGGGCTTCCAGCTGTTTTACGTGTTTCCCCCATACCCTTGATTTCTCAGGTTCTGAGGAAGATTCGCCAAGACCGTGCCCAAGTCATATTATTAGTCCAGATTGGCCATGATGGATGTGGTACACAGACCTTCTTCACCTCTCACTGTGCCTTCCGCTCCATCCCCCTCACAGGGCAGACCTCCTCTCGCAGTCGCAGGGGCAGGTTCTACACCCCCACCTCCAGACCCTGCACCCACATGCCTGGAGATTGAACGGGGCAACTTGAGTTAATTTTCTCTCCTCCTGATGTAGTGGATGATATTTTATCAGCCAGATGACACTCCACCAAGTATTCTTATTCAAGCAGATGGGCTAAGTTTGTAAAGTGGTGTGAAGAAAATTCTATTGACCCCTATAAAGCCCATTTGTTTGATATTTTACGCTTTGCACTTTCCCTAGAGCAACAAGCTTGTGCAGTTGCAACAGTTAAGGGATATTTGCCTGCCCTTTTGGCATTCCTTTGTTTACCCGAACAACCTTCTCTGTTTAAGTCCCCTATAGTGTTAAGGTTTATTAAGGGACTTAGTAACAAATATCCTCCCACTCCATTTAATTTTTTCCTCAGTGGGATCTTAATTTGGTACTAACTTACCTTATGGGACTCCGTTTGAACCCTTACATAATCGAATACTTACTTTCAAGACTATTATTCTGGTCGCCATAACATCTGCTAGACATCTTAGTAAATTGCAGGCATTAAGGGCCAGATGATCGACCCTATTTTGCATGCGCAAACGGGTTTGCGACCCGTTTGCGCATGCAAAATGTGAAAGGGCTATGTACAATTCCTAAATAGCGAGTCACAATTTATTTGCGACTCGCTATTTAGGAATTGCTAGTTGATATTAGGAAGGGGTGTCCCCTTGCTAATAATGACCGCAACCGCATGTATGAATGTTTTGCGACCACAATTGCGGTCGCAAATTACCACCCTCTTCAAGAGGGTGGTAATGGAGTTGCAAATGGGAAGGGGTCCCCAGGGGACCCCTTCCCCTTTGTGACTGGCCCCCAAAATATTTTTTTAAGGGCAGGCAATGGTCCCAGGGACCACTACCTGCCTTTAAAAAATTAAACGAAAACGTTTCATTTTATTTTTATTCAAATGCATCCCGTTTTCCTTTAAGGAAAACGGGCTGCATTTAAATAAAAACTGCTTTATTTAAAAGCAGTCCCAGACATGGAGGTCTGCTGAGCCCAGCAGGCCACCATCCCAGGGAGTGCACACCATTCCCAATGGGGTCGCAAATTGCGAGTGGCTCATGAATATTCATGAACCTTCGCAATTTGGAATCGCAAACAGTGTCTCAGACACTGTTGTGCATACCAATTTGCGAGTCGCAATTGCGACGCAATTTGCAACTCGCAAATTGGCGGGTCGTACATCTGGCCCAAAGTGTGAAACCCCCCTTCATGACTTTCTATGCAGATAAGTTGATAATAAGAACCATGGCTGCTTTCCTGCCAAAGGTGGTTACTCCCTTCCACTTGGGCCAGTCTATCACCCTTCCTACTTTCTATCCTCCTCCACATTCATCTAAAGAGGAGTAAAGGCTTCATCCTTTGGACCCTAAAAGAGCTGTGAGCTTTTATTTGGACAGAACTCATGATCTCCAGCTGGATGATCAGCTGTTTGTTGGCTATGTGGGCAAGATGAAAGGAAAAGCAGTACATAAGAGGACATTGTCCAGAAGGATCTTCCTGTGCATAAAGATCTGCTATGTTATGGCTAACAAAGAACCACCTGAAAGTATTAGAGCTCATTCTACTAGATCTAAGTCTTCTACTTCTGCTTTAGCTAGAGGTGTCCCTGTACTTGACATTAGTAAAGCAGCAACTTGGGCCTCCCTTGACACTTTTGCGAACCACTATTGCTTAGACTCTGAAGTGAGGAGGGGCAGTCACAATGCCCATTTGTTTTGCAAGGTTTTTTGGTATAGGCAGACAGGCACCCACTTCCGAGTGCGGGACTGCTTGGGGATTCTATTCAAAAGGTGAGGAATCCACAGGTAGATGTATCCATCAGAAGAACAAGTTACTTACCTTTGGTGAAGCTTTTTCTGGTGGATACAGTATCTACCTGTGGATTCCTCACTGACCCACCTGCCTCCCCTTTGTTTGTCTGCTTATGCCAAACACAAGTCTATGTGTATATTGTGTATTTTATTTTTATATACGGGTGGGTGTGTGGGTGTATATATATATATATATATATATATATATATGTGTGTGTGTGTGTGTGTCTTTGGTTTGAGGTCTGCCATATGCTTTTGCATTGGTACTGTTGGTTTCACCCGTTCGCCTCGAAGGCACACAAAAAATGGGTGGAAACTGACGTCAGTACGCCGACGAGGGCTTCTTATGGCTACGATGGCATCATGCGGAATCTCGTGTGGAGCCATGGCATTATGACGTCCTCGTCAACGTGGGAGAGCTGAAAAAAACGTTTCCGTGGAATGCTGCAGCATTGGTATGTTCACAAGGTGAGGAAACCATAGGTAGATACTGTATCCACCAGAAAAAGCGTTACCGAAGGTAAGTAACTTGTTCTTTTCTACATGACTTTAAGGAGCCTGCTAGAAAATCGATTAGAACTATCCCAGTTGTGGATTTTATCTGGGAACAAGACGTGTAAATGAAAAATCCATCAACAGTGTCTGCTTTCTTACCCAGACTGGTTATGAAATATAAGGCACCAGAGAACTCACCAGCTTGTTTGATAGGACATCCTAAGCCAGAATCCATCATAACACAAGCAGCTCAGCGCCGCTCCAACAACCTCTCTACGCACCACCTGATAGGGAGGGTAGGCATTTAAATAAAATAGGGAAGCATTTTTCTACAGTGTCAGTTACTACAGTTAGAGTGACCAATTCATTGGCAATCTTAGTCCTATATGACCGACAAATGTGGTCAGGCATTGCTCCTTACTTAGATCAACAACCTGAGGATATGAAGATGGAGGCAAGGAAGATTCTGCAGTAAGGCAAAAGAACCTTTTCGGTAATTATTGATTGTGCGATGGGTATCACTTCTACAGGTTTTCAGCAATTGGCAGGTGCTGCTGTCCTCTGCAGACAAGGATGGCTAAAGGCTACTTCCTTAAGGCCTGAAGTCCAAAGTTAGATCTTGGATATGCCTGTTGATGTGGAGGCATTATTCTGCAAACACATTGATGAAGCTCTACAATTGATAAAAGCAGACATGGACACAACAAAATTACTAGGTACTCTGCAAATTTGGTGAATGCCCTTTCGAGGAGCAAGAGGTAGAGGTCTATTTTGATACAGAGGAGGATCTCAGCCTTATAGATCACAACAATAAGGCCCCTTTCAGCCGCAATATCCTCAACAGCAATACAGACAACCACCATCAGCGGCTTACAACAAGCAAACAGAAAGGAGCAGGCAAACTTCCCAAAGAAGAGACACAGGTAGAAAACAGTGACAATACGAAGTTGCCGGTTACTCACAAGGCATATCGTGAAGCAATTGGTGGCCGAATAGCAAACTGTTTGGAGCATTGGAAGTAGGGGTGGGCAAAGAATTCTGCTTTACCGGCGGAGTTTGCAGAGTTTTTGCCCATTCTGCGCTCCGCAGGGAGTTCCAAAAAACTCTGCGAATCGACGCAGAGTTTTTTCTCTCGAGCAGCTTGTTATGTTGGCAAGTGAGAGAAATTGCCCGCTAGACCACCTTCCAGTGATATTTCTGAACGCAGGCAGTTGTGGCAGATTGCTGCCGCTCGCGTTGAGAAAGCTGCCGCTGGCGTTGAGGAAGCTGCAGCTAGAGTAGAAAATCTACGCGTAGCTCGTGGAGTTTTTTGGGCACTTCGTGGAGCTCCACGTAGTGCGACTCCACGAACTTCACCCAGGCCTAACTGGAAGTTAATAATAATGGACAAATGGGTTTTAGACCTGATCTCCTATGGTTCCACCTTGGAATTCATGAAAAGGCCACCTCATACACCTCCGACAGGGTCATCCCCACCTCATCTCCGACAACAACAATTGGAAATATTTACCATGCTCAGCAAAGATGTGATAGAAAAAGTACACCACACCCAGAAAGGAATGGGGTTCTATTACCGCTTCTTTTTAGTCAAGAAAAAGACGGGAGCATGGAGGCTCATTTTGGACCTGCAGAGGTTAAACAAATACCTAAAACAACAATAATTTTTTATGTTTACTCTCCAACACATCCTTCATCTTCTAAATCACGGACTCTACATGACAACTCTAGATCTCCCGGATGCCTATTTTCACATCCTTATTCACCCAAAGCATTGACAATTCTTAAGAGTCAATGTAGCTGGCATGCATTACCAGTTTAAAGTCCTCCCATTTGGACTCAAATCGGCCCCACTAATTTTCACTAAATGTTTGGCTCCAGTGGCAGCTCATTTAAGATAGGAAGGTTATCAGATATTCTCATACCTCAACAACTGGTTGATAAAAGCTCCTACTTGTCAGGAGGCAGCCAAAGGAATAACAGTCTGTCTAACTCTGTTCAGAAAACTAGGCTTAACTCTCTATCCACAAAAATATTTGCTTCATCCATCAATAACCGTAATGTTTTTGGGAGCCACTGTAGACACAATTCAGGACAAGGAATACCTAACAGAGGACAGACTAACCAGACTCAAGCTGTTAGCGGAGAAGTTGTTACAAAGAAAGTCTGATTCAGTTCGCCTCTTCAGATCCCTCCTGGGGATTATGCCATCCTTCATGCCCCTGGTGCCATTGTGACAGCTTAAAATGCAAACTCAACAGGAGGAGTTAGACAAACAATGGCTGCAAACTCAAGGCTCTTTCGAGGATATCATCCAGATCAGTCCAACCATGAAGGAGTCCATTCTCAAGAATCTTTCAATAGGATTAAGCTTCCTACCTCAAATGGCCGATTTTGTGGTGAGAACAGTTGCCTCCCTAGAAGTTGGGGGGGTGTGCTGCATTCAAGTTTTAAAAATTAAGGAAAAGTGGGCTCTACGCTACAAAAGTCTTCACATAAATCTGTTGGAGCTCAAGGCAGTGACATTGTGTCTACAGTCTTTTCTTCCCAGGATGAAAGGTTCATCAGTGCTGATATGTACAGACAATGCCACTACCAGGCATTACATCAACCAGCAAAGGGGCACAAGATCTCAAGCGCTGTCTCAAGAAGCTCAGAAGATTTGGAAGTGGGAACTAAAACATCCGGTGCAGCTAAGGGCGGAGCACCGTCCAGGAATAAAGAACGTTATAGCGGACATGTTAAGCAGGACCAAGAACAACTGCCACGAATGGGAGCTCAACCAAGATGCTCTAGACAAGATCTTTGATCTTTGGGGAAGACCAATTCTCTTCCTGGGGATCCTCATCAAAGTCATAAGCACATGAATATTCCCGCCCATGCGCGGGACCCCGGAAACATATAAAACATATATGTGGAAACCATATATGTATCTCTATATATATATATATATATATATATATATCTATATATATATATATATATATATATATATAACAATAAAAACACAATGCAGCCTTCCAATACTAGAAGCGCTGAACAATGTTGTAAGAATTTCCTTTGCACATAAATACAATTCCTTAAAGCAGGGAGAAAGAAAACACATTTGAAAACTGCTTTAATGTACAGCAGAAAACCTAATCCTGCAAAGAGGAATGAAAGAACATTGCCAGCACATAGGCTGCGTTGTAGAAAACATCAGTGTAGAAAGCTGAAAAGCTAACCCACAGAAACCCAGAATAAAACTGGCAACTGTGCCTTTAAGGCAGCCATGACCCCTAGCTTCCCATCATGCCTCAGGGATGACAGTTAGGCCAGTTGTTCTTTCCGGCTCCTTCTGTCAGGACCCTGGTAACTTTCAGCTCTCAGTTTTTTTCTGATTTCTGTCAGAAATTACTTCTTTTTTTTTGTCAAAAACATTTTACTTCGACGTCTTTTTGTGGTTGAAGTACCTTTCTACTATTTTTGAGAGAGTTGAGCATTATTTTCCAGTCAAAAATGCCCTCTCTCTTTGACTCTTGCCCTTCCTGTGGCAAGAAGAAGGCTAAAACAGACTCCTGTATTCTCTGCCTGCCTTCTGATCATGCTCCCAAGACCTGCCAGCATTGCCAGTTGCTGTCCAAAAGAACTCTGAAGGACAGAGAGAGGATTCGCCTCTATGGGCTGGCTGAGAAGGGAAAAACACCTTCAAGAGGCAGGTCTCAGATGAAGAAGCAGAAAGAGAGAGCCACCACTCCATCTAGAAGTAAGGTTCTGGTCTGCTCTCCATCGGCGTCGGGCTCGGCGCCACAAATACCTTCATCGGCAGCGACAACGTCGACGAGAAGACCATCGACGGCGGGCTCGCCGTCGAGAGAACACTGGTCGTCGACGAAGACTACAGGTACGTCTAATCCTCCGCCGTTGTCAACCCGGTGACGATCGGCGTCGAGGAGTCGCTCTCCGTTGGTGTGGGCTCGCCCAACGTTGAGAGATGGATCTCCGTCGTCGCCGTCTGCTCGGCGTTCGACGTCGAGACATGCTCCGCCGTCGCCAGGTCATCGGCGATCGGCGTCGAAGTAGGCGTCTCCGTTACCGTCAACGCCTCCGTTGTCGTCATCGTCAACGTCGAGGGCTCGATCTTCGCCAACGACGAGGAAAGATTTGTCGTCGAGACCTAGGGTAAAATACACTAGGAGTCGTTCGACGTCGAGACGGCGGTCTCCATCAACGGCGAGAAGTGCCCCGATCTCGACTCCGCTGGCTTCCAGTAGACGATCAGCGTCGAGAGAGAGATCTGAAAGGCATAAAGACACGACGTTGAGAAGGATTTCTCCGTCGATTCATACTTCGTTGAGGTCTCCTGCACGCTCAACGTCGAAGACGAAGTCTGTTGGCTCCAGGTGTTCGACGTCACATCATACAACGTCGAAGCACACGGAGAGGTTGGCGTCGAGGAGAAGATCACGCTCTAAAGATTGACCAGTGATGGTGACACAGAGTCGGTCGACATCGAGACACTCTCCATCGACGTCACATCGTTCATCAAGCCGCCGATCACGCTCCAGAAGTCGCAGAGAGTCCTCTCATTCTATTAGGAGCTCCCCCCAGACGCTCTCGACGTCACGCAGCTCTTCTGCTCATTCTCCTGAGCATCCAAGAACATCTCGAAGAGGCTCTCCAAGGAGACAGCGATCTCCTTCCATTCATCTTTCGCCCAGATGGCTTCAACCTCTCCATCACTGGCAGAAAGAACCCTCTGGTCTTGCTCAGCGGCCTACGGACTATTCTAGTCCACTGCACAGATCCCCGTTACAGCGTCTAGTGCAGGAAGTGGACAGGTCCCCCACTACTCGGACCAGAGAACACAGAGGCAGATCTCCTGACCTGAGCATAGGTCAACTCATGCTCATCACAAGAGACGAAGAACACCATCTTTGTCCTCTTCTTCGACACGCTCATCCAAAAGGGACTACTCGCCTACCCTTATGGATAGCCCTCCTTCTAGAGTGTCACCCATTGATGATGTTAACACCTTTCACGATGTCCTCGCTAGAGGAGCACAAAAGCTGAGCATAGCCATGTCAGCTCCTCAGACCACCACTTCCATCATTTTCGAGACTCTCCATCAGAGATCTGCCGCTAGACCATTACTTCCTCTAGTCCTTGGTATCATTGAACCGGTAATGGACATCTTCCTCACCCCATCATCGGTTAAAGCAGCTCCGGCTCGGATCCTGAAAAAATATAAACCTGCTGCATCGGATCCCCTTTTTCTGAAATCTGAGCCACCACCGGACTCTGTCATCATCGCAGCGGCAAAGAAGACACATGCGGTGGCTTCTTCCTCCTCAGCCCCTCCAGATAAAGAAAGTAGAGCCCAGAATTCTTGGGGGAGAACGGCCTGCGCCTCTGCAGCATCTTCTCTTAAGGTATCTAGCGCTGCTGCCCTGCTGGGCCGGTATGACAGGTCCTTATGGGATTCGCTGGAGCGTTTTAAAGACAAACTCCCAAAGGAGGATCAACAAGACTTCTCAGAGATTCTCCAAGAAGGGGCGCTGGTGGCCAACCAAGTAATCAGCACAGCAGCGGATGGGGTTTCTTTGTCTGCACACTCTTATGCACATGGTATATGTGCACCGAGGTCTTCCTGGTTGCGCCTGACAGCTTTGAAACCGGAAGCACAACAACGTATTCTGAATCTTCCGTTTTCTGGAAACTCCCTTTTTGGGTCACACACTGATGAGGAAATGGCCAGAATGAAGGTCGAGTTGGACACATTAAAGGCTGTGGGCCTTGAGAAGAAAAAGGAGTTCAGACGACGCTACAGGCCCTACAATCGTAAAAATTACCAACAGAGGGTTCAAACCCCTCAATGGTCGTAAAACAAAAACAAATCCCAATATCAAGGCCGTCGTTCCTCCAGAGGAAGAGGAGGTCATCAACAACAGTCCTCTTCCACAGCAAAAACTCAAGGAAAGCAATGATTTTCTGCTTCCTCTAGCGCCGTTGCACACTCCAGTGGGAGGAAGTATTTCAAATTGCATACAAGAGTGGCGCAACATCACCAAAGACCAGTGGGTGCTAAATATACTGAGCAATGGGTACGCGCTACGTTTTTGTGCGCCCCCAAGAGGCATTCCTCCGGTAAGGTCACGTCCTCAACACCTGGAACTGCTGCGTCAGGAAGTGTCGACTCTTCTGCAGAAACTAGCCATAGAAGAGGTCCCTCCTGCGGAGAGAGGAAAGGGAGTCTACTCCAGATACTTCCTTGTTCCGAAAAAAGACCAACCAAACAAGTTCAGACCTATTCTAGATCTACGAACTCTGAACAAGTTCATCCGAAAGGAGAAGTTTCGAATGTTGGCGCTCCATCAAATATTTCCACATCTGAGGAAAGGAGATTGGATGTGTTCGGTGGATCTCCAAGATGCGTACTTTCACATTCCAATTAACCCAAAGCATCGCAAGTTCCTGCGATTCATGGTAGGCGCGAAGCATTACCAGTTCAGAGTCTTACCATTCGGCCTCAAATCTGCTCCAGGGGTATTCACGAAATGCATGGCAGTGGTGGCGGCAGCATTACATCGCCAAGGCCTGTTTGTGTATCCATCCCTGGACGACTGGCTGTTGAAGGGACCATCTCCTCACATGGTGCAGAATCACCTTCAAATCTGCCTGGATCTCCTTCAACGCTTGGGCCTTCATGTGAACGTGGAAAAATCAGTTCATCAGCCCACTCAATCGCTCCACTATCTGGGCGCCACCCTGGACTCAGGCCTAGGAAAAATGTTTCCTTCGGAGGAGAGACTGTTATCAATGAGAAACAAATGCAACATCATCCTTCAAGCACATCAACCATCAGTAAGGCAAGTGGCGTCTCTACTGGGGTCGATGGCCTCTTGCATTTTTCTCATACCCAACTCCAGATTGAGAATGAGACCGTTGCAGCAGGATCTGGAGGACAAATGGGACCAATCCTCGGGTCATTGGGACGACCGAATTCTCCTCTCTCAAGCAGCGAAGAAGCCCATTCTCTGGTGGATTCAGCCAAAGAATCTTCTAGAGGGAGTCCCATTCCATCAACCTCTGCCAAAACAATCCCTGATCATGGACGCGTCTCTTCAGGGATGGGGAGCGCATCTGGGTCAACTGCAGACTCAGAGCAGATGGACCAGCAAGGAACAGACCTATCATATCAACATGCTAGAACTGCGGGCGGTTCATTTGGCCCTCAAGGCATTCCATCCGTCGATTCAATCCGAGTCGATTCTGATACAAACGGACAATACAACCACCATGTATTACTTAAACAAACAAGGTGGAACACGCTCTCGCCCTCTGTCTCTGGAATCTCAGGCGATCTGGCACTGGCTGCTGGCCAGGAACCTCTCGATCACGGCAGTGCATCTGCCAGGAGAGCAGAACGTGCGAGCAGACGCCCTCAGTCGACACTTCGAAGAACAAGAAGACTGGGTGCTCAACGACGAAGTGGTGGCGGACATTTTCCATCAATGGGGTCATCCATCCATCGACCTCTTTGCAGACGATCAAAACAGAAAATGCCATGCCTTTGCGTCCAGATTTTACCGACCAGGAACGAGAGGGAATGCTCTTTTGATAGACTGGTCCGGGACGTTTGCATACGCTTTTCCGCCCCTTCCTCTCATCCCGAAGGTGGTGGCCAAGCTCATCCGATCCAGGATGAAGATGATCCTCATAGCACCGGACTGGCCGAGGCCAATGGTGGTATCCGGACCTGTTGCAGCTCTCGATCAGTCCGCATCGGAGACTCCCGTGCAGGCTGGACCTTCTAACCAAAATGGGAGGGAAGATTCTGCACCCCAGCCTTCCCTCGCTGAGCTTGGCAGCATGGCTCCTGAGATCCTGCAGTACAGACATTTGAACCTCCCTCAGAACTGCATGGACATTTTGAGGGAGTCAAAGAGACCATCCACAAGAGCCTCTTACTCTTTTAAATGGAAAAGATTTTACTTGTGGTGTATGCGTAATGGTTGGAGTCCAGTTAGCGGGCAAGAAGAGGTAATCTTGCCGTATCTGCTCTACTTGGCCAAATCTGGTTTGAAATACACGTCCATAAAAGTGCATTTGGCGGCCATCACAGCATATAGAAAATCACCTGATCAACCTTCATTCTTTCAACTTCAGGTGGTCAAGGACTTCCTTCAGGGGTTGAAGAAGGTTTATCCCCCTGTCCGACCTCCTTCTCCGCCTTGGGAGTTGAATCTAGTTTTGTCAAAATTGATGGGTCCTCCTTTCGAACCCATTCATAAGGCCACGTTACAGCACCTTACATGGAAAGTAGCTTTTCTGGTGGCTATTACATCAGCGCGCAGAGTGATTGAAATCCAAGCACTCTGTTCTAATGAACCGTATACGGGTTTCCATCACAATAGGGTGGTTTTGCGAACTCACCCTTCTTTCCTACCCAAAGTGGTGTCTGACTTCCATGTCAACCAGACAATTTCTCTCCCCTCTTTTTTTCCCAATCCTGCTACACCAGCAGAAAGGTCTCTTCACTCATTAGACCTCAAGAGGGTTCTCAAATTCTGTTTGGAGGGAACAAAATCCATTAGAAAGGCTGATCAATTTTTTGTAAACTACAGGTCTGTTAGGACAGGCTTTCCAGCCTCCAAACGATCCATTTCAAGGTGGATAGTGTCTTGTATTAAATTGGCTTACCAATTAGCGAACAAGCCTTTGTTAGCCTCCCCTAAAGCTCACTCTACTAGGGGCAAGGCTGCTACAATAGCTTTCTTACACAATGTACCGATGGCCGAGATTTGCAAGGCTGCAACTTGGAAATCGGTCCATACGTTTACCAGGCATTACTGTCTGGATTCTGACTCCAGAGCGGATACCCAAGTAGGCCAGGCCTCCTTGAGGAATCTGTTCCAATGCTAGCTTGATTGGAGTCTTTGTAATGATTTTTTTCTTACAATGTATCTTTATTGTACTCTGGTCACTTGCCCGCAGGATGAGGGGATGGGGTTGCTATTCTATTCATGTGCTTATGACTATTGATGAGGATCCCCTGGAAGAGAAGGATAAGTTGCTTACCTGTAATCCTAGTTCTCTTCCGGGGGTATCCTCATCAAAGTCATAAGCAACCCACCCGCCTCCCCGGGCAAGTGATCAAGATACATGTCATCTCTTTGTGCCATGGCCTTCGGGTCTCCACAAAGAACAACTGACCTAACTGTCACCCATGAGGCATGATGGGAAGCTAGGGGTCATGGCTGCCTTAAAGGCACGGTTGCCAGTTTTATTCTGGGTTTCTGGGGGTTAGCTTTTCAGCTTTCTACACTGATGTTTTCTACAACGCAGCCTATGTGCTGGCAATGTTCTTTCATTCCTCTTTGCAGGATTAGGTTTTCTGCTGTACATTAAAGCAGTTTTCAAATGTGTTTTCTTTCTCCCTGCTTTATTGGAATTGTATTTATGTGCAAAGGAAATTCCTACAACATTGCTCAGCGCTTCTAGTATTGGAAGGCTGCATTGTGTTTTTATTGTTATATGTATATATATATGGATATATATATAGAGCTACATATATGGTTTCCACATATATGTTTTATATGTTTCTGGGGTCCCGCGCATGGGCGGGAATATTCATGTGCTTATGACTTTGATGAGGATACCCCTGGAAGAGAACTAGGATTACAGGTAAGTAACTTATCCATCTAGATCATCGGAACTGAAAATGCAAGTTTTAACACAAGTTGGGACCTACATCTGGGATCGTGGAGGAATGCATTTTCGATAAGATGTTCAGGGATCTTTACTTACGCTTTCCCCCAATCTCGTTAATCCTTAAGTTTCTAAACAAGATGAAATGAGAACCGTGCAGGATAATTCTAATAGCCCTGAAATGGGCCAGACAGTATTGGTTCACCGAAGTGATCCTGCTATCGGAGAAACATCATATTCACCTCAATCCCTTTCCGGGTTTATTGACAATGAACCACAACCAAATACTTCATCCGGATCGAACATCATTACACTATTAAGCATGGCTCCTAATCACAATGAGTTTGCGGGCCTGAATATCCCACAGGACTGTAAGGGAATTCTTGCTAGAGCCAGAGCTGATTCCACTAATAAAACTTATCAACTTAAATAGAAATGCTTTTGTTTGTGATGTCAAAAATCACAGATTAATCCTCTTTTAGCTTTGCCAGAACGTATTCTGCCCTATCTGCTGCCTCTAGCCAAAACAGGTCTGGCTCATACTTTGATTAAAGTGCACTTAGCAGCTATATCCAGATTAAGGAGATCATCTGGTTTGACATCTCTTTGGTCAAATAGAATTATCACTGAGTTTCTTTAAGGGCTATATACAAGCCATTCCTCCAATTTCACATTTGATGAAGGTTCCATTCGAACCCATTCACAAAGCTGATCAGAAATTTCTCTTATGTAAATTGGCACTAATATTAGCTTTGATGTTTGCAAGGAGGATAATAGAAATTCAGGCTTTCACAGTTAAAGAACCCTTCATACAATTCAGAGAGGATAGAGTGATATTACGAACCAATACCCGATTCATTCCAAAGGTCCCAACTGACTTTTATCTTAACCAGCCTATTGTACTAAAGACATTCTTTCCATCTCCAGGCCTAGTAGTGAACCATTTCAAACAAGCAGTGGGCATCTTAACAACGTCCGGGGTTGGAAGTCAACAATTACTTCAGTGCAAAGGATTCGCTACTTGGGTGTGACATTGGACAACATTATCGTAAAAGTATATCCTTCAGAGGAGAGACTCAAATCTATTCCAAAGAAAAGTTGCTTTCTCCATCCAATCCAACGACAGATTTCATCATTGCTAGGGTCCCTAGCATCATACATCTTTCTAACTATGAATGCCAGACTCCATATGAGGCCTACAAGACCAGCAGAAGCAGGAATCGGGAAGCTGGGAGAACAAGTTAATCAATCAATCAATCAATCACAGAATTTGTAGAGCGCACTACTTACCCGCGAGGGTCTCAAGGCGCTGGGGAAAAAAGGGGTGGGGGGTGCCGCTACTGGTCGAACAGACAGGTCTTGAGTAGCCTCCTGAAGGTCAGCAGGTCTTGGGTCTGTCGTAGGCTGAGTGGAAGGGTGTTCCAGGTCTTGGCGGCGAGGTGGGAGAAGGATCTGCCGCCGGTGGTTGTTCTTCGAATGCGAGATGCGAGGGAAGTTAATGTTATTTCAAGAAGCACTACAACCATTCCCTTGGTGATGTCAAGAAACCAACCTCCTGAAAGGAGTACCTGTCAATCAGGACATTCCATTGCAGACCATAGTGACAGATGCATCACTACTAGGCTGGGGTGCTCACATGGACCATCTACATATATAGGAATCCTGGTTAGAGAGGAAGAAATCCTAGCATATTAACCTGTTGGAGTTAAAAGCTGTCCATCTAGCTCTGAAATGATTCTTTCCATCATTCAGGACTGCTACCTTTTGTGTTTTGATGGGCAATACAACTCAAAGTATTATCTTAAGAAGCATGGCAAAACACACTCATGATCATTGTCCCTGGTAGCCCAAACCATTTGGAAATGGCTGTTCGCAAGAGGTGTAACTGTTACAGCAATTCACTTTCCAAGGATTCAAAACCCACATGAGGTTACTCTCAGTTGACTTACGCAAGAAAATCATGACTGGATCCTCAGCGAAGAAGTGCTGCAACACTTCTTCGAACAATATTCCTTTCCTCAAGTAGACTTATTTGTAAACGCAAACAACAAAAAACGTCCAAACTTTGCCTCAAGATATTACAAACCACTGTCCATGAGGAATGCCCTTTTAATCAACTGGTCAGGAACGTTTCTATACGCTTTTCCCCCCATCCCACTGATTCCAATAGTGTTGATCGAGCTGCAATATTCCAAAGAAAGAATGGTTCTTGCAGCTCCAGACTGGCTACAGCAGTGGTGGCTCACAGATCCTCTTCACCTACGTGAGAGACAACATATGGAATTGTCATGCAGACAGGATCTTCTTTACAAGGTTGGGAGTCAGATGCTATACCCAAACCTATCATTATTGAATTTAGTGGTTTTGTTCCTGAATTCTTGCAGTATGGACATTCAGACCTTCCGCAAGACTGATGGACATTTTAAAAGAGGCCTTCCACTAGAGCATCATATACATTTAAGTGTAGAGATTCTGCATCTGTTGTATACAGAATAACTTTAACCCTATTAAATGAGGAGGTGGTTAATGTCTTTTACATTTGGCCAGGTCTGACCTTTTCTTTACATTTGTAAAGGTACACATGGCAGCAATTGCTGCAGATAAGAAGTCTCCTTCACAAACCACTTTATTTTAATTTTTTTATTTTTTATTTTTTTTATAAATGCCAGTAGTGAAGAGCTTCATAGAAGGTATCAAGAACGTTTTTCCTCCTGTTCAGGCCCCTTTTCCACCATGTGAAGTGAATATTGTGCTTTCAAAATTGTTGGGTTCACCCTTTGCCACAAGGTGACTCTGTGGCATTTGTCATGGAAGACGGCATCTCTGGTAGCTTATACTTTTATGCACAGAGTCAGTGAAATCCAGGCCCTTTATTCACACAAGTCTTACTAAGTTTTTCATAAAAAACAGAGTGGTATTGAGGATCCACCCTACCTTTCTTCTGAAGGTTGTGTTGGATTTCCTTGCCAACCTATTTCCAGAACCCTTCCAAAATAAGTAGAAAAGGTGCTTCACTCACTAGTTGGCAAGAAGGTTCTGAAATAATTATTTTTGGTTCAATTCTTTATTGAGTTTTAAGGTAGGGAACAAAGGTACAAATCAACAGTGCATATGCAGCACGATCGATTGACAAAAAAGGCGAATGGCAGAGGGCAAGGGGCCAACCCCACCTCTCCTGCAAGGAAAAACATATAACAGTACATGTTAGCAGTACAGGTTACCTACTGCACTAGGGACCGTAGCTAGCTCTCTGATGGGTGGTATAGAGGACTCATGAGGGGCCTGGTATACAGATCCGGGGGTGCATTTGATATTTCATCTTCCCCTCTTGTCGATGCTGAGTGGGACAAGGTGGAGCTGACGCTGTGTAGGGTGGGTCGAAGAAAAACTAGTCGAGATTCTGAGACTTGCTGCAAGGAGCCAGGGCATCCTAAAGACCAAGGTGGGAAATAGGGAGGTCTGGGAGGAGGGAGCGCAATACTGTGGGGTTGGAGGGGTGTGCAGGCGGTGTCCCAGGTACGATGGGGGGGGGGGGGGGGGAGTGGGGGGAGCCGAAAGGGTGAGCGATAAGGAGGGGGATTTGGTGGTCCATCATTCGGATCTAAATCTAAATCCTATTATCCCCTAGTGAAGGGGTAGAGGCGTCGTCCACACTCTCAATCAGTCAGTTTGTTGCGAGTTGCCAATCGTGGGTAGCTGCTACAGGCTGTTTGGGGCCCATGTGCCATGACTGGGTAGAGTCACGCGGACCTATTCGGAACCTGACAAGTCTGTAGGGTTGTCGGGCTATGGACCATCTCAGGGTGTAGTCCTTAGGAGTCGGCTACAGCTTTTCCCAGGAATAGGGCCCATACGTTGGAGAATATGGGCCCTAAAGCCAGACCTGAAGCCAATATATGCCCTTTCATAGGAAGCAACTTTTCACATATCAGTTATTCACTCCTCACAAGTGGGCAGCCATTGTGATCTCCAGTGCCACAGGATGCAGATCTTGGTAGTAGTCAGCGCAGTGGTCAACAGTCTGCAAACATGGCCTTGGAACCCAAGTAGGTCCTCCGAGTCATGCAACATGACCCTGTGTGCATGGAATGGGTTGCAGTAATGCAACGAAGCAGTTGAGAGAGAATCCATCCTGGGACCAAAACCAGAGTATGGCCAGACAGTCGTATAGAACATGGGTTATGTCACAGTCCTGGGTGGTACAGCACCAGCATCAAGAGTGATGAGACCTGCTGCTGCCAGCTTCTGAACCATTTTGAAGAGACAGAACTTCATCCGGAGATTGCAAGCCCCCCTGGCCAGCTCCCAGATCAGCCCCCCCAGTCCTGCTCCTTGTACTCTACTCAAAGCCGTCTCTTCCACTGGACGCGTAGGAGGGCGAGGAGGGGTCACAAGTGCCAGCATTGCAGGATAAGGTTGTAGAAGCCCGACATGACCCTCTTAAAGGAGATATTGTGAGATGGGAGAGTCCAGGAGACATCACAACTGGGCTCTAAGGACACTGCTTAGACTGTGGGGGAGCAGACAGTATCGCCACCACTGGGATTGGGAAGGTTGTATTCCTCTTGTAGGGCTTCGAATGATTTCATCTTTATGGCAGAGATAAGGTCAGCCAGGGAGGTGATCCCAGAAGATCGCCACGTATTCCAGGTCACTGGCTTGCCATTAATCAATATGGCAGCATTGTTCCATATGGGGTCATGGAGATGTTGGCACACTGGGCACTGTAGTAATTTATGGGCATCATTCCAGGTCTGTACCATAGCCTGAATGATGGGATTGAAAGTGGATGTCATGGAGGTGGGATGTCAGTAAAGGAGGTCGAGGCCGGGGCCACACTGAGCCATGTCGAGCTCCAGCCTCACCCATAGACGTGAGTCAGACTCATTGGGCCTCATGGAGGGCAGCTGACTGAGTTGCAGTGCCGTGTATTCGTGTTCAATGCAAGGCATGCCTAATCCTCTGTTCTGGCAGTGGGCAATCAGCTTGAAGGCATTCAGGCGGGGTTGAGCTGCACCTCACACAAAGGATCCCATGCCCCTATTTATGGAGCAGAGAAAAGTGGATCACATTAGGATCGGTAGCATGACTATAACATATGTAAATTGGGGGGCCACCACCATTTTAACCACCTGTAGGCGCCCCCACATTGGGAGGTGGAGATAATTCCATTTTGCATAGTCTACTGTGGTCTTAGCTATCATCGGATCCAGGTTGAGAGAGGCCATTCCATCCAGACCCTGGGTCACAAAGAAGCGAAGGTACCTCTGGTGCTGTAGGGCCCACTGGAAAGTAAGTCGGCTATGGCCGCCCCGGTGGTAATCCGGGACATGGACAGGGCCTCGCTCTGGTCCCAGATTTTTTTGCCACTTGAGAGGGCCGAAAAGTCTGCTATAAGGGAGATGAGGGCTGGTAGGAAGACATTGTGGCCGGTGAGGGTGAGCGAGAGTTCATCCGCATTCAGAAAAGAGTTGGATTATCCGACTGGTGATGCAGGGGGCCTGACAGAAAACTGCTGGCAAGGTCTCCACCGCGAGGATGAACAACATCGGGGAGAGAGGGCAACCATATCAGTTGCCTCTATGAGCCGGAAATGTGTCTGGTAGAAAGCCACCTCAGTTGACCTGGACTGTGGGCATAGTGTACAGCCATCTAACTTTTGCTGGAAAGTCCTCTCTATTCCGAAGCATTTTAGGGTACAGAACATGTAATACCATTTAAAGTGGTCATACGCCTTTTCGACGTTCAGTGAGAGGATCAGCGCCAGCTCCAGTGAGTCCTTAGATAACCAGAGCAGATGAGCCAGGGAATGTATGTGATCTGGGGATGATCGTCCTGGGGCAAATCCCAACTGAGAGTGGTTTATCAATGTAGGTATGGCACGTTTAAGGTGGACCACTAAGACACTGGTGAGTATTTTGGTGTTGGAGTTTAGGAGGGAGATAGGGCGGTAGCTGGTGGAGAGTAGGGGGTCCTTGCTTGGTTTTGGAAGTATCATGATCACCGCCTTATTGGACAGGTGTGAAAGGGAGCCAAGGCTATCAGCCTACTGGAACGCCCCGTGAAAGCGATCTACAGTGTCCTTAATCCATTGGTAAAATTCACCTGGGAAGCCATCTTCCGCTGGTGCCTTAATTTATGGGAGTTGGGTGATGGCCTGTGCTATTTCTTCCTTAGAAATCTCCCCATCCAGGAGTGCCCAACCTTCGTTATGAAGGTGCGGTAGTTGTAGTGAGTCCGGAAAAGTTTTTGTCCTGTCTACATTGGCATTTGAGTCGAAAGTGTAGAGGCTGCATTGTAGGTCACGAAGGCATCCACTATCTGCTGTGGAGTATGAAGGATGCTCCCCGATTCGTCCCTGATTGCCGGGACGACCATTGTCGCCTCCTGTTGCCAGAGATGGGCAGCTAAAAGCCTTCTCGCATTTTCCCTATGTTTATAATGGAAGGCTTTCAGTTTATATTGAGCATATTCTAAGTGGGACATATATAGAGAATTAGTTAAATTTTTGCTGCCTCCAGTTAACCTTGGTTATCAATTGGTGTATGTTTGAGTATGAGAGCAGATTGCCGCCTCTAAGGCAGACTGATGCTGGGCTCTGTTTTTATTTGCTAGCCCGGCATCTCGCATCAGCTGGCCCCAGAGGGTTGCCTTGGCTGCTGCCCAGAGAAGTTGTGATGACTGCATGCCTGTATTGTCCAAACGATAGGTAGTCCTATGGGATTTCATTCTCTGCTTCTCCTGTGGGAGCTTAAAGCATGCGGTGTTAACTCACCATGGTTTCTGGATAGGCTTCTGAAGTTTCCATTTGACAGCTAAAGCTGACCGGCGCATGGTCTGACAGGGAGCCAAGAAGGATGGTGTAACCCAGGACCATTAACGGGTGCGAGGTGAGAAAGAAATCCAGACGGGACTGTGTACCATGGACCGGAAAGAGGAACTAGTATTCTTTCCCCTCTGGGTGGAGAAGGCAGCAGATACCCAGGAGACCCTGGTTCTCATACAGATCGTGGAGGAGCACTCTATCTTTGTTTTTGTAGACATCATTGGAGCCCGTGTGATCAAGGATGGCATCAGGAGCAAAATTTTAGTTGCGGTTGAGACAAGGAAAGAAGGTGAACTTGCCACCATTGGGGGCATAGACAGAGCCCATGCTAAACACCCTGGAGCCGACCTCGAGTTTGGCAAACATGTTTAAAGAACTGTACAGGGTAGGACCTTGTGAATACGTATCACCACTCCGCATTTCCTAGAGCCGGCTGTGGCCCCACTGAGACCCGCATTCGCGGGGCCAGCCGTGGTCCTGCAGCTAAAGATGACCGTCCCAACCCAGTCCCTTCTGAGCTTCTCAGACTCTTTTGTAGATAGGAGCATCTTTTATATAGGAGCAATATCGGTGTGTCTGGAGGTAAGGCATGATAGTATTATTTTGGGGTTGACATAAGAAGTCAGCCCATTGATATTGCGTGTAGGGGTTGTGATGCCATACTGACTGGTGTAGAGACGCATCAGTGGAGGCCGTAAATAGGCGGTTAGAAGGACAGAAGCGAAGCGTGGACACTGTTTTTGGGCACCAGGGCACAGGTATGCGATCGAGGTAAGGACAGGTCAGAGCGTCCAAGGGGGTAGGGGGTGGAACGAACATGGGAGAGGGCATAGGAGGGAGAGTTTTCACATGGGGAGAGTCAAGCACCAGTAGTGATTCTGAGGAGGGTGTAGTGGTGGTGGGTGATGCGGGAGGGGGAGAGTATTGCTAATCTTTGCATGGGTAGCAGTGGCTGAGATATGAGGCCGGGAAAGGAGAGCGCTGAGGTGCTCAGTAACTGTCACCAGCGGATCCCTGTCGCGTGGAGAGAGGGTAGAAGCATGGGGGGGTGTACTCACAGTAGTCCTTGAGGAAGTGGGTGTACGTAGCCATTAGCAGAGTAAAGGGGTGGGTGGGAGGGGGTAGGAGTGTCCCTGGTGTGGGTGGGAGGGCTCGGAGTCCATGTCTCTCATGAAGTGATAGTCGCGGGGGGCCCTCAGGTTACCATGGGTGACAGAATAAGTGCATACATTAATGCCCACAGGAGCACCGGCATGTCAGTGGGGCCAGATCGAGGGAAAGTGTTGAGGGTAGGAGACTCCTGTATATGAAAGTGGCAGGAATTCTTGAGTGGAGGGATCAGACCCCGAAGGGAGGTCTCAGCGGATGTCCCTGGTGTGATAAACAGAGTATAAGGAACAGGAAACACGGCATAGGTCGCTGGGCATGTGAGATATTAACTGCATGTGTATGGGCAGAGATGGGAACAATAATGGAAACAATGAAAACAATATTGGCAGTTTGAGCTGCCCCGAACCTGGAGAACAATATAATACAGGAGAAACTATATGAACATGAACAGCAACATCACCATCTCCTTAGAACCGGCGCGACCCATTAACCGATAGCACTGTAGGGTGAGAGCGGTGAAGAGCAAGCATGGCAGAAACAGGGCATGAGGGCAGTGGGACAGCAGAACAGGGGGGAACCCCTTGTGTCCTCAGGGCGTAATGTACCCTTCTGTCCATGCAGTCCAGAGGGTGCTGGTCATGCTCGATCTGCTGCATTTAGGTAGCTAGGCAAAGAGGGGGATGAGTGATCGCATCTGCGGTGGCAGAGGGTTTCACTGGTGAGCGTGAGTTGTCCCTCCGTTCAGGCTGAGTAATTTCTTCAGAAGAGCAAATCACCCGGTCCCTCTCAAATTGGTGTATTTTTGGCGGCCCCAGAAGGTCTGCCCCTCTCTTCCAAGCACTGCTCTCTCCGCTCTCTGGGGTGCAGGGGTCGCAATGTGCCGGTCCAAAGTGTTCAGGGA
Organism: Calotriton arnoldi; assembly: GCA_963921515.1. Lineage (NCBI taxonomy): Eukaryota > Metazoa > Chordata > Amphibia > Caudata > Salamandridae > Calotriton > Calotriton arnoldi. The sequence goes on from CAWUFW010000307.1 coordinate 381,458, forward strand.
ATCCAGAAAGTGGGACAGGTGCTGTAATTGTTTTGACCATTGTGGACAGGCGGGCCCCTATGGAAGTCAGTTCTTTGAGGATGGCATCTAAGGGTGCCTCCAGGAGTGGGGGCAGTTGTTGATGTGGCCCTGCCCACAACTTCTGTAAATAGTAGCTGGTGCGAGGGTTGCCCCAGAGGCAGACACGGCTGTGAGGTGAGCTTCAACAGAGTCGGGCTGTGCAGTCCTGTTGGTTGTGACACTGGGAGTGTTGATCTTTGACAGAGTGTGGGGTAAGCTAGTAGTGGGGTGGGTCTGGAGGAAGCTCCACTCCGAGAGCATAGGGGGCTGGTTGAACCCAGAGGTGGAAGTTCGTGAAGGGCGCATGGGATTACCCAGAGTAGATGTCCTGTGGTCCTCAGCTACTGGCACCCCGAGCTACTCGTGGCCTCTGTGGTAATGTGTTGATCAGGAACTCTAGGCTGTGTAGGGTGGGGGCTGAGGCGAGGGTGCCTGCAAGCTCTGCACAGTTCGCACTTGTCACTTTTTTGGGCGGCAATGCAATCCCCAACACCAATAAGTCTCCTGGGGCCGTGCCTGGTCCTGAGGACGGATGTTGACAGTATGGGCCGGGGGGAGGGGAGCGAGTCCTTGTCGGGTGAAGTCTGAAGTATGCCTCTAGGGGCCGTGATGATGACAGCTCCCAGTTTGTGCCCTATTATGTCCCCTCCGCGTCTGAAGTTGTTCTAGGAGGCTGCAGGAAGGGGGCCTCAGGAGGGAATGGTCTCTGTACCCAGATCGCTGGGCCTCCATAGGCTCTCACAGGTAAAGTCCTCAGGTAGCGCATTGTCCCTGCTGCGATATGAGGAGTGATGGCCCTTGGGAATTCTGGGTGGGCCCCCAGGCTGGGGCAGAGGAGGCACCCCTAGGAGGTGCACTCACTGATACGGTCCTCTGCGTCCTCTCACCAGGCCTCTCAATGTTGTGTGTACACCTTACCTTTGCGTTTGGAGGTACGGGTGTAGCTTCCTCTCTTAGGCTGAATTTCACCCAGTTGCACCCATTCTCAAGGGTAGGGCAGGGTGCTGCGGTGTAGGCTGGGAAGGCCTGGTTGAAAGCAGCTAGGCTGATGGTGTCGGGCTCCCGCCAAGGCGGCTCGCTCGTTAACATGCCGCCAAGGCGCAAAGGCGGCATGTTAACAAGGTTTATTTCACAAAAAAACACCAAGGCAGAAGCTGCCAGATATGACATGCACATCCACTTTCTCATATGTCTGAAAAATTGCTTTCCACGAACTCAATGTGTTTTAGGTGCTCTTCAGGCAAAACGTCCTCCTCTGCCCTTGGAAGACAAAACAACCACCACTGGAGACAAAATCCCTCTGGAGTCCAATAATATATCCCACAATTGCCGAGGCACACTGAATTTTAGTCCAAGCCAGTGAAGCTAGCTTTTGTCATTGGTCACGATATAATTGAAGATCGCAGATCAATTCACGGTTTTCTTTGTTTTGTTCTTTATTAATCTTTTTAGAAAAATATATACAAACAGCCGACACGTGTTTCGTCCAAAGGACTTTTCAAGGCTGCAAACAACATATGGACATACAATTAAAATACCATTAAAACCACCATTAAAAAGAATATTACAAATTTCATATTTCATATTCAAAGCAAGAAGCCCATTCATCCCGAGCAACTCTTTTCATTACAACTTATTATCGAAAGCTAGCATCAAACAAAATATATATCAATACACAAACTCGAGTATACACCATATATAATACACATTAGTTATACATTAAAAATGTTTCCTTATTCAAACATTTGATTTATTTGTAACACCACCATATTCTCATCCATGATGTGAATACAATCATTGAGAAATGCCATCATTATCCAGAAAGAATCTAATACTTTTAATAGTCATTCATACACTAACCACCACCGAACACCCAATATATAGTGCACTTGTGTGAAGAGTCTACCACCAAAAGATATCATGCATGTGTGAAATTCCTCCATCTCACCTAATATGTATAGATATCCCAAAAAATAACTCTGTGATCAATAATATGAGAACCTGATAGTACTTAGAGATTCCATGTCATATCTCTACTTATGAAACCTGCTGTGTGAATCCATCTTTAGCTCCAAATAATAATTTCGAAAAGGTCATGATAAACCTACAAATACCAAAAATACCCATTACTCATGTGATCCAACTGGCAATGATCTTCATAACAATTTATGCAATATTCAATATAGCTGACAAAATGATAAATATATCCCAAAGCACTAAACATGTTATTTAATAATCGATACAAGATCTTATAATCATAAAATAATCCAACCCTTAGGGATATGAGCAATAGTCTGCGTCTTGTAGATGCTTCAAGAAAAACAGCTCTACATCAAAACACGGCTAGCAACTAAAAATGCAGGCTCCGCTAGGCGCAAAATGCGTATAGCCAAAACGAAGGAGTCTTGAATTACAAACTACAGACGATGATGGTGACCCCAATTCTAATCCAAGATATTACTTTAGAGAGTATTATATCTCCTCTTAGCTAACAATGCCCAAGTCCAAGAGGAACCAGCAAACAAAGAATTATGCATATACCATTATACGTTCTAAGAACTTCCGTAATGGCAATTCCATCTCAAAATAGCTATACGTCCGAATTACAGACTTAAATAATAGCAACAATAGCACACCAGGAGAAAATACTGCCACTGCGCTAATAGCCACATCACGTACCTTTCTCTTTATACTCCTTCTCGTGTATGGCGTGGATGCAGAAATGTTTTGCTGCGCCCGACTCATGTTTTAAAAAGTCGGCGTGCATCATAGAAATAGAGAAGGGAATGGCATGTCAAGTGTGCCTCATACTAAAGCGCCATCTTGGAACGATAAAATAAAACTTTATGTACCTGCAGCGCACTTCATAGTGATACGAGTACAATAACAGCGTTTTAATGACTTTTATATCTAGCATGTTATCCACGCACCACCAGTCGATATTCCTTATGAATCAACTCACAGCCAACTATTGTGTCCTTTATGTGAACTCTAGACAACCACTCATTATTGAATTCACGCAATGAGGTAAAACTCAGCAGCAAGAGAGGCACCCATATATGGTGAATGTGAGTGTGTTTTTATTATTCTAAGTTCAGAATTTATAACACAAACAAACATTTTTGTTCCAAAACACGTATATAGTTCATTATAATCATTAAAATAGAAATAGAAAAAGGAATGGTATATCAAGCGTATCTCATAGTAAAACGCCATCTTGGATTGAAAATAAAACTTTATGTGACTGTAGCACGCTTAATAATAACCCGAAAACAACTACAGCGATTTAGTAACTGTCGTGTCTTACATATTTCACATGTGCCACCAATCTGTATTTCTTATGAAACAACTCACAAACAACTATTGTGTCCCTTATATGGAACATGGACCCCACTCATTTTAGATCCACGCTATGAGGTAAAGCTCGGCAACAGGAGAGGCTACCCTTATGAACTTCATTTTGAGACCTTCATGTGCTAAACCAACATTTGATACATGCTTGACACTAGCTTTCATACTAAACAATTCTTCCAAAAGATTATCCCTATTGTCATCAAAATTAGACATTATCTCTTATTGAAAAATTCAAACTTGTAATTAATGCTAATCGATCACCATAAATAAAATTCTAATATTCACAAAATGCAGAAAATTCCTTATAAGGAGTAGAGTGCAACACTAGCAGACTTTTCATAGAATTATTTCACAAAAAACACCAAGGCAGAAGCTGCCAGATATGACATGCACATCCACTTTCTCATATGTCTGAAAAATTGCTTTCCACGAACTCAATGTGTTTTAGGTGCTCTTCAGGCAAAGGTCCTCCTCTGCCCTTGGAAGACAAAACAACCACCACTGGAGACAAAATCCCCTCTGGAGTCCAATAATATATCCCACAATTGCCGAGGCACACTGAATTTTAGTCCAAGCCAGTGAAGCTAGCTTTTGTCATTGGTCACGATATAATTGAAGATCGCAGATCAATTCACGGTTTTCTTTGTTTTGTTCTTTATTAATCTTTTTAGAAAAATATATACAAACAGCCGACACGTGTTTCGTCCAAAGGACTTTTTCAAGGCTGCAAACAACATATGGACATACAATTAAAATACCATTAAAACCACCATTAAAAAGAATATTACAAATTTCATATTTCATATTCAAAGCAAGAAGCCCATTCATCCCGAGCAACTCTTTTCATTACAACTTATTATCGAAAGCTAGCATCAAACAAAATATATATCAATACACAAACTCGAGTATACACCATATATAATACACATTAGTTATACATAAAAAATGTTTCCTTATTCAAACATTTGATTTATTTGTAACACCACCATATTCTCATCCATGATGTGAATACAATCATTGAGAAATGCCATCATTATCCAGAAAGAATCTAATACTTTTAATAGTCATTCATACACTAACCACCACCGAACACCCAATATATAGTGCACTTGTTTGATGAGTCTACCACCAAAAAGATATCATGCATGTGTGAAATTCCTCCATCTCACCTAATATGTATAGATATCCCAAAAAATAACTCCATGATCAATAATATGAGAACCTGATAGTACGTAGAGATTCCATGTCATATCTCTACTTATGAAACCTGCTGTGTGAATCCATCTTTAGCTCCAAATAATAATTTCGAAAAGGTCATGATAAACCTACAAATACCAAAAATACCCATTACTCATGTGATCCAACTGGCAATGATCTTCATAACAATTTATGCAATATTCAATATAGCTGACAAAATGATAAATATATCCCAAAGCACTAAACATGTTGTTTAATAATCGATACAAGATCTTATAATCATAAAATAATCCAACCCTAGGGATATGAGCAATAGTCTGCGTCTTGTAGATGCTTCAAGAAAAACAGCTCTACATCAAAACACGGCTAGCAACTAAAAATGCAGGCTCCGCTAGGCGCAAAATGCGTATAGCCAAAACGAAGGGAGTCTTGAATTACAAACTACAGACAATGATGGTGACCCCAATTCTAATCCAAGATATTACTTTAAAGAGTATTATATCTCCCTCTTAGTAAGACACGACAGTTACTAAATCGCTGTCGTTGTTTTCGGGTTATTATTAAGCGTGCTACAGTCACATAAAGTTTTATTTTCATTCCAAGATGGCGTTTTACTATGAGATACGCTTGATATACCATTCCTTTTTCTATTTCTATTTTAATGATTATAATGAACTATATACGTGTTTTGGAACAAAAATGTTTGTTTGTGTTATAAATTCTGAACTTAGAATAATAAAAACACACTCTCACATTCACCATATATGGGTGCCTCTCTTGCTGCTGAGTTTTACCTCATTGCGTGAATTCAATAATGAGTGGTTGTCTAGAGTTCACATAAAGGACACAATAGTTGGCTGTGAGTTGATTCATAAGGAATATCGACTGGTGGTGCGTGGATAACATGCTAGATATAAAAGTCATTAAAACGCTGTTATTGTACTCGTATCACTATGAAGTGCGCTGCAGGTACATAAAGTTTTATTTTATCGTTCCAAGATGGCGCTTTAGTATGAGGCACACTTGACATGCCATTCCCTTCTCTATTTCTATGATGCACGCCGACTTTTTAAAACATGAGTCGGGCGCAGCAAAACATTTCTGCATCCACGCCATACACGAGAAGGAGTATAAAGAGAAAGGTACGTGATGTGGCTATTAGCGCAGTGGCAGTATTTTCTCCTGGTGTGCTATTGTTGCTATTATTTAAGTCTGTAATTCGGACGTATAGCTATTTTGAGATGGAATTGCCATTACGGAAGTTCTTAGAACGTATAATGGTATATGCATAATTCTTTGTTTGCTGGTTCCTCTTGGACTTGGGCATTGTTAGCTAAGAGGGAGATATAATACTCTCTAAAGTAATATCTTGGATTAGAATTGGGGTCACCATCATTGTCTGTAGTTTGTAATTCAAGACTCCCTTCGTTTTGGCTATACGCATTTTGCGCCTAGCGGAGCCTGCATTTTTAGTTGCTAGCCGTGTTTTGATGTAGAGCTGTTTTTCTTGAAGCATCTACAAGACGCAGACTATTGCTCATATCCCTAAGGGTTGGATTATTTTATGATTATAAGATCTTGTATCGATTATTAAACAACATGTTTAGTGCTTTGGGATATATTTATCATTTTGTCAGCTATATTGAATATTGCATAAATTGTTATGAAGATCATTGCCAGTTGGATCACATGAGTAATGGATATTTTTGGTATTTGTAGGTTTATCATGACCTTTTCGAAATTATTATTTGGAGCTAAAGATGGATTCACACAGCAGGTTTCATAAGTAGAGATATGACATGGAATCTCTACGTACTATCAGGTTCTCATATTATTGATCACGGAGTTATTTTTTGGGATATCTATACATATTAGGTGAGATGGAGGAATTTCACACATGCATGATATCTTTTTGGTGGTAGACTCTTCACACAAGTGCACTATATATTGGGTGTTCGGTGGTGGTTAGTGTATGAATGACTATTAAAAGTATTAGATTCTTTCTGGATAATGATGGCATTTCTCAATGATTGTATTCACATCATGGATGAGAATATGGTGGTGTTACAAATAAATCAAATGTTTGAATAAGGAAACATTTTTAATGTATAACTAATGTGTATTATATATGGTGTATACTCGAGTTTGTGTATTGATATATATTTTGTTTGATGCTAGCTTTCGATAATAAGTTGTAATGAAAAGAGTTGCTCGGGATGAATGGGCTTCTTGCTTTGAATATGAAATATGAAATTTGTAATATTCTTTTAATGGTGGTTTTAATGGTATTTTAATTGTATGTCCATATGTTGTTTGCAGCCTTGAAAAAGTCCTTTGGACGAAACACGTGTCGGCTGTTTGTATATATTTTTCTAAAAAGATTAATAAAGAACAAAACAAAGAAAACCGTGAATTGATCTGCGATCTTCAATTATATCGTGACCAATGACAAAAGCTAGCTTCACTGGCTTGGACTAAAATTCAGTGTGCCTCGGCAATTGTGGGATATATTATTGGACTCCAGAGGGATTTTGTCTCCAGTGGTGGTTGTTTTGTCTTCCAAGGGCAGAGGAGGACGTTTTGCCTGAAGAGCACCTAAAACACATTGAGTTCGTGGAAAGCAATTTTCCAGACATATGAGAAAGTGGATGTGCATGTCATATCTGGCAGCTTCTGCCTTGGTGTTTTTTTGTGAAATAATTCTATGAAAAGTCTGCTAGTGTTGCACTCTACTCCTTATAAGGAATTTTCTGCATTTTGTGAATATTAGAATTTTATTTATGGTGATCGATTAGCATTAATTACAAGTTTGAATTTTTCAATAAGAGATAATGTCTAATTTTGATGACAATAGGGATAATCTTTTGGAAGAATTGTTTAGTATGAAAGCTAGTGTCAAGCATGTATCAAATGTTGGTTTAGCACATGAAGGTCTCAAAATGAAGTTCATAAGGTTAGCCTCTCCTGTTGCCGAGCTTTACCTCATAGCGTGGATCTAAAATGAGTGGGGTCCATGTTCCATATAAGGGACACAATAGTTGTTTGTGAGTTGTTTCATAAGAAATACAGATTGGTGGCACATGTGAAATATGTAAGACACGACAGTTACTAAATCGCTGTCGTTGTTTTCGGGTTATTATTAAGCGTGCTACAGTCACATAAAGTTTTATTTTCATTCCAAGATGGCGTTTTACTATGAGATACGCTTGATATACCATTCCTTTTTCTATTTCTATTTTAATGATTATAATGAACTATATACGTGTTTTGGAACAAAAATGTTTGTTTGTGTTATAAATTCTGAACTTAGAATAATAAAAACACACTCTCACATTCACCATATATGGGTGCCTCTCTTGCTGCTGAGTTTTACCTCATTGCGTGAATTCAATAATGAGTGGTTGTCTAGAGTTCACATAAAGGACACAATAGTTGGCTGTGAGTTGATTCATAAGGAATATCGACTGGTGGTGCGTGGATAACATGCTAGATATAAAAGTCATTAAAACGCTGTTATTGTACTCGTATCACTATGAAGTGCGCTGCAGGTACATAAAGTTTTATTTTATCGTTCCAAGATGGCGCTTTAGTATGAGGCACACTTGACATGCCATTCCCTTCTCTATTTCTATGATGCACGTCGACTTTTTAAAACATGAGTCTGGCGCAGCAAAACATTTCTGCATCCACGCCATACACGAGAAGGAGTATAAAGAGAAAGGTACGTGATGTGGCTATTAGCGCAGTGGCAGTATTTTCTCCTGGTGTGCTATTGTTGCTATTATTTAAGTCTGTAATTCGGACGTATAGCTATTTTGAGATGGAATTGCCATTACGGAAGTTCTTAGAACGTATAATGGTATATGCATAATTCTTTGTTTGCTGGTTCCTCTTGGACTTGGGCATTGTTAGCTAAGAGGGAGATATAATACTCTCTAAAGTAATATCTTGGATTAGAATTGGGGTCACCATCATTGTCTGTAGTTTGTAATTCAAGACTCCCTTCGTTTTGGCTATACGCATTTTGCGCCTAGCGGAGCCTGCATTTTTAGTTGCTAGCCGTGTTTTGATGTAGAGCTGTTTTTCTTGAAGCATCTACAAGACGCAGACTATTGCTCATATCCCTAAGGGTTGGATTATTTTATGATTATAAGATCTTGTATCGATTATTAAACAACATGTTTAGTGCGTTGGGATATATTTATCATTTTGTCAGCTATATTGAATATTGCATAAATTGTTATGAAGATCATTGCCAGTTGGATCACATGAGTAATGGGTATTTTTGGTATTTCTAGGTTTATCATGACCTTTTCGAAATTATTATTTGGAGCTAAAGATGGATTCACACAGCAGGTTATATAAGTAGAGATATGACATGGAATCTCTACGTACTATCAGGTTCTCATATTATTGATCACGGAGTTATTTTTGGGGATATCTATACATATTAGGTGAGATGGAGGAATTTCACACATGCATGATATCTTTTTGGTGGTAGACTCTTCACACAAGTGCACTATATATTGGGTGTTCGGTGGTGGTTAGTGTATGAATGACTATTAAAAGTATTAGATTCTTTCTGGATAATGATGGCATTTCTCAATGATTGTATTCACATCATGGATGAGAATATGGTGGTGTTACAAATAAATCAAATGTTTGAATAAGGAAACATTTTTAATGTATAACTAATGTGTATTATATATGGTGTATACTCGAGTTTGTGTATTGATATATATTTTGTTTGATGCTAGCTTTCGATAATAAGTTGTAATGAAAAGAGTTGCTCGGGATGAATGGGCTTCTTGCTTTGAATATGAAATATGAAATTTGTAATATTCTTTTTAATGGTGGTTTTAATGGTATTTTAATTGTATGTCCATATGTTGTTTGCGGCATGTTAACAAGGTGTCTGATGTGCTGGGGAGAGGCTGTCACTTGCACAGCTGCATACAGCCCTCAGTCAGGGCTCCTCCTGAAAGGGGCTTGGGAGTCTGGAGAAGGGATCGTTCGAAGCCTCGATGTTCCTGGAATGCGATCCCACCGTGAGGGATCAGGCTGTATGGCAGGGGGAGAGAAGAGGGCCATGCTTTCACCCCGGTCAATCGGAGCCTAAGGTGCGGCGGTCATCTTGATCCATAGCGCAACTCTGCTTCAAGGTTCTCAAATTCTATCTAGACAAAACAAAATAGATCAGACGATTTGACCATCTTCATAAATTATTGCCCAGTAAGGACTGGTCTTTCCATGTCAAACAGTCAATTTCTAGATGGATAATTTCTTGCATCACATTTTATTACCAGTTAGCAAACAAACCCCTCTTTAAAAAGCCTCAGGCATATTTAACTAGTAGGAAAGCAGCTACAATGGATCTATTAAGAAATGTGTCAATTTCAGAGATTTGTAAAGCTGCTGTCTGGAGATCAATACATACAATTACAAGACATTCATCTTTGGATTCAGATTCGAGAGATGGTGCCAAAGTGGGCTAGGCCTAAAATTAGACACACACATGGCAGTGACAGAACTACAGATCCCCCCACAAGCAAGCATGGCCAGTATTTCTGTATACATCCGCATTGCTCTGACCTGATTATGATTCATGGTGACACTTTTGGTTATGTTCGTTGGATTAAGACAAAAAATAGGGCTATGGTTTAAGCTCCCTGTCTTTGTGCTATATGTTACAAATTTTTGTTTATACCTTTACCATCATCCGTACAGATTTGCTGCAAGCACCTACACACGGAGCCCTGTACTTGAAAGGACTTCCTGTTTTTGATTTTTCCATTTCTTGGGTTTCTCTTCCGTTCGTCTTGGTAAGAGAGTTTACCTGTGATAAGCCGGATCTTACCTTGTATATATAATAGGGCATGATGGTGACACAAGTAGTACATAACTGGTTATGTTCACGGTTTTAGCACACAGGACTTGTATCTTCTTATTTTTCCTTTTTGGTGCTCTTCCTCGGGTGCATACTTGGTAGCACGCCCATTCTATATTCTGTCAATGATCTGGCACATCACAAATGGGGTGTTTTTCTGCTTTCTCTGCTCATTGAGATCTTTGATCTTTTTTAATGGAATATGTTCTGGAACGGTGTTGGTCGCACATGAGCTTGTCCATTTGGACTTAACTCTTGCAGTTTTAGTTAATATCATATTTGACTATGTGATTTTAAATTTATGTACATTATTTGCAGCCTTGAAAAAGTCCATACGACGAAACACGTGTCGGCTGCCAGCTTGTTGTATCACATTGAAGGAAATCCGAGAATAACAAGCAATGCAATAGGTCTCGCATTTACGAGAGTTAGAGATATTGGAGTTGGTAATAACCGTCTTTTACTCATGTGTTTTGGTTTGGAGTGGATGTATGTGATTTGGAGTGGAATTATGTGGGTTGAATTGGAATTGTTTGTTGTGGAATTGAATGGGGTGGAATTGTGTGGTGTGCAGTGTATTTGTGTAGTGGAATTATGTGGCATGGTGAATAGATGGGGTGAGAGCTGCACAGAATAGATAAGAAGCAAGATAGAGAGGGATAGGTAGTTTGTGTAGGAAGTGGTGAATGAACTTTAGATAGAGGGGGTACTCAGGTTGTGCACTTCGCCTTCATCTGAAAGAGCGTATTGAAATCTTTTAAACAATAGCAGTTGTTCTAAGTATGGACACCTAGTTCTGTGGGGCACGAGGGCTCAGACACCATAAATATTTTTAGCTGTTTTTAGGAGGGCAATCGGCACCAGCTTTATGTGTATTATCACGTCACACGAGTGCTGCAATAAGGAACTTGAAAGCGCACCAAAGCTTTGCTTTGGAACATAGGCACTACTTGTGATAGCAAGTACAATCCATTGGAGATCTCATTGTGATGGACAGTATGGTTTTAGCAGCCCACATTACTTAATCCACACACTATGCCGACTAGTCAGCTTCTGCTGTATCTGTGCAACATACGTTTTTAATGTACACTCCGTGAATATCAAGTGATTTAATTGAATCTAAACTTCCTTCTTACAATAAAGCTGCTAGCAAATTATTGGCCTAGAACACTTTTTTGTGTTAAATGTAGTTATTATCCTGTCTATTGTGGTCTTTGTGAGGAGACCTTTAGCGATGAGCAGGGCTACCAAGCCGAGAAGGTTTTACATTAAACATTACAGAGGAAGGGTCCTTTATCGGCTCCAAGCTTGTTAAGTCACACAGATTAGACTTTACCAAACATGGCTGAAAGTTTACTGTGAAAAACAAAATGCTGCTTGGGGTAAACTTGCTTTGTAAACCTTGAGGCATTTGTTTTGACTATTGAAGGAATTCAAAATATATTCATAACTAGACTAGTTAGGAAGAACCGATCTGTCTGAAGCCAGGCAGACTGCAGCTCGTTCTCTCATTGGCTTACACATAATTCATGGGAAACTAGTGAAACAGTCTGAAGTAACATGTTTTTCAAAAGCAAAGAGTGTAACATTCACACACTCATTTCCATCCACATAAGAAGGTCCTCCACAAAGTGATGTAGGTCCAGTGCTAGTTTATTTTTATCAAACGCCTCATCCACTTACAAGCCCTCTACCATCAGAGGTATTTGGCTACCAGTGACAAGAATCTCGAAACTATCATTCACATCACAACACTTTGTGTGTTTTTGTGCACATACCTAGGATTCCACACATCTCCTGTCTATACAGAGTCAATTACATTAATACACACCAGTGCGAAGTACAACAAATAAATATAATAAACTCACATTAAAATAAGGTTCACGAGTATACCATATATAAATTACTATATACATATGAGGATATTTACAATAAACAACTTTGATGACTATGAAATGTGCACTGCAAACACATGGGGATGATGGACGTAGCGCTGAAACTTTTCAGACACTCACCCCCAGTCACAATCTGGGTTGAATCCATCATCATTCTTTAGCTCACTTCGCCACCCCTGTTCAGACACAGCTATATGCAAATCAGTCTTGACCCTGTGCCTCATGGGAACAGTCCAGCCCGAACTGCCAAGCCATGTCTTACCTGGACCGGAAACAAGCATCCTGGGACCGGTTTCGGGCTAACAGCCCTCATCAGCCAGGCTAGCTTGAATCCAGTGGCAAGGTGAGCAAGGGACCCACATCTGGGCATACCCTGCCAACTTAGGGCGAACAAAGCAAACACAAGGAGATGATGGACGGAGCGCTGAAACTTTCCAGACACTCGCCCCCAGTCACAAATCTGGGTTGAATCCATCATCATTCTTTAGCTCACTTCGCCACCCCAGTTCAGACACAGCTATATGCAATTCAGTCTTGACCCTGTGCCTCATGGGAACAGTCCAGCCCGAACTGCCAAGCCATGTCTTCCCTGGACCGGAAACAAGCATCCTGGGACTGGTTTCGGGCTAACAGCCCTCATCAGCCAGGCTAGCTTGAATCCAGTGGCAAAGTGAGCAAGGGACCCGCGTCTGTGCATACCCTGCCAACTTAGGGCAAACAAAGCAAACACAAGGAGATGATGGACGGAGCGCTGAAACTTTCCAGACACTCACCCCCAGTCACAGATCTGGGTTGAATCCATCATCATTCTTTAGCTCACTTCGCCACCCCAGTTCAGACACAGCTATATGCAAATCAGTCTTGACCCTGTGCCTCATGGGAACAGTCCAGCCCGAACTGCCAAGCCATGTCTTCCCTGGACCGGAAACAAGCATCCTGGGACCGGTTTCGGGCTAACAGCCCTCATCAGCCAGGCTAGCTTGAATCCAGTGGCAAAGTGAGCAAGGGACCCACGTCCCACGACCAATGTGCACTAGCATCAGTGAAAATGTAGGAATTTGAAAAGAAACTTATCAGGAGGTACAGGATTCCACAGTAGACTTTTAAAATGGCGGCCTTTTATAAACACCTCCCAGTGAAACATCTGACCTAAAGCTAAACCAACAATTACGAACTTGTCCCTAAATAGTGTAAAAATAATCTAACTCAAAAATAAATTAACACGGTTCCAAAGTAAGTGACTGGATCTAAGAAAGAAATAGAAGTGGGCATGTTTGTGGAAATACATTTTATCTAAAGCTAAAATGCTGTCAGTTTGTAATACGGAGTCTTTTTTTTTTTTTATTTGAAATAGCGGTCTATTATTTTACATACAACCAGTACTCAGATATACAAATATCCAACAGTGGATTGCCCCAACACATTATTGCAAAACACTCCGTTATTATAATTTTTTCCAAAGCGAACGTGGCTGCATGAGACCTGTATAAACCTTGAAAACATTTCCATTAGGTGTCCGTCATTTATTTCTGCTTAGGCAAAAGTCAAAGTCTACCCATTAATTTTAGTACAGATGTTTGTTCAGCCGTCTACTTTGCATTCATTGTTGTAGGTATGCAGATGTAAACACAGGGTATACTGTAGTACCATCTGTAAACATTTCTCGATATGGATTTAAAATCTCAAGAATTATGAACTGCTTGTTGGAATTTAGTTTATTCATTATCAAATGCATTTTCGCTATGTTTACTACAACTCAGCAGAACCTGTGATGCTGTTCATTTGCACTGTATGCGAAGAAGCTATATTCGTCTTCTACTAATCAGCAGTGTTGTTTTAAATATCACTTTATGGCATGCCATGTTATGTTATTTGCAAGCACCTGCAATGCGCTGACCGCTCGTGTCCCCATGTAAAGCAGTGATAGACTGCAGGCACACTTTCAACTCTCTGGTTACCAAAGCAGTTGTGCTATCTGAACCCTGCAGCCATTCTATGTAGCGATCCCTCCAGAAAAGCATAAATGGCTTCCGCAATTGACCCCGGTAGCATAGACTGCAGGTTAAACCTTCACAGGATGGTATCCAGAAGTAAGTTGTACAGACTTACAGTAGCCTAAAAATCACAAAGAGAAGATCAAAGCCTGCGAGCGGCGCTGTGCTAAACAAATGAAAGGTCCGGTGTCATACTTAAAGGTAAAACACAGCGCAGTGGAAAAAAAGCAAAAAAATATATAGATTGATTAAAAAGTTGAGTAAGGCGAGCTGCGCAGAAGTAAAGAACGGCATGGGACTGTCATTGTTGGAGATGAAGCCAATCGGAAAAGAAAACAAGTCGGCTGAAGTGTGTTCGTGATTCACTCACGTTACGTCTGCAAGCATCAAATTTTGAAATAGTTTGCAAAGAAACAGATAAATCCCTCCAGTGTAATAAAACTGTAGTTGGGCGGTGCTCATGGACGAAAAACGGAAGTGAGTTATTAGGAGCACCACCCAATGACGAGCCACTAAAGAAGACTGACGCAGGAGTGAACGAATGGTAAGTAGCAGGCGGGATTACACTCATTATAGAGATTACACTAGGTCGTGCCGACAGCGCATGCGCGCTGCCTAGGCTCGACCTAAAAAAGAAAGGAAAAATTAAAATGGACTGCATTTGATTACTGTTATGGTCATTGACCCATATACTTTATGGACTGCTTTTTGTGTGCCTCGGTATCTGTGTATCTATATGGATTTATCTAGAGAGTTTTTCTTTCTAGATTGTGTTTCATCCTAGGTGGCAGGAGGTTTATTACCTTGCGAGCACCACAACATACTGTTCACTTTAATACAATATTATCCGGACTACACTGTAGGTAGATGTGCATTCGCAAAGGGCATTGCCATCCTGTGCGCGTGTGTGTATAACCAAAGTTGGCTAGGCCTCTTTGAGGAATTTTGATGGGTGACATTCAAAACTGTTTTGTTTTTTCTTCTTCACAGAATTTATTGGGATGAGCATGTAATTCAGTTATAATGAGTATTGATGAATGAGACATTTCTTGTTTGTAATCTTAATTTTTTTCTAGGAGAATCCTCATCAAAGTCATAAGCAACCGGAGGGTCTCATCTTTTCTCAGGATCTAATGATCTCCTTAAGAATTAACTGACCAAACTATCACCTCTGGAGCATGATGGGATACTGAAGGAAGGATGTGGCCCTTAAAGGCACAGCAGCCTACCTGCTAGAATTGCTTTACATTTCATTTATTTTTTCTGTTTCAAAAGAAGTTTGTGAGTGATATTTCTAGTCATTTTAGATGTAGTGACTATTTCCTATAGTTGGAGATATTTGTAAAATGAAAGATAAATGGAATTTGGATATTTCTAGCCCTCTTTAGGCTGCAGAGCCAATGGTTTTTTATGTACATGTGCTTTTTGTCCTTTGTCCCAATGGGCTAAAGTTTGAAACCATCATACATATGCAGACATACAGTGACATCTCAAAAGTAGGTTATAAAGCCCGCTGTTACAATCCCCAGGCCGGAACCCCCTCTTGTTCTTCCCTCTAGGGGTCAATTTCTTCAACACTCATCCATGTGCCCTAGATTTTCTCAAACTTCCTCTGACAACCCAGCACCTGATACACAATTTTTTTCCCACCCTCATGCACCAGTCCAGGTTAGACTCCCAGGCTTGGAGTGTCGGGATCTTGTCTTGCCCCACTGTCTGATCACTTACCGTCTTGCCACCATCAGGGCAGTATTACAAAAGAGGAGGGTATAACGGTACAGGGTTTGTTCCCCCTAGATGCCCAGGGTTATCAGCTGCGGCGTAAGCTCTAGTGTCATTGCCAGAACTGCTGGCAACTTTTGGCCTAATTTCACCCAGTATTCTTGGATCCTGGGGCAGCCCCAGATGGTATGTACCAGTGTGCCTTACTGTCTGCAACCTCTAAGGCAGAGTTCTGTGTCGATCCTCCCCTTCCTGAACAATCTTGTCCTCGTGCAGTAGGCCCTGTGAAGTAGTTTCAATTGGATCAACTGGAACCTGGCCCTTATGTCTACCTCCTGGGGATACTGACAGGCTGCTCCCCAATCGTCGTCCTCCAGTCTGCCTAGGTGTCTCTCTCTCATTTTTCCATAAGGCTGTAAGGAATGGGGACGCTATTATGTAGGGGCATGGAATACAGTTGGGACACTTCATGACTGGTCAGGGGAGCTCCCAGGAACCAAAACTCTATGGGGGACTCATCTGGTGTCTCCGATAAGGCCTCTACATCGGTTTGCAGGAGGCATCTTAGTTGTCGATAACACAGGTACTGACATCCAGACAACTCTTATTGTTCCTGCAGTTCAGCAAACAGTAACATCTCATTCCATTGCTAGATGTCGCGCACCTTGGAGATTCCCAGCACATCCTATTTTCCGTTGCCCTCAATTTTCCGCAGTCCCTCAGAGTCCCAAAGCGGGTTTCTAGCATTCGTTTGCCCTTCCACCCTAGGGCCTTAGTTGCTTTATGCCATATATTAACCGCCACAGCTGTGGGGGCCGGTAGCGGTGTCATCCCTCTTTCCCCATATAATAGACAGAGGTATCCGTCCGGGTCCCTTGACCATCTGTCAGGTATCACTGAGGGTGCCTGCAGGGAGGAGACTGCCCAGTCATTGATAACTTACAGTTGTGTTGCCCAATAATATAGGCATAGGTCTGGGAGGGTGATGCCGCCATCCAGGGGTTTTCTGGTGAGGGACGCCAAGGTGATTCTCAGTGTTCCATTCTCCCCCAGTAGGTCTCTTGTTACTCTGCAACTGCCAGGAAGAACCATCAGGGATCTTGAACAGGGTGTTCTGTAGAACATAGAGGAATTCTGGCATGTAAATCATTTTGTATAGGGTGGCTTTGCCCATGAGGGAGAAAGGCACTTTTTCCAGCGATCCGCATCTGTTTTGTATGACTCAAGGATTGACTCCAAGTTTTCCTTGAGAAGCCAGTCTCGGTCTTTTGTGATAAAGATCCAGAGATATTTGAAATCTCGAGGTTTGATTTCGGGGGTGTAGTATCATGCCCAGACCCTCTCTTCCTCGGATAGTGGAAATGTAATGCACTTGTGCCAGTTGATTCTAAGCCCGGAGTAGGAGCCAAACACTTCCAAGATTTGCAGTACCTTGTTGAATGAGTATTTCGGGTTCATTAGATGCAACAGTATGTTGTCTCCATACAAGGAGACAATGTCTTCCCAGTCTGGTACCCATCTTACACTGTATCAACGTGTCCTTCCGCAGCCAGCAGGCCAGAGGTTCAATTGCCTACTCAAAGAGTAAGGGGGACAGCGGCAAACCTGTCTGGTGCCCCTGCCTAGACTGAACTCCCCAGAAAATGCCCCGTTTACCCTGACCCTGGCTACTGAGTTTTTATATAAGAATTGCACCCATGCCATTAACTCTGTGCCCATCCCAATTATCGCCATTAGGTATGGCCATTGCACTGAATCAAACATCTTTTCAGCATCCAGGGAAAGTAGGATGGCCGGTGCGGCAATCCGGTGCCAGGCATCCAGCCAGTCTACGAAGGTTATGTCTCGTTGCCCAGTAGGGCATGAAACCTGATTGATCCGGAGGCACTAGCATGTCTACCACTTGCAGCAGGCGATTGGCCTGCAGCTTTGCCAAGATATTAGTTTCCCTATTGAGAAGTGATATTGGATGATAGGAGGCACACTCCTTCCTTGGCTTCCCTTGCTTTTGTATCATGACTATTGTTGCCCGCAGGAGTTCACGGGGCAGGATGCCCTCCTTCCTTGCCCTAAAAACATTGCTGTCAGCGGGCCCATTATTTGTGATTTTGCACATTAAAAGAACTCAGAGAGGCAGCCATTGGGGCCTGGGGATTTTTCCGCTTTTCATCTGACTCAGGGCATCCACGATCTTGCGCTACAACAAGTCTGTGTCCTTCCTCCTGGTCAGTAAAGGTCAGCCAAGTGCCCCGCAAAGGCTTGCCCTATGGCCGCTGGGGTTTCTGCCATCTTGCCACATCCCATATTAATGGCAGAAATCCCTCTTTGGCCTTCCTCTTTCTTTTCTGCTAGCAATTTGCCCGCTTTGTTGCCGACCTCGTAGAGTTTTCCCTGTTTTGCCCTATGCAGCGCCCTAGCCACCTGGTGGACTAGAGTATGGAGGTCATCTGTCACCCCTTCTATCTTGGGGGCTAAGCTATGTGTGGGATTGGTCACATAATCGGCCTCCCAGTGTGCTAGTTTTGTTTCGAGGTCCCTGGCCTCTTAGTCTGTTTCCTTCCGTTTGCCCGTGACATGTGCAATGAGTTTTACCCCACAGTACTGTCTTGTATGCCTTCCAGAGGTGGATCTCGGAGTTCACCTTGTCCTAGTTTTCGTTAAAGTGTAGTTCTTTAGACTTGGTGACCAGTTTCTTGGTATTACAGTCAGTTAAGTCCCAAAGGTCCAACTTCCATTCTCATCTCGTCACCGGAATGTCTGTTTATAGATGTGTTATCAGGGGCGAGTAGTCAGAGATTCCTTGTAGAAGGATAGTCGAACGTCTAAACCTGTCCAGTTGATGTCTTAGTATAAGATTATAGTCAAGCCTAGACAAAGAGCGTGTTTTGTTAGAGTTAAATGTGTAGTATTATGTCCCCGGGTATTCCTCCCTCCACAGGTCCGCCAACCCTAAGTCAAGGAAGGAGGTCAGGTGTAAGTGGGTCCTAGGTCTATCCTTGAACATTGTCATCCTATCCAAGTCTCTCTAATGGGTTAGGTTGAGATATGGCCTGCGTTGCCTCTGCTATACAGGTTCCCATTTTGTCCAACCCCTTGGTCCGTAGCCTCAGTATCAGACTCGCCGCGTTTCACCGCCCATACACTGCTGCCTGGCAACTCAGGTTGTCCACCCAAGTTTGGGACACCTATAGAGGGAGGGATCTGCAGACGAGTATTTCCACTCCTTTGGAGCCCGAGGAGAATCCCGTATGCACTAGCAGATGGTATCTGCCATGGTTCAGCACCTTGCAGTTGTTTCCCGCAAGGTGTGTATCTTACAGAAGGATTATATTGGGATTTTGCCTCGCCAAGTACTTCCACGTTGCCCCTTTTTTCACCTTGCTATCTAGGCCATTAATATTCCAGGACAGGACCGTAAGGGTTATTCCCAGTGGATTGGTATGCCTCCTTCTGACTTCTTCCCCATCCGCTTCTTCCAACATACTCATGCTGTGGATTTGAAGCTATCTATCCCTTCCAATGCCTGCGGTGACTGTTACCCCAATCCAATTAAACAAGATAGCATATTGAACAAACAGTGGTATCCGCTTTCGGTAGGGGTTTGTGGTGCGGCGCAGCCCGTGAGATGCACTTCATAACTGTTCTTGGCTAGTCGCCGTCTGGTCCCCTTCAGAGTGGACCGCCAGGTCTGCGTGGGCCAAGGTTGCCATGTCTGCTCCCTATACAATGGTGTCCGTGGTCATCGGGGTAATTACCGGCCGATTGACCTCCTCAGAGTCCACCCTGGTGCACTTCGATTCACTACCTCCCTCGTCTGAGTCTCTCACCAGTGCCTCCCATTTATTTCCGGAGTCCCAGGAGTGATGATGTTAGATGTCTGCCACCACCTTGGCCCTCTTGGTCTTCACCTGGACTCTAGTTGGGGCAGCTGAGGGGTCCTGTGAGGCTGGCGCTGAGGACTCTGTAGCCGTCATTCCCAATCTCAGGATGCGGCTAACCGTGAGATTCAAGCCAGCTCCATGCAGTAGCGGTGCTCTGGAAGAAGTGAGTGTCCCTAGTGTCGCTGATCTGCAGTTTTGCTGGGAAGAACAAGGCATACTTTAGATTCGATGTCTGGAGATGACATTTTACTTGCAGGAAAGTTTAGTGTTGTCTCTGTACTGCATTGGTGTAATCCGGGTACATGTTCACTGAGGCTCTCCCTATGTGCTAGGGGCCGTGGGTGCGTGCCACCTGCAGTATATGGTCACAGTCGGGGAAGTTGAGCAGCTGGGCCACTATCTGTCTGGGAGACGCTCCCCAGCACCAGCAACCTGCCCAGCACACTGTGTTACCTCGCCACTGTAAACACTGTCAATGCCTTGCCCCCTAGCACCTCCGAGTGGAGCCAGTCCTCCAAGAGCATTTCCATGGTAGGACCTTCAGATTTTTCCAGGACACCTACCACCTGCACATTGTTGCAGCAGGAGCACCCATTGGCATCTCCCACCCTGTCCTGAAGGTGTTCAATATTTTTTTGCAGGGCATGGATCCTCTTGTCACTTTCTGTGACTGTAAGTTCCACAGTCAGGTCAGCATCTTTTCGGTTTACCTCACTCTGTCTGCCATTTTCTAATAATCAGTCTGCAAGAGTCCTAGTTCCATGGCCACTGCAGCCATTTTTTTGCTCCAGGGTTGTCTTGGTGTCCCTTATAAGTGCCAGGATTGTTGCCCTGTGCGTTTCCAGGCCCTGCTCTGTTCACATGGGGCCCTGGCACTGGGAGTTGTCTTTTCACTAGGGAGGAGGGGGGCGTAATCGGTCTCATCTTCTGCGGCTTGGGTCGCACCATCCATCCGCAGGCTAGACAGATCATTGCCCAATTCCCCTCTTGGCACCCAATTCTGCTATCAGGCATACAGCATCAATTGTTGCAGGGTCGCCATGCACAGGGCCACACCAGGCTCAGAACCCGTCCTCCCCAGCCCCGCCGGCCCTGGCAAGAAGAAGGGGCTCAACCCAGGCAGTCGTCCCCACTGCCCC
Organism: Calotriton arnoldi; assembly: GCA_963921515.1. Taxonomy (NCBI): domain Eukaryota; kingdom Metazoa; phylum Chordata; class Amphibia; order Caudata; family Salamandridae; genus Calotriton; species Calotriton arnoldi. Next base: position 402,587 of record CAWUFW010000307.1, read on the forward strand.
GCAGGTATGAGCGCCCTCCGCCTACCTCTGGCCCCCACTGGTCAAGGGCCCATTACACCAGAGCACGGCATCCCGCTCTCTTTTGGTGTTCCGTGTGAGACCACGTGGGCCGTTAATGCCGTCGTAGCTGGGGGGCCCCAACCATACCACCTCCTACTGCTCCCCTCAGGGTCCCCAGGGTATCTTGTGGCTCCCCTCCCCCCCGTTGTCGGGGGGGTCTAAATGGCTTCTCACAGGCCCCCTTTAGTTCTCTGGCCAATTGCTCCTGCTCCCTTTCCCAGGCTGAGACGGCCTTTTTCACAGCCTCCCAATGGCTGCCTGCACCTCTTTGGCCTCAGCCCCCGAGCCCCTCGCTGACAGTGTCACCGGGCAGTGGCAGCTCTCTCCTGCAGGGCCTCCACTGCTAACTCCCAGTCTTAAGTGCGGGCCGCCCGGCCTTTCTCAATGCTCGGTCATGGCGGCCACCATCTTGCCAGGTTTGCCCCGGGAGCTCCTTGGTTGCGCCGCCTGCTCCTGGGCCTCATTCAGCACACCCAGTTGCCCTCACTGCAGCCCCAGGGAGTCCCGGACTCCATACAGCCCAACGTGTCGCCGTGGGGGGGGGGGAGGGGGAAGGCCTCAGGATCCTTGCCTTCACGGAGCCATTCGCCGGAGCAAGAAGCTCACACTGCCATCTTTGCCTGCAGTCAGGCCACGCCCCCCTGTTCTATATTTTTACTTGTTTTGAGGATTATTAAATTTCCAATTATCACACAATATGTTATCAGAATTCTCTCTATTTTTCTGTCCACTGTCATGAGAGCACTATTACTGTATTTTGGGGTCTTCTCAAAGTGAAACTGTGATTACCATACACATAAGAAAAGTATTATTAAACAATACTATATGAATTATTGTTATTTTGTAACAATCGGAAAACATACATGAAAATTATACACTGCGTACAAATACAAATGCTACCATATTCCTTTACTCTATAAAAGACTGTAATTTCTTTCTGGTTCTCATCTCAAATCTCCATGTAATTCAGCTACAAGATTCAACTGACATGACACGCTATGATGGACTAATTTGCTAATGCATCTCAAAACGGAGTGGAATGATTAGGGCTTTCCTACAATACACGATCCAGCTAACAAAAAGAATTCGATCAGTTCCCCCTGAGAACTACAAATTACAGTCAGGCTGCAACCTCTAATTAAAGAAGCTATGTCTCCGCAATTGTATGTGCTAGTGAGGTGGTTCTTGAATCAGATACAGCTACAGCCAACTGAGTGTACCTCAAACTGCAAAGTTGGAGAGGACGAATCTCTGTATTACTGTGGGGTTGGTATGGGGCAGATCTTGCCACCCTTCTGAAACATACAGGTCAGACGTTTTTTAGCATACCACAGATGTTTTTCTCCAAGTCTCTCCAGCTCCTCGACCTCTGGGGATGCATTTTTCTTTGTTTTGTGTGTGTTGGGGACAGTTGCTTTAAAGTAACATATGACTTCCAAATAGATTTTCAGTCAGTTGGTCATGCAGGCCCTCCTAGTATACAGGGTTTGGCATACTTTCCCAGAACTAATCAAGCTCCCATTCGTCTGGTCAATTCACAGCATGAAGAGGCTTCAAGGGCAATTGCCCCTCTCCACTCTCCCCCCTCAGTCCAAAGGGAAAGCCGTAACAAACAAGGTGCCATGGGCTGATTTTGAGTTTGGTGGATGGAATACTCTGTCCCAAGCGTGACACATATCTCATCCGCCTTATTACAAGTGTATTATATTCACTGGAACTTGTAATGTGGCAAACGGGATAAAGGTGCCTGGCAGCTGTTTTCTTTTGCTACTTCCCTTCTTGCTTAGTTTAAGTACTCCAAGCACCAAGATATCCTTTGGTTGGCAAATGCCTCCTGAACTAAGCTGCTAACACCGAGTGGTAAGAATCCAAAGCCAACTGAAGTGCAGGGTTTATATACAAATAAAGGTGACAGTGGTCAAACAGCTCAGCTCGCACATCACAAATTCAGGGTAAATGTAAAGACACAATCATAAAGTAACGTGCGCTCAAATGGACAAACAACACTACGTCCACTATCTAGTGTAGACAAATATAAGAAAGAAAACTTTCAAATATTCATAACATAATAAAATTTCCAGAGCACCACACAATTAAGGTATCTTGGTCCGTCAATCCGACAGGTCCAATGGTTTGTCTTCAGAAAACAGAAAGTTGGTAGTGCATAAATTAAAGTCCAAATATGAAGACACAGTGTAGGTCTGTAGTGCCAAAAGCTTTTATTTCTTAGACATTCAAACTGATAGGAATCCAAACAAGCATTGGCATAGCCAATAGGTCTCGCCTTTGGGGCCTTATAAGTGTTTAGCCAGAGCTATTGACTTTGCCAATGTCTTCAAGCTGTGCTGTAGAGAAGTGTGGCTGCTGTGCGGCATGCTGAAAAGTTATAATAAAAAAGTGTCAGAAGCATTTTTGTTACTTTATATATGACCAAGAAGGCATTATGTAAAACTGAACGACCATATTAAAAAAGTATTTACAATAAAAAATTTCCTCAGTTTTCTTTTGTTCTTGCAATGCTGGCAACTTGTTTCTGCCTATTGCAATGGTTGTTTGTTAAAGCTTTTTTTTGAGGGGGCATAAACAATCGGAGGGTGAAGGTTGGGAACTAGTACCTGTATTATAACACTAGCAGCGGCCAGACGCTAGGGGAGAATCAACAGATGCCAGATTCCGAGAGCAGGCTGAGGTGGTGCTGAGTGATGCTGAGGTGGTAGTGGTGGTGGTGGTGACTGTTGCGGAGACGATGCTGAGGTGATGCTGAATGATACTCCGGTGTTGCTGAGTGATACTGCTGTGGTGCTGAGTGATGCTGTGGTGGTGCTGAGTGATATTGTCTTGGCGCTGAGTGATGCTGTGGTGGTGCTGAGTGATATTGTCTTGGCGCTGAGTGATGCTGTGGCGGCGCTGAGTGATGCTGTGGTGGCGCTGAGTGATGCTGTGGTGGCGCTGAGCGATGCTGTGGTGGCGCTGAGCGATGCTGTGGTGGTGCTGAGTCATCCTGTGGTGGTGCTGAGTCATCCTGTGGTGGTGCTGAGTCATCCTGTGGTGGTGCTGAGTCATCCTGTGGTGGTGCTGAGTGATGCAGTGTTGGCCCTGAGTGATGATGTGGTGTCGCTGAGTAAAGCTATGGTGGCGCAGAGTGATGCTGTGGTGGCGCGGAGTGATGTTGTGGTTGCGCTGAGTGATGCTGTTGTGGCGCTAAGTGATGTGAGAAAGAGAGAGAAAGGGTGTACATAAAATAAAGAGTGGAGCGGGATAGAGAGAGAGAAAGAAGGGGAGAGAGAGAGTAAATGAAGGAGTTTGAAAGAGAAACAGATAAAGGGGTGAGAGAGAATGAAAGGCTAAAAAAGATAGAGAGGGGAGAGTTAATTAAGTAGAGAGAGAATTAGAGAGGGGAGAGAGAGAGAGAAGGAGAGAGACAATAAGAGTGGGGGTGTGGAGTTTAAATAGAGTGAAGAAGTGATGCGGAAAAAGTAACCTTAAATATAGCTTTGTGCTTTGCGCGAATAAATATATAAAAAAAAAAGTGAGAGACTAAAATACTGGTAATTAGGCTGTGACTCCCAATATAAAACAAATAGTGTTATAAGGTGAAATCAACCCACCGAAGCAATATTTCTAACTAGAGAAAAAAAAGCTTGCATTTCAATGCTAATCGCTGTTGTTTTTCATGTGACTGTAGTCCAGGGCCCTCAGTTGGTAATGTGAGCTGCTGCTGCGATTGAAACATCAGAGTCCAGAGAGTTAATGAGCCATGACGAGGAAATGAGGAAGAGATAGGAAACCCAGATGCCACCTGCGCGTGCACGCCATCGTGAACTCAAGCTGGTCGCCAGCCGAAAGCCAGTGTTTGCACTTCCAAAACCCACTTACTAAAACTCTCGGCCAGACCAGCGCAAGCGCTGGTGCAGGCCGAGACCTAAAAATGAGAACCGAAAATGTTTGTATTCAAGCGTGCCTTGGAGCTCCGAGGACGGAAATCATTTTGTTTGGATGATTTCTCAAAAGTAAGATATACAATCCATAGAAAATTCTGAATACTTCAAAAGAGTGCTGGAGTCAAAAAGCAACACTGAAGTATAGAAGTTGCTGTATCGTCGGCTATGGTAAGCTGATAAATATTGTGTATTTAGGTTGTGGCACCATCCTAAGTCCCATCAGCATGGACGCAAGGTTTATTTAAAGGTCAAAATCTTCCTCCAATCTGGTGGACATATATCTTCGGCCTTTGTCCAGATGTTGGCATGCTTTTTCAGTCGGCCAAGTCAGGCTTGTTAGAACTGATCCAGGTTTCTTCAGAAATTCCAGACAGACTTGTGAAGCTACAAGAACTCCTGTTGCCCAATCTTGTGGAAAATGTTAAAGGGGGCTTTTTTAGGTGGAAAGGTAAAACTCTTCTGCGGCGAAAGGAGGCCCTGAACAAAGGAACAGGCAGGATATTTGCTTACACCCAACCACACAAAGACACATACACACATGCACACCCACACAGACACGCACACACACACTACACACATTCCTTATTCAGCGGGAACAAAAAACCTAACATCTTTATACAACAACTAATCAATTCAGATTGTGACTTTGGATCCTAATGTAGTGAATTGTGTATTATGGGATAGGTCTTTGATGGGTCACATGATGTGCTTGATGCTCCTGCCAACCGAGGCACCATTAACTAAATCAGGACATCCTTTTTGTTTTTTTTAAACCTTTATTTCTCAAATTATAACTATAAACAGCAATCTGCAGAGCAGCATTGTGATCAAAGGTCGTGTTACAACAGTAGCGTAGACAAAACACAGTACATATCATGTTGACATAAACAGTGACCAAGCACATCAGGTGAAGTAAAGTTTCAGTTGAGTGTTGATTCAACCAGTTGCCATGGAGTTATCCCCTGAGTATTCTCTCTCTGGGCCCAAGAAGTTATTGCACAGTACGCCCCAAGCTTCCAGATCAACCACTAATTTAGGATCCTAGCAGATGTGACACATCCGGGTTTCCTTTGCCACCGCCCACTCAGATTCATCTCAAACCCAGTACCCCTCTGTAAGAGCCCAGGCCGCCATCCGTGTGATGGCCACCCGCCTCCTTGCCAACAACGGGCCAGCTGTAGGAACCAGTATGTCATATTCTGTTTCTTGGGGCAAACAAGATTGCCCAACAAACAAAACTGAGGTGTGAGTGGGTATGCTAATGTAGTAGTCTGACCTAACTTATTTACAGCCCTCCCCCAAAACTCAATCACTTTTGTACAAACCCATGCCATATGCATAAGGTCTCCTCCCCCAACCCGGCAACATGGACACGCAGGAGTGCGCTCTGGATTAATTCTCTGCAAGCCCACAGGCATGTTGTAAAAAATTAAAATGAATTAATTTGAACCGGGCATTGCTGGACATAGAATTCACCAGATCGCAGATCTTAGCCCAAACATTTGTTTCCCAGACCTGACTTAGCCTCAACTGCCCAGCGATCGTGTCTGCGTTTGGCGCCTTATAAATCAATTAAATAAGATGACGTCCAGTCCCTAGCGTCAGCAGTGCCCTCAGCGTAGCCAACACCGGTGGTGCCACATGAAAAGATGTCCAAACAGTTCTGACTATGTCTGTTATGCCTGCAGGTGTAAAAACTGTCCTGGACTCATCTGGAACAGAATCAGTGTGTCCTCAAAGGATATAAATATGTCAGTAGGATAGAGGTTGCCCACCAACTTGCAGCCTTACTCATGCCATGATTGAAACGACATAACCTCCTCCATCTGTCGGAACGGAGCTAAAACCCACATTAGCAGCTCTCTATGGTAAGGGGCCCTTCTGATCACCACTGTAACCAATCTTTGCCACACCTCTGCTGTCTGACGCACCACAAAAGGGGCTGTAGAGGACGCGCTCGATCCGGCCATCAACAATGGCAGGAGGTCACTCCAATCCACCATTCCCACTAGGAGAGCCTTTTCCCAGTTAGTACCCTCCACCATCCATTTCTCTGCGTGTTGCATATGAGAGGCATAATAATAATATTCCAGATTCGGAACCCCCAGCCTGCCATATCTCCTCATTAATGTCCGATGAGCCACTCTACTGCATTTCCCTGCCCCCAATAAGTGAGGTGGCGAGTGTATTCTGCTAGCGGGACACACCCACTCACAGCGGGCACAAGGAATTCTGGATCACATACAGGCAGCGGGGCTAAACCACCATCTTGGACACTTCAATTCTGCCCATAAGTGATAGCGGGAGAGTGTTCCAAAACCCCACCGAAGCCCACAAGGGTTCTATCACCTGTTCGGTATTGTACTGTAACTGCTTTTCTTTTGTATGCGCCACAATAGTTTCCAGGTAGCAAAAAGTCTCCCATCGCAGGCCCAGGGCCGGTAACCACTCCTCAGGCACCCTAGCCAACTCCAGAACAATAATGGCTCCTGCAGGTTAATTTTAAGATCAGAAACTTCACCAAATTCCCTCAGCAGTTCTAATAATACAGCGAGGGACGTCCTGGGAGCCCTGAGGTAAAAAAAGTGTCATATGCGTAAAGTGAGATGACATGTCTGGTGTGACCTAACTCTATCCCCCATTCATGCAGAACCCAACGCACCTTTATGGGCAATGGCTCCACAGCTAGGGCAAAGAGCAGGGGTGACAGAGGGCATCCCTGTCGTGTGCCACATTCTGTGTCCCACTGCTCCGATCCGCACTACCCCACCCTCACCCGAACTCCCGGACCAGTGTACAGCAGTTGAATCCAGGCTCTAAACTGGGGCCAGTACCCATGACCTTCATCACCTCTAATAAATACCCCAGTCCACTGTGTCAAAGGCCTTTTCAGTGTCGATAGAGGCCGAGACCATTTCCTCTGGCTGTCTTCTACCTCATGAAGCACATGTGCAAGCCGCCGCAAATTCATGATCGTACTGCGACCTGGAATCAAGCCGCACTGGTCAACATGAACCAGCCCACTCACTACTGGACACAGACTATTAACCAGAAGCTTACATAAAACTTTTGTGGCAAAGTTTATCATCATAAGATGACAATACAAAGCAGGATTGGTTTCGACCTGCATCCCCGGCTTAGGCTTCATGCGTATAAGTCCTTTGCGCATGCTCGGCGGGAGTACCCCCAACTCCTTGGCTTCCAAGAATACCTCTAACAAGTGCTGTGTCAGTGCAGCCGCAACCCCCTGGTAGAATTGCACCGGCAATACATCCCCCCGAGAGCCTTATTCCTAGGCAACATTGTCGAGGCCGTCCAGAGCTCCTCCAGCATGATATCCACTTCTAGTTCTTCCACTCCTACTTCTCCTAACTGGGGTATAACCAAAGGTGCCAGGAAAGCCTAAATCCGTTCCAGTGGGCTATGAGAGCCCCCCATATACACCCCCTCCAAATGGCGCTGGAAGCTGCCACCACCACCTCCTGCAAGGCCGCAAGAGTACCTTCTGGGTCGATCAAGTTAAAGACGGGAGGAGATCTAAGTTCCCTTCAGAGCAACCAGGTCAGAAGCCTGCCTGACGTGTCTCCCTCCTGATCAAGGCGCTGCCTGTATTGTTTAAGCGTGTAGGCGTTAAGCCGGTCCGATTTTATCGCTAAGCTACGACGGACCTGCAATTTCTCCCTTCGGCATAGCGGACAACTCAAATCTTGATTTTGCAAAACAGCCTGCTCCCCTTTTTTTATTTGTATCTCCCATTGCAGCTGCCTACATACCCCGCTGAACCAAAGGGGATGATGGACGGACGGAGTGTTGAACATTGCAAGCACTCACCCCCAGTCAACCGATCTGGGTTTAATCCATCATCATTCTTTAGCTCACTCCGCCACCCCAGTTCAGACATGGCCATATGCAAATCAGTCTGACCCTGTGCCTCATGGGAACAGTCCAGCCCGAACTGCCAAGACATGTCTTCCCTGGACCGGAAACAAGCATACTGGGACTGGTTTCGGGCTTACAGCCATCATCAGCCAGGCTATCTTGAATCCAGTGGCAAAGTGAGCAAGGGACCCACGTCTGGGCATACCCTGCCAACTTAGGGCGAACAAAGCAAAACCAAAGGGTATGATGGACGGAGTGTTGACATTGCAAGCACTCACCCCCAGTCAACTGATCTGGGTTTAATCCATCATCATTCTTTAGCTCACTCCGCCACCCCAGTTCAGACATGGCCATATTCAAATCAGTCTGACCCTGTGCCTCATGGGAACAGTCCAGCCCGAACTGCCAAGCCATGTCTTCCCTGGACCGGAAACAAGCATCCTGGGACCAGTTTCGGGCTCACAGCCCTCATCAGCCAGGCTATCTTGAATCCAGTGGCAAAATGAGCAAGGGACCCACGTCTGGGCATACCCTGCCAACTTAGGGCGAACAAAGCAAAACCAAAGGGGATGATGGACGGAGTGTTGACATTGCAAGCACTCACCCCCAGTCAACTGATCTGGGTTTAATCCATCATCATTCTTTAGCTCACTCCGCCACCCCAGTTCAGACATGGCCATATGCAAATCAGTCTGACCCTGTGCCTCATGGGAACAGTCCAGCCCGAACTGGCAAGCCATGTCTTCCCTGGACCGGAAACAAGCATCCTGGGACCGGTTTCGGGCTCACAGCCCTCATCAGCCAGGCTATCTTGAATCCAGTGGCAAAGTGAGCAAGGGACCCACGTCTGGGCATACCCTGCCAACTTAGGGCGAACAAAGCAAAACCAAAGGGGATGATGGACGGAGTGTTGACATTGCAAGCACTCACCCCCAGTCAACTGATCGGGGTTTAATCCATCATCATTCTTTAGGTCACTCCGCCACCCAAGTTCAGACATGGCCATATGCAAATCAGTCTGACCCTGTGCCTCATGGGAACAGTCCAGCCCGAACTGCCAAGCCATGTCTTCCCTGGACCGGAAACAAGCATCCTAGGACCGGTTTCGGGCTCACAGCCCTCATCAGCCAGGCTATCTTGAATCCAGTAGCAAAGTGAGCAAGGGACCCACGTCTGGGCATACCCTGCCAACTTAGGGCGAACAAAGCAAAACCAAAGGGGATGATGGACGGAGTGTTGACATTGCAAGCACTCACCCCCAGTCAACTGATCTGGGTTTAATCCATCATCATTCTTTAGCTCACTCCGCCACCCCAGTTCAGACATGGCCATATGCAAATCAGTCTGACCCTGTGCCTCATGGGAACAGTCCAGCCCGAACTGCCAAGCCATGTCTTCCCTGGACCGGAAACAAGCATCTTGGGACCGGTTTCGGGCTCACAGCCCTCATCAGCCAGGCTATCTTGAATCCAGTGGCAAAGTGAGCAAGGGACCCACGTCTGGGCATACCCTGCCACTGGAATCAAGCTATCCTGGCTGAAGAGGGGTGAAACCCCGAAACCGGTCCTAGGATGCTTGTTTCCAGTCCAGGGAGGACCTGGCTTGGCAGTTCGGGCTGGACTGTTCCCATGAGGCACAGGGTCAAGACTGATTTGCATATGGCTGGGTTCAAACTGGAATGGCATGGTGAGCAAAAACCGATGGATTTAGGCCCAGATCTCTCTACTGGGGTGAATGTATGACATTGTTCTGCATTCTGTCCATCAACTGTTGTTTTTGCATTTGTCACCCCGAGTGGGACGGGTATGCCCAGACGTGGGTCCCGTGCTCTCCATGCCACTGGAATCAAGCTATCCTGGCTGAAGAGGGGTGAAACCCCGAAACCGGTCCTAGGATGCTTGTTTCCAGTCCAGGGAGGACCTGGCTTGGCAGTTCGGGCTGGACTGTTCCCATGAGGCACAGGGTCAAGACTGATTTGCATATGGCTGGGTTCAAACTGGAAGGGCATGGTGAGCAAAAAAACGATGGATTTAGGCCCAGATCTCTGTATTGGGGTGAATGTATGACATTGTTCTGCATTCTGTCCATCAACTGTTGTTTTGCATTTGTCACCCCGAGTGGGACGGGTATGCCCAGACGTGGGTCCCGTGCTCTCCATGACACTGGAATCAAGCTAACCTGGCTGAAGAGGGGTGAAACCCCGAAACCGGTCCTAGGATGCTTGTTTCCAGTCCAGGGAGGACCTGGCTTGGCAGTTCGGGCTGGACTGTTCCCATGAGGCACAGGGTCAAGACTGATTTGCATATGGCTGGGTTCAAACTGGAATGGCATGGTGAGCAAAAAAACGATGGATTTAGGCCCAGATCTGTGTACTGGGGTGAATGTATGACATTGTTCTGCATTCTGTCCATCAACTGTTGTTTTTTGCATTTGTCACCCCGAGTGGGACGGGTATGCCCAGACGTGGGTCCCGTGCTCTCCATGCCACTGGAATCAAGCTATCCTGGCTGAAGAGGGGTGAAACCCCGAAACCGGTCCTAGGATGCTTGTTTCCAGTCCAGGGAGGACCTGGCTTGGCAGTTCGGGCTGGACTGTTCCCATGAGGCACAGGGTCAAGACTGATTTGCATATGGCTGGGTTCAAACTGGAATGGCATGGTGAGCAAAAACTATGGATTTAGGCCCAGATCTCTGTACTGGGGTGAATGTATGACATTGTTCTGCATTCTGTCCATCAACTGTTGTTTTTGCATTTGTCACCCCGAGTGGGACGGGTATGCCCAGACGTGGGTCCCGTGCTCTCCATGCCACTGGAATCAAGCTATCCTGGCTGAAGAGGGGTGAAACCCGAAACAGGTCCTAGGATGCTTGTTTCTAGTCCAGGGAGGACCTGGCTTGGCAGTTCGGGCTGGACTGTTCCCATGAGGCACAGGGTCAAGACTGATTTGCATATGGCTGGGTTCAAACTGGAATGGCATGGTGAGCAAAAAAACGATGGATTTAGGCCCAGATCTCTGTACTGGGGTGGATGTATGACATTGTTCTGCATTCTGTCCATCAACTGTTGTTTTTGCATTTGTCACCCCGAGTGGGACGGGTATGCCCAGACGTGGGTCCTGTGCTCTTCATGCCACTGGAATCAAGCTATCCTGGCTGAAGAGGGGTGAAACCCCGAAACCGGTCCTAGGATGCTTGTTTCCAGTCCAGGGAGGACCTGGCTTGGCAGTTCGGGCTGGACTGTTCCCATGAGGCACAGGGTCAAGACTGATTTGCATATGGCTGGGTTCAAACTGGAATGGCATGGTGAGCAAAAAAACGATGGATTTAGGCCCAGATCTCTGTACTGGGGTGAATGTATGACATTGTTCTGCATTCTGTCCATCAACTGTTGTTTTTGCGATTGTGGGTGAAAAGCAGCATGAAACTTCTGCTTAATTCCCAACCCTTTCATGAGGTAATCAACAACTTGCCCAATGAAATGGGGTCCGTTGTCACTCCACAAAACTCGACAAATGCCGAATCTGGGGAAAAACTCCTTTATGAGCACCTTTGCTGTAGTAAGAGCTGTATTATCTTTTGTGGCGTATACCTCCACCCATTTACTGAAGGCACAAACCACTACCAGAACTTACTTCAGATTATTACAGCGTTCAAGCTGGATATAATCCATTTGCAGGACTTCAAAAGGTGCAGTAGGTATGGCAAACCCTCCTGCTGGAGTTCGTGTTCCCTTTCCAGGATTATATTGGAGACAAATCAGACAAGACTGGACTATCTTTTTAGCTGTGCCGGCAATCTCTGGATGATCCCAAACTTGCATAAGTTGCTTTGCTATTGAGGATGCTCCAACATGTGCCGGCCCATGTGCCATGTGAATCATAGGATGTAAATAGGCTGTGTGTAACTTCCATTTTGTCCTTTCTTTATTCCTCCAACAGCCCTCATCATCCAGTGTTCCCTCCTTAGACCATTGGTCTAATTCCTCAACAGAAGCAGATCGCTGCATGTCCAGCACCTCTTGCCTGGCATCATGCCAACGCTCAGCCTGTGACTTAACTACATACATAGATGTAGTACTTTGTTGCATTGCAGTCTCACGAGCTGTGTAGTCTGCAAAGGCATTTCCTTTTCCTATTTTATCAGTCACTTTCTTGTGTGCACTACACTTAACAATTGCCACTTTCTTAGGATATGTCAAGGCAGTAAGGAGATTATGTACTAATTCCCCATGCACTATTTGTGTCCCATGTGAAGTAAGAAAGCCTCTTTCCTTCCAGAGTTGCCCAAAATCATGAGCAACTCCAAAAGCATATCGGCTATCTGTGTAGATGTTAACAAGTAGATGTGCACTAAGCTCACATGCTCTTGTCAGTGCTATCAACTCAGCTGCTTGAGCCGACTTCTGTGGGATGCGAGCTGTCTCAACTACTGTCTGAAGTGTTGTAATTGCATAAGCAGCAGATGTCGTGCCATCAGGCAACTTCAGGCAGGACCCATCAACCCACAGTTCCCCATCAACGTTAGAAAGAGGTGTATCTTGTAGGTCAACACGACCCTTTGTTTGTTCTTCAGTAAGGGATATACAATCATGTAACTCTTGTGACTGAGACTGAATAGCTGGAAATGGCAATAATGTAGCAGGATTCAGAGTCAAACATCTTTTCAGTGTGATATGAGGAGCCAAAAGTGTCAATTCATAGCCTGTCAAACGGGCACTAGTCAAATGTTGTGTTTTCGTTTGATTTAGCAGAGCATCAACTGAGTGGGGTACTAGTTCAAGCAATCTATGTGACAAAACTATTCCCTCACTCTGACGTATGGACACAGCCGTTGCCGCCACCGCTCGAAAACACCCTGGCAGTGCACGGGCGACTGGATCAAGGACAGCTGAGAAATATGCACAAGGACGCTGCTTATCACCGTGTGTCTGTACTAAAACTGAGAGAGCGCAACCGTCCCTCTCGTGTACATACAGTTTAAAGGCCTTAGTGTAGTCTGGAGTTCCTAATACTGGTGCAGAACAAAGAGCTTGATGTAACTGTTGAAAAGCATTCTGGCATTCAGTAGTCCATGGGAGGGGCATCGGAGTATCTTTAGTCAAAAGGGCCAACAAGGGTTTAACAATGTGAGAAAAGCTAGGGATCAACTGCCTACAGAAAGAAGTAAGGCCAATCAGTGCACGAACATCCTTCTGAGTACGGGGCACAGGCATGTCTAAAATAGCTTGAATACGGTCTGGTGTAAGTGCACGTCCCTCCTTAGACAGGAGGTGACCTAAATAGGTAACCTGCTGTCTACAATATTGCAATTTCTTCCGAGAGACTTTGTGATGATGAGATGCAAGAAATGATAGCAATAACAGTGTTCCTTCTTCACACTGCTCAGCAGTATCAGCAGCCAACAAGATGTCATCGACATATTGAATAAGAGCCACCCCTTTTGGCACAGTGAAAGAATAAGCTGCCTTTTCAATGCCTGGCTATAAATGCTAGGACTCTCTGTATACCCTTGTGGAGCTCTACAGAATCTGAAGGATCGATTATTCAAAGTGAAGCCGAACAAATAGCGGCTGTCAGGATGAATAGGTATTGAGAAAAATGCATTTTTCAAATCGATTACACTAAATGTAGTTGCAGTAGGAGGAACCATAGTAAGAAGTGTTGTGATGTCAGAGACTACCGGGTATTGGGGCACTACAATTTTATTGACTTCACGTAAGTCAATGATGAGTCTATAAATTCTAGTGTCAGTGTCTTTTTTCAAAATAGGAAGAATAGGGCTATTACAGGTATTGTAGGGGACTTCTTCCACAACCCCATCCAATTGCATCCAATTCAAATCAATGGTTCTGGTCTTTAGATCACTACAGGGTACGGGCCCGGCCTACCTTAGAGCTCGGCTCAAACATGCACAGTCTAACCGCGCTCTTAGCTCCAACCACCTGCGCCTCCTCGTCACTCCCCGCTTTCGCCGCGCTAGAATGGGCGGCAGAGCTTTTGCGGTGTTCTCCGCCAAAACTTGGAACAGCTTGCCTCTGCCGCTGCGACTGACCAATTCTGAACCTATCTTCCGTCGTGACCTTAAGATTTGGCTCTTCTCGAGCGCTTAAACCACTGAGTGTACTCCCATCCTTCGCCTGTCCAAGCGCCGGGACACCCCCGTTGGGGGTAGCTGTGCGCTCTATAAGCTCCTAAAATAAATAAATAAACCCCCACTCTGATCAAATCCTGAACAATATGTATTAATGCTTCTTCGCCTTCCCGAGATATTTTATATTGGGGCAGTCGAGGCAACGAAGCACCTTCCTTCACTTGAATATGTACTGGTGGAATGACCATTTGCCCCACATCAGTATCTGAGGTAGCCCACAAAGTACTAGGTAATAATGCCAGAGCAACATCCTCTTTAATGAGACAAGACCTCTCAACCATTGGATAGTTATCATTTAAAATAACACGCACACCTTCTGGGGAACAACGTATTGTGGCACGGAAATGTTTAAGCATATCAATACCCACAATGTTATCCGGCGTGTTAGGGGAGAGCAGAAATGGACATGCTGCAGTGAATTTATCAAGACTAAATGCAAGTGGCTGTGACAGTGGGCTAAGTGTAGGTGTCCCATCGAATCCTATCGATGTTATCATTGCGCCAGACAGGGAAGCCCTAGGAACCAATTTTTTAGACAGAGCACTACGAGTAGCTCCTGTATCAACTAGAAACTGATCAGTAGAACCCAAAACGTTTGCATCAACATAGGGACCCTTCTGATCTACTGGGACCTCAACCTGTTCCTTACCCCATCCTAGGCATTCCTATGCAAAATCAGAATCCTTAGGACCATCAGCCAAATAATCAGACATTTGGTATTGGTTTAGTCTATCAAAGGTATTAAAAGAATTTGGGTTGTTTTCAACTGCCTCAAATCTGGTACGATTATCCATGCCTCCCCTAAATCCCGTGTTTCCTGGGCGGCCTCTCATGCTTCCTCTACCTCGCTGATACTGCTGACCTCGCAAAAGGGGGCACTCAGAACGCCAATGTCCAATCTCTTTACAATAAGCACACTGATCAGAAGACTAAGTTGCTCGAGGGAAAGGGGGTACACCAGGGCGATACATCGCACGTCCATCTCTTCCACTACCTCTAAATGGTGGACCATAGACTTGAGCCAACATAACTTTCGTTTTTAAATCCTTAACCTTTTTAGCTTCCTTGCCTTTTGCTTCCAATTCCTGACGCTCATAATACTGGGCCATGGTCAAAAGGGAGACTGGAGAAGACGTAGTCCATGAACTCTCGCTGGCCTTTAGGCGACTAGCTATTTCTGGCAACATGTTAGCGACAAATTTGTCGACAAACAGATGCTTACCCGTGTCATCTGTCAATGACTGCCCACTAAAGTCATGGAATGTCTCTTCAAATCGTGTAAAGAAATCAGAAACTGACTCATCCGCTTTCTGTTTACAAGACGCTAATGTAGTCCAATCTATTTTCTTAGGGGTATAAGAGTTTTCAACTTAGTCACAATAGCTTTGGGAAGATCTAATATCTCCTGTTGTGGTTTCTTCGCAGGCTCCCTAGCTGCATCTATTTCTTCTAAATGCACCCAAGTATCACCATATGCTACATTATCATCTATTTTCCGAATCGTTCTCCACATGTCAGGGGGCAAAATAAGTCCGAAAAACATGTCGATATCTGGCAGAGTCATGGTACAGGAGCTAATAGCTCCTTCTACCTCTTCATAGAAAGCGGCAGGATTTTTCCGTGGATCGGGCAAAGCGGCTTTAAGAGCCATAACGTCCGCTCTACTCCAAGGAGTATAAACCCAATTATAAATAAAATACCCCTTCGCATCATCTGAAGTTTTGTCGTCATCCTTTCCTGAACCTTTCGGAGGTACATACAAAGGCGCAGCTTCGCGCATTGGTCGTATATTAACTTCAGCACTACTAGATCCATTATTTATCTCTGAAGTTTCTGCTATTTGCGCTGGGGGTTGAGCTAATTGTACAGTCTTATTTTTGCCGTCTTCCTTTTTCTCAGCTTTTAAGCGAAATACTTCATCGCGTAACTTAACCACTCGCCTAATTAGATCAGGTATATTTGAGGAAAGAAAAGTGCCATCACTCAATTGTTTATAATCAGAATTTATATCAGCGGGCTCTAAGTTTTCAGAAAGGTCTCTAAAATTAAGTATTACTTCCCAAGCAAACTTCTCTGTAAAATATAACTGCTCTATTTCCTTCCACTGCTGGATCCTGGCTACAAGATCGGAAGCGAGAGTTTTCTTACGGGCTTCTGAACAGAAGGTGGATCTAATGGTGGCTTTTTCATCGACAGTTAAAATAGAGCGAGTCTGTCGCCCATCTTGCTTATCTGTATCTTTATCGTCTGAAGAATGATGCTCTTCATCGGAAGGATCCTCCGCAGGAGCAGAGGGAAATTTATGCGGGGGTCGATCTAATAAAATGGAATCATCTTGAGGTTTATTAAGCATGGGATAAAGAGGGCGCCTAATAGGGTACTGGCCAGTTACCTCTAAACGACGCTCCCTATCTTCTTTTTCTTTTATTTCCTTCATCTCCTTATTTTTCAATTCCAACGCTTTCTGTTCTTTTACTGCTATAGCTTCTTCTTTTCTCACTCTCTCATGCGCTTCTTTTTCCCACATTCGTACACAATCAAACATATCTTGTCGACTCTTATGTTTAAATAAACAATGCTCTACATACTGAATCTTTTTAAAGTCAAATGACCCATTTCCTGGCCATCGCAGATCAGGATCCTTTTTCGTATATTTGTTCCACAGTGTACTATACAGTATGGAAGAAATACCATATTTAATGTACATATACCTATTAGGTGTCCCCTCTGGGGGAGCCGGCTGACTTCTTTCTAAATCCATTTTGGTACCTCCAAGACAGCAACACAACCTACGAAGTGCGCTAGGAGCAGGCATGCTGCCAAATTATAGTAAAATATAACTATTCAAAAATCTTCAAAAGTAGAGAAAAATCTCCACATTACCTGCCTTTATTTATTGCAATAAATAAACAAGCAAACAAAACCAGAATCTTGGGCATGCAAATCCAAAATCAAGAGTGCCGCTGCAGCGACCTTACCAAACAAAAGTCTCCAACCTCCAACTGCCAATCTCTTGGTCGACCTAATGGTCACTGCGAAACTTGCGCCAAAGGAAATCTCAGTCGGGACCGGCCACCACCTGGAGGGTCAAATCGGGAAAACCGGAAAAGCACTTCGGTCTGCAAAGACAAGGGTCTCCTCGTGCAGGACGTTTCATCAGCAAAATTCCATTCCTCCGTCAAGACCACTCCTTCGGGCGGCTGCGTCTCCGATGAGCCCCACGAGTCGGGCGCCAAAACTGTGGAAATGTGCCTTTTTAGGGGCACACCGGTGCAGGGGTCACCCTTATCTTTGTCCACGGGTCCTTAAACCAACAAAGAAGAAATTGGCACTGAAGCTGGAATTCAAAGAACAAGTTTATTCACTCATGAGGGAGACCACGTCCATACAACACCCTCAAGTGTTCCAGGAGGTAGTGGCTTGAATACACAGACCATGGTGCTTATATACTGAGTTTTCTGCACTGGTAAGCATGTAGTTACAAATAGAAGGTATAAGCATACACAAGAATAGTTACAGCCAGACATGGGCAGATGAGTAATCACTTAGTCAGCAAAGTGGGAGGGGGAACAGAACTGCTTACATCAGTAGGATATGATAGACAGTTACATTTTCAAACAGGTGCATTCTAGCAGCTACAGGCCTTTTTGAGCTCATACATTGCTTGAGCTTAGAATAGAAGGAGTTAACTAAAGCTGATGACTCAAGCAGAATAGAGAGGCAGGCAACAGTGAAGACGGCAGAATCACAAGGCTAACAAAATGGATGCTGCAAACAAGATGGCTTCAGCTCATGCTAACAGCAATTATTTTCGATTTCCACAAGTCAAGGTCTGTGTTAGCGTGTTCCTGCCCACAACATCCATCAGAATATTAACTGGGAAACACCAGTTTCGTGTTTATATCCAGCTCCCATCCCTGACCAGGTCACAGAACACCAGGAGAGATCTGATAAAAAACGGGCTAAATGCGTCACGGTTGATAGGGTATCCAGGGGTAGGCAACCAACACCCTATCAAGTCTACTGAACTTGTGATGTGTAGGCGAGTGGCAGGTGAAGGCTTTCTTTAATGCCCTACAAGCTCTCCATGCATCCAACAACCCCAAATTCGACATCACCTCCCACAGTGAAGAGGTCATTCGCGGTTTTGTGTCTTGCCTGGGGAGCTGCCTATCCCTTTCCCCTTCCATAACATGGTTAAAATTCCCCAGCGAAAGGAGCGGGTCAGCCACTTCCGAACCAGTCACGTTTGCAGCCCGTAGAATAATTGGGAATCATCAACATTAGGCGGGCATGGGTTAAGCAAGGATATAGCCTTCCCATCAAGTCTGCCCTGTAAAAGGACAAATCTCCCCTCCACGTCAGCTTCCACATATGTGGGCACAAAGGCGGTCCCCGGGTCAGCTTCCACATATGTGGGCACAAAGGCGGTCCCCGGAGCCACCCAAACCAGCACTCCCCTAGCGTAGGTAGAATAGGATGCATGATATAGCTGCCCTTTCCATCTTATCAAGCACTATATCATTAAGGTGTGTCTCCTTGAGGCAAGCAATGTTCACCCCATGGCGCTTCAAGAAGGATAAAACCTTGTACCGTTTAACACAATTGCCCAGACCCCGGACATTCCAAGTAAGTATCCTAAAATTACCCCCCATGTATATCATACATCCATGGTCGGTAGGGATCTCCACCCTCACCACAGTGCTGCAAAAAAAACAGAGTAAACAAATTTGAAAAAAGAAAACAATCCCTCCCATCCCAAGACACGCATAGTGTAACCATCTTGCTTCATAAGTCCACCTCTGTCATGTGCCAGGACAACACAATACCCCAATCCTATCCAACCGGGATAGGAACCCTAACTCTGTACCCCTCCAATCCCATCTAATCCGTAGCCAGCTAAGTGGCCAGCAGCTGCCCAATACTTTTGCATACTGCTGCCATACCGTCTTGATCCCTGTAATACAAATATTCGTGTTGAACAAAGTGATGCCAAATGTGCCAGTGCAGGTCTCTGCTACATAGTGGCAAAACATCTGGCCCTCCAGAAGGCCAGGTGACTAGTTATTGATACTGCAGGTGGTGCCAAACTAGAGATGCCTGTCTCCACCACCCCCATAGCTCCAACAGCACATCTCACCAACTTAGCATGAGAACACAGTACAATCAACAAACAAACATCACTCCGTAGTGAAATTAGTCTCCGGTATGACATTTACAGGATGAAACTGAGTGTCATTTACCTGAGAAGCCGAGGTGGCGGCATGCGAGCCGGGTTCCGCAGACTGCGAGGTACCCGTGTCCGCCACCTGCATCGTGCCATCATCCTGTATTGTAACTCTGTACGAAGTCAGGGGCTTTCCACAGTGGCAAGCCCCTCCAGAGCGACCCCCTCCCCGCCGAAGCCTCACGAACCGTCGATGTTCTGGAGCGGCCCCATTAAAGATGACCTTCAATTTAGAGGGGTATAACAACATGTACTTCAGGTTCATACTCGCAGCTTCTGCTTAACCCTCAGGAAGGACTTGCGCTGCCCCTGAACCTTCCTGGTATAGTCTGGATATAAGGCAATGGTATGATTGTCAAACCTTGGTATTCCCTGTTCTCTCCACTTGGAGGACACAATCTCTGTAATTCAGTATTTTGGCAGTAAAGTCTTGCGCTGGCCCCCAGGGGGAGACAATGGCACCAAAGCACGGTGGCCCCGCTCTACCACAAAGAGCTCCGAGAGTCCTGGGGGCGTCAACTGTTGCCATACCCATTGTTCCAATAAGTGTCCTGCCAAGGAGCGCTGCAAGCTCAGTGGTATGAAATAGGTGTGTGGTGCTCCAATGCGTTTCGCTAAGAGATTTTGT
Organism: Calotriton arnoldi; assembly: GCA_963921515.1. Lineage (NCBI taxonomy): Eukaryota > Metazoa > Chordata > Amphibia > Caudata > Salamandridae > Calotriton > Calotriton arnoldi. The sequence goes on from CAWUFW010000307.1 coordinate 422,471, forward strand.
GGCAGTTGAAATTAGGCGCGGTGCAAAAAGGTAGGGAAAACCACCAAATTCCCTGATGTGTGGTCAAAAGGCCACATACATAGAAAACACTAGTCCCCTGCTAGTTCCGTAGTTATTTTATTTCTTTCTCTTCTGTGGACGGTGTCTTTATACAACCCAGTCAGTTCCTTGCATTCCTAGCCAACGCGTGTTTCGTCGCTGTACAAGGGATGAACCTGCGACTTCTTCAGGGCTATTCTCTTGTCTTGTCGATCCCTTAGTTTCGGTGATACTTCCGACCCGAAAGGACCTCAGGCTTCTTCTCCACTTTTATATTAAGTATTATTCAAGTCTCGCCATCCAAATATGAGCTTCCCTATTCGGCACGATTTTCGGCTGAAAGGATGCTCCCCCGATCCGCGAGTACGCTATGTTGGAAGCATTCCTCCATGTTCCCCACCCTTGCCTCCAAGTACCTTGTGACCGTCGTCATCTTGCCCATTTGTTGCTTATGTGTAGACACCTCGCCCTGTAAAGTTTCTATATACTCTGCGTTTTTTACTTTGTCAGCCACCTTCCTCAAGTCAGGGCAAAGCTGGTTAATATCTATTGAAACTGTCTTGATCTTGTGTTCCAGTGCTGTACGGGAGCTGTGAATGGCTGCCAGGAGCTCAGTGTGAGAGGACTCCTCATCTCGCTGCAGTGAGGTGGACCTCAAGTCTCTCCCCCAAGCCTGACCAGCAGCTGGAAAGGCTGATGGAAATGGCGTACTGTGTAATAGTGTTGGTGGGCAGCATCTTCGGGTGCTTTTCTTTGTGCATTATGGCTCAACCACACCTTTCGACAACTTCACGTAGTGCAATTGCAGCCCTTCCAAATGGGCCGGCAGGGACCGAGTGGTTCAGGCCAGGTGCCCCCCCTCCTTGCTGTCATCAGGCGACCACCATACCACAAGGCCCGACCCCGGTAGGCCCCGAATAGCAGCACTGTGGCCCAGTGCAAAGCCGAGCGGCCCCCTTGGCGCCCCAGCTCGAGCCATCCCGGACGCACTCGCCTGCACGGGCGCCCCAGGTGGCTCCACCTCAACACCAGTCAAGACCACTAGTGTCGCTCCAGGAGAGGCGGCAGGCCCTCTAATACCAGTGCCATAAACATTTCTGGATCATTTGCGATAAGACTCAAAGATTCCAAAGTTAACCAGTGAAGGCCGGGCCAGCCCACAGAGCCCACTGTACAGGCATATGCACAGGGTCTCCGGCCCTAGGCGGCCTGTCACAGGAGTCTTCCCCACTTACTCCATAGCTCGGCGCTTCCACCTCTGCTGTCGAGGGCCAAGCCACACTCCTTGTGCCCCTCTTCCACCCATTGACTCGTCCCCACAAGGGACACCCGGTGGCGCTCTGCAGTGGGCCCCCAAACCTCCCAAGGGGCTGCTGAGATGCCAGCTCCGCGACCCACACTGGACAGTACCCTGCAGCCCTGCTCACAGCGCCAGAACAGGAACCACCGGCACCAGCCGGACAGCTCAGACAGTCCAGGTGGGCTGCAGCACCACACACAGGGCCTGGAGCCTGCACCGGCCCCCTAGAGTCCTCACCAGCACCCTGCTGTCCCCACAGAAATTCAGGGGCCGCCGGAGCCTTCCGGCAAGCGCGGCCAGGTCACGGCCTAACCACTAGGCCCAGCAAGGCCGCAATTACGCAGCTAGCCAAGTCCATTCTAAATAGGGCAGATCCCTGTAGTGTCGTCTGACACTCTCGGGCCCCAGAACTCGCGGCGCTATATGGCAGGCGCGTGGCGTAGGGCAAAGATGACACAGAGCCAATTGGGATATTATGCAGAGCTCCGGCGTTTGTGCGTCACTGACGTCACAGCCGTGGGGGCTCCAGTTTATTGCTGAGGTCACATGACCTCAGACCGCCACACTGTATGCCAGGTCTCTGGGGTCTACCAAGAGAACCCCTCCGACCGCTTTGCCCATGAGCTAGTCCGTGTCGCGCCTGTTGCGTCACAGGGCCGACACTACATTCCTCCCAAACAGATTCTGAACATACACCAACTTACTGACTTCCTACATTTTAAACATCAAACAAAAGAACAGTCTTACATGAGATGATCCTTTAGTCTGCAGGACGGCTCCGGATTACTTCTCAGACCATACCGGGAATTACCACGCCCACCAAGCAGGCTACTAGAAGGCGCCACCGAAGAGTTTTCAGATACCTCGGCGCGGGGCACAGACACCTGCGGATCCAGCATAGCAGTCTCAGGAGAGGCGGGCTCGGACCCTCCCCACTCATCTTGTTCAGGAATGTCAGCCCGCACAGACTCAGGCCTCACCGTGTCCCTGGACACTTCAGTAGACAGGTGGAAGTTCTTGAAGAATGATACGTTCCATGTGATGGTCTCCACGCCTCGCTGGGCAGTAATTCTGGTGCCATTCCGGTGAGTGATGATCCAAGGTTCCTTCTCATAGGGCAATCTAAACTTGCTGCCCGTGGCACAATTCTGCAAGAGGACCAAGTCGCCCACTTTCAGGGCCGACGGCTGAGCTCTTCGCCGCCGGCTGGCTTGATCATTTCGAAGTTGACGACGCATTTGAATTTGATTCTCCTTCAGGGTCTCCGGACGCCATATAAGATGATGCGGGATAGAGTCGTCAACTACACGTCCCATGGACAGATGTCCTGGAGCCACACTGGTGGTGGAATGCGGTGTTTGTCTATATATCCGCAGAAAGGAGAAGATTGCTAGTTCCAGGGATTGATGACGATCATGAGCAATGCGGATAACCTTGTTTAGGGTGCGCATGAACCTCTCAGCCTCTCCGTTGGCCTGAGGCCACCTTGGCGTTATCTTCTTGTGGGTGATGCCAAGAGATGAGAGGTAGTTTGCCATCTCTTGACCCTGAAACGGAGGACCATTGTCAGTTCTCAGTTCCTGGATGAGCCAATGAGTGGCCATCACTTTATCCAGCTTGGGAATGACCTCACTCGCACTCAACAACAGGAGTACTTCCACCTCTGGATATTTCGAATGATCGTCGAGGAGTACAAAGGTGTGCCTCCCGTCCGGAAGGCTCCCAAAGTCTAGACTGACACAAGCCCAGTGGCGGCCTGGTCGAGGTTCCGTGATTACCGGCGCTGGCGGGCTGCTTTCTCCGGTGGCCTGGCACCATTGACATGATCTCACCGCCTAATCCACCTTTTCGTCCATCAGAGGGAACCACACCTTGGTTCTCAGGCGGGTTTTCGTCTTCACCATCCCCTGGTGCCCAGCATGTGCAAGTTGGATGACCCCCTGGGTCAGGGCCGTAAGGATGACTAGACAATAGCCCCGGAGGAGGCACCCCGTGGAATCTTCATTTAGCTCCTGTCGGACGTGGTATAAGCTCTCCATAATTCTTTTGGCCTCCGTGGTGAGCATCTTCTATTCATTCTTGGTGGTCTGCCATCGACCATGCTTCATGATTTGTATTGCTCGCTGGAGACATTCATCCCGGCGGGTCTCTTCCCCCAGCACCTCCATGGATAATGGGATGGGGCACGACCTGGCGGTTACGCATTGAACGTATTCTTCCGTGTCCTCAGCATCAGCCTCTTCCTCTGAGGTGGCTGCCCGGGGATGACGCGATAGGTAATCCGCCGGATTCTGGGCCCCAGGATGGTACTCCACCCGGCAATTGTATTCCTGAAATTGCAACATCCATTTCTCTATTCGAGGAGTCGGCTTGGAGGCGGTGCCAGCGAACAGGGGCAAGAGGGGCTTGTGGTCGGTTACTACGACAAACGGATGTCCATAGACATATAAGTGGAAATGGCGGCATCCCCAATGAATGGCTATAGCTTCCTTCTCTATTTGGGAATACCTCTGCTCCGTGTCTGTCAAAGATCTACTAGCAAACGTCACAGGGGTCCAATCTTCTTCTGCCCGGCTCCGCTGAAACAGAACAGCTCCTAGTCCTTGCGGACCAGCATCAACCGCATCTCTGAAGCACCTGGGTCAGCCTGGCATTATGCTCTGCGATGGTTTTGGCATATATGAGAATATCATCACTGACATTTACCACTCCGGGAAGATCTATCAGCTGTTCATGGATCACATTCTGGAAGACCTCGGCCGCGCTTGACAGCCCGAAGCTCAGGCGGGTGTATCTCCTCAGGCCCACATGGGTGGTAAAGGTCGTGATGTAATGTGACTCTTTGTCCAGCACCAATTGATGGTATCCAGATCGGAGGTCAAGCTTTGAGAACCAGCACGCCCCGCTCAGCTCCCCAATGAGATCATCTATCGTGGGTGTGAGGTGTCTTTCCCTTTTTATGGCGGCATTGGGTAGTCTCATGTCGACACAGATCCGCACCTCCCCCGGCTGTTTTGGCTTTCGGGTGACGACAATGGGGGACACCCACGGGGTGGGCCCCGTCACCTTCTCTATGATTCCGGCGGCCTCCAGTTTCGCTAGTTCCCTTTCGACCAGCGGCCTGAGATGGAAGGCGATGCGTCTATGCCGTAACGCTACTGGCTGTACGGTGGGGTCTATGTGCAGATAAACTTCTTTCCCTTTCAGTCGCCCGATTCCATCAAAGACTGCCGGAAATTCGGCTCGGATGTGCCGAACTGTCTCCTGGTGGATTCCGAAGGCAAACGTCACCACTCCCAGGTCTTCCGCGGCTCGGCATCCTAGCAGCATGCCCTGTCCATCTTCGGCGACATATATTTGCGATGTTACGGAGTTGGAGCCGTACGAGACAGTCGTCTTAAACTTGCCTCGCATCACCAGCGGTTGGTCTTGTCCATAGGCAAAAACCCTAATGGCGGTGGAGCTCAGAGGTGGTGTTGGCTTCAACGTCTTGTACACTTCGGCGGACATGATGTTGATGGTTGCCCCCGCATCTATGACAGCCGAGATGTCTTGATCTGCGACACGCACCTGACAGTGGGGGAGTCGGCGTGATGCTGGGTAGCTGCACCTATCATGTACACCGAATGAACTGTTTGTTCTTCACCTTCATCATCGTCCATATCAGTATTTCCGCTCCGCGCTTCAGGGATGAGGTTGACTGCAGGCCTAGGCCCTCTGTTCTTTCGAGATCGGCACACTCGCTCAAAGTTATTGATTCTTCCGCACCCCGTGCACCTCTTTCCTCATGCTGGACATTCTGCCGCCCTATGGGGGCTTCCTCCGAAGTATCCGCACCTTCGGGCATTCGTGTATTCCTTCTGGCTTGGCTTGGTGGACGGTCGAGTCACCACCGCGTTGACCGGTTCCACCTTTACTGGTGTTTGTAGGGCTGCTGGTGTTTGTAGAGCTGCTTCCATGTGGGCGGCCCTGGCTCTCGATAGTTCTTTGGTCCAGCCTAGGGTTAGGATATCCGCCAAGGGCTTCCCCGATTCCTCTAAGATTCTCTCTCTGAATTTAGCCGAAGCGCACCCTTGTATAAGTTGACCCCTTATCTCTTCCGCCTCGTCATGGAACCCACACGTGCTTGCCAGGTCCTTGAGGCGAGCGTGGAATGTGTCGATTGATTCGTCCACTTGTTGGTGTCCCTGGCGGAAGATGAAACGCTCGTAGTCTTGATTGGCCATAGGTTCAAAGTGCGCTGAAAGGGCAGCAATTAGTGTGAGATGTGTTTTGGGGGCCGCTTCATTTAACGATTTAGCGATTCTGTAAATGTCTTCCCCCCCCCCCCAGATGCAGGAGCATGGCTCTTTTTTGGTCGTTGTGCACCTGTGTGGCCTCAAAGAATAGAACAAGCCGCTCCACCCATTCTTTCCATCTGGGCGCCTGGGAAGATGGCGGTCCCTCCACCAGGAATGGTTCAATGGGCGGAATTGTGGCCATTGCCTCCCTCCAGAACACCGTCCAGCGACACCAGGACTAGCTGCAGCCCGGAATGCTGTGTCTCTCTTGTGTCCCCGCAGCCTGCTACCAGTCGTCGTGTGGACCTCCCCTGGCGCGTAGTAGGCTGCCTCTGACCTGTAATCAGGCTGTGTCCTCACCTGCTTGCCTTGAAGACCACTTCCTGCCTCTCTGCCACGTGTCCAGGCTCACCTCTTATAGGCCTGTCAGATGTGGCCCCTGGGGTGATGCTGTGCACACGATGCTCCTGTGCCTCGCCAAGCAGACAGCCAGCATCAGGATTCCTCTGAGGGGCCGATGTCCTGCCGGGACGCTCCGTGGCACGAGCACCGCATGCGTCTTTACCGCACTCACGGCCGCCACGGAGCAGGTGTGAAGATGGGCAAGCCCCACCCTCGTCGCCAATGTAGTGTCGTCCGACACTCTTGGCCCCCAGGACTCGCGGCGCTATATGGCAGGCGCGCGTGGCGTACGTCAAAGATGACACAGAGCCAATTGGGATATTATGCAGAGCTCCGGCGTCTGTGCGTCACTGATGTCACAGCTGCGCGGGCTCCAGTTTATTGCCGAGGTCACATGACCTCAGACCGCCACACTGTATGCCAGGTCTCAGGGGTCTACCAAGAGAACCCCTCCGACCTGCTTTGCCCATGAGCTAGTCCGTGTCGCGCTTGTTGCGTCACAGGGCTGACACTACAATCCCATCCAGGCAGCCCACGCAGGTGGCCCACTGCTCTGACACAGGTAGGGAGCAGCGTTAGTGTTCATCAGTGATCAGGATCGCAAGATTATTTAGGATGCTAGACAGGCCGGCCGGGAGCAGAAGAAAGTATGTGCTGTCGGCCTTCTTGCCAGGCCACGCTCCCCCCAGGAAATCCTTGTTACTGCGCTTGATTATAGTTCACAAAGCAATGATTTTGTGATTTTTTTTTTTTGTGTATAACCTTAATATTAAGTACGAATTCGGAGACTAAACCAAACTTTTAGTAAAAGTGTAAATTATTTCACCAACATCCAGCTAATATGTTTGCTTGAGTGTCCTGGGGCCTTTAAAACAGTCCTTCTTTTTGGTATAGAAAAAATACTATGCTAACCAATAATATGGAAAAGCTGTAACTTTGGGATAAAATGTACAGGGCCAAAATATACAAAGGAAAACCTCGTAACGTGCACTGTCGCTTGTCTAGAACACGTCTGATTAATCGCACAAACATTAGTGCTGGGAAATATGGTTGTCATTTCATATTGTAAATGTATGTAACAATTACCTTGTAGATATGTTTAAGTATTTTTCAAGTACAGTCAGTGTAATGATTTCAGGTGACTGTAAAAGGATTTCCAGTCATCTTTTAAACTGAATATTTTTGTTCTAAATTTATAAAAGAAATACTTGTTATTAATTGGTTAAAAGTAATAAAAATGTGTTTGCTTTTAGATCAAGACCTTCTTGAGAACATGTTGCTTGACAGTGGCATTTACCCATTTGATTCATTGGTAAGTTATACAGTTTCTGTGAAACATATGCAAAGCAGAAATGAATGTGCTTAAGTAGGATGAAGTACTCCTGACTAAAATAGTGCTCACACATTTATGTATGCGTTAATGTATGAAACATATTCGTAGAATGTGTTAGCTGCAGATACACGATATGCACACTCCTGCCATTTATTGTTGGGATCGGACTCTACAACTTGTTTTTCTTGAAGAAGTCTTTTTTATTGCTGACGTTACTTCAAATCTACTCCTCTTTGAGAGAATTGCATGTTCAATGGCTCCATTGTTAGATAGATTTTTTTACGCCATCGCGTTCTGACAAATTGCGCTGGAGCTTCGTGCATCTTCGACGCCTTCACGGCCCGTGGACTCCTGACGGTCTTGTAGCGGCTTCTACTCGACAAATCCAAATTTGCCTCGTCATCACCAGCTGTCTGGTTCAGGTTTCAGCAACTGTTCTGTTCCGGCCAGCTTCAACACCAGAGCCCCTTCCAAGAATGTTCGGCTCTGGGTAATGAAAGGTAAAAAAGAGAGACTTATCAGGAAATGCCCTCAATGCAGGCCAAAATACGCCTACTTAGACCAGCACAATGTCTGCAACCTCTACTTGTCGCCGTAGCATAATGAGCAGGACTGCGCAGCCTGCGGCCTGTTCAAGAATATGAAGACCTTGCGCTGCAGACGTGACCAACATCTACTCATACCATGGAGATGGCTGCAGAAGCTTAAGGTGATGAACCACAGCTACAGATCGGCGGCGAAGAAGACGGCGGTCCCATCGAAGGGGTCCTCATCCTGTGCAGTGCCTCCAATGAGTCCAGCCAACATGATGAGGAAGATGAGTAGGCAGTGTTGGCTGTGGAACCTCCAGCGGGACATACAGCATGTGGGTATGGGCCCAGGACGAGGCTGCAGCAAGGACTGTGATTACCCTAGGTCCACAGACCCCCTCCTACACCAAAAGACTGCCCACACAACCCGCCCACCAACGTCTGGGTGCACCATAGCCTTTGGGTTCTGGCTGACACCGAGAGCGTGCCTTGGAGCCAAGACAGGACAAGTCTGCCCTCGATCCTGATCGGGAACCAGGCAATAGGGACAGGCGTGGAGGTGATACACAGCAGCACTAGGTGCCAACAAAGTCATTAATGCTTGCGCAACCTATGGCACCAGCAAAACTTCTGATGCCCCACCTCTCTTCGGGTCGACAAAGCCATTGGAGCCGAGCAAGCGTACGACATTGGCACACACTTCATCAGAGCCAAGCCATAAGTCGACTCCGAAGAAGTCTTTGGAGTAAAGCCATACTTTGACTCGAACTCCGAAAATAACAACACCTTTGACGAGGGAAGCGTAATTGAAAATCTTGAAGCACTCATGCACAAGAAGCGTGCTATGCAAGATGCACAGTTGAATGAGAAGGCCCATAAACAGAAAGGGCATGATATTGACCTCCTGCAACCTTTTCCAAAGAGGAAAAGTATGGAGCATAAGGCCACTAGCCCAACGCTACTCAACATCACACCACCTCCCTAGCTTATGTCACCATCATCTATACTCTCAGACGATGCGACACAGGGATCCCTTGTGTGAGGATGCCGGGAGCACAGGTTTTGACTTACCTGAGGCGAATGAGGAATGTCCGTTACCTCATTACATCGCCCCTCTTCTTTGTTTTCAGCCCCGCAGAGAACGACTACCGGTGGGAGAACGAGCCTCATTCCTCGGGATCGACACACCCTTCAAGGTACGTGACCCCTTTAAGGGAGGACGCTTCAGGGATTCCTTTTTTTTAATAATGGCATTGGAGGGTGAATGGGAACCAATGACTGCGAAGGAAAACCCTTTTCCAGGAAATGAAGAGGAAGAGTTCGGCATCAAGGAGCGAGCGAGCTGGTTGCTATCAGGGAAGCGCGGAGAGGAGGAATTGCCGAGCCATTCGCTAAGGAATAAGGAGATGCCGGATGCCGAGATGCTCGAGCATCCCAGGAAGTCAGCGGGAGGCCAACAACAGAACGAAGAGTCTCGCAGCGTGGCTTTCGCAAGTATGTGCCCGTCTACAGTCCCTAGGGAGGAAGGGGTAAACTAGCCCTCGCTATACCTGCACTAGGAAAGAGAGTATGTGAGATCCCAGAGGCATCTTAGCTGGGAACCGGCTTATTTATTTTTCACTGGTTAAGGTTTATGATTCTCCCACACCCCTATTCCCCTTAAAACGAACTTAAGTGTGAAAGTTAAAAAACACTTAACCTGGCCTTTAGTTGTTTTCCAGAGGGGCAAACGACATTGGTGCTCCAGAGAAGAACGTATTCCCCGGGGACCCTAGAAGAGAAGAAGAGAAATTAATCTTTCTGAATCATGAGAATAGATTTAACCCTACCTACAAATAAATACAGTAAAAAAAAAAAGACAAGGCACTAGGCTTTCTGATTCATTTATCCTGTGAAACCTCTTACACCTAGTCGTTATGAACATGACAGACTCACAAGGAGACCCTCCACAAAGCCCAGATTCTTGGATGCATAGGATGTCGTACTGCCTGATCCAGACATGGAAGTCCTTGTACCAGATAAGGCATCGCCTGCGGTTGATGCCTCCTCCTCCTACCATAGTGTCATTCAGCGAGCTGCTGAATATCATAAAATACAAATGCATACTACGGAGGAGGAAACAGATTTTCTAGTTAAGACACTCTCTAAGACTGAGCGCTCTGTTCAGTTCCTACCTATGATAGGGTCCATGCTCAAAGTCTCCACAGAAAACTTTAAAGACCCATTCAAGTCTAGAGTCTTTACGCCACGCATCGAGAGGAAGTACAAACCTTCCACCACTGACCCACTTCATATCAGGGGACACCCAAAAGCTGACTCCCTAGTGGTAACAACTGCAAGGAAGAGGGCCGCTTCCCATAGTAGTGGAGAGGTGCCTCCGTCTGATAAGGAAAGCAAGTGCAATGATGTGGCAGGAAAACGGGTAGCAATGGGGCATGCTAATCATTGAAGCATAGCTAACTAAGTAGGGTTACTATCCCGATATAACAGGGCCACTTGGGACGATATGGAAGAGCTAACACATCTCCCAGAGCATTATAGAAAAAGGGGGGGAAGAGCTAGTCACAGAGGGTAGACAGATCTCCATTGCAACCATACACTGCACCCTAGATAGCGCGGACACTGCTGCGAGAGGAATAAACTCCTCTATTCTCCTATGTAGGCATGCCTGGCTATGCATCTGCAGGTTCAAGCTTAAGGTGCAGCAGCACCTCCTTAATGTCCCCTTTGATGGGGACCATCTCTTCGACCTGGAGGTGGACTCCCAGATACAGAAAATTAAAGTCACAGAGACCGCAATACTCATGGGAGCTCTGCAGTCTACTACACCACGCCAACAGTCCTTCTGTAGACATCTGGTCAGAGGGACTTCCAAAATCACCAACGCTGACATCCAGACATATCAAAAGCAGCAGCAGCAGCAATATCATCAGCAATCAGCCAAAAGCTACTACAGAGGAGGTTTTAAACAGAGGGGTAGGGGTAGAGGAGCTCCCGCCAAAGGAGCCTCTACCTCCAAACAATGACTTGCCATACATTCCACCGGAGCACACAACACCTGTCGGGGAAGGCTACAGCAGTTTCACCTCTGTGGCCAGAGATTACACCAGACCAGTGAGTACTATCCATTATCCGCAAGGGATACTGCCTAAAACTCACCTCCCACTCACCAAACATTCCTCCAGACAAACCCTCAGCACCTTCACCTCCTCAAAGAGGAGGTAAAAGCTCTGTTGTTAAAGGGTACCAAAGAGCCTGTCTAACACAAACATCAAGGCAAGGGGGTGTGCTCTCTATACTTTTTGATAACCAAAAAAGATGGGACAGTAAGGTCGATACTAGATCTACGACCACTCAGTCTTTACATTCGGTCAGAACACTTTCACATGGTGACACTACAGGATGTAATACCACTGCTACAAGAAGGAGACTTCATGACCGCGCTTGATCTAAAGGATGCATACTTTCATATACCAATTCACCCAGCATATTGCTGGTACCTCAGGTTTGTGGTAAATGATCATAATTACCAGTTCAAAGAGCTGCCATTTGTGGTGGCAACAGCCCCAAGAGTGTTTACCAAATGTCTAGCAGTGGTGTCCGCTCATTGAAGAAGACACAACAGCTGTTTTACTATGTTAAATATTTATTGTATTTTTTTTTTAATAACCACATTTCATTGATTTTAAGAGTAATAAACAGCTGTATCCAAATATACGTACAAGTTTGAAGTAACATCCCATCTGATCTGATCACAGAACACTGGCGGCCCCTCAACTACCACATACATTTACAAAGATAAAGTCCATAGTGAGCACACCACTTTCCCCATACCTTTGCAGTGTTTTTGAGGGCAACCCTGGCTTTCATATACGAGTCACTCCTGGCGCACACACCAGTCAACACCCCTCCACCACACCTCCCGGGGGGGGGGGCTTCCAGGCGCCTCCAGCAGCGGACAATGTCGAATAAAACTTCTCTCAGCACAAGGTTCCCCAGTGCCCTCCAACAATCCCAGTAAGGCCTCACGTGGACCCAGCGTAATAGTGTGTTCCAGGACCGCAGAGATCTCCCTTGTAACTTTCTCCCAGAGAGGTACCAGGGGCGGAAAGGACCCTTTCATGTGAAGAAAGTCGGCATTATGGCCTGACAGTGTGCAAACCCCGCTTGCTCCCCCCCACCCATCTGCCATAGGCGGCACAGAGTTAGGTATGGAGCGTGTAGATAATTGACTTGCACCATCCGCAACTTAGATGAAATAGCTCATTCCCACGTGGCAAGACAGGCATCCCTCTAATCTTCATTGTCTAGTTCTCCCACACAGCCCTCCCACCTACAATGTAAATGAGGGAATCAATCTGGGGCATTAATTATTAGAGATCAATATATCATCGAGAACGCTCCTTTACCGAAACCACCCATTAATAGCTTTGCTTCTAGAGGGCTGTATCTCCATGTCCACTGGTATATGAGCTAAAAGAGTATGACAAAGTTGGAGGTCACAAAAGAACTGTGTTCGTGATAGGCTATATTGTTCTTGTAGCTCTGGAAAGGACATCAAGAGCCCTTGCTTACAAATGAATATGCGATGTTACATCGCATGCACTACAACGCATGCGATTACAACGTGGTCGTAACAATGACTGCTTTGTTACAACGCAAACCATTACATCGCAAGTCGTTTCTACGACTTGCTGTAGGGGGCGCGCTGGACTTAGGAATAGTATAATTTACTATTCCAACTCCAGCGTGTGCAACAGTAGGGAAGGTGTTGGAATAGTAAATTATACTATTCCTTAGTTTAGCGCGCCCCCTACAGCAAGTCGTAGAAACACCTTGCGATGTAATGGCTTGCGTTGTAACAACGCGGTCGTTGTAACGACCTCGTTGTGATCGCATGGGTTGTAGCGCATGCGATGTAAACGCTGTTTCCCCTTACAAATATCACCCAAGTGGGTGATGTCTTTGTGGTCCCAATGTACGAACCCTGCAAGGCCTGCCAACGGGCTCAACCAGGTGCCCCGCCATAAGGGCGTCCTATCTGTGAGGCAGTGCATCCAACAAGTAAGGCGTAGGGCCACCCTCCAGCATAGCCCCGTCACTTGAGTACAAGATTGGAGCAGCAGGGGCAACGGGGTGCCATACAGGAGGTCTAATAGTTCGTCAAAAACCAGTAAATACAATTCAAGACAGTAGGCCGGGTCATCCCAACCTCCGGTGAACCACTTATTAATCTGGACCAGATGGGCAGCAAGATAGTAAGCATAAAGATCTGAGACACCAAGTCCCCCGCAGAACGGTGATTTCCTGGCCGACACAAAGGCCTCGTGATGGCGCCCACCCGCCCATATAAAGTAAGTTAATTTTGAGGTAATGGAGCGGAACCACGCCTGGAGGATAGGGAACGGGTAGTTCGCCAGGTTATAGAGAGACATCATTTTAAATAAGGCAATGCTCCCCATTGGATTGAGTGGGAGTCGGCTCCATCAGCGCAAGTCCCGAGCCAGTGTTAACCGAAGCGGACTAAAGTTGAGAGACCAGGCCAAGTCTGGTAGGTTAAAGATATGGACCCCAAGATACTGAGAAGAATGGTGTCTAGTAGGAATATGGGGGCATCAAATGCGACCCATCGCATCACCCAACACCGAAACCAGGACATGTTTGCTAGCGTTCACCCGTAGGCCTGATGTCTCGGCATATATCCGAAGGATCTCAAGACACCGGGGGTCCGTTGTTTGAGGACGCTAAGGAAAAGCAGAACATCGTCCCCATATAATGCAATGGGATCGTCTCTGGTTCCCCACAACACCATTGCCGAATCTATGCGTCACAGCGTATTAAACAAGCCAATGGCTCTATGGCAAGAGTGAACAGCAGCGGGGACAGGGGGCAACCCTGACGTGTGCTCCTGCAAATTGGGAATGGCAGGGAGAGAATCCCGTTGACTCGGATCCCCGCATACGGGCCATATACAACAATTTTGTCAACCTACAGAACACAGGGCCGAAGCCCGCACGTTTAAGTACTGCCACAAGGAAAGACCAGGAGACCGTATCAAAGGCCTTTTGAAAATCAATCAGGAGGAGGGCCAGTTCTTCCCCCAGCTGTGGTGCCCTGGAGAGGGTCTGCTGCACCCTTCGGATGCAATGGTGAGTACTCCTCCCCAGCATAAAGCCACGCTGGTCCAGGTGCATCCGATATGAGAAGGTCCAGCTGATCCTAATCACCAACACCTTAGCAAAGAAATCGGCATTAATGACGGATATTGGGCGGTGCGATGAACAACGGTTTACTGGTTGCTCAGCCTTGGGCAAAACTATGATAGTGGCAACATAAAGATCTGGGGGAAATGAGCCATGTTCAGAGCATAAGCTTATAAAGCTACTAAATGTGGGGATAAGAGATTGCGGTATCGCTTAAAAGATTCGATAGGGAACCCATCTGGGTCGGGGGTTCTCCTCCATTAAAGATCAGATATTGCCTGTTCTACCTCTACCACCAAGATTGGCAAATCCAATGCACGCTCTAGGGAAAGAGGAATAGTTGGTAGGGGAATATCTTCAATAAGGGAGCAGCGGGGTTCCTACGGAGGAGGTGGACGCTCAGCATATAACTCCCGGTAATAAGTTGCAAATGCTTGAGCCACTGTAGGCCGGTCCTCTCACAGAGCACTGGAGCCATTCCCAACCACCGGGCCACTCTACTGGAGACCTCACGGGTTGCTAGCCAATACAATAGTGTAGGAAAGTTTCATGGTTACCCCCACTTTTTGCTTGGTGTCAGTATGTTTTTGACTAGTCTCACTGGGATCCTGCTAATAAGGACCCCAGTCACTGTGTTTTCTCCCTAAATTGACCATAGTAAGTACTGTTGTACATCCACAATTGCCTACTGGTGTACCCTTGTAGGTCCCTAGTATATGGTACTAAGGTACCCAGAGCATAGGTACACCAGGGTTCTCCCATGAGCTTCAGCATGTATTGTGCCACCCATGAGAGGCCACTCAAATTGTGACTACAGGCCTGCCATTGCAGCCTGTGTGGGTGCTTGCACCTCTCACGACAGATATAAGTTTTCTTATATCTGAGGTCACTGCACTTAAAACCTATAAGTCACCCCTATGGCAGGCTCTTCAATCGTGAGGCAGGGTGCTTGGTTCTAAGTTTGAGGGTGCCCCTGCATGAGCAGGACACCCCTACAAGCCCCAGAGTCGATTCTCCATGCTTTGTAAGTGCGGTCAGCCATTTTGATACATATAGTGGACATCAGTCATTATGAGATGTCTACCTATATAGTGGCTGCAACGAACCCAGTCATGTTTGGTATCAAACATGTTGGAATCATACCCCAACACTGATTGCAGTGTTGGAAGTATATCATGTACTGGGGGGCTCCCTTCGGGGACCCCCTGTACTCCTGGTTACAACTTTTCATGGTCTGACAGCAAGCTAGTGCTGCTGCCGACCACAGAATCGAATCTGCCCTCCTGCTGCTGAGCCAAGCTTGAGCAGGGGAGGTAGAACAAAAGGTTTCCTGTCAAAGGGAGGTCTGAACACCTCCCAGACAGGACTTAGTGTATTGGGCTGGGGTGGGGGTGCTTGCCAGCACCACCAGACTGCTTTGAAGGGCACATTTGGTTCCCTTCTTGCATACTCCAGTTTGAACCAGTTCGGGGAAGCCCTGGACTCCTGGCTCTGGTGCGAAACTGGACAAAGGACATGGGAGTATCCTCCCCTCTGTCCAGCCTCTCCTCTGGGAGGGACCCTTGAGTTGCTCCAACCCTTCCCTCAGGGTACTTAAGGACTTAACTGTGGGTGGGTCCTCAGATTCGTCGAGGGACAAGACTCCAGAATTAAACCATGTCACTCTTCGACCGTCTGGACAAATAGACTTCGCTGGACTTCACCTGGAACCGAGATTGCATCAAGGAATACTCCTGCTGCTCCTTGTCTGGCTGTTCTGCAATCCTTCTTCGTTGTCTGTGTCTGTGTTTTTTCCAGGATCTTCAACGCGAAGCAATCTTCCTTGGAGTGAAAGAGCCACTTCCCTGGATCTGCAGGCACAGCAGCAAAGCTGGCAAGTCTGCTGCTCCTGGCGTCCCACGGACTTCGATAGGCTCAGCAACATAGGTGATGGTACTGTAACTCCGTCGAGACCTGACCTGTCCTCGCTGCAACTTTGAGGCCAGTATCCCTCTTCGGAACCTTTGGGACCAAACCTCTGTGCACCACATCGACTTGCCTTTGCCATGGTTTGTTGGCTCTGCACTTCAGAGATCTTCGGGCTACAAAAAGCTCCAGCCTCAAGCATCTCTTCCCCCCCAAGTAAAGCGTTGGGATACAATGTTTCTCCTCAGCAACGAAACAGGCCATTATCCGGGTAGAGGAAGGAGAGGGGGGGGGGCGTGGTTACAGATCAGGAACAGTAAGCCAAGCGAGGGCTCGTTCCGATGACGCTATTTTTGAACTATAGGTGAAAGGTAGTGTGGAAAATTGTGCAACCTGGCTAGTCTGAAATATCCCAGTGCAAAGTAAGGGATCCTCTCAAAAGAGAGAGTATATATTCATACAAGACGTGCATCAAAACGTCTAAATCCTGTTCCAGGTTATAGAACAGGATGCCTGAGTCCTGACACTTACTCATGGCAACTGATGAGGGACAGGAGGAAGAGAATGACCCTTTCCTTGATCTCCTCTCTCAGGACCCTGTTGATGGATCAGTTGATGGAGTAACTTGGCAGGCAGCCTCACTGACCAGCAGCAAGCTGATTGTAGGCAAGTCCTCACTCAGTTTCCCAACTTGTTTTCTCTGACTCCCAGTCAAACCACCTGGTGTACCCATGAAGTGGACACAGATGACAGCCTGCCTGTAAAGAGTAAAATCTACAGACCATGTCCGAGATTGCATCAGGACAGAGGTCCAAAAGATGCTGGAGCGGGGGAGGGGGGAGGGTCATTGAACCTTCAGATAGCTGGACCTGTGGTCCTCGTGCCACAACCTCACAAAACCTCACACCCAAGATGGTAAATGAGAGATGAGGTTTTGTATAGACTATAGAGGTCTCAGTGCAGTCACTAGGGTTGATGCCCATCCAATTCCCAGGGCAGATGAGCTGATTGATACTCTGGCCTCTGCCAAGTATCTCAGTACATTTGACCTGACTGCTAGCTACTGGCAAATCAGACTGTCTGAAGATGCCAAGCCAAAACCAGCATTTTCAACTCCTAGTGGGCATTATCAATTTATTGTAATGCTTTTTGGCTTGAAGAATGCACCTGCCACATTTCAGAGGTTGATGAACAAAGTCCTCACCGGTCTGGAAGCCTATAGTGCAGCATATCTAGATGATATTGCTGTCTTTAGCTCCACCTGGGAGGATCACCTGGTCCACCTCAGGAATGTTCTGGAGGCCCAGCAAAAGGCTGGCCTTGCTATCAAGGCCACAAAGTGCCAAATAGGGCAAAGCAAGGTTGTGTACTTGGGCCACCAGGTAGGTGAAGGTCGGGTTCAACCATTGTAGAGCAAAATCCAGACCATAATGGACTGTGTTTCTTCCACTAACTAGACTCAGGTCAGAGCTTTCTTGGGCCTGACTGGGTACTACAGGAGGTTTGTTAAGGGCTACGGATCCATAGTGACTCCCCTTAATGATCTTACCTCCAAAAGGATCCGTAAGAAAGTTCGATGGACATTTAGCTGTCAAAAGACGTTTGATGACCTGAACCAGGCCATGTGCTCTGCTCCCATCCTGCAAAGTCCTGATTACTCCAAAACCTTCATTGTCCAGACAGATGCTTCTGAGATAGGGCTAGGTGCAGTTCTATCACAACTTAACAGAGATGGCCAGGACCAACCAGTAGCTTTTATAAGCAGAAGTTTGCCCCCAGGGAGAAATGTTGGTCAGCTATTGAGAGGAAGGCCTTTGCTGTGGTCTGGGCCATTAAGAAGTTGAGGCCATTCCTGTCTGGCACTCACTTCATTGTTCAGACAGACCATAAGCCCTTCTTATGGCTTAAACAAATGAAGGGACTTTTCTGTGGAACATAGACCTGGTAGTAACCATGCCAATGCAGATGGACTCTCCAGATATTACCACTTTGAAAATGAATACTCAACTGGGCAAGGCTAGTCTCATCTCCTTTTCCTGGGGGGGGGCAGGGGAGGGTTTATGTAGGAAAGTAGGATCTGCTTTTATGGTTAGCCACACTTTTTGCTTGGTGTCAGAATGTTTTTGACAAGACTGGCTGGGATCCTGCTAATCAAGAGTCCAGTCTCTGTGCGTTCTCCCTAAATTGACCATGGAAAGTACTGTTGTACATCCACAATTGGCTACTGGTGTACCACTGTAGGTCCCTAGTATATGGTACTAAGGTACCTTGGGAGACCCAGGGGTCTCCCATGGGCTGCAGCATGTATTGTGCCACCAAAGAGAGACCACTCAAACTGTGACTACAGGTCTGCCATTGCAGCCTGGGTGAGTGAGTGCTTGCACCTCTCACAACAGATATAAGTTCCCTTAATCTGAGCTCACTACACTTAAAATCTATAAGTCTCCCCTGTGACAGGCTCTTCAATCCTTAGGGCAGGGTGCGTGGTTCTAAGTGTGAGGGTGCCCATGCATGAGCAGTACACCTCTACAAACCCCGGAGTCGATTCTCCAGGCTTTGGAAGTGCGATCAGCCATTTTGATACATATAGTGGACATCAGTCATTACAAGATGTCTAACTATATAGTGGCTGCACTGAACCCAGTCATGTTTGGTATTAAACATGCTGGAATCATACCCGAACACCGATTCCGGTGTTGGAAGTATGATCCCATGTGATGGGGGGCTCCCTTGGGATACCCCCCTGAATTCCCGGTTACAGCCTGTCAGGGTCTGACGGCAAGCTAGTGCTGCTGCCGACCACAGACTCGATTCTGCCTTCCTGCTGCTGAGCCAAACTCGAGCAGAGGAAGGTAGAACAATAGATTTCCTGTCGCAGGGGGGTGTGACCACCTCCCAGACAGGATTTAGTGTATTGGGCTGGGGTGGGGGCGCTTGTCACTGCCACCAAACTGCTTTGAAGGGCACATTTGGTGCCCTCCTCACATACTCCAGTTTGAACCAGTTCAGGGGACCCCTTGGCTCCCGCTCTGGCACAAACTGGATAAAGGACATCAGAGTATCCTCCCCTCTGTACAGCCCCTCCTCTGGGAGGGACTCTTGAGTTGTCCCAACCCTTCCCTTGGGGTACTTAAGGGCTTACCTGTGGGTGGGTCCTCAGATTCGTCGTGGGACAAGACTCAAGACAGAAACCACATCACTCTTCGACTATCTGGACACTTGGACTTCGCTGGACTTCACCTGAACCGAGACTGCATCAAGGAAGTCTCCTGCTGCTCCTGGTCTGGCTGTTCTGCAAGTCACCTTCGTCGTCTGTATCTGTGCTTTTCCAGGATCTTCAACAGACTGTGGGCATCAAGGACACCCGAAGTAATCTCCCTTGGAGTGAAGGAGTCACTCACCTGCATCTGCAGGCACCGCAACAAAGCTGACCGGTCTGCTGCTCCCGACGTCCCACGGACTTTGAAATGCTCAGCAACACAGGTGGTGGTTCTGTAACTCCATCGAGGCCTGACCTATCTTTGCAACTTTGAGGCCAGTATCCCTCGTCGGAACCTTTGGGACCAAACCCCTGTGCACCCCGTTGACTTGCAGTTGCCAAGGCTTGTTGGCTCTGTACTGCAGAAATATTCAGGCTACAAGAAGGTCCAGCCTCCAGCATATCATCCTGCCAAGTACAGCGTCCTCACCGCATCCTCTGCACTGTGGGCCTTCCTTTTTGGTGAGCTGCTCGAGGTCCTCTTGCGACTTCTGTGCCTTCGGCCTGTGGGTCCTCTTGAGGGTCTTCTTCTGCTCAAGTGGGCATCCCTGCCTGCTCGGGACCTGCTCAGACTCTCTTGCTTTCTGGTGAGTCCCTTGGATTTTCTGGTCCCAAAGTTGCTTCTTCTTCGCTTTCCACGCCAGTTGCAACTTCCAAGGCTTGTTGGTGCTCCCGCCGGACACCGCCCCCTTGTTTTCGACTTCCGACGTGGGACAGCTCGTGCACTGCTCCTAGTTTTCCTAAGCGTTGCTTGGTTCTCACAGGTGCAACAACAATGTCACTGTCAAAACTTCTGAACCGTCAGACAACAGTGAGCATTGCTCTTCCGTGCCACCTGGTCACCTCCGAGTGGCATAGACTCTGTTCCCTCTGCTTACAGGTCCTCCTCTTCCAGAGTCCACCCTTGGATTCCACTGGACTCTTGCACAGTCTTCTCCAGCGGCATCTTTTCTTAAGTCCTACATTGTGGTCTACAGCGATTTCCGACGTCACTATGCACCTGTGCACCCGACTTCCCTGGTTTAGGTATCCTGGTCCCTGGGGTATCCACGGGTGGGGTGACTCTCCAATCTTCTGTCTCCCAGAGGGAAGAGATGTAATGAGGGTTTGGACCTCACGTAATATAGGTTGTAACAATTGCGGGGGAATGTAGCATGATGCAAAGTTGAAATGTTTGGCCTCCAGTCGCCCCTCTATACCCACATACTGCCCCTGAACGCCCAGTGGATTTTCGAGATTGTAATAGGAAATGTCTTATGAAGGAGTATAGCCATACCTCCTGAACCCCTGGCATATCCCGCGTGGTATACACGGTCATACCCACAATGTCCCAGGAAAGAACAGTGGGTGCCCCTAAGATGTGTTTCTTGGAGCAGCACCTCATCTGGTTTGTGTCGTTTAATATAACGTAGGACATCCGATCTCTTAATACGGTCCAAGAGACCGTTTACATTCCATGTTAAAACTTTATCCATAGGAAGACTGTGAGTGATTGTCTTGAGAGTGACCCAGGCCCAAAAAAAAGGGAGGGCGGAAGATGGACCGGCGCACCCCAACCAGACTCATGGATGTGGCAAACGACAGTGGAGCGGTTGTGTAGTGAATACCTGAAAAGGAAGAAAATTAAATCACCAACACGTTTAAAGACTGTGGAACTTCCGTCCGCCAACGCATCCCACCCTATACTACTAACCCAGAAGCATCTGTCGTCCTTGAACATAACATTTGCAACTAACTGTGGGGAAAGAGAAAAGACAAAATGACTGTCAGGAGCTTCATTCGCCCTCATCAGGATAATTTGTCCTGACAGCAATGTGAAGTTTGAAACAGTAACGTAATTTTACAGTGCAGATACAAGGAAGCCCCTCCACCCCCCAACCAAATAAAGAAGACAACAATGAGGTACACCGTTCCTAGTGCATATTCAACATGCCTAACTCCCCCCCCCCCCAAATCGCAGGGACCAAGCACACCGATAGCAAGATAATGGCCCCTCAAATCAATTCAGGGAGCCAGCTAAGCTTTCAGTTGATTTAGCTATTGCTGGGGAATCATACAATACAATTCTCTTGGTCCAAGCCTCTATTAGTGTCTACTGCAGAAGCAGGGCTCAAGGAGGTCTGCCTCTCACCCGGGGGCTGCCCCGTTTAGGAGATTTAGTGCTGCGCCTGCGGGTTCGCTGCGCCTGCGGGTTCGCTGCGCCAAGGGTGGACTTCGTGTGCCGCTCGCCTCTGTTCCATTTTGATCCTCCATGGTCCACTGAGGAAGTGGTCGCTGCTCTGTTGTCCACTCCCAGGCCCTCTCCGGAGTATTCAGGGACAGGGTAGAAGATGCAAAAAGAACCTTAAGTCTGACCAGGAAGACGAGCATATAGCGGATGTTGAGCGCACATTGTTTTTGCTTGACCTTCTCAAATGTGCGACAATTCTGTTGAACTACTCTAGTATAGTCTAGGAAGATCAGGATTCTGCCATTAGAGTGTCTTAGATCCGGATGGGCACGGGCCTCCCGAAGAATAGTGTCCCAGTCTTGGTGGTTAAGGATGCGCACGACTACAGGCCAGAGCACTGGGAGGAGGCCTCTTAACCAAGTCATGGTGTGCACAGTCCACCATAAAGCAGCTAGACAGCTTGTCGGCTGGCACACGAGCGATACCAGTCCTCCAGAAGATTATCCATTCTGGGTCCCTCCACTCCCTCCGGCAATCCAATCAAGCGTAAGTTATTCCGCCTCGAGCGGTTCTCTGCATCTTCAGCCCTTTCAGTGAGGACCACAACTGAAGACTGCAGCTGAGTGACCTGGCGTTTGAGGGTACTCATATTGTCCTCGGTTGTTGAAATCTGTGTTTCGGCCTCTGTGACCCTCTAAGCCACCTTACGGAGGTCGTGGCGTAAGTTGGAGAGATCGACCCGGACACCCTCCACCTTAGCCTCAACTGCCTCTCTGAAGGCCTGAATCGTTGTTCAGATAGTCGATAAGTCAATAGGTATTTGCACTGCTGTTGCGACAGAGGAGTCCTCAGAGACACCCCTGGTCTCAGGGACCGAGGTAGTGTATTGGTCCATCTTGGTTTGGGCACCCTTGGGGGCAGGGGGCTTGTCACGACTCATAGTAGGTACCCACAGAAAGGGGGGTCGCTAGAAGAAGGATAAGGCAGGGCAGACCGGACGCTCCTCTCAATCTGGAACAATGAACGCGTAGCTATGTGGAGTGTAGTTCTGATTTAAGTCTCACACAATCCCTCCATGGCCTCCCATGCAGAGCAGTTCAAGAGCCAGCAAGGTTCCGCCGGAGGCCAATACACCAGTGTCAGGAAAGACAAGCAGCAGATGGGTGGTGGACCAAGAGTTCCAATCCTGTAGGGAAACTTTCACCAATCAATCCCCGGGGCCATAGAAAGATGGCAGGATTAAAGATGGGGGATGGGGGGATGGGGGGGGAGTGGCCCCAATTGCAATCGGGAACCACCTCCGGTAGCTGGCACCACTCTCAATCGGCTTCAGTTCCGGCAGCACCAGCAGTTCCTTCTAAGCAATAGGCCCCATTCATACTTGATGGCCAGCACAATGTGGGGAGTGGGTTAAGGGGGGGCGCCGTCCACCCCCCACCCACATGTACGCCTCTCTGAGAAGCGGCCCGGGCCCAGCCCAGCAAACCCCAACACGGTCATTCCCAGATGGGGCACAGAGCCACAGGTCCGCCTCGGCAATAACACCATGACAGAAAGAGGGAAGGCTAGCCTGCAGTGGATCAAGTCCTGGGCCCCAGTTAGGCCCGTCCAGCATCCCGCACGAAGCACAACCGGAGAGACAGTCCGGTCACGCCCGCAGCTGCCACGCGGCCAGGTACCGCCGGTGGGAGGATGAGGGGGAGGAGGGTAGAGGCACCCACATCGGTCTTAACAGCTGCCCCCTACCTTCATCCACGCACCAAGGCCGATCTCCAGGGCCAGCCCAGAGCCTGCATTCCACCACCGCGACAGCCCAGGCCAGCGCGGTCCCGCCAGTGCGGCCACCGCAGTAACAAACTACAGGAGGTAGCCCATATACCCGGTAGAGACCAGGGCAAAGGTGTGTAACATACAACAGTGTCTCAGAGGGTATTATTTGTAAGGCAATTTCTAAGGGAGCACAATTAATTGCTACGAGCACGGAAGGGAAAACAGGGAGACAATAATTTGCAATAACAAGGATAGACTTTTGTATATATTTCGTCATATATTTAAAGACAAGAAAAGCACTGTGTTACATTAAATGACATGTAACCTGTGTTATACTGTGCACAAATGCTCGTGAAGTAGTGAACGGCGCAAGTGACACGTGAGGAAGTATGTACAGCGGACAAGGGGTGAAAACAAAACATATTATATACAAGGTGTTTTCGTAGTAATGCCCATACAATGAATGCAAATAAATACAAGGTGATTTAAATGGGCAATCACGAAAAAGGCGCCGTAAATTTTGCTGTAAAAGTCGACAGCGTTTCGGGCAATGTTAGGCCATCATCAGGACCAGGTTACAGGTAGTTACAAAACAGTGTAGCTGCGAACGAATCGCGGCGGAGGCGAGGTGGTCTCAAGCGGAAGGCTGGAGAGATCCGATAGATATACACCCGAGGGGAGCCCCTTGAAAAAGTGGGTCCAGGTGGGGAGAACGACCGGCAAGTCGAGAGGCTGGGATGAAGACAGTGGTTTGATGGGAAGGCGTCAAGGCGCGTCCATTGGATTGAGTCAAAAGCACGTCCAGTTCGGGGATCCGATGACTAGGGGCCGAGGATGGCGCGTGGAGTTAATCCCTGGGTTGTGGAAGAAGTGTCCAGCCGGCGTGAGTCTGGCACCACATTGGTCTTCACAGCTGCCATCTACCTTCACCACGCACCAAGGCCGATCTCCAGGCCCAGCCCAGAGCTTGCATTCCATCACCGCGACAGCCCGGGCCAGCGCGGTCCCGCCAGTGCGGCCACCGCAGCATCAAATCGATGAGCTGGTTGCAGGGGAGAGGCCGAGCGAGTGCAGGAAATTACACCCCCCTCCACCACCTGAGGCCGCCTGCAGTCGCCCTTGGTCAGCATGGCAGAGAGGGTCCGTAGGGCTCCATGCCGGTTGCCGTGTCACATCACTCCTGCCGCCATCATGCTGCACCCGGCCCAGAAGCAGCTCTCATCAGAAGGCAGCCCCGGGAGCCGCGAAGGAGTTCAGAGGGGCCCCGCCACACCAGCACCACTAGAGGCCCCTATTAAGCTCGGCAGGAGTGCGCTGTCAGGCAAGATAATGGCAGATATTACTCAGGCGTTGGGAGCTCTCCTAAGCTCCGACCGCCACCTTAGCCTCCTTGGCCATGCCCCTATTTATTGTATTTTTGTATTGCTGGATTTTATTGGATCTTTTATGGCCTTGGCTGAAGTAAAGATATTTGATTGACGCAACATTCATGTCTTCCTATATCTCAGGCTGATCAAAAGTTCAGAAAGACAGAGGTGCCTGCAAGCTACACAGGCCAGCATCAACCTGTTACAGAAATTGAGGTTCACAATAAATGTCACCAAATCCCAGTTTTACAGCCTCTTCAAATACTGCCCTATTTGGGAGCAATGCTCAGTTCAATCTCTGCCACAGCATACCCCAATTCACAGAGGGTTCTCAATCTCCAGAACCAACTGCCTCCTTTTCAGCCACATTGTCGCCTGCCGCTCTAGACGGTGATGCTCCTTCTGTGCATGATGGCCTCTTGTATAGCAATAGTTCCTCATGCCAGGCTGCACATGCGTCCCTTACAGGAGTGCCTAGCATTTCAGTGGTCACAAGCATGGGGTAGTTTAGAGGATTTAGTGTTGATTTCGCCCAGGGTCCATCAATCTTTGCACTGCTGGGGCATACAGAACATCCTCAAAGGCAGACTGTTTTTGGACCCAGTACCTCAAGTGACTATCACCATAGATGCATCACTAACAGGATCATGCGCACACAGGGAGGACATGATGATCCAGGGTCCTTAGACTGGTCATCAGCAAAACGTCCACATCAACATACTAGGGATTATAGCAATTCAGATGGCTCTAAAAGCCTTCCTCCCTAATATAACCGGAAATAAAGTTCTTCTCCGGACAGACAACATGACCGCAATGTATCACATTTAGAAACAAGGAGGAACACACTTGATACAGCTGTCTCAGATAGCACAGACCATCTGACACTGGGCTATTCGCCATCACATGCACCTCTTGGCGGAGTATCTTCTAGGAGTGGATAATTCAGTGGCGGGCATGCTAAGCAGGACGCAACAACAAGTTCACGAGTGGGAACTCCACCCAGAGCCCTTCGCTGCTACTTCCAGTGGTGAGGACACTGGACGTGGATCTATTCTCCACTTTTAATAAAGCAAAATGCTAAAACTTTACCTCCAGGTACCACCATTCACAGCCCATGGGCAATGCTCTTTGGATGAACTGGTCAGGGATATTTGTATACGCTTTCCCGCCGCTCCCACTTATTCCATATCTGGTAAGGAAACTCAGACAGACATCTCTCTAAATGATTCTCAGAGCTCCCACCTGGGCACGACCGGCCTGGTTCCCGATGCTATTAGAGTTGTCCCTAGTACCTCACGAGAAGGTCCCCAACATACCAGATCTTCTCACTCACAGCAAGTGCAGGGTCAGGCATCCAAACCCCAAACAACTCAACCTGGCAATCTGGCTCTTGAAGTCGTAGAGTTTGAATGCTTGCAGTTACCTTCAGAATGTATGGACATTATAAAGGAGGCAAGAGGCCCAACCACAAGAGCTTGTTATGCAGCCAAGTGGAAGCAGTTTGTACACTACTGTATACACCAGCATATAGACCCTTGCTTGTCTACAGTTCAACAGGTAGTATGCTACCTGTTGCACCTTCAGAAGTTACATTTAGCTTACACTTCCATACAATTGCACCTGGCGTCGATTGCGGCTCCTCTGCATAACCACACGCATCATTCACTTTTATCAAATACCAATCACCAAAGCTTTTATGGAAGGACTAAAAAGAATAATTACACCACGTACACCACCAGTACCCTCGTGGAATTTAAATGTCATTCTTAAAAAGGCTAATGTCCACACCTTTTGAACCACTGCATTCTTATCCTCAGCAGTTCCTCTCTTGGAAGGTAGCTTTCGTGTAGCTATAGCTTCCCTGAGAAGAGTAAGCAAAATTCTTGCTCTTACCATAGAAAAGCCTTACTTTCAGGTTTTCCAGGATAAAGTACTTCTCCGTACAAATGCCAAATTTCTCCCAAAGGTCATTTCACCCTTCCATTTAAATCAAACACATGAGTTACTGGTTTTCTTCCCAAGGCCAGACACAGTGGCAGAAAGGGAACCTATACACTTGATGTTAAAAGAGCACTAATGTATTACATTAAGAGAACTAGACCGTTTATTAGGAAAACACAACAATAATTGTGGGTTTTTCAAATCCAAGAAATGGTAAGACCATTTCTAAAGCAGGAAAGACAAGACGAATATTAAAATGTATTCAAATTTGTTACTTAAAGACCAAAAGAACTTTATCAACCATGCCGCAAGCACACTTTACAAGGAGAAGGGTGCTTTCTATGGCTTTCTTGGGAAACATTCCCTTAACTGACATTTGTAAGGCAGCTACTTGGTCTAATCCACACACGTTCACAAGACACTATTGCGAGGATGTTCAGGCCAGGCAGCAGTCCCTTCGGGGACAAACGGTCCTACTGATGTTATTTCAAACATCTGCACCTTCTAATGCCTAAAGCCACCGCAAGCGGAGTACTGCTTTACAGTCTATGCATAGCTTGTGTGTCTGCAGCCAACACATGCAAATGGAGTATGTGACTTACCCTTTACTCATCTATTCGTAGCGTGCGGTGCTGCAGATTCACATGCTCCATCCTGCCTCCTCGACAGGTGTGCGATGATGTCAGATTTACACATATTTGACTATATATATATATATATATATATATATTTATTTATTGGTTTGCGGTTTGCCGGCCTGCAACCAAACCGCTGGTGGTGCCGTAAATGACGCTACCACTTGCGCCTAAACAGAAACACTCTCCTCACTCCAAGTAAGAGGGGTCCAGCACTCTGGAAAAGTGGTAAGTTCCTATTTTATTTGAGGCAGCAACGGAACATTAGGAACGCGTTTCGGCTGGAAGCCCAGCCTTTGTCAACCTGAAAAGCGCCATTTTTTTGCAATTGAAATACTTTACTAATAATAAACATAAACAAAATCCTCTATTACTGACTTAATGTGACCTCACATGTACCAATGTCATTATTCACTTTAGCATATAAACCGTTATAGATGTTTTGAGACAGGCTATAAATTTTAAATGTTTTCAGAAGCAGTATATCTATGCTTTCCGCTGGGCGAGTTCAAATCCGGTGTTACTTCGCCTGCCATAGCTCATGCCACCATTCCTCACCATTAGGAGTCACCATGATACGTGCTCCCTACGGTGAACAGCTATGGCAGTAGTTTCCAAACTGTGCGCCGTGGCTCCCTGGGGAGCCGTCAAACCTAGCCTGGGGAGCCACGCACTAAGAACTTTAATGCATTTAATGTTGAAGGGTCTGTTGGCTTCAGTTAAACTAATTAGACTTAAACGCATGATGTCGATGATTTGTAAGTGACATGCCTAAAGCTGTAAACGTAGTGCTTAATTGATAGCATGTCGAGGGAGATGATCTCCATATTTCACTGGATCCCCACGTTCCAACACTCCCAAAGTAAGTGGAAGATGCCTGATTTATTTTGTTAGACTCGTTAATAGTTTCGTTTTTTTCCAAATGCATTTTACACCAATGCCAGTTATCAGGAAAGTACAGTTGTCCTGTCTATTAAGTATTGACATTTGTACTTGAATCATAGGTACTTCCAGTACACATTTCTTTCAGTACACACACATTTCCAGACAGGCCTGCTCTCTCCTTGAGCACATGGAAGTAGAACACCATATATGGCGTAATGCCAACATTTGGAAGCAAGACAGAGGAACGTAAAAAAAAAAAAATCAGAGGAATTTATTTTACTTGCATTGATTTGGAGGCAACTGTAGGGAGGAGACAGCAAAAATGAAGCTGTATGTGGTTTAAAAAATCGTGAGTCACCCTGCTAAGACAGGTGTGTTGGCACGTATGACATGGGTAGAAATGGAAGCGCATGCAAATATTCTTCAAGGGTAGAAACACTTTGGCAATGGGGCCTACATGCATAGGGGTGTTATCTAGCACTGTACGTGAGATAAAAAAGTTTGAGAGGGTACTCTAAAAAAGGCATGGGCAAAGAAGTGTAACTAGGAATGTGATCAAGGCCCTTCGGGGTCGAAACGCGTCATGCTGATGGTGAATTTGGTGATGAGATAAACTAAAGAATCTGCACCTACTCTGTGGTCTGTGCTCCTGTTCCTGGTCCTGTGAGTTCGGGGAAAGGTTGGAGTTTCAAGGATATAGATATATATATATCTATATATATAGATAGATAGATAGATAGATAGATAGATAGATAGATAGATAGATAGATAGATAGATAGATATAGATATATATATATATCAAGGAGAATGTAAGTCGAGATTTCTAGCTAGAGGATATAACAGTACAACAATAGATTATCTCGCGTACAAGAGCTATGGACAGAGAGGATTTGTTGTTTAATCCATCTAACAGCAAGACTAAACAGATAATAAACAGAGGACAAGACACAGGAAATCCGAGGCTCATATTGACATACAATAAACAAAAAGATAGCCTGGTGAGAATTATTAAAAAGAACTGGCAGCTTGTCTGTAACGATCCTGTTTTAGGTGATACACTATCTAAATCTCCGGTGATCACCTATAGAAAAGCCCCGAGCACCAGCGATTTCCTAGTGAGTAGCAGCCCCGAAATCAAACCGGCACCAGTTGGCTAACTGGTAGCAAGGGTTTTGTAAGATGCACAACATGCAAAGCTTGCAGGTTTGGCATCAGTAAAACATCATTTACAACACCCTTCAATGATAGACCGGTAATGATTGATAAACACCTCACGTGCAAAGCTGAGTTTGCAATCTACGTGCTGGAGTGCTCTTGTGGGCTACGGTATGTAGGTAGTCCAAAACTGCCGGCCCACAAGAGAATTCTACAGCACTTACGAGCAATCACGAATGCAGACATAACCTACCCCGTGGCCCGACATTTTGGTGAGGTCCATGATAAGAACTTGGACCAACTAAAATATTATGTGAAAGACTGCATTCCTCCACAAAGAAGAGGCGGTAACAGGGAGGCAAGCTTAAGGAGATTAGAAACCAAGTATATACTAGAAATTGACAGCAAAAGTCCCCAAGGATTAAATACGACGGAGGACTTACATACTTGGTTATGAGGATACTATAACAATCATCACCTAGTAACCACTTTCTGAAATTTTTAAGGGTCCATAGAATATAGACCGCTAAACTGTAAAACCGCAAAACAGAGATTCTTTTTTAAAAAAACCCTTTCCACCACCCCTTTTCCCCTTGGTTTTTAATTTTCCTCGTGGTTTCCAGATAGGGATTAATAAAGAACCATTGTTCAATAATTGTTTTAAAGTACACACTTTTTAGGCACAGGGGAAATAAATATATTTGCACATAAGAGCACACAGCACTTTATGCCCACACAGTACATAGTATAAAACCATTGCCCACAGGGGCAGTATCACCCAATATAATTACAACAGAGATACATGAAGTTCTCTTCTTCTAAGTGGTTCCAATAGTTTTTTAGAAAAAAACAGTTTTAGCAATTAAAAGACATAGGCTTACCTGAATAGATGAGGGTGGTTTATTTTAAAAATTGTATTTTTAAAACCATTTTTTACATGCCTGAATTATGAGGTCTTGAGGGGTAAAAAGAAAAAAGGTACCCTATTGCTATGTATTATGTCCATATATGCTGCTATTCAAACATATTTAAAACGGGTCTTATTGCGTAATTTGCACATTGTATTATTGTTGGAATCCACAGATAAAACAAAAGATGTTTCAAAAATTAGGTTGATATATGTACTGTAAAGTTTGAAAGAAATTGGACGGGCAGTCTGTTTTCACTATTTACTGAGCACTTGGCACTTTAAATTCAGGGTGGAAATGACGTAAGAATCATGTGATCAAGGCCCTGCGAGGCCGAAACGCGTCATGATGGCAGCCCAGCACGAAAAATAAATCAAGCGCAGAGAAAAAGTGGAGTCCGTTTCGTTTTTGGGTTCAGCGTTGCAGGAACCAGTGACAAAAAGGAAAATTTACAATATATATATATATATATATATATATATATATATATATATATATATATATATATATACATATATATATATCCGCATTACTCCATTCCTTCGTTCGACCAAACAGAATCACTGGAGCACGGACCACAGATAGGTGCAGATTTTCGTTTTTATTGTTCACACAAGCACCAGCAGCATAACGCGTTTCGGCTCCGAGGAGCCTTGATCACATGACGCGCTCAACAGTGTATGGGTAATTTATACACAACTTTTTTCTTTAGGTTTTCTTTCTTTCTGATTTTTTAGTCTTTTTACTCTTTTTATGTTAAAGTGACATGTGCCTTATGTGCAAAGTAAAGCAAAGTATAGACATAAACAAAATGCATAGTGAATTCCGGTATTTTGATTATTGGCATAATTAGATTGTTCAGGTATAAATACCATATAGTTATGCATAAATATAAATAAATATAAACATAATCATGACATTTGTTTTTTCTATCTTGGTTTAAATACCTCTTCAAACAATTCTGTACAAATGAATATTTGAAATGTCACTACAAATACAGTACTAATTGAGAAAATAAGTTACAATCTTTACTCTATCACATAATTTAAATTATCTAAAATCCTGTGCAAAATATGCTAATTGAGAGTGTTCTAAAATTTCTAAAACCCATCTAAAACCGTGTACAAAATAGTGTATAAAAAATGTTGTAAAAAATGTTAATCAGGCGTTGCGGTGAAGTAAATTTCTAAGTTTTTTCAAGTTTGCTTTAAAGTTCTCAGTATCTGTGTATCCCTAATTTATTTCTTTCTCATGAAGATTGTATCACTCATTATTAGAGGCAAGTATGTAATTCCTCTGTGATATTAAGACCCTTAGGATGCTTTGTATCGAGGTCTAGAATGTATCTGGTTTCTAGACGTCTTAGGGCTTTTTCTCTATCCCCTCCTCTTTTACATAATGGGATGGAATCAATAATAAAATAAGTGAGTTGTTTAGGATCCGCTTTGTGTGCTTCCTCAAAATGTCTAGCTACAGGGTAGGTAGCATCCTTGTTTTTAATTGCTCTAATGTGCTGGAGTATCCTCTTGTGCCCCTGTAGTATAGTACTACCCACATATCTTAGGGCACATGGACACTCCAGCACATAGACCACATGGTCCGTTTTACAACTCAAGGATTTAGATATGGGTTTAACTTGGTCACTAAATGGAGTGTCATAGGTGGTTCTGTTGATCCCAAATTGACATGCTTTACATGTTTTACAGCGAAAGAATCCCTTTCTTTGGGACAACCATGTATTCTTAGTTTGAGCAAAAGGATCATTTTGGACCAAGACATCCCTCATAGAGGTTGATCGTTTGTATGTTATAGACACATTTTTAGGTAGATTTTGCCCAATGACAGGATCGTCTAAAACAAGAGGCCAATTGGTTCTGATGATTTTTCTAATTGCCTTGTCTTGCTTACTATATTTTAGAATAAATCTGAAGGGGGAAGAGTAATTTTGTGTTTGAATCACCTCCTTCTGCTTATTATAATTAATCAGATTTTGCCTTGGGACTTTGTTACTTTTTTCTA
Organism: Calotriton arnoldi; assembly: GCA_963921515.1. Taxonomy (NCBI): domain Eukaryota; kingdom Metazoa; phylum Chordata; class Amphibia; order Caudata; family Salamandridae; genus Calotriton; species Calotriton arnoldi. Next base: position 454,573 of record CAWUFW010000307.1, read on the forward strand.
TGGCTTGATTAATGCAGTCATGTGAATATCCCCTTGCCTGAAATCTTGCAGCACATTCTTGTTGAGCTATTATTAAATCAGCTTCGCAACTACAGATACGTTTAAGACGTAACATTTCCCCATAGGGGATACTGTATATTAGATGTTGGGGATGGAAGCTGCCTGCATGCAATACCGAATTGCCAGCAGTTGGCTTCCTATGCAGTTTTGTTTCAAGTTGCCCATCTCTTATGTATACTTCAACATCTAAAAAATTAATAGTTGTTGCGCTGATCGAAGCTGTGAAATGCAGATTAAGACAATTTTTGTTTAATTCTCCAATAAACTGTTCTGCTTCATCTGCTGAACCTTGCCATATTAAAAACAAGTCATCAATAAAACGTAACCAACATTTGATTTTTGATATAACTGTAGTCTTATGTTCATTCATTAGTACCAGCTCCTCCCACCATCCCATATGGAGACAGGCATAACTGGGGGAGAAGCTGGCTCCCATTGCTACCCCTCGTTGCTGCTTGTATAAAACATTTTGGAATAAAAAAAATATTATTATCAAGACAGAATTCAACCATACTTAAAAGCATCTTATTGTGTTGAGCACACTCGGGAGTCCTTTTTCCTAAATAATGTTGTAGTGCTCGAACACCATCTTTATGGTTGATGGAGGTGTATAGCGAAGTCACATCCATTGCAATGAGTAGATAATCTTCTTGCCAAACAATGTTCTGTATTTTTGTAAGGAAATCGCCCGTATCTCTAATATATGACGGCAACTGTTGAACAAACTCCTGTAGGAAGTAATCTACATATCGTGATGTTTTTTCTAAGAGACTATTTCTGGCCGAAATTATCGGTCTTCCCGGAGGTTTGCTTGCGTCTTTATGTATCTTAGGGATAAAATATAAGATCGGGGTCACAGGATTAATATTTTTTAAGTATTTGTATTCCTGGGAAGATATAAGCCCAGCATTTTTCCACACTATCAATTTTGCACTATATGTATTATATGTAGTTTTTAATTCCGGATAGTCACTTCTCCTGTAACATGTAGTGTCTGTTAATTGATTCATGGCTTCTTCAATATAATCCTTCTTTTTCCACAAGACAAGGTTCCCACCCTTGTCTGCATTTCGAATAATTATGTCATTGTTTGATTTTAATTTCTTCATCAAAATATGGTATTGTAGTTCTTTCTTGTTATTTTTACGCTTATTTGCTCTTTGCACTTTATGATTCAATCGTTTGATACCATTTATTATTTGTTCTTGAAAAATGTCAATTGAATCTCTTGGACTAATAGGGTTGAATTTGGATTTAGGTTTGAAAGGAGTAGTAAAGTCATTTTTATTACCACTTGCTGAACCAGTCGTTGTGCTTGTATTGTAATTTTCATTCACTAATTGTTGTAAATCATCAAGCAATGGCATATCTGATTGTGACAAGTCAAATAAAGGAGGGCTAGTCGGTTGAGGATCTAGTTGTTGAATTGGATTCTCTATTAGTGTTGCCTGATTTTGCCAGAAATATTTTTTTAATTTTAGTTTTCTTATACTTTTGAAAACGTCAATTCTGGTAGTGGCATAGTCAAATGAACTTTCAGGACAGTATGAGAGTCCTAATGTCAATAACTGTTCTTCTGCTTTGTTTAAGTCAACATCTGTGAGATTAATAACAGTTTGACAGCCATTATTTGTTGTATCTATTGGCGTCTCCAATTTCGTCTGGCTTGCCGCGTTTGTCTTTTGGGTTCTTCTTGATTTAGATTTTCGCCTTTCTTTGCGTTTGGTTGTTCGGCTTTTTGTGGTTTCACCTGTTGAGTTCTTGGGCGCAATGTGTTGCACCTTTCGTACACTAAAAAATCCACCTCTTCCGCTAAAGATATTTTGGCCGGTATTGTTGTATTCAAACGATTGGAATTACTGGGTTCGGTTTCACTTTCCACGGCTGAACTGTATTCTGAATTAGAGGATGTACTTGGTGCTGTTTGGTGGGCTTCCATAATTGCTCTGCCCGCACCTATTCCCCCGTATTTTGATACTTTTAAGGCCTCATACTTTTTTGCGAAAGTGAATATGCGTCCTGTTTCGTAGTCGGTGCGATCACGATGGAATTTGAAAGCTTTCCTTTCACGGATTTTATCTTCCTCCTTTTTTAATCTTTTAATCATTTCATCTTTGAGTTTGTAAATTTCTTCTTTATTTGCCAATGCTTCTAGTTCAACATTAAGAGCTTCTATTTGTACTTGTAATTTGATCCGATCCTTTTCAGCGTATTTAACTAAAATAACTATTAGTCGTTTGGATGAATCTAGATTTGTTTCTGCCCATTCTTTCATCATGTCTATGTCCGGATTTTCGTAACTGGGGGCTGTTAAAATTCTTAACCCCCTAGGTACTCTTCCTACGTCCAAGTAGCGCTGAAGGGACTTAGCTTCCCACCATTTATTTTGTTCTGACTTCATTAATTTCTCGAGCTGTTTCATTTTGTCTTTAAAGTTTGTATTGCGTAACCCTACTGATGCATGTTGGGGAACTGAGTTTGTTCAATTGGATTATCATCATTGAACATCGCCGCCGCCGCCTCCCTTTCTATGAGCGCATCAGCTGACATGGCGATTGTGTGAAAATACTTTGTTAAATTTGAAAGCGCACTGCGAGAGGGATCATTACCCTAAGTTTTTAACTCGCCTGCAGTCACTGCACACCTTCAACTCAGCACACTTGGATTAGCGGCTGAATCCTCAAGTTGACATCCCACAAAACTGGCGCCCTACGTGTCCTCCGACACCTGTTCGCCTACCTTGTTGTTGTCACGGAGATTTTTCAATGCCGTCTGATTAGGAGTGCTGAGGGGCTGGGCCGTCGGTAATCCTCCCGGATTGCTTTTTACCACTTGTTACCAAGCGCCGGCTCCTTTGTCAGTGTCCAGCCCATTCGTGAAGGGGGTCCGTGTTGTAGCTGGAGGAGTCAGAACCAGCTAATTACATCCGCATTACTCCATTCCTTCGTTCGACCAAACAGAATCACTGGAGCACGGACCACAGATAGGTGCAGATTTTCGTTTTTATTGTTCACACAAGCACCAGCAGCATAACGCGTTTCGGCTCCGAGGAGCCTTGATCACATGACGCGCTCAACAGTGTATGGGTAATTTATACACAACTTTTTTCTTTAGGTTTTCTTTCTTTCTGATTTTTTAGTCTTTTTACTCTTTTTATGTTAAAGTGACATGTGCCTTATGTATATATATATCACCACCTCCGTCGATTCCAGGTATTTTTCACCAAAAACGGATACGGGCCACACTTCTGTGCTTGCCAAATCTTTATTGCTTTGTCGCCATTACGCGTTTCGGCTCTAACGAGCCTTGATCACATGATATGGTAACATTTTTGCTTTCCATTTTTAAAGTGACAAGTGCTCTTGTGATTGATCACGTGTCAACCGACAATAGACATAAAAGACATGGCTGTGCAGCTTCGTTGTTTCATTTGCTCTGTCCACACCACATACTGTAATGTTCCCAACTTACATTTGTCAATTTGGGCAACATGTAGTGATGTAAATTAAAAGATGGCATTCTTCTTTTTAAAATAATTGTCTCATCATTTTAAAACACATTCTATTATGCAGCTAAAATCGGATAAAAAAGCGATCATAGCACAAGTAAATGCGATTCGTTTCGCCACACTGCCAGGGAGCATAAGAAATTAGTCAATCAATTTATGTAAAATACAATTATTTATACATTGACATATTGTTGCTCCACTGATTGAGTTTTCTGAACTTGTTAGTGTTCTATTGTGTTGTCTAAAGTCTATAATTCGGTCTCTAAAGGGAATAAGTGCTCCTAATGTGCAATTTAAGTGCTAAAGTGAATAAGTGCTCAGTGCAAATATGGCGTTTTATAAACATATTCCTTCATCAATTCCTTTTTGTCAAATTTAAGGAGTTGTTCAAAGCAGTGGATAACAGTCACAATTCTATACCTACATAGAGACATACTTGGCTTACAGCTTGATTCCCTCTATGTTCACACTCATTTTGATAGAGATGTGTGTTCGCCCATTATTTATATGTAGCCGATTTTGGGCTTTTTTTACGCGATATCAATTGTTTGCTAGAAGTGCAAATAGGCATCGATGTGCAAAATATGCAAAATGTGCAAAGATACACGAAATTGCGCTCCATCATCAGACCATGAATGGTGTGCATATCACGCAAAGATGTGCACAGTAAGTATAATGTGTGCAATATATGCATATGTAAACATCAAGTAAATATCAGATAAAAATCAGATAAATATGGGAGTTGTTCTTTAAAGGCGGTTTCGAGAATGGTAATTTCCAATAAATAATTAATAAATAATTAAATAACATAAATGATTAACTATATATAAGATCACACACCTCTGTACACCGTAAAACAATGCACTCGTATGTAGATTTAAAAAGTTCAGTTATCAAAATATGATTAAATATTGGATAAAATCATTGAAACTCATAAAAGCTATAAATTTAAAAACCCACATTTTTGTTAATTTTATAAACTTATAAAACCCAATTATTTACAGGCAAGTATATAAATCTTCAGACATGTTAAGACCCTTTGGTTGCTTTGTATCCAGTTCTTAAATATAGCGGGTTTCCAATTTTCTCAGGCTACTCTCCCTGTTACCTCCTCTCCTACTCGGTGGGACAGCGTCTATTACGAAATATCGGAGACCTGTACTGTTAGACTCATGGTGATCTTTAAAGTGTCTCGCCACCGGGTATGTGTTATCTTGATTGACTATGGCCCTCATGTGTTGCAGCACTCGTTTGTGTACCTGCAGTTTAGTGCTTCCTATATATTGCAAGCCACATGGGCAGGATAGCACATAAACTGCATGGTCTGTTTTGCAGGTGAACAATTTTGTGATTTTATGGTCTTTGGTACTGAAGGGGGTGCGATACATACTTCTGTTCTCCCCTTGCTGACACGCTTTGCATATTTTACATTTATAGAACCCCTTATGTGTCTGTAGCCAGCTTGTACCCTCGATGATTTCTGGACTAGTTTTTACTAAGCAGTCTCTCATTGATGGCCCTCTGCTGTATGTGATGGATACTCTCTGTGGCAGCAATGGCCCTATAATAGGATCATTAAGTACCAGAGGCCAGTTGCGTTTTACAATCGACTGCAGTTTTTTGTGTTGACTACTATACTGCATAATAATCCGGAAATCACCTGGCTTGTTGTCTAGTTCTGACTCAGTCTCCAAAGTTCCCCTGACTTGGCCTGTTTCTTTATTGTTCTTGAGTATTGCTTCTCTCAAGGGTCATAGATTTTGAAATAGCCTTTTCAATGATTTTGTTAGGATAACCCCTTTCTGCAAATCTCCCACTGCTTTCAGCATGTGCTATTTTCAGATCATCCTGGTTACTGTGTATACGTCTTAAACGTAACATCTCTCCATAGGGTATGCTATTGACTAGGTGTCTGGGATGGGAGCTGCTAGCATGCAGGGTGGAGTTCTCCGCTGTTTGCTTGCGATACAGTTTTGTTTCAATTTTGCCTTCCTTAATGTAAACCTGTGTGTCCAGGAAGTTAACTGTTATTTTACTAATTGTTGCCGTAAATTGTAAGTTACAATCATTTACATTGATGTCATTTACAAATTCAATAGCTTGTTTCTCCGTCCCCTCCCAGATCACAAAAAGGTCATCTATGAAGCGTAACCATGTTCTTATATTGTTGTTTACGTAGTGGGAGTATTCGACCCCAAGGACCAGATCCTCCCACCACCCCATGTGTAGACAGGTGTAGCTGGGGGAGAAGCTGGCCCCCATTGCCACACCTCTAGTCTGCTGATACAGAACATTGTTAAACATGAAAACATTGTTATTCAAACAGTACATGACCATGTCAATTAGCATCTCATTATGTTCCTTGAGATGTTCCTTGTCTCTGTTCAAAAAATGTCCAAGTGATTTTATACCATCAACATGCTGGATGCTAGTGTATAAGGATACATCTAAAGCTAGCATACAATAGTTAGGTTTCCATTTGATTTCCTTCAATTTTCTTAGGAAATCGCTCGTATCCCGTACATAAGAGGGCAATGCTTTCACATGGGTTTGTAAAAAAATAGTCAACATACTGTGAAGTGTGTTCAAGCAGACTGCTGCGAGCAGAGATGATTGGTCTGCCTGGCGGATTCACTGGGTCCTTGTGTACTTTTGGGATAAAATATATCGTTGGTATAACTGGATTGTCATTTCTTAAAAACTTGTATTCTTGAGTTGTAATCAGATCTTTTCTTTTCCATGCCTGTAGCTTATGGTAAAAGTCAGTATATACTAATTTTAAGTTGGATACACTCATTCGCTGATAACAAGATCTGTCATTCAATTGTGCATATGCTTCTTTCATGTATTCATCTTTGTTCCATATGACAATATTGCCGCCTTTATCTGCGTTGCGTATTATTATTATTTTGTTGTTCTCCTTCAATTTTTTCATCAATTCTTGGTATTTACGATCTCTCCAATTGTATTTATTTTTAGTACCTTGCACTTTATAATTCAATTGTTTGATTTGCTCGACAACTTGCTCGTGAAAAATGTCAATTGAGTCTCTAAGAGATACAGGGTTAAATGTTGACTTTGGCTTGAAGGGGGTATCGTGCTTTTTCATGCCTCCAGTTGATGTACCTGCATTTACGGGTACAGCATCCTCTTCTGCGCTGGTTTGTATTGCTGGGTCAATACTACCTTGATCCCAGAGTTCCTGTAAATTGCTGACTAGAGGTATGTCTGATTGCGTTAGATTGATGGGCAAATCACCTTGCGTTGGAACCTCCGATGTTACTTTCTGTTTGCTCTCATTGTTCTTAGTCAAAATATGGAACTTTTTAACTTAAGTTTTCTCACGCTTTTATACACATCCAGCCTGGTTTTCGCATAGTTAAAATCGTTGTGGGGCAGTAAGATAGGCCCAGGCATAGTATTCGTTTTTCCTCTTCTGACAGTGCTATTTTTGCTAAATTCATGATGGTATTGTCTTTACCACTCTTGTTGCTTATCGGTTTTTCCAGCGTCCCATGGTCTATTTTTTCGGTTTGGTGGCGTTCCCTCCTTGCCTTCCTCCTTTGTCTCCGCCCATAGTTTCTGTTGGTTCTGCGTTGTTCCTTTGTATTCTGGGAGGGAGAGTTTGTCTCCGTTCGTGACATAAAAAACCGAGTTCTTCCTCCAATGTTGCTTTCTTGGCTTGCTGCCCTTTCCTTGGATTTCTGGATTCCTGTTCCGATTCACTGTCTAAGGCAGAACTTAGTTCCAATAACGATGTGTTAGATCCTGTCCCTCCACTCTTAGAGGGGCCTGCCTTTTGTTCCCCTGCTGTTGTGTGTTTGGATGTGCGTAGCGCCTCATACTTTTTAGCAAACGTAAAGATTTGCCCTAAATCATAATCCGTTTTGTCACGGTGAAACTTGTATGTCTTTCGCTCTTTAATCTTTTCCTCTTCCTTTTTAGGTCTCGCCTACGATAGGAGAGACCTTTAGCTATCGGCACAGCTTTGGGGGCAAAAACGTCCACGCGTTGCATTGCTTGCAATGGCAACGCGTGCACGTCTGGCGATTCCCTTGCGGGAGCGCGCGGCGCCATATGGTGGCGCCATATGGTCACAATCATCGCGCCTTGCTGCACGCTCCCGCAAGGGAATCGCGCAGGCCCCCCCCTCCCGCCGCGCGAGGCGCGCGCTTGTTATCAAGATGCCTTGGGCTACAGTCGTCGAAAAGCACAAGGTGATTTCCCTTTGGTATATAGTTATGTGCCTTCTTAGGTTTTTTTAGGCTTCTTGTTGGGATACGTTCTGAAATAAGCCACAGTCAGATAAAATAGTACAGCAATCAAATACATGTTTATTTATCGTAGTTTCTATTTATTACATTAAGAACATTTTAGTCCTTGTGGGAAAGTAGGATCTCCTGCTCCCTTGTGAGGCTATGTGCCAGAACAAATATGTGGTTTCTACTGGTCGTAGGTGAAAACATCTCAAGGCACCCCAGGGTACTGAAGTATTGATCTAGCTTCCTATTAGGGGTAGTGACACTAAAACTCAATTGGGTATGTACTTTGAACCACTAGTCACGGTAGAACATTTTTCAATTATGTCGCGTAGCAGTACCTGAATTACCGGATTCTGTGGAGCTGCTCCCAGGGATCAAAAAGCCACAGTGCATATGACAGTATTATGAATTCTAATCAATCAGAGCAATCATTAACTCCCCGTCAAGGCAGATTAGAATCTTTAATTATAAATCACACTAAAGAAAAAAACAAAGTGTGCTCCACCGAGAGCGCCGGATATTACCAGAGCGGGGATTATCTTGGGCTTCACCGCAATCTCCCCCCTGCCCCCAACACCATGAGTGTTTATGAATCTTGGTATGCATCGGTCTGTTCGAAATCGGTGTGTGTGTGTGTGAGCGCGGGCACAAGTGTGTTTTTGGAGTTCACTCTAGTATGTGTCTGTCTTTTCAAACACCGATGTGTGAGTTGTTTGTGAACCTTAGCATGCATTTGTGTGTTGGAAATCGAACATGTGTGGGTGAGTTTGAACCTTGGTTTGCATGGGCACCAGGCTAGAAGTCTTGTTGGGCTTGGTTGGGTCCCGCCAATAATTCATAAGACCCAAGCTATGGGCCATGGCCTTTCATATTGTTTACTGGCTGAGTGTGTGCGGGGCTCATGGAGAGCCAGTAGCTTTCTTTCAGAAAGACGTGAAAGAGTGATCAGCATTTCTACAGGGGACTGAGGTGGGATTTCATAGACACATAAGACAGCGATTCAAAGCCATCTCGCATGCTTTGCACCCAAGCATCCTAACTTTCAAGATATAACATTCACTTTACTTGTTGAATAACCGTCTTTTTAAAAGCCGTGTAACCCTTGTTTTAAAATGTAATTTTGACTTTATTCAGCTCTTCAATACATGGAAAAAATGCATCTGATTTACATCGTTGAAATAACTTTCGTTCTTTTCACGTTTCCATTTGGGATACTAACTAGTTTATTTTTTCTAGTGTTTTATTAGACAAGAGGCCAATTCAGGGCACTAATAGAAACAAAACACGATCTTTAGACCCCTGCATGTGATTTATATGCGAAAATATGCACTGTAAATTGTATATTTAAATGCATCGCTAAGAATGTACCTCACCTATAACTGTAAAAAGGGGGGGTCCAATAAGGTTGTGACAGCCCTTGAAATGATGAATGACATATAAGCACCTTGCCTATGCTAATTATTCCTCACCTATTTTTCTGAGATCTGGGTCCTGCTTTCGGATTTCACGGGGTGGCAAGGCAAGCATGGTGTCCAACACTGGTTGGTTGATGCCACGCAAAATTAATAAGTACTTTGCTTATTAATTGCTCTTGAGTTAGGGTGAGTTATTTAATTCTAAGTTCTTTTCCATGGACCATAAAGGTATCATGGGACACGCTCGTCATCTCGCCTCCCCACTGAAATATTCATATGAACTGGGCCCTAACAATACATTGGGGATCCTGGCTCCTACGTTGATATGTGCTTGTCTGTTCAAACACTAACGTATTTGTGTGTAAGAAACCATGATATGTATCTGTATGAAAAGTGCTGTGTATTTATGCGAGTGCGAATATGTGCATGCATAAAATATATATACGACTCTTAGAATGAATCTGTTTGTTCGAAAACTGACTGTGTGTGTACATTTAGCATGTGTCTGTTTTTCCAAACACTAATCTCTGTGTGTGTGCGCATGTCTGCACATGTCTTTGAACCCAGGTATGTATCTGTTTGTAAATGTTCGTGTATCTGTCTGCGCGAGAGGGAGCGAACCCTGGAAGGCGTTAACATATCCACATATGTTTGTAAGTGATTCTGTTTGCACACTGATGCATGTGCATATTTGTGCATGATGCTCACATTCTAGTATGCACCTGTATGCTTGAACACTGATATTGATTGTGGGAGTGTGCATGTGTGCACATTATAGCCTATGTCTGTCTGCACACAAGTAGGTTTGTGTGCTTATCCACCCTGGTATGCATGTGTTTGTTTGAAAACTAACGTCTATTGTGAGAGAGAACCCTGGCACTCGTCAGTTTCTTTGAACAGTAACATGGGTTTGTGTGTGAGAACCATCATAAGTACCTGCAAACAATGTTGTGTGGGACGCAGGGTGAGCGTGTGATATGTATTTGTCTGTTTCAAAGATGTGTGTGTGTGAGGACACACACGAGCTCCCACTCAAGTGTGTATCTGCTCGAACACTGAGTGTGTTTGTGTGAATGTGTCTCTGTCTTTGAAGGAGAGCACACTATAGAATCATAAACAAGCATTGGCATAGCCAATAGGTCTCGCCTTTGGGACCTTATAAGTGTTTAGCCATGCAACAGTTGATGTTGTTGCACTGAGGATATTGTGCTGCTTAACTAAACACTTATAAGGTCCCAAAGGCGAGACCTATTGGCTATGCCAATGCTTGTTTAACCGTGCCATCATTTCGCTGCGCAATTTATCTTTTTCCTCTGTCTGTCCCATATGCTCCAGTTCCTCATTGAGTTTATCGATTTCCTCCAGGAGCGCTGCCCGGTCTATGTCAGCGTATTTAATTAGTATGAGTACCAATCTCTTGGACGAGTCTAGATTGCACTCGGCCCATTCGCGCATCATATGTGAATTTGGATTCTCATAGCTTGGTGCATTTTTAAAATGCATAAGCCTCGGGGGATTCTGCCCACATCAATGTATCTTTTTAGGGAGCGAGACTCCCACCACTTACTTTGCTCCATTTTCATCTTTTTTTCAAGTATTTTAAATTTTTCTTTCACAGAATTGATTTGTCCCCTAGGCCAGCAAAGTCAAAGTAAGCGCGCTCTCAGGGTGTAGAAACACTCGGACCCAGTGATACGATGCAAAACTGTTTACTACACAACGCGTTTCGACTGCCCAGCATAGAGATATATATATATACTATGTACATATTTTAACATATTACATAAATGTTCAGAATGGCAAGGGGAAAAATTAACAATTAACGTTGGAGCTGTTCAACATGTGCATTCTCCTGAAGAGGAGGAGACTTGACGTCACGTCAGCAATAAAAAAGACTGCTTCGAAAAAATACAAATTTTAGAGTCCGAGTCCAACACTAGATGGCAGGAGTGTGCATAGAATGTGCATCTGCAGAACTACACGCTACAAATAGATGCTTAGAGTAAGTAACATACTCCTTTGTTGATGAGTAAAATAGGAAGGGAAGTCAAAGGCAATAAGGCCAACCAGTATGTGCTTTGTTGCCATGGTATATATAATGGCAATATGAAATTCTCCTGTCAGACTGAATCGGAAGCGTGAGCAAATCCATTCATATGTTCTATGCTTAGACTGCCACTCATGCAGAGGCAAAATCAAATATTCTTGGATACCATTGGCTGAGCTCAAGACTAAGGTCATAATTACGAGTGGCCAGATGTTTGGGCCGATATTTATTGGGTCAGTACAAATCTGACTCTGCTGGGTCTAATTTATCGGGTTCTATAACTAATTAATTACAGTTTGACCCAGAAAATGAGGAATAATATGCACATTTTGGAGCAAGATCTGAATGTCCCGGTAATTACTGGGCTTTTTTTTCCCTTGATACATTTTTACAGGGCTCACCTGTTTGAATTTATCTGGGGAAAACTGCTGGAGTGCAATGGTAGACCCCAAACTCATAATTTCAGTATGTTACCACACATACCAGAATTATCCGAGCCACTTGTAATGAGGGCCTTAGGGCACATTTAAAGAGTGATGGGTGGCAAGCTATTTTGATGGAGACTCTGGCCTCTGCCTCCCGGCAGAGGATGGTCTACTACATTTATGGTTTAAATCCGTTTTATTGTTTGATAAAATAAACATCAAAACCAGCAATCCATTACTATTCGAGGCCGTATCCAACTGGACCGACCATGCCAAGCAAAGCAGCGGAGCGCAGTGGCATCAAGATATCCCCAACCAACTCCTTTCTCACCCCATCCGTCCCTTCCGTCTTGTTCTCACTCCTTGGTAGTGTATGCCAGATAGGTCACCCCTCCACACCCCCATCCCTGTCCTAGGAGGCGTTCCCGGCTGTGCAAGTGTCGTCACCTGTGTCTGTAAAGCCTATTAGACGTAGGTATCTAGGGCAAATCTGCTCATTGAACTCCTTGGAGAGTAGTGCTGTATATGGAGACCACAAGTCACGGTATTCTACTGCATGATGCTGTAGGAAAATGCCACTTTTTTACATGGTCATCCCCACATTTTGTTCACTGGTACTGATGCTTTTGATAGGAAGTGCACTGGGTCCCTGCTAACCAGGCCCCAGTGCCAGTACTCTTTCCCTAAAGCAAGACAAATGTTAATTGTAACCCAATTGGCAAGGACTTTAGCTTCCTAGTAAGTCCCTGGTAAATGGTATCCCTGGTACCCAGATTATGGGTACTAAGCGGGATCCCTAAGGGCTGCAGCATGTATTCTGCCACCCTAAGAGACCCACACACAACCTGCATGTAGACTGCCATTGCAGGATGCGTGAAATGGTTCAAACCATTCTGGAAAAAATGACATTGCTCACCCCCTGTGGACAATGTCAAAGCACACTGCTTGTCCTATATGCAAGTCACCCCTGCAGCATGCCTTAGAGCCCTAAGGCAGGGTGCATTATAGTACATGTGAGGGCACCTCTGCATGAGCAGATGTGCCCCTGTGACGTCTATCGCCATCATTAGACATTGCCAGTGATCAAGAAGCCATTTTAAAGGTATGCACTGTGAACTTCTAATTACGAGTTACCCAGCTACATAATGACTTCACTGAAAATACTGATGTTTGATATTAAACATCTTGTCTTAATAAATCCATACTGATGCCATTATTGGATTTATGCTTCCATGCTTCCAGAGGGCACCTTAGAGGTGCCCTCTGTATCCCTACTAGTCACTTAGGGGTTATTAGGAAGTCGGGCGGACTTTAGTCCGCCCGCCACCCTCAGCGGTGCTGGGACCGGCTGCCAGACGTGCGACGGTCCCGCACCGCTGATAGGATGCGACCGCCACCCTGGCGATCGCATTCCGCAATTTTGACATTGCGGCGGGTGCTGCTGTAAGCAGCACCCGCCGTGATGCCAAATTGCCATGTTGTGCATTGCCATGCACAACGTGGCAGGCACCGCGCGGTGCCTGCCACCTTGTGCATGGCACCCCAAGTGCAGCCCCCCCCGGGGGCTCGCAACAGGCCCCCAAAGCGATTCCCCGCCAGCCTTTCCATGGTGGCATCGGCGCCATGGAAAGCCCTTAAAAACCATACATCCCATATTAGGCCCCAGCTCCGCCCGGCCGGCAATCGGAACGATTGCCGACCGGCGGAAAAGCGGCGGACGCACTTTGCGCCCGCCGCGGTACCCCCGCCATTATAATATGGCGGGGGTAAATCGGGTGGAGATGGCGGGCGGATCGCCACCGCCTGGCCGGCGATGGCGATCCGCCCGCCATCCTAATCACCCCCCAAGTGTGTTGGCTGACTGGTGTAATCCAATGTGCCACCACAGATGAGTTTCTGACCCCCTGCAGATGGGAGCCCGCGCTCTCAGAGGCCAGTAGCAATGCCTGTCTGGCACAAGGTGAGCACACCTCCTCCAACAGGATGGCTAGTGAATTTAGCATATCAAGACCTGAGGCTTTAAAGCTCCTGCTGCGTTTGATTTGCAACTACGGCTTCCTTCCAGACCTAGGGAATGCCACCCTCTGCCCTGAGGCCCATTTGGCATCAGAGCAGGCGGGAAATTAGATATTCAGGATGCGAGTTTCACCTACAGGCTAGTCACACACCTAAGGTGGGCTACCTGAAGTGGACAGCCAGAGAATGGTTTCTCCTTCTTGCTTTGGTGAAAATAGAGGATTCTGGGTCCGGGTTATTCCCACTCTAAACAGGAAGTGGTCATATAGGGGGTGTAGTCACCCTAGTGGTAGGTAGCCCATTGGCTACTACCATATGCTCCCCTAAACGCCCCTAAATTGAGTATTAAGGGGTCCCCTGACACCAGAGATACAGATTTGATTACCTGGGAACAGAAGAATGGCAAAGAACTGAGAACCTCTCCCAAACTTGGCATAAAACCCTGCCTGGCTTCTGGTACCTCAACAATTGCAAAGACCTGACTTGTCTAAAAGCTGTGCATCCTCCCGAAAACTTGGAGGACTGTCCAGCACTTCGCCAACCATCTCCCATGGGGTGGAGGAGCCATCCCCCTGTATCCGCAGGCACTGACCGCACTTGTCCGGTACACCGGGTTGTGAGCCATCAGCCACACCAAGGGAGCAGCACATCAGGAGGACATGGCTCTAGGAGGTCAGACCCATCTCTCTGCCGAGTTTGGAGATGCTAGACCCTCAAGGAGCACTCCTGCACTAATACCCTGAGTACTTGGGCACTTTCATCAACCATGTTTGTGTCCATCCTGGATTCCACCACCAAGGAAACTGACCTGCATGACCAGGGACTTCAGGACCGACGAGACCCACACAGAGAGTGGCCCTGCTGTCTTGTTTTTCCTCCCCTCTGCAGGTGACCCGATAACCGTGAGAGCCTCAAACACAAGTGGCCAGCCAGCAAAACAGCTCTGCACCCGAGCCCTACAGCCCGGGTTCACGACTCCTGACCATGTCCCCCTTGGCCTAAGGGTCTTCATGACCTGGACCCCTCTTTGGGTTCTCCCAGACTTGTCCCCAAATTCCTCCTTGCAGCCTCTTTGTTTTAGGTACTATTGACTATAGCGGTATAGCGCTCGAGGTTACCATTCTGATCAGTACCTGTGCATCCGGACACCAAAGGGTAAGTGAACCGAAACTGCTGGTGGTTCTTTTCACCTTGGCCCCTAAGCACCTTAAGTCGAAAATGGCACCTCCGAACACCGACTGCAAGTATATATTTGCTGTGTATGTTTTTCCTCCCATAGGATAACCTTACTGCGTTCGAGGATCATACCTGGAAAACCGTTATTTGAGTATTTTTTACTGTTTTCTTGTAAAATCGATAACTCCGAAAGTACTCACCTGATTCCGAAGATTTTTGTGTCTAAATTCATATAAAAATCTGTGTTATATTTATAAATTGGTCTCGGATCTCTTCTCGAGTGTGTGTCTCATTTATTGACTCAGTGTGTACAACAAATGCTTAACACTCCTCTTATAAGCCTAAGCTGCTCGACCACACTAGCACAAATAGAGCACTTGGTATTAATACAGTAAGCCCCTGTAAACAAATAAAGATCATCTAGCCTATTTGCATGGTGTGCCCTTACATTGGCCCACTACATAAAAGCCAGCTTCCTACAGGTTCGTTGTCGGTAAAGTGAGTGTCTTCATACCCAGAATATGCCATATCCTATGCAGCCATGTTGTATGAGTAGAGACTTTCTCCGTGCCTTAGGGGTAGAGTATCGCCCCAGCCTCTGCTCTCACTATTTGTGCCCCGGCGACTTCTCCCCTGTTGGTGTGTGCGTCAGGAGGGCATACAGTTTGATGATGAGGCGCTTATCATTATGCTTAGTAAGGAGCCACTTTTCGTATTGTGTAAGCAGTCTCTGCGCCCCTCCCTGAGTATTAGGGTGCGTAACCCAATGTCGAACTTGAAGATAGTAGTGGTGTACCTTTTTAGGAAGGCCATAATCGTTCTTCAAGTGCTCGAATGCGATAGGCTGGTCAGTGTCAAAAAGATGACCTATGGACCTGCAGCCTGAGTGCTGCCAAGTAGCAAACACTGCAGCTTGGAGTCCCGGGGTAAACTCCGGGTCCCCCAGTATGGGTGTGAGAGGGTCAGGAAAGGATGTCAGTCCCTTCCGAACGGCCACAACGTCCCACACTGCTAGGGTGGGCTTGGTGACTGGCAAAGAGTATAGGCTCTAGGCCCTGTGCCTATTCGGTAGCCAGATTACCTTCCAGAGGTGGTCTCCTGCTGTTGCGCGGTCCATGAAGCACCAATGCTTCTCAGTTTCTGGGTGGTTCCACTCCACCAAGTAGAACAATTGCTCTGCCTGGTAGTAATGGTTTGAGGTTGGGAATATCTAGTCCCCCTTTTGTCTGTCAGGCGGCATATCTGGTTGAGGTGCATACGGGGGCAGTTCCCCTGCCAGACTAACCAGTTAAATGCCACCTGATGCAATTTGAGCACTCCCGCCGGTGTGGTCAAGGGCAAGATTTGGAACAGGAAAAGGGCCCCGGGAAGCACGGTCATTTTTAGGGCTACGATTCCCCTGAGCTAGAAAAGAGGGTAGTGTCTCCACTGGGCCATGTCCGCTCTGATCTGATTTAGCAGGGTTCGATAGTAAATAATGACAATGTCCATGATTGTCGGAGCAATCTGTATCCAAGGTATGAAAAAGAGTAGTCGGCCCACGTCGGGGTGTGTTGAGCAGACTTTGGGTGTGTGGTTTAGCAGAAAGATTAAGGGCCTGAGACTTCAGATTAAGGACGTGAGGTTGAAATGTAAACCTGAAGCTTTGCCGAATCGCTTGAACTCAGTGAAAAAAAAGTGGTAAGGAATGACATGGGTCGTCAAGCGCAAGAAGCATATTGTCAGCATGTAAACTGATAGTGTGAACGCCCCCCATGAATCTCACCCCAATGATCTGCGGGTCATCATGCACCCTTTGGACCATAGGCTCCATGTATAGTGCAAACAAGAGGGGGGACAGTGGGCATCCCTGCCTTGTACCCCTGCAGATCTAGAAGTTGGGCGAGTGTTCTGTTGATTTACACAGCAGCTTTTGGGATTGCTATAACTGCTTAAGATCAGGTACGGAATCTACTACTAAAGCAGAAGTGGTTCAGAATCGCATCTAGATATTGCCAGTGTCCTCTATTGAAAGCTTTTTTAGTGTTGATTGCCAGAAGCATTATCTCACGGCGTAACGACTGGTCAAGGTATGTGAGTCCCAGCATGAGGGGGGTTGAGTGAGTCGTGGCGCCAGGATACCCGTAAAAGGTTTGGAATCCACATTTATGAGTGAAATGGGGCAGTAGGAGCCGCAGTGGCTTGTGTCCTTACAGGTTTAGAGATCACCGAGATCAAGGCCTCCAGCATGGATCGGGCTAAAGTGCCCGTGTCCACGAATGAGTTGTACAGTCTGGTGAGGAGGTGGGATAGTGGGGGCGGAGGTTGCCTGTTCTCAAGATGGCCGCTTCCTAGGTGTGCTCCGTTAGCTATCGCAACTATCCGTAAGTAATCCTGTATCATCCGAGCAGTAAATTACATGCTCGCTACCGCCCTATAGAGCATTTGAGCAGCGCTACCCGTTGGTGTGCCCATCGAGTTTGCCCGGGCTGCTGATGGACGTGGAAGCGGTGCGGCCGTGAGGGGCCTAGCGCAGACCAGCGGTGTGGCCTACCATTGGCGGTGACGCAGCGGCACAGACTGCTTCAGCCTTGGGATCTGAGGCCTGGTTTGACCTCCGCTGGTGAGAGGAGTGTACATCTGGCCCTATTGGCGGGCTGCAGAGCGAGCGACGCCTGACTCCTCGGCGACCAGACGGGGCGCGGGCGAGCCACCCGAGCGGGGCGACTCGGCCTTGCCTGGATCGTGGGCGGTGGCCTTGAGGACTGGGGCTGGGACCTTGCGTCCATGGGGAGAGGGAGTGTGATACTTGCCCAGCCAGCGAGCAGCGGTGTGCTCTGAGCCTGGACCATTGGTAGAGGGGCGAGATCCGGGAGAACGGCCCAGAGGGAGCGATGCGGCCTTGCCCCGATCGAGAGCGCTGCATCCAGCTACCAGTGAGGCGACAGTGAGGCATTAGCTGCTGGAGCCCAGCTGATTCATCAATCGCAATTGAGGTGGCACCGACGAAAGCCCTGTAGCACTAATTCCCCTGGCTTGGCAGCGGGTCGTGGGGTGAGGCCCGGTGGGACGACCGGGGACCGGTGAGTGCGGGCATTGACTGCAGTCGGGCGGATAAGGGGGAACAGTTGGACTGCGCAGCTGGACAAGGGGAATTTAGTTTTGACGTCCTGACACCAGAAGGTAGTCTGTGGAGTGCTCATACCCATTATTTGACCTGTTATAAACTGCTGAGCTCTCCTTGCGGCCTATGGGTTGGCCTCCACCGGCCGACCCTGGCTATAGAGAGGAATCCCGCCTGGCCCTGAGGTTTGAGCTGGTGCGCAGGGAGGATCGATCTGTGGCCCCTTGTTTGCGTGGGCTGTGAGTTGCGCGGGCGGGAGTCTTGCAGCAGCTGCGGTGAGACTTGGTCTTTTTAACACCATGGGCAAGGTGGACAAATCACAGCCTATGCTGCAGTTTGAGCAGCGCAAGTCGAGACATAAGGAGGAAGGCGTTGACAAGACCCACGAAGGGCAGAATGATACTGTTGAGGAGTCTGAAGGGGACATTCGCCAAATTTTGACGGCAATGCAGAAAAGCTTGTCTACCATTGATGGCAAAATTGACTCTTTGGCCTATCGGATGTACCGCATGTCTGAGCAAATTGATAAGCACGCCGAGCGCCTGGATATGGCGGAGAGACGGGTGTCCGAAGTAGAAGATGCCCAGATGGAGACAGACAACGCCCAGAAACAGAATGGGAAAGCTCCCTAGCGCCCTGCAGGACAAGGCAGAAGGATTTGGAGCTTTTGGAGGCTAGATCGAGGAGATGTAATATCTGCATCACGGGCCTTCCTGAATCTACAGCCATGGGCAATATGGAGGTGGTTGTCGAGCAGCTTTTGGTGTCTCTCCTGGGTCGTGACACATTTTCTTCCATGTTTGTCGTCGAGCGTGCCCATCGCTCCCAGGCCCCCACCTGGCGCTCCCCCGCGTCCTGTAATTGCGAAATTATTGAACTATAGGGACAGGGACGCTGCACTGAGGCAAGCTAGAGAGAGACGTGACCTTCAGTTTGAGGGCTCTTCGATCTCGCTTTTTCCGGACTTCATCATGAAGGTGCAGGAGGCGAGGCGACAGTTTGTTCCTTTGAAACGTCGACTGCGGGAGCACAGCTTGGAGTATGCAGATTGAGGGTCATCATGAATGGTAAATCAAAGATTTTCACTGACCCCAAGTCATTGCAGAAGGCCCTCAAGGAATACACCAAACTGATGAACGGAGAAGAAATACGGAGGAGCTGGCCGGGGCGACTGGCGGCGACCTGGAGGAGCAAGACTAACATTTTTTTTTTTTAAACAAACTTTATTGATTTTCATTAAACATTCGGTAGGATTATCCATGCAATGGAACCAAGCGTTGATGAGGTATGTCATATTTCCAGCATTGTGATACATTCCATAACTTTTACTAGCGTCTACGTCACGATCATCATTTGTCCCACACTTTGCTCATTACCAATCCTCCATTTTGCAATCTATACATGGTTAGCGTAACTGTTAATAAATCAACCCCTACTGTCCCCCCCTCCCATTCTTGTTCTGGCCAGTTCTGTTGCTTATATGTGTATTTGTGCGTCCTGTTGAAACATTCAATGTTCTATACATTTTAGTGATTGTGGCGGTCACTCTCATCTGTCATTGACTGTGTGTCTGTGCGTTACAACTGTGTTTTAAACTGCTATGTGTTCGGGGTGTTAGCTATGGGATCTAAATCAACACCTTTGAGGGACTCTAGCATAATATCCCATTCCATGGATATCGGGTTTTTCCGTAATCCCTTGGCTTCCTCCCGGCGCAGTGCAGCGCTCTCTGCCCCACCCCATCTGAGCATTTCACTTTGCCAGGCGTGTTCAGTAGGAGGTTTCATTGACTTCCATCGCATAGTTATGGAGCGTTTGGCTAGGATTAGGGCAAGATCCATAAATCTGAACTGTACTCTCTGTTTGGTCGTGCGTTTACGTAGCCCTAAGAGGCACTCTTCTAATGTGTCCCCACGTGTATCTGTGTGACTGTCAATATGTGGAGCCGGATGGATTCCCAAAACCTTCTCAAGCGAGGGCATGCCCATAGCATATGAGTTATGTCAGCTGTGTCTAATTGGCAACGAGGGCAGTGGTGTTGTGCAGTCGGGAACATCCGCTGCAATCGCCGTGGCGTGAGACAGGCTCTGTGGAGAACCATACTTTGTATAAATTTAAACTTTGCGTTTCGAGTCAGTTTTTTGGGGTACTCTAGGATTCCAGTCCATTCCTTGTCTGAGAGTTCCTGACCGATATCTTCCACCCACTTGGCTCACAAGTCTGTTAGCTCAACCGCAGCGTGTGCCCTTATTCCTACATATAACCATTTGATAAGATGTCACCCCCTCCCCATATAGTATAAGGCCTTGACCAGTTCGTGAGTTGGGGGTACGTTTCTCTGGGGGGCCCAGTGCTTCTTGAGAGCAAGACTAACATGGTTGTACTTTGGTTCTCTTTAATTTCTCTGAGTAGGTATGTCGCATAGGGTTTGTTGTTCGAAGTGCACTGGAGGTGAACCATGGATGCCTGTTGCCCGAAGTTCGAGTGGTTAACTCTACATATTTGTTCAAGGCTGTTGTCCGTGCTGATTTGGACAGATATTGTGACATTAGGCGCGCCACTGTCCACTGCTGATTCGCTCCGGCCTAGCCGAAGGGTCTTTAAGATGGTGGGGGAGGGACCACCTTAATTTCTTCTGGGTCCAGTTATTTGCTACTCGCTGGATGTATAAACTGTGTCCAGATGGCTACGTCTTATTTCTGACTTTGTGGGATTCTAAGCAGAGAGCTGGTAACATCCGCCCCTGTGTGTTACCCACTCTATGGTGTCATGCCAGAAATGTTCTTTTTTTGATGCTGTAATATTTGTTGGATCATTCTCAAATATGGGAGGGAGGGGGAAATTTAATCTATGCCAAGTTGGGGATTGCATAGCGTGGGTGGGGTGGGGATATATTGTGTTTTGTTTTGTGATTGCAGTGTGTATATGGTACCTACATATTTCTCGAGCAATGCATCACTACCTGAGAGAGGGTTGGAGACGCATGGTTGATATAGATAGCGCTGGCCTAGTTAATGTAGCTTGGAATGGCGCAGGGCCAGGGTAGTAGAGTTCACTGCCTAACATGGCACATCAGGGGCCTTAATGATTTTAGAAAGATGCGAAAAGTGTGTGCTTATCTTACTAGACATGCAATTGATATTACTCTATTGCAGGAGACCCATTTGCCCACAGACAGTAAAATGCTTACGCGTAGGCGTTTACATGGTCCCTTTCATGCGGCGGGGTTCACTACACATGCCAGGGGGGGGCTCACCTGGGTCAACCCTAGATCAGGGATTACGTTGGAGGCACTTGGGGCAGACCCAGGGGGCAGGTTCGTCATTTCTAGATGACGGGGAGTAGACCTGCTTATAGTAAATATTTATGGTCCTAACTGCGATAATCTGCAATTTTACCATGATTTGCTTGGACGTCTGAGAGGGGAGACCTCTCTGCCGCAAATATGGGGTGGGGATCTTAACTGCGTGCTAGATCCGACATTGGACCGTTCCGGGGGCCTTGCGCTGCGCCCTTCAGCTGCGTCCAGAGCTATTACTGATGCTGAAAACCCGTTGGACATGCTGGATGTCTGGCGGACGCGCTCACCGGGGGTGGGGGGTTTCACCCATTACTCAGCCCTGCATGACCTCCACACTAGAATCGATTATTGGTTTGTCTCTAGATCTCTGTATCCTCAGATTCGTGATTGCTCGATTCTCCCCGCTCTTATTCTGACCACACTCCAATAATGCTGGACATTGATAGTCCACAGAAGAGGCCTGCTCCCTTCACATGGCAGTTCGTGCCATACTAGTTGCTAGACAGTGTTTTTAAGTCAGAGATGGCTCAGGCCATATAGAGTTTTTTTAAACGAATATTGGCACTGTTCGTCAGTTTTCCACTGTATGGGAGGCATTTAAAGTCTATATCAGGGGGATAGCCATGTCCAAGCACTCTGGGGTCCTCCTTTCTCTTAAAAAGGAGATTGGCTAGCCTTGAGGATCGCTTGGTTGATCTGGAGCGAGATGTCTTGGCGGGTGGGGATGCCCAGGCCGCTGAAGAATTGAAAAATACATTAGAGGAATATCATGAAACCGCTGACAACGAGGTCAAGCATATGGGGAAATATGCAGTCGCCAAAACACATAGGGAAGGGGAAAGGCCGGATTCAGTTCTAGCAGCTCTGCTGAGAGATAAGAGGGAGTCGGGCTGTGTGACTGAGCTGCGAGTGGTGAGCTACTGAGGGATCCAACTGGAATAGCAGATAGGTTTAACCAGTACTACTCCGACCTGTATCGCTCTAGAGCGACAGCTGACGAGGCAGCAATCCAAGAATACTTAGAACACATTCAGATGCCGTGGTTGGCTGACGAGCACAGGGAGCATCTAATGAGGCGTTGGATACTAGTGAAGTACTCGCTGCGCTAAATGCAATGCGTGCTGGAAGCGCCCCTGGGCCGGACGGCCTTACTGTCGCTTTCTAGAAGGAGTTTAAGGAGTTGCTTATTCCACGCCTGATTACACTTTTTGAGGAGATGGGGGAGGATGGGAGGATGGCCCCCTCAATAAGATAAGCCCTATTAGTTACATTATTGAAGCCAGGTAAACCCCCTAATGAATGTTTGTCTTTTAGGCCCCTGTCACTTCTTAATGTAGACACCAAACTTTTCGCTAAAATCTTAGCTAACCAGCTTGCCCCGTTAGTTCCGTTCTTGGTTGGGCCCTTACAGTCGGGTTTCGTGCCAGGGCGTGACTTGACATACATTGTAAGGACTGTGTTTGGAGCGATACAGCATATTAAGCCGGAGATCAAAGCTGCTGCGGTCTTTCTCGATGCAGAAAAGGCCTTTGACTCTGTTGAGTGGGCCTTCATGCAGGCAGTGTTGAGACGGATGGGTGTAGGAGAAGTTAGTGGCGGTCCTATACAATTCCCCTACAGCCAGGGTAAGAGTAGGGGATACAGTCACGGCCCCTATCAAGATTTCGAGAGGCACTCGCCAGGGCTGCCCATTATCACCTTTGCTATACGCACTGTTGGCGGAACCCCTGGCATGCGCATTAGGGGAATATCTGTCCCCGGTGCTGCATGAGGTGGTAGGATACGGTGAGCTCTCAGGCCTTAAAATCAACTGGACTAAGTAAACTATTTTCCTATTGTCCCCGGCCATGGAGCCTATTGAATTTGATTACCCTCTGTTGTGGACTACTGAGCCGGTGCGCTACTTGGGCGTGAAAGTTCATACAGATTCTGAGTTGGTTCTCAGCGAGAACTATGGTAAAGCGATTGCTAAGTTAGAGGAAGATGTGGAACGTTGGATCCGCTTGCCGTTGTCTCTATTGGGTCGCATACCTCTTATGAAAATGGTGGTCCTCCCAAGATTTTTATTTCTGTTCCTGAATGTGCCGATGGTGCTCCCTGCACACATCTTCAAGGTCATTCGTTCATTATTAGTGAAGTTAGCCTGGGCTGGTAAACACTCACGTGCCAAATGGGACACTCTCACACTACCCTACTCCATGGGGGGCCTCGGATTTAGAATTATACTACCGTGTGACGCAAAGTTCACATGCCTACTTCTGGGTTCACGAGCAGGCTGGCCTCCCACATTTGCAGATTGAAAGGGTTGCGGCGGCGCCCTCTCCTCTCCTGTTGCTGTTGTTTCGTGCTCCGTCTAGGCGGGCTGGTATTTTGGATTCCGTTAATGCTACTACTCATGCTTGGCAGAATTTGCTAAAGAGGCAGGCGGGCACCATCCTATACTCCCCCGTGACTCCGGTGGAGAGGTGCCACTGGTTGCCGGTATGCAGAGAAAGGGAAGTGGTCCACGCCCTGGCGACAATTAACATTACCAAAATTGGGGATCTGTTCTCTAAAGGCATGGCTCGCAGCTGGGCTGAGGCTGAGGTTGAGGGACACGCTTACACACCGCTTGCGCAGTTTCATTTCCACAGGGTGAGGCATGCTCTTCATAAGGTACTTGGGGAGGACATGTTGGAACCGCCTGAGTTACTGCGCTCGGATTCTCCTAGTAAGATAGTTTCCAGAATTTATAACATATCACAGGACTACCGTAGGAATCATTTCACCAAGACTAGGTTGGAATGGCAGAATGATCTTGGGGAGGCTCTCGATGACACCACTTGGCGATAATGCTGTGAGGTCACGCAGCATGTCTCCTTGAATGGGAGACACCGTCTCATACATTTTAATTTCTCAATAGAGTTTATTATACGCTGGAAAGGTTGCATCGATATGTCCTCCGAGATACCGCAGAATGTGAGCGCTGCAGAGTCAGCCCGGCTGGGTTCTTGCATATCGCCTGGTCGTGCCCAGTGATCGCGAAATACTAGAGACTAATTTTTCGAACGCTGAGTGAAATCACTGGCCTACTGTTGTCATTGGACCCGCTGTTGGCATTGCTGGGTTGCACAAGGCGATTGCGGAAAGATACACGCCGATTAATTGACATGGGTTTATTGCTTGCAAATCGCAGGATTGTGATGCGATGGGCTTGAGGGCCAGCGCCTTCTGTTGAAGACTGGTCAAAAGATATGGTTTATTGCAATATGCAATCGGAATTGTATAGTGAATTACTGCCGCCCCAGAATTGCCCTAAAAGCCTTTGGGGTCTGTATCAGCGCTACTTAGTTGGAAAAGAGACTGGTGAAACTGAGGGTGATGGCTCTGCTTGATGGTGTTGATTGGGTCTGGGTCTTACCTTGCTGATTGAGCAGTGGATTATCCCGTTACCTACTGCATGTTTTGAAATTCTATATGTACCAGGTTCTGCCAGTAGTGGGTTAAGCACTGATGGCTGTATGTTCAGGCATATATTATGCTCCTGATTGCGTTGATGTATCTCTATATAACAGACTGAATATATGCTTTGTATTCAATTTATGACTGTATGCTCTGCTTAATACTGATGTACCACTGTAATTACTTTTCTTTTTACTGTTTTCAATAAAATAAAAAATAAAATAAAAAAGAGGAGGTGGGATAGTGCCTGATAGAAGGTCTTGTAAAATAGGGTGGAGGAACCGTCTGGGCCCGGGGACTTCAGCAGCTTCTGTCATGCTGTTGTGGAAATAACCTCTTCTATTCGTATGGGTTAATACAGGGAGTCCGATTGTTGTGGGGTCAGTTGTGTGGAGTGTGGGCTCCCTGCAAGTACGCAAGCGAGTCTGCAGTTTGCAGGTCTTGTGCCTTGTACAGAGACTTATAAAAGTCCCGAAAGGTGTGCGCAATATGCTTGTGGACCGTGACCTCTCCCCAGCTGACGTTAGGAGCGCACAAACCAATAGCCTGACACTTGGCCCAAGCCAGTAGTCTGCCACATTTGTCACCTCCTACATAGAAAGTGTGTTGCAGATGGAGAAGAACATATTCTGTACCTATCCTTATCTAGTCTGCGCAGTTGGGCCAAGGCACTCTCAAGCTGCCTCCAGAGTCTTCGGGCTCCAGTCCTCTTGTGAATAGCCTCCAGCTCGTGCACCCATGCTCCCAGTATCCCTCTCCTATTGTTTTGCAGCTTATTTTCAGCAGCAGAGATGGCAATAAACACCCCCCTGACTACCCACTTTAATGTCTCCCTTAGAGTGGAAATGAAGGTATTGTTTGTGTTAGCCGCCAGGAAGTCTGAGATAACGCATGTAACCTTGTTGACTGTGTCTGGCCGGCGTAGTAGGGGGTTTCAAAGCCTCTTGAGCCCATTTGCCGGGTGCGGGAGGTCGACCAGCATGATAAGGGCCAGGAGGGCATGATCATACAGGGCTCTCGGTTCAATGTCTGTGCAGTGCAAGTGTGCCTAGAAAGTAGTCTATTCGTGCATACGTTTTGTGTATGGGTGATTAGTAGGTATAGTCTCTGACGTGTGGGTGAGTGATCCTCCACAAGTTTCTGAGCCCCAGCCCCTGCAGCCACTCCACCTTCCCTCCAAAAGAGCCCTAGGCTGCCCATAGTGTTGCACTGAGTGATCAAAAGTATTGTTCATCACTAAACTGAGGTCTCCACCTAGCAAGATGGCTTGGTCAGGTGATACCAAAGTGTCCCGTATTGCAAGCTTCAGAAATTGCTGCTGGTTCTTGTTAGGAGACTATATGGAATCAATGGTGAAGGAGAACCCTCCTACGTATACAAGGTACGCTAACAGTCTCCCTCTTATGTCAGCAATTTTATACCCAACCGTCCCCCTGAAGCAGTGGCTACAAGGATAGCCACCCAGCATGGAGTGGATAGAGTTAGAGAGAAATGTTAATGGGGGGTAGGAATGGGATTTCAGTTGATGCCAGTCTCGAGACAAGAGGTGAATCTCATGGAGGATGGCATGTCTCCCGGGTTGTGTTCCAGGAAGGACAGGACTCTTAGTGGGGTTGTTAAGCCTCAGGCGTTGAGGCTAAGGTTCTTCAAGTCAGTATGGGTAGAGTGAGTGCTAGTGCTCAGCAGTCGATGTCCTGTGTATGGCATTTAAGCTTAGGAGCCAGGCCCGGAGGTGGTTGCAAGGGTCAGTATGAGTGAACGTGAGGGGACCCCGGCCCAGGGAAAGCCACAAATGTGAGAGTGAATACTATTACCCCAGGAACCCCTAGCTATCTATAAGAGCTTGCCTCTCAAGGGTCATTGCTGCGGGGTCCGGGTGAAGTCACGTGGGTGCGCGACTCACCCGTTGCCACAGGGGGAATCGCTGCCTACTACGAGCAGGGGGACCCATGTAGGGAGTTCTGGTCCGAATCATCCAGACGTTTCTAAAGGCAACGGGCCTCTGCCACTGTCTTAAGCAAAGCTCTACGCTTCTGAACAGTAAGAGCAGAAAAGTAATCGTACAGTGCTAGTTGGTGGCCTCGGAACAGGACCGGGTGGGTGTCTATGGCACGGTGCTGGATGGTTTGTTTGAGTTGGAAGCCATGCACACAGGCAAGAATATCAGTCAGGTACCCCTCCCAACCCTGGGGCCAAGACGACCCATCCTGTGGTCCCTGTCGAGATGTATTTTGGCCTCTACCTTCTTCTGCTCCTGTCAGTGCCCCAGTTTGCGAATGCTGTTATTGCGGGAGCGGTTCTCAAGGTCTTTTGCATGCATTTGCAGGGTGGCCTGTTGGAATTGCAGACAGAGGACTTCCTGACGCAGGTGTTCAAACTCCTCACCTCTCGCAGTTTCATTGTCCTTGAGTGTGCAGACTCTGTGGCCCACTTCTGTGAGTCATGCTTGACCTCTCCGAGATCCTGTGGGATATCTCATTTTGTGAAGTGAATGTCCACTCGTAGGGAGGCAAATAGTACTTCCATAAATGTCCTGTCTTAATGGGCCCTCTTCATCCCCACCCTCCAGCGGAGAAGAGGGTCCTTGCGTCTAACTGCCTTCGTCCACAGAAGGACCTGAGGAGCGTGAGCGCTTTTCCTTTAAGGTCCTGTATTTCTTCGTCCGTGCCAACGCCATGTCAAAGGTTTGCCCCAGTGGGCTAACGAGCGTCCGTGCTGTAAGTTCCTGAGTAGTCACACAATAACAAGTCCCGCTCCGGGGACACCACACCCCCCCACCCCTGCCACAAGCACTCTAAAGGTCTCTGACCTGCGGGTCAACTTTGGCTCTGATATGTCATATGTAGGTAGGCCATAGCGGGTAGGGGGCATGTAGTGCTCAGTACATTCAGTTATGCAGTGTCTGTGGGACTGCCCAGCCCTCCACCTATGTCAGATTCATTGCACAATGCGTTCAGACAGTGCCACTCTCAATCCGTCCAGCATCTCCAAGGACTCCCATGATGTAGGCCAGGTCTCCAGCCATTCTGGCCATCCTGCCATGAGCACACTCAGTACTACATCTGAGCACCTGGAGTCCTGACTGCAGGACTCACTTCTGTACTCCTCTATGGCTCACTGTAGGGAGGGTCAGCACTCACACCTGTGCCAGGCACTTCGGGCCTTGTGTGCCACTGGTTTTCCAGCTGCTGATTTGCAGCTGGGTCCCTCTCATGGCATTCGGCCTACTGCTTAGGGGCGACCACCTACACATCCCCCGGTCACTATCTCATCCCTTGCAGGCTAGTCTCTGAGGGTTCTCTATGGAGCACAGCAGTCGAGTTCCTCCTCACCGCAACTGCCATCTTGAGCTTCGCAGTTTTCAAGCTTCTGAGCACAGTTGCTGCCGTTTCCCCCATACACGGTCTTAGGGAGTATCTCCAGGCACCCGCCGGTACAAGATGCTGTCAGGGCGATCCAGTCTTTCCCAGAGGCGTCACAGAATCCCAGAACCTGCTTTCAGAAGTTCAAGGTGTGGGGAGCGGCCGTAGGAGCCGGACAGCGCCTCCTACATGGCTGCCAGCATGGCCACGACCTGGCCAACCACCTTTAGAGATCTCCACCTTCCCTACCTTTAGTGTATCCGCTGGTGCCTGTCAGCATTCAGTTTTTGTTTGACTGAAGCACATTCCCAAAGCGGGAGTTTGTCTTAGTAAAATAAAAAGCCAATGTCCCCAACATGCAGTAAGTTTTCTCCCTTTGCCGCGCATAGTGGAATTGGGCATTGGAAATCAGTGATGATTACCCCACCCTCAATAGGGTAGGGCGATTATCATTGTGGCCCAGTTGTTCAGTGGTGGTTAGAATGCTGCATTAATGTTTTCTGATGGTGGAGCAAGCTGAGGCTCTGCTGTTGGAAGCCCTGTGGTTCCTCCTACTCTAAATCAGGCACAAGAACTGTGAGTTTGGTGGGCTGGGAGCACAATCAATTTATGGCAGTGGTCTCATCCCACTAAATTGTTAACAAGGCCCTTATTTTCACTGATATGCTTGTGGGTACAGGGATCAACAATTTAAAAAGCAACACAGTTAAAAGAATACCATATATAATTTCCAAACCAATGTAATAAAAATTAAAAGTGTATTAGCTTACTACCACATAATGTTTGAGAAATATTTAAAGTAGAAAACTGAAGAAAATAGCTTTTAACTATTTTATTAAATTTATTGCTATATAGAACTCAGGTTCTACAGAGGTAGAATCAATCTTGCACTTAATTTTCTCAAAGATTTTGTTCTCACAAGAATGTTTATATTGAGCCCTCCAGCTTTACAAGGTAATGCAGTCCTATATTTAAGAATTTATTCAAGCTGGTTGATTTGGGACTAGCGCCACCATAACCCTAGGTCAATGTGTGCTGATGTCTCTTAGTTTTTCTGTATCATGCTACTAATTGGCTTAGAGCAGACAGACTATGCACATCTGATAGAGACTTCTAGCCGCAGATTCCTTACTTTGGAATAATCCCCAGTTGTCAGACTGGATCGGTAAGATTTTTAAGCAGTACCCTTGCGCGCCGGTAGGTGGCGTCATTTGGCTCTATGTTGGCATCGTCCGCACCCGAAGTGACATGTGTAGTACCTATATAGGCTCCACCCGTCGTGCTGACGTCAGTTCTTTCCTTTCCGTGCAAGGTAGCACTGATTCGGTCTGAGCTTCACTCACTAATTTTTTGACTGGCTTGT
The DNA here is from genome assembly GCA_963921515.1 of Calotriton arnoldi. Lineage (NCBI taxonomy): Eukaryota > Metazoa > Chordata > Amphibia > Caudata > Salamandridae > Calotriton > Calotriton arnoldi. The sequence continues at coordinate 484,052 of CAWUFW010000307.1, forward strand.
TTGCCGACTTTTGTTAACTCTTTTTGAGAGATTTGTCTCCTGGTGTGAGGATGCCACAAAAAAAATACAGGATGGTTTCAAGCCATGTAGTTCCTGTCAAAGACAGATGTCTGTGACAGACCTCCACTTGGTGTGTTTGTGGAGCTTGTAGTGTGACCACGACTTCAAGACCTGTAAGGACTTCCGCGCCAAAAACCTGAAAGCTCTGAGGGAGCAATTCCTTAATCTCCTCGCCGCCCGACATCGGACGACCCCATGACGCTCAAGATCCAAGTCTCACAGAAGGTTCCGGAATCGCTTGCGAATCTTCACCAGGCGATCGTCGTCACACTCTTAAGTTGTCGGGGAAGTCCCACAAACATAAAAAAATCCAAGTAGTTGAAAAGGTCTTCGACTTCACCGTTCCAGTCGAAGTCATCTGGCAAGGTGCTGGAGTGTCGGCACTCCAGGCTTGGCACTTTGGCAGAGCATGAGTCAGAGTCCACTCTGCGCTACCCTGACTTTCCGGGAGCCGGAGTGACACCCGTGTATCTCAAAGAATTTTATGAGGTCATGCACCTCATATTTGGGGGGCACGGTCCTGCTGGAGACTTCAGGTCCCACAGGATTGGAAGGGGCCCGCACTGGATCCCCATCGGCGGGTTCGCTCTTGGAGCCAGTCGGGGCCATGGAACCCTTGCTGGATTCAGAGATGAGCTGCCAGCGAGACCGAGACCTTCCTTGGGGCCCTCCTCAGTGCCAATGCCCCTGGCACCACCGACGCCTTACGGAGGCACCATCCCCATCCTCATACCTGACTCCGATACGGAACTGGTTGGTCATCGCCCAACACCGGTTCCAGCGCCCACCAGGACCATGCTCTCTGGGACAGAGCCTGTGCCTTTTACTCTGGATAGGCCTGAAGAGGGAGAGGAATGGGAGGGGTCTGAGGGCCATTATGGTTATCAGCATCCCTTAGATGAGGAGGACAACTGGTATGAGGAACTGGCCAAGGCCAGTGGGCTAGACACCTCGTCTGACACTGGCTTGGTCTCTCCTTCTACAGTGGCTACGGAGGAGGGAACCTCTTTTGCAATAGTGATGCATAGAACGGCTGAGATCTTGAACCTTCAGCTACCCACGGTGGCAGTCAAGACAAACGTCTTGACAGAGGTGCTTCAACTCCCATTTAATGAAACCTTTACTGACCTCCTGCTTGGAGCCTGGTCCAAGCCCGGCACAGGGGCTCCTGTGCATAGGATAATTGCCCGCCTCCATTGCCCCACTCCTGGGGACCCCAGCTTCCTTACCCAGCACCCCACCCTGTAGGTGGTCCAATTCTCCACTTATAAGACTAACCCCAGAGCGTTTCCTACCCCTCCACAGGATCGAAAATCCAAAAGGCTGGAGAATGTTCTCTTCCGACAGCCTTGCACTGCGGTTGGTGAACAACACATTCCTTTTGGGAAAATATTCCCATACAATCTGGGATTCGGTTGCTCAAGTGCTGCCGATGGTCTTGGAGGAGGTCGGAGCCATACTCTCCCAAACTATTGCTGACGGGAGAGATGCAGTACAGTTCACCATATGATGTAGACTCAACATGACCAACTCGCTTGGTTGAGCGTTTTCATTATCGGTGGCCCTGCTGCACCACGCTAGGCTGAGAATGACGGGTTTTTAAGGGGATGTCCAAGCCTCACTTATGTACATGCCCTTTGATGGCTCTCCGCTTTTTGGTGAGACGGCGGACTCCGCACTGAAGCGCTTTAAGGACAGCAGAGCTGTGGCCAGGTCCTTGGGCTTGTCTATGGCCCCTCGTCAAGACCCAGTCCACATTCCGCATCTTTAGTGGCCACGAAAGGGGTCTCCAATTGCATCCAGACCCTCCCAACCACCACGTCCAACAGGCTTCCCAGCCTTTTTGTGGCCGAGGACGAGGGTCCCATAAACCACATGGGACAGGTAGCCAGAGGTTGGATCAGTCCACTACCCCTGGCAGCTGCATCCCCCAAACTCCTTTAGTTTGCCCTCTGACCATCATGGAAATCCAGTCGGAGGCAGGATACTCCATCACTTGAATCACTGACTGTCAGTAACATTGGATCTTTGGGTTTTGCAAACCGTCCAGAGGGGCTACTCCCTCCCCGTTGTGACTACCCCTCCATCTATGCCACCCACTTATGACTGGCTGATGGAGGAGCACCTCTCCTTGCTCCATCAGCAAGTGCTGACTCTCTTGGCCAAGAGAGCCGTAGAATGTGTGCCGGCAAGAGAAGCGTTTGTGGTTGCTATTGCCGCCTCTTTCTGGTACCCAAGAAGGACAGAGGCCTTCATCCTATCCTAGACCTGCGCCTTCTCCATCTCTTCCTCAAAAAGGAAAACTTCAAGACTCTTGCACAAGTTCTGTCTGCCCTGGACCCTGGAGACTGGATGGTGGCATTGAACTTGCAGGATGCATATTTCCACATCCCCTTCCTGCCTGCCCACAGACGTTACCTGCACTTCACTGCCAAGAGCACATACAGTTTGCTCCTCTTCGTCCTTATCAGCGCCCCTCGGGTGTTCATGAAAATGATGGCGGTGGTCGCAGCTCATCTGCAGAGATCAGGGGTTCCAGTCTTTCCCTACCCCGACGATTGACTGTTGAAGGCAGGCTCGCCCCAGGCAGTTGCCTCCCACCTCCAGACTACGGCAAACATTCTACATTTGCTGGGCTTCGCTATCAATGTGCCAAAGTCACACCTGACTCCATCTCAGATGCTCCGTTTCACCAGAGCTGTTCTGGAGTCAGTACAGATTTGGGCCTATTATCTCGTGCGGCGAATGTAGGATATTCGCTCTATGGTACTGATGTTCAGCCTCTATCTTGGATTTCGGTGAGAATGGCCCTGAGGTTGTTGAGCCTCATGGCCGCCTGCATCCTGCTTGCGATTCATGCCTATTGGTATATGTGGGTACCTCAGTGGGACCTGAAGTCCCAATGGGCGCAGCATCAGGGAAGTCCCTCTGACATGGTAAAGATCTTTGAGGGAACTGCGAAAGGTGGCTGACGAACTGCAGACCCCTCTCCTTTCCCTAACCAGAGTTGACTGTGGTGACAGACACATCTTTTCTGAGATGGTGCAGACTCCTCACACTCTCCAGTTCTTGTTGTTACTCTTCTTTTCATCATCTAGTCTATAGCCTGGTTGGCAACAAGGTTTTTTATGGCCTCCAGTTTTTTATCCTTCTTGCTGAATTATTTTCTGGAGTATTGCAGGGCTTCCTGTTATTGTTAAAAAGGCTCTTTCCTAGAACCAGGAAGGCACTCAAAGCGACGCCCAGAAGGGCTGTGCTTGACACAATGATCACGTCAAAACACCAATAATAAACACAAAGACACTAAAATCACACAAATCTGATAAAGAGAACCGGAGATATTAAGTTTTTTAGTTCTCTATTGAAAAGCACCAAAATGCACAAAGTGCCATTGATAGTCTTTGGAAGTCGTAGACCAGGAGCTAGGCGTGATTTGAGGCTTACCTCGATGGCACCCTGGTTCAATTTAACAAGTGGATTAGTCCTAGTCTGGAAGTCAAAAAGTTCAACAAACCTTTTAAGTCCCACTTCAGAAAAGGACTTTGTCACTTTTTTGAAGAAAAGCATTGACATTTGTTCTAATTCCCAACCCAGAATGGGCCGCTGCTGAAATTGTAGCAGCTGCCGTAGAACCGAAGGCTGGATTCTTGAAGCAGGTTGGTCCCTCTGTAGCTTTGGAGATTTCTCGCTGGTAACACAGTCAGGACTTAGTCATTTTTTCAGACGTGCTGAGAGCCTTGAGCAGGACGAAGCTGAAATTCAATCCTATGCTGTGGAACTGCAGGTTGGATGCTTTTTCCTGCTGGATCTCTGGAGGAAAAAAACTTCAGAAGTTTCCAAACTTTCTTCTTGTATCTAACCAGCCACAGTAGCACAATTCTAGTACCTCTAGCAACTCAGCGACAGGAACTTGGAGCCACTCAAGATGTCAGGCTGAGGCCAACAGCAAAGTCCAATCCAGGTTCAGTTGCCACTGGTCAGCTGGCCACCACAGAGAAAAGGATAGTGCAGCTTTTTGTATCCCTTTAGCCACACAAGAGAAGTTCACTTCTTTGTACAGGGTACAAGAGGGACAAAGTGCAGTCCTTCAGGGCTCCTCTCAGGTCACAGATGCCTGGCCTTCTGATCTTCTGCAGGTACAGTAAGTATTCTGAGGATGGTACCTTGGGGTGCCACATTTATGCCTGGGACAAACTGGTGAGTGGGGTTGACTCCTAGGCACTCCCTAACCATTGGGATAAAACTTCCTGGGGGCAACCCCACCCATGTTTTTAGCAGTTCCTGTTTGCCCTACTGCAAATAATCCCACAGCACCACTCACTCAAAATCAAAATTGTGGAAGCCCTTCTCTCTTATTCCAGAGCCTGTGGACCTACCCAGAGGTGTGGCCAGGGTAATGAGCAGTCCCCTCTTCAGTGGCCACTCAAAACTGGTTCTAAGGGTAGCTTTCCTCCGACTGGGTTTGGCGCCAGCCTGGGACAAAGGCTGGGGCATTTCCAGGTGTCACCTAACATTTACGTACGATAAGGCAAAAGTCAATTAAGTTTCTGGGCCCAACCCAGTTGGATTTTTTGCCATGTGAAGAAAAACACCTCCCCACTCCCAAGCCATTGTCCCTGCACTGGAAGCGGTTTTCACACCTCTTTCACACCTCATTTAGATAAAGCACAGGCTGATCAGTGACCGGAGAGCTAATGCAAATTACCGTCTAGCAGCTTTAGGCAGGTAAAGGGTCTTTCCTAAAGTCTCATTTCGGGGTGGGAAGGGGTCCAACCAGACCAAGATGGCAGAGGAGTAGAATGTGCCTGCTGCCCTTCCTGTCTGTGCCCCAAGCTTAGTGGCGTGTGCAGCTCCCCTGGCAGCTTTGCCCAAAGCAAAGACATCCCTGAGGTTGCAGAGGATGTACACTGGCGATTAGGTGCCAAGACAGCTCCGGACCCTGGTGCACACACCAACCTCGGGATATAGCTCTTCTGTCTGACCCAGCAATTTGGGCCATGGCAAGGAAGTGAAGCTATCCTTATCTTACTGTCGGCTCCCGGAGACCAGGCGGTGCCGGACGGGTCCCACTAGAGAGATACCTGAAAATATCAATCCAGTAAAGAAAGATTCTGCTGCCCTGGTCCCTAGCAAAAGTGCCGAAGCCACAATCTGATTGGTGCGACAGAGGCATGAAGCAGCCGTGATGAGCTAGGCCATCTGCCCCTCAGTAACCGTTCGAAGGATCGATCCTGTCTCCCTCCCCCTGCACCCTGAGATGAGATACAGGGAGAGATCCCATCCAAGGTGCAGCGATGAGGAGATTAGGTGCAAGTGAAAGCAGCCCACCACACCAGAATGAAAAATGGTGACGGTGGCCTACACCAGAACCCTGGCAGCTTCCAAACTACAGACAGATTATAACACTCCTGCCACAGCGACAGTGGCAGCCCAAGTGAGATGGACTGTGGGTGCAAGACAACCTATGCGTGGAATTGGCGATCCGTTCATTACCCCCTGGCAGCATCAAGGCCTAAGAGCAGGGATTGTGTGTCCAGTGCCCGAGCGAGCGGGAAATGAGAGCATTCCCCCCCCAATATTAACAGTGCTCTCGTCTTACCCCACAATCGTTGTACTCTTGAGACCTGTGAACGAACCCTATACTTATACCCTGTTAAACTTAAAACCCTACATAAGCACAGGTCTCGTGGTTTCAATTGTACCTTTAAATGCCGAGCATCCTGGCGAGGGCCCAGATACACAACGGACAGAGGCAGCACATGTGTCTAAATCCATGTACATGCAACTTCCTCTTAACTCCAGGGTAAACCTAGGCATGGCATAGGTCTTCCCCTCCAGACACAGATTCCCTACTCTAAACTGCATGGGCAACCCTGAAAAAATCTCTGGTGTTTATAGATATCAACATGAATCGCACAATTAAAATTGGGAGCTTAAACGTTAGCGGCATAAATGCTCTAACAAAAAGGTGAGCTGTAGTGTCTTTCCTGAGGGAATCTGAGGCCCAGATTTGTCTCTTAGAAGAGACACACCTCTAAAGAAAAACTGGATTCACATGCGATCCAGATTGTTCCCAAGTCAACACTTTTCCTCTGGCCGCAACAGGAAAGGGGGGCTGCCAATTTTGCTATCATCCTCATTTGCAAGGGAGGTCAGGGAGATTACTGAAGACCTGGATGGCAGGACACTTGCGCTTAGACTGATTATAGGAGTCTACACTTTCACTGTGGCCTCTATATACGCACCAAATGACCAACAGGAGAGATTCCCTAAGGCCACTATTCCATTGATATTGCTGTCTCCAGACAATGAACTAATTATAGGAGGCAACCTTAATGTGGTTATGGCAGATAGCTCAGCTCTGAGATCAGGCCAAACGGGGGGGACTCTGTTGGGAGGTTAAAGAATGGCTAGATGATATTGGCCTCGTAGATACTTGGAGGAAGATGCATCCGGGCAAAAAAGATTTCACGTTCTTCTCCTCCGTAGACCACACACATGCGTGATCGTACTGTTTTTAGGTACCTCTCGCATTATGGGGCACATGTCTGAGACCTCGATAGGAGTCCGACCTATATCAGACCATTCCCCCGATATATCTCTTTATTGTGATTCCTCATTTCTGGCATAAAGGGAGGGAGATTGTGGTTGCGGGATAACCTACTGCGAAATAAGCACAATGTTGAACAAGCCACTAAATCCCTGAACCTCTTCCAAAAAACAAATGACGGGGAGGGGGTTGAGGTCCATACATTGTGGGACACCTTAAAACTTTTATCAGAAGCCACTATATCTGCGTGGCAGGCAAGATGAACAAGGGTAGACAGGGAAAAAACCTGACATCAAGGATCAGGTTAAAGAATTGGAGGAGGTACTTAAAAAACACAGGAGTGAGATGTACCCAGCATCAATTAGAAAGTGCCTGTGCACAACTGACACAAATTATTAGACACAAACAGGGCTGAATATTCGCTCATATGGATGAAACAAATAAATTACAGTGTGGGAAATAAGGCGGAGGAGCTCTTTGTTGCTAAATTAAGGGCCAAACTTTAGCCGGAACAGATATTCTCTATTAGAACCACAGCTGGGACTTTCTGCACCAAAGAATCCGTGATTAGGCAGGAGTTCTAGGAACACGATAAAACTCTGGAAACAGCTGGGAAGGGGAATGGGAACACAATGTTATAATGTATTAAAGACACTTCACACACGCATATGCATACAACAGCATTGTATACCCCTATAGAAATTGCTGAGGGTATCTCTGCGATAGCTAAATGTAGGAGGCTGGCTTAGTATATGGTGCACACGTATTCAAGTGGTGCACCTTGCACCAATACAGGCAACCCTCATGGTGATTTTAGTGGTCTTTGATAACCATGGAAAGCTCTCAAAGTTGTAGCTGTAGAGAGTAGCCTTCTGGCTTATCTTGAAGGAGCGTTAATCAGCTTGTTTTACCAGTTTAATATTATAGTGTAAGTTAAATGAAAAAGAACCACACAGTGTTCATATAAAAATACTTCTATTTATTACACAACATTCACTAACACATTGTTAGATCTACCACACAGAGATACACCAACACAGTACACAAGAATACTTAAATTGCAATCAGGTAAGTAGCACAAAATACTGTGGTCTCCAGGAGGAGACCAAACCATATACTAAGAAAGTGGAATGCGAACTGCAAAGGAGAATGGGACTTGGACCAGAAGACCCAGAGGACCAGGCGACACAAGGAACCACTCAAGGTAAGTACCCTGGAACCCCACGGAGGCTGTGTGCAGAGTGGAAGCACAGCCTCGTTCCCAATGGAAGTCGATGGAGAAGTGGATGTTGCAGTTTTGAAGAAGAAGGGCCCTTCCCGGAGGACCCTGAAGAATACTCTTGGAGGACTGAAGATTGGAGAGCGCACCCCACCCATGGATGTCTCGAGAACCAGGTTACCTACACCAGGGAAGCCAGGTGCATAGGGGTGAAGAGACGTCGGAAACCTCCGTAGACGACAATGGAAGACTTAGAATAAGATGCCTCTGGAGAAGTTCAGGAAAGAGTCCGGTGGAATCCAAGGGTGGATTCTGAAAGTGAAGAACCTGCAAGCAGAGGATGACAGAGTCTATTCCACTCGGACGTGACCAGGAGGCACGAAGACACAATGCCCACCGATGTCAGGAGGTTCTGGAGAGTCGACGGTGACCTTGTCGCTGCAGCTGTGGGTACCAGGCGACGCTGAGGCATAACAGGAGCCATACACAAGCTGTCCCATGTTGGATGTCGGCGACTAGATGGGTCGGTGTCTGGTGGGAGCACCAAAAAGCCTTGGTAGCCGCAAATGGTGTGAAGAGCGAAATAGGAGCAACGTTGCAACCAGCAAGGTCTAAGGGACTCACCAGCAGAAGGAGAGTCAGAGCAGTTCCCGAGCAAGCAGGGGACCCCACTGAAGCAGTAGAAGATCCTCAGGAGGAGCCACAGGCTATGCACAGGACTCGCAAGACGACCTCAAGCAGCTCACCAAGGATGAAGGCCCACGGTGCAGAGGATGCGGTGAGGACGCTGATCTTGGAAGGAAGAGATGCTGGAGCTTCTTGTAACTTGAAGATCTCTGGAGTGCAGAGCCAACAAGCCTTGACAACTGCAAGTCGACACGGTGCACAGGGGTTCGGTCCTAGCGGTTCCGACGAGAGATACTGGCCTCAAAATTGCAGAGAGGACAGGTCAGGCCTCGAGGAAGTCGCAGAACCACCACCTGTGTTGCTGAGCCTCTGGAAGTCTGTAGGACGACAGGAGCAGCAGACTAATCAGCTTCATTGCGGTGCCTGCAGATGCAGGGGAGTGACTTCTTCACTCCAAGGGAGATTACTTCAGGTGTCCTTGATGCCCACAGGTTTGTTGAAGAACCTGGAAGAGTCACAGATGATGAAGAAGACTTGAAGAACAGTGAAATCAGGAGCAGCAGGAGTCTTCCTTGGTGTAGTCTCCATTCCAGTCGAAGTCCAACGATGTCCAAGTTTCCAGACGATCGAAGAGCCATGTAGTTTCAGGCATGAGTCTTGACCCATGACGAATCTAAGGAACCACCCACAGGTAAGCCCTTAAGTACCCTAAGCAAAGGGTTGGAACAACTCAGCCATCCCTCCCAGAGGAGGGGCTGGAAAGAGGGGAGGATACTCCCATGTCCTTTGTCCAGTTTCCCACAGAGCGGGAGCCAAGGGCTGCCTGAATGGGCTCAAACTCGAGCATGCAAGGAGGGCACCAAATGTGCGCTTCAAGCAGTCTGGTGGCGCTGGCAAGCACCTCCACCCCAGCCCAATACACTAAGTCCTGTCTGGGACGTGGTCACACCTCCCTGTGACAGGAAACCTATTCTACCTTACCCTGCTCGAGCTCCGCAGCAGGAGGGCAGAATCATGTCTGTGGTTGTCAGCAGCACTAGCTTGCTGGCAGACCCTGAAAGGCTGTTACTGGTAATACAGGGGGGTACCCCAAGGGAGCCCCCAGTACATGGAATCATACTTCCAACACTGTAATTAGTGTTGGGTATGATCCCAACATGTTTGATACTAAACATGACCGGGTTCAGTGCAGCCACTATATAGTTAGACATCTCGTAATGACTGATGTCCACTACATGTATTAAAATGGCTGACCACACTAATGAAGCCTGGAGAATCGACTCCGGGGTTTGTAGGGGTGTCCTGCTCATGCAGGGGCACCCTCACACTTATAACCAAGCGCCCTGCCCTCAGGACTGAAGAGCCTTCCATGGGGTGACTTATAGGTTTAAAGTGCAGCAACCTCAGATATAAGGAAACTTATATCTGTTGTGAGAGGTGCAAGCACCAACTCACACAGGCTGCAATGGCAGGCCTGTAGTCACAGTTTAAGTGGACTCCCATGGGTGGCACAATACATGCTGCAGCCCATGGGAGACCTTTGGTGTTCCTATGCCCTGGGCACCTTAGTACCATATACTAGGGACTTACAAGAGTACACCAGTAGCCAATTGTGGTGGTACCAAAGTACCTAACATGGTCAATTTAGGGGAGAAAGCACAGTGACTGGGGTCCTGATCATCAGGATCCCAGTCAGTTTAATCGTACAGACGCCAATTGTGCCAGATGTAACGAATTGGGGGCTGACCTTCTACATATGCTGTGGTCCTGCACTGTTATACAGCCATACTGGGCCGAAGTCATAAGGAGACTGGCATCGTGCACAGAGCGGACGCTAGACTGGACATGGGAGGTGTGCATCCTGGGTCTTTATCATAGATCTAAAAAACATAAGGCGACATCCAGATACATTGATCTAGGCCTCATAGTAGCTAAGCGATTGCTCACACGCCGTTGGAAATCACCTGAACCCCCAGTGGTCAAGGCCTGGTATCACTCCCTCTTGTGTTGGGCACAGGCGGAGAGTGTTGCACTCCACCGCAAAGATGCGATTGTGCTACGTAGGCAACCACTGGCACCAGCATGGGATGCAATATTGTTGGACTTTCGCACAGCGGAACAAGATCAGGACATCACTCCCGATATAGCAGTACATGTTGCTGAACGCACCACACCACAAATAGTGCCCACCCAGACCAATTCGTACATAAGTCCAACACACCTGGCTACTGATAATTCCTGACGTTTAACCTTACTCAACAGCCACGCAGACAGAAGTGTTTATATCTGCTCTAACATCTGCCACTAGGCTAGCAGTTCTTTGATAGATTGGATCTATACTTTTTAACTCGTCCAATTCAGACAAATGGGGTGTATTACTATCCAGCATAATTGCATATGTAAGCACAGGTTTAGATTCTCTACCTATTTTATCCTTTTGTCCTTCCTCCCACCCCCCATTTATTCTCACATTTTCTTTCTATATATTTTGAACAGTACATCACTTTAACCTATGGTGGAGTTGCAACCTCTTGTTCAGCATACTTCTGTAAATTGTCCACAGCCGTGCTGTAAACTGTAATGGACACTTGCATCGGATGATATATAATATGTATACGGGCTATTTTAAATTGTTTTGTTTTTCAGAGTTTTATAAAACTATAAAAAAACAATAAAAATTTTAAAAAATCAGGATCCCAGTCAGACGAGGTCAAAACACACTGACACCAGGCAAAAAGTGGGGGTAACCATGCTAGAAGGATCCTATGTTCCTATACCAAGTTAAAACTTCAAAAAGCCCCCCGGCCCCAATGGCTTCACAGGTCTTTTGTACAAAACCTTTGAACCATCCTGGCCCCACTTCTCTCATGGTTTTACAACCCCTTTGGTGTGAACTCCCCAATAACTGACTCTATGTGGGAGGCTTCAATCATTAGTATTCCTAAACCTGGCAAAGATCTGTCAATATGTTCCTCCTTGCTGAATATTGACAAAACTGATCTTTTCTGTGATCTTGAAAACCCACCTGGCACCCCTCATGCAGGAATTCATTGACGCAGACCAGACAGGATTTATCCCGGGCAGCCCTGTGGCAGTTTATATTAAGCATACCCTACATCTGATTGACACAATACACAGGGTCCACAAACTTGATTTATTTCTATCTGTCTACGCCGAACAGGCGTTCAACAGGGTATATTGACTATTTCTTTGGAAGATATTCGAGGCATTTGTGTTCAATCCAAATACATGGCATGAATTGCTAGCATCTATACAAATCTTGTTGCTGGTGTCTTTGTAAAGGACAAGGCCTCCGCTCCGTTTCAAAGTGAAAGGGGAACGCAGCAGGGCTTCCACATATCTCCTCTTCTATTCAATCTATATGTGGTGCCATTAGTGAGTGCAGTTAAAGCCAATCAAGAAATTAAGGGGCTAACCACAGGCAAAGAGGAACATAAAATCTGCCTATATGTGGACATTTTACTAACACTGACTGAACCAATGCACTCGCTCCCACCCCTGTTAGAGGAATTGAACAATGTTGGCCAGGTTGCGCGCTTCAGAATTAACTTGCAGTAATCCCAACTTCTGAACTTGTCACTCCTGACTGAGCAGGAGGCTAACTTATGGGAGAGTTATTATTGTGTGCTGACAAACACAAAATGTACTTAGGAATTAAAGTTTTTTCCCTCACTGAAAGCAACATACTGTGTTAAGTATACATATCACTTATACTTTCTCCGTGCAGTTACAAAGGTGGCATAAAAGGGGCCTCTCCTTGCTGGGACGTATTGGTGCAGACAAAATGTCTGCCCTACCCAGATTCTTATACTTGACCCAATCCCTCCCACTGTGACCACCGAAATGCTATTTTAAGAGACATTCAAAGCACATTAAATAACTTCATATGGGGAGGTAAGAAATTAAGGCTTCCTAAAAGCATGTTGCATGCCCCAATTAATGAAGTGGGTTTCAGGGTTCCTCATTTGTGAACTAATTGCCATGCAGACCAGCTCGGAAATAAGGTGGAAAGGAGGAGTATGGCAAAAAAAAAAGCTTGCTGTTTTATGCATCTGATAATCGCGGGTGATATTCTTTGGAAGATACCCTGGCTACCCAGATGCTCCTGATATTTGGTTCTTTACTCCTCCCCCATTATAAGGGCCACACTAGCCTCATGGGACACGGTTTTGATTAGGAAAGGGCTCTTCATGTACCCATCTCTTCTAACGCCCTTTATTGGAAACCCTGACTTAACTCTGGGCATGAATCACAGCCCCTTTCTGGAGTGGCAGGCAGCCAGTTGTACATGGGTGAACAGCTTATTTGGCACTCGGGGGTTTAAGATATTGAACAGGTACAGCGTGACTTCCAAATGAGACACTGCATGAGTCACAGCCAAGAAGACGCTGACCTCTAGATCCATGACCCCCTTTGAATGGTGGATCTTTATTAAATCTGTAGATACATGTCTAATCTCTGAAATATATAAGGGCCTCACCTCTGATATCTCACAAATGCGAATAGAGCCCCAGTTATGGTGGGAGTCTGAAATTGAAAGGAAGATCATGAATAAGGATTGGGTGGAAACACTTGTTCGGCCATGACTAGGCACCTCTAACTCGACAGTGAGGGAGATGGTCAAGAAAGTTGCGAAATATTAGTGTTACACCCCAAACAGGATACATAAATGGGACATCAATAAAAGTGACCTATGCTGGAGAGATTTTGAAAACCCTGGGTCCTTTCTCTACTTACCCTGGCATTGCCCCTAACTCCAAAGGTGCTAGAAGAAAGTCCTTGACGATGTTGATCAGATGTTTGGGGTTCAATTGATTAGACTTCCAGCATACATCATTCTGGGTGTGGCAGATTGCCTCGCCTAGCCTCTAAAATCGCATAGGGTGCCAGCGGCGGCCGCTCCATTAGAGCGAAGGAGCGCTGCTCCCCCTGCCACCACCAGTAAATAAAACAATAATAAAAGGGGTTTTAAAACCAGGTTTATTATCGTTTTATTTTAATCCTCTGGACCCGCCACCAGGACTCTTGACGAGTCTTGGGGGTGAATCCAGGGGATTTCACTGCTGGTGGGGGAGTGGTGGGCACTCCCTTCACTGCGCAAGAGGTGTTTGGCTGGCTGTCTCAGGCCGGCCAAGCCCCTCATGCGCAGTGAAGCTCTCTCCAGCCTCAGCTGCATTGCTGGGGCTGGAGAGAGTAGGCACCGGCTCCCAATCTGCCTGGGAGGCCAAGTTGCCGACGCTCAAAGAGCAGCTTCAGGATTGGCCGCAGGGCAGGCTGGGGGCCTGTGCCTCAGAGCCAGAAGGAAGAAGATTTGATACGCGGGAGACGGTGGCGGCAGCATTAAGGTAAGTTTAAGTTTTTATTTTAATTATTTTTTTATGCTCAAACCCTCCCCACCTCCCGCCTCCTTACTCCGGTCCGGCGTGCCACCCCACTGTGGCAGGGGACGGGCCACTACTGATAGGGGCCAACAGATTTCCTTACTATCATGTGCAGCCAAACAACAATTCTGACCCTCTGGGTCTTGGAAGATACCCTCATCCACAGTTCACAGTTGCACCTGGTACAAGATACGCTTGGAATGGAAACAATAATAATGTGAACAGTGGGTAGAGGTGACTACCTTGAATCACATTTGAAAACATGCTTAACAGTGTTGTTGACAATATTTACAGAAGTGACTTGCCCCAAATATTTATCAGTTTTTCACATTTCCACCCCACCTGCACAGTAAGGCCTACCGCTGGGAAATAGATTGGTTTTACTTGGATACATTTGTCAACTAGCAGCTCTCATGTTACTTGGAGTCTAACGACCTCCTGCACCCCAGTTAATCGGGTTTTAGTCCCACCTTTAGCACTGAAATTGCCTTGCTTAAGGTTACAGAGTATATCAGAGACACTCTAGGACACAGGGGGTAAGGCTGTGCTGAAACTATTAGATCTATTAGCAGCCTTTGACAGTGTATCCCACTCTAGGATCCTCTCCCGCCTTCTGACTTTGGAATTGATAGTCATTCACTGCAATGGTTGAAGTCTTTCCTAGGGAATAGAGGACAAGAGGTTTGGGCTCCCCCTTTTCCTTCAGGCACCAAACACCTAACATTTGGGGTCCCACAGGGCTCCGCCCTCAGCCCCACGCTGTTTAATATCTACCTTACTCCACTGGCATTCCTAGCGGAATCCTTTGGTGCCGAAATAATTTCTTATGCAGACGACACGCAGCTCCTCTTCGCCTTTAAAAAAGGAGAAAATATGACATTGAATTCATTAAAACCATGCCTAGCTGCTATTTTCCATTGGATGTGCCTTAGCCAATTGAAGTGAAATGCCGATAAGACCAAAGTTCTCTGCTTCAGCCATAATTCTCCTGCGGATTTACTGGCCTTCTGGCCAGATGGTGCCCCTCTTTAGGCCTGCAATCTGAAGCGGTCAAAAACCTAGGGGTTAAGTTTGATAACTGGTTGCCCTTTCAACACCAAGTTAACTCCATACTGTGAAAAGGTTTCTTCACATCCTATCCCTTCCAGCTAGGAAAACAGTCATTTAGGTTAGACTATGCAAATGCTCAATATCTTGGACTCCCTCAATATTTAGTCAACAGGCTACAGGTGGTACAAAATGCAGCTGCTCGCATTCTTCTTAAGCTTCGGCTTAGAGCTCAGATTTCCCTTTCACCTCCATTATTTGCATTGGCTGCCGGTAAGGAAATGCAACTTGTTCAAAACACTTGTACTCACCCATGTAGCTTTGCACTTAACTGACCCGAGATACCTTACGTCCAGACTATTTGCTTATATCCCAACCAGGAAGCTGCCTCCCTCTAACTAAGTGCTTGCCAAAGTACCCAGGATTCGCCTTTCCAGAGCAGGTGGCCGTTCCTTTTCTTATTTGGACCCCTCAGCCTGGAACAAACTTCCACTAGACCGCCACCTAGTTGAATCTGAACACTGCTTCATAAAGAAGTTGAAAACCTGGCTCTTTTCTCAAAGCTAATTGCCTTCACCTAGAAGCTTCAGCGTCGGGACACTCTTCGGAGTAGCTGCATGCTCTATAAATCTCGTTTCATCATCATCATCATCATCATCATCATCATATTGTTTAAACTTTAAGGTATTTCTAACCTGTGACATGCACAATGATATTTCAAGGGAAGGGATAGGTAGTTTCCGGAGTGGAAGGGGGGTGAGGGTTGGTGGGATAGGGCTGTTTTAATTTTCATTAATTGAAATCCAATGTGGCTATGCCTGAGTGATATAAAGTGGGGTTTCAGGCCCAATTCAAGCACTGATGTGTGACTTGTGATGTAGGTGGGTGTATTTGTGTTGTGTTAACATTCAGCAAGCAAAGTTATTTTCAATGTATTTATTAAAATTCGATTTCACCATTAGATTGGATTTTTATTAAAAATAAAAATAAGTCTTTGAATGAAGTCTATAGCTGGTACAAGTCAAAACTTACAGATGAAAGTGTATAATATATAATTAGTCTTTTTCTATCTGCTAGTTACATCCTGACCAGTGGCAATAACATTTTGGACCTAGTCACTGGCAGAACATGCCATTTCTAATATTAATGTACCCTACTTTGTGGGCAGCAAGGTGTGCTTAAGAGTGACTTATTTGATATTTAAAATCAGTTTTTCCTACCTATCAAAAGAGTGGTGTTGAGAGGTCTGTGTAGCAGGGTTCAAGCTGCTGCTGTCAGGCTACACATCAACGTTAATGTTAACTGCGTTAACTGCATGGCTTGGACATACAGCAGCAGTTGTTAAACAGTGTTAGAACTGGGGGTCTCTAGTTGGCAATGGTATACACCTTTGACCAAATAGGGACCCTTGGTTCTAGTCAGGGAAAGGGGGATTACACTACTGGATAACCCCTGCTCACCCCCTTGGTAGCTTGGCACGAGCAGACAGGCTTATCTCAGAGGCAGTGTGTTAAGCATTTGTGAACACATACAGTAATACAGTGAAAACACTACAGATGGACAGGTTTTATAAAAATAAGTATTCTTTATATATACTTAACACAAGACAACAAACGACAAAAATCCACAATACTGTGCTCAAAATAGACTTAAAGATGGTAGAAGTAACTTAGTTCAAGATGATGATAAATGCGACACATTTCTCACAAAAGTACCTTGGATGTGTAACGCAAAACAATCAAAGGGTCCGCAGGGAGGGCGATGCGGCAAGCAGGCGCCTCGATGCGGTGCGACGATCCAGTATGATGCGATGAGAGTGCGCCCTTGATGTGGTGCGACGACGTGAAGATGATGCATGCACACCCGACGGCCGTGCGGCGAACTCTGTACCTTTGGAGCCGCGACAGGCCCTGCGACACGCCTCTCCGATGATGCGATGGCAGGCAGCTGCGACGACGACACGCTTCTCCGGTAATGCGATGGCGACCCTTGCGGTGGCGACACGCTTCCCCGGTGATGCGACGGCAGGCAGTTGCGACAAAGACACTCTTCTCCGGTGATGTGACAGCAGGCAGCTGCGACGAGGACACGCTTCTCTGGTGATGCGGCGGCGGCCTCTGCGGCGGCGACACGCTTCTCCGGCGATGTGACGGCAACAGCTGCGACAACGACCGCTTCTTCTCGTTGAGTCGCGCTTCCAGCTCCCAGCGACACGCAGGCTTCTGCAGACAGAATCCCCAGCAAGGGAATTCAGGAGGGAGCTGGTGGTGAAGTCTTGTAGCCCTGAGACTTCAGCAGGAGGCAAGCTCAAAACAACCTTGCTCAGGTTCAGACTGTGCCTCCGCACTTCAGAGTTCATGGTTACTCTGCCCATATAGTGGAAATAGCTAATCCCCCAGCATTCTGTAACTTAGGCATGGTGTCTCGGGCACTGTCCCTCAGTGCACCCAGTAGGAATAGGTTTGATTTGTCCCAGATAATTCATAAACCTAGCAAATTCAGAACAGCTCCATCATAGCTAATAACTTGCTTACTGACTAGGCCGAGTCCTGAACTTACACCAGCAAACATATAGTTGGCCTACAAAGACACAGTGACCTAATTCATACACTGTATTGTGTGGTATATAAAGATGTACTATAGTATTACTACTTACTACTTACACAGTGTGTGAAGATGGCCGCCGGGTGAGGAGCTCCGGCCGGGAGCTCCTACGACCGGGAACTGCCTCTGGCACTTGGCCCGGGTCTTTCTCCCCCTTCTGCCTCCTAACCGAATGTGGATCTTTTGCCTGCACTCCGGTGCCTTCTTTTCCCCCTGGAATGTTCCGGGTGGCCTGCTGCACACCCTCCGAGTTTCCCGGGGGAGCGCCTACGGAGCCTTTGCCATCATGGCCGCTGTCTCGGCGGAGATGCCTCGCTGCTGTTGGAATACGAGCTGGCGGCTCTTTCCCCCCCCCCCGCTCTGACCGCCTCCCCCCTCCAGGACTCGAACTCTTGTTTTTGCTCGCTGCGAGCCCCTCCCGGATGGCC
Source organism: Calotriton arnoldi (assembly GCA_963921515.1). Classification (NCBI taxonomy): domain Eukaryota; kingdom Metazoa; phylum Chordata; class Amphibia; order Caudata; family Salamandridae; genus Calotriton; species Calotriton arnoldi. Next base: position 501,989 of record CAWUFW010000307.1, read on the forward strand.
CAGCGACGCCTTCCAGATCTGCCGCCTGACACTCACCATCAGAACTCGACCGTGTGCCTCGTCTGCTGTGGATTCCGGTGGGATCTTCGTCGCGGCAGTGGTGCGGCTGGAATCCGCCAGCGTTTCTCTCCCGCTTACTTCATTTCCAGCATTCCCTACTCCGAGCGGCGCTTTGATGGCCGCGCCTCAATTCAATCCTGTGTTTCCTGTTCTTCGGCTGCATTCGGGATTCCCGCAGAGGTGGGCAATCCCTTGAGGCAAGTGCTCCCTGCGGACTCCGGCTGAGTCTGTTGGTTTTGCGGTGTGTTACGTAGGAGAACATCACCGTTGTTTCCGCTTTTCACTCACTCGCACGGAGAGCTGCGGTGAAGTGTAGGCTACTTTTTTGTTGTTTGGTTTCAATGTTTGATACTTTGTTGCGCACGATGAGTGCGACTTCCCGGTCATTTGTTTGCTTTCACTCATGCACGGAGAGCGGCGATGGAATGCTCTTCGGTTGTTTGATCTTGGTACCTGCACGAGGAGTGAGGCGTTGCCCTGCACATTGGAGAATTTACCGATCCCCGGCCGCGCCTGACTCCAACATGGCGCCCATGCTGCTTTTGCTGCGGGCAGGACTTTTCAGCTACCTCCAACTGATGACCTCCTCCCTGGATCATCATGGAGTCTCCTGGTCGACCATAATCTCCATCCAGGGTATTGGCCTGTCCTTAACAACAAGGGACTTGAACAACACTCCGCGCCTGACCCTAAAATGGCTGCCACTGATCCCAAAGACAAGTACAAGTCTCGTGGTTGATAACCCCCAGCCTCAGAGTCACAGTGACCAATAACCTCGACCTACCTGACCTAAAGAGGGCAGTCAAGCTACATATCCTCTCCTACTCCCTCACCCTCGCCATCTCCACTCACCCGCACATGTACTCAAGTCTCTCGTTCGCCTCCTGATCCTCACTCTACTCTGGCGGAGCCCTAAACGCATACATGGCCGTTTCCCGGTGGAGCTGCTCTGACAGTTATAGGGGAGATTGGCTCTGGCACACCGCTATGGCCGTCACCTACCCAGCCGGATTTCGGACATTTGTCTCGTTTTCTTCCCCGCTGCTGTCTCCTTCCTGTGGATTACCAGCTTCCCCTGGTCTTTCTTATCCTGATTTTCGTATTCGCTAATTTACTCCTGTATTGTTTATCTATCCATTATGTAATTATTGTGAAACGTTTGCAACATGTAACTCGCTGTGTCCTTATGTAAAGCGCTCTGATACCTCCGGGTCTAGCCAGCGCTATATAAAACTCAAGTAAATAAAACATAAATACTACAAATACAATTCACAAATATCCACATCTCCTATGGGGAAATCCTCACACATAACTTTGCTACTTAGTAGTAAGAGTGGGAGAGACAGGGGTGTGCCTCAAAAATAAGGACTGCTAACTATGAAATGGAAGTGGTTTAGTTAGAGCTTAAGTGGGGTTTGTGGAGGGACAGACACCCACCCACAAAAGAGTAAGCCCATTGCTATTCACAATTATGTTAACAATGCTGTAGCATTTTTTATACTATTCCACATTTGAAATAAATATATAAAATTAATTTATGTTAATTGACATAAACATATTTCACAATTTTATTTTAAAGTTTGTAAGAAACTGGGTTGTTGGTTGACTAGGGTCTGAGCCTAGTCATCATTGTCAGGGTGAGGCAAAGCCAACCCTAAATTAACCTGTGCTCCACCCTCTGGTAACTTGTCTCACAGCAGTCAGGCTTAACTTAGAGGTATTGGGCAAAGTATTTGTGCAACACTTCAAACAGTACTAAAGTGAAAAGCACCACCCAAAACGAATCCCACACCAAGTTAGTAAAATTGAACTTTGTTTAATAAATAAAACAAGACCAAAACAACACAAATCTAATCAGTAGAACCAGAGATATGTCATTTTAAAGAATTTAGGAAAAGTAGCACCAAAAAGCACAAAGCGCCAACTGTGGCTATCTGGTCGTGCTGGACCGGGACAAAGTCACAAGTTTAGGCCGACTGTGAGGATCCACGTCAAAGATGCGTCACACAGCAGAAGTGATGCGTCAGTTCCGAGATGTGGCGTGGCTGTGATGCTCATTCCTGCTTTGTCGTCTAGGATCCCAATGATAGGACTTGCAATGCAAAGTCGGGCATCGAGTATGCGGTGCACAGTTGGGGGCGATTCGTCGGTTCCGAAGAGCTGCTTGGCTGCGTTGTGAAGTCTGGTGCCATCGTCGAGGCTGCCGTCGACGAGAGATGCGAGGGCCTGCGTCGAGGTTGCGTCTCTCAGTTGCATCTATGCGTCAGTTCTAAAGAGCTGCTATGTGGGTCTTTACGACGGGTTCAGTCCACGCAGTACCGACGATGCATTGGTTCTGCTCGGGCTTGCGCCGTGCAGCAGAGGAGATGCATCAGTTCTGCTGGATCCACAGAGGCTGGCAGAGCACCTTACACCCACTTCCATGGGTCCAGGACTGGGTTGGCACCACTTGGCTGGGTAGACCTACAGATGGCAGAGTCCCGATGCAAGGTTGTTGGAAGCCTGTTGTGTTCCTCAGGGTTCAGATTAGGAGGCCAGCCAACTAGCCCAGGCAAGAGGGCAGCAGGTCAGCACATCAGGGCAGCATTTCCGCTAGAGCAGCAGTCCAGCAGAGTGCCAGTCCTTGCAGCAGCACAACAGTGCTTCTTTCTGGTAGGGCATCCACAGGTCCAGAAGTGTAGTGAAGTGCTGGTTTCTGAGGTCCAGTATTTATACCCATTTGTACCTTTGAAGTGGGGAAAGGCTTCTAGAGGTATGCCTTTTAACTGCACAGGTGCCCTGCCATCCTGGTCCTGGCTCTGGACTAACTACAGGGAGTAGGCGGCCCTTTGTATGGAGACAGGACAGTTGCAGGGTAGTTTTTTACACCACCTTAATTTGAGTAGGGGTGCTCTATCTAAAATAAGGAAACACGTGTGAGAGCAAGAACTGAGTCAGAGTGGCACTTTAATAAAGAACAATTTTAAACAATGAATGTCAAAGTCACATAGTTAATCAAAAATAGCATTGTGTAATCTAGAAGATAACAAGTTTCAGAGACACCTTGCTAGATGAAAAAGTAAATCATGCAATTTTGCAAGTTTACAAATCACGGCAATGCAGAGGAGAGAGAAAGAGACAATTTCAAAATATAATAAGCATTATGGCCTCAGCCAAAGCCAAAGATGCTTAGAGAAGATGGCTGAGGGGCACAAACGCGTCATGACCCATGGGATCAATTGTGCGAGGTAGTCCGTCAAATGGACTGAAGAGCAGATCATTTATACTCTTTTAATGAGGAACTTATTGACCACAGAATCACGACATTATCAGGTGCTATGACCGCAGAACATGACGCACTTCGGTCACTTCTCGGAAATATTAGGAAAACAGAAGTGACACTACATTACAAAAGTTTACCAAAAGGTCACTTGATGTTTGACCGTAAATCATAATGAAATTGAACATTTATCGAACATGATTTGAGTCACTTCTCGGAAACTTTTTATAAGAAAGCAGAAGAATACAAAAGGTGGAAAGTCCCAGTTGGCCCAGTCTGCCCCCACTCCTACTCTTGGCCAATTTTGTTCTCCTAAATGACAGACACATCCTGTTATTGCTACATCTTGATGTTCAGAAAGATGTCATAGGAGAGATACATCTGAGTATACATGAGGGCTTGGGGCCTACTGCCTATCTAGACGCTCAAGGCAGTGTGGACAATTTTAACACAACCCTGTCTATGGACTGGCAGGGACAATTGAGACGCTTATGCTTCAGATGTGGACAGAATGGGCCTGGGGCACAATACGGTAAAAACTAGACCCTGCTTCATTCCCTCCTCTTGTTCATTCTTGAACAAAATTCTTACAGCATACCTTGCAGGCCCTCCTCCTAGTTGGTGTATCCCAGGGGTGTCATTCACATTGGAACATTGGCACATTTGGAACATTGGTTCTCCTGTGTCTTCCTTAACTCTATATACTCTCCTTCAGGTATGTCAGGAGGTATGTATATGGTGTCTGTGTAGGTGATGGTGGATCCATATTTAAATCCTATCTCAGGTAGCATCTACTAGTGGTGAGTTGGGAGCTATTGACCTGGCACTGGGTAATGGTAGCAGGCTACACTTAGTGTAGTCCTATTGTTGTGACTTCTACTACTGCTATAAGTGCTAAGTTATCCTCATTCCCTGTTCCATCCTTTTTCCTATATATAGCCTTACTGAATGTTCCCTATTCCTACATAATTCTACCTACTAATTTACTATCAGTATTTCTAGCAAAATGACAGAATAACTGCACGGTACAACAGAGGAGCAACAGCATTTTTAGAATGGCAGACAGCCATGAAGGTATCCAGTCAAAGTTCAACCAATCAGTGGCTGTGTCTGCTATGGCACCTCCTCCAGCAATCATTTTCTTTTCTATGTTGTTCAAGTCCTCAATGGCCTTGGTGATGGAGCCATTTTCTTTATCGTTGGCAATGTGCAGCACAAACTCCCTATCCGAAGGCATACCCTCCTCTTGATATTTTTTGAAGATAGCTGGACCCTGTTCAATAGGCGGAACTCCTTCAGTATGTCTTTGGAGGCTGTCCACCCATAGTACTCAGCATACTGCCAATGTCGGTGGAGCAAGGTAACAGACCAGAGATGGGCATGGATGTGGGAGATATTGGCTGCTGGAACGATCAGGGATACTTTGTGCATTGTTCTAGTGAGCACAGGCTGCTCCTTCGAGGAGGCTGTTGGAGATAGAGACCTTCTCCGCAGGCCCACTAGAAGTCCATTAGGCTGGAGGTGCCATATTTCATGTCTGAATTAAAAATGGTGCTGTTATATCCAGAGTTGCGACCCACAGGTACCGTGCCATTTCCTAGAAACCAGAGAAGAGGTGACTTTAATTTGTAATCTTTTCATAATTTTGGACATTTTCTCCCCACCCCAAATAGACTTCCAGTCTATCCCATCTTCATAATCTGAGTTTACCCTATGTGGCCCGAAGGACGCTGCTCTATACCTCAAGTAACCTGGAGCACTCCATTTATCATGGACGTAAATTTTAGCAAATAAGCATAAAGCAATTCTATTTTGGCTTGGGCAATGTAAGGTGTGGGGCAAAGAGCCATTACAGTCTGATAGTGATCCTGTTATCATAAACCCATTGTTCCTACCAAAAGCTACACTAAGGCCGATATCAGGAACTCCTATCTAAAATATCTTTGTTACCTTCCCTTCTATTCTGGAATTGTCAGTGATAACCTCATGCATCATTGGGGTGTGGTCCCATACTGTTCTATTTACCAACACTTCAGAGATGTTGGCCTCAATAATCTGAACTTGCCCCTGTATTCTGTAGAGAAACAGGTGTAGGAGATATTCTACAGTGTGTGGTAGTATTTCCCTAGGAAAATCAGTCTATCTGCGCCTACTGCATGGCGAATGTATGAGCCACATAACAGAATTCATTAATCTTCTGTCTACCTACTATCGTCATCTGCCTTTATCACATGATGTCGTGAAGGGAGTCATGAGCGACATGCTGTCTATCTACTGGGGCATCCCTACAATGACAAGACAATAGTGGGGGGCGTAGTGTGATATCAATGGTACCGTCCCCTTCAGTATTATTTTCAACAGGGGAAGGCGATGAGGACACACAGTGCGCATAGGTATTTGGGGTGCTGACGGTACTGGCAGAGGATGTTGAACCTTTTCCATTCCTACGGGGACCATTTTCAGTACATGTGCTAGCAGGTAGATGGGGAGGTGACTTGGGGTGCACAGAGGTGTTGGCAACTTCAACATTTTGAGAAATACAAGCCTTTCTATTAATACAATGAGATATAACAGTGAACTAATTAAATATTGCTAGTGCCACTCCGACAATAATGTACAATATTATAATACAAATACATAACTTCGCATAGAACACTTCTGCGCGGCGGGTGTTGCGGCTACGTCTGAATCCATAAACGACCAAGCGATCACCGTCTTCTTCTTCTTGGACAGTCAATGGAAACACGATGCCTTCCTCTCGGCAATGCAGACAGCTGTTGGTGAAGAGTCTATGACTTTAAAATGTCTCTGGACAAAAATCTGTGTTCCAGGACGGATATGTTGGAGCTCAGGATTGATGGGGCCCTTCTCCTTTCCCTTGGATACCTGAGTAGAAAGAAACTTCGCAGCGTGTGTTAACTCATACAAATACTCTTATATTTCATTTATCATAATTTCACAAGAACTTTCACTATTAGGTCTAGTTGCTTGTACTGATACATTTATTAATTGTTCAGTGACAAGCTAATGGGGTGTTAAGTGGTGATCAGAACTTGGAATATTTCTGAGTGAAAACAGGGTGATCCATAGGCAATAAACTATTTTTATTTTTTCTTATTTATTTATTTTCTTATTCTTTTGTTATATGGGGTTATTTGGCCCTAAGACACATTGTCGACATTGCTAAGTTAGCATGAGTTTTGCTTGCCCTATGCTGCTGCTTTTGCGCACGCCTCTGCTAAGCGTCTGTTTTCGCGACTCTTTGCCTCTGCCCTGTACATGATAATAGATTGTTTTTCACGTTCTCAGCCTTCCCTTCAATTCTGTCTGAACATAATGTGCAAGGTCGGTCAACAATGTCTCTTATTATTCTGTTCTGGTCAGTCCCTATTACCTAGACAAAACATGTTACCAACAGCTGCAATGTGGAAGAATCGTGCTTTGATATAACGTTGTTGCATGTTTTTGAAACACACTCGAAGAAAGCCGTTCCATGGAGCTGAGCGCTGCTGTTCCTATGATGTAAACCCTTGGGTTTAGGCTTTCAGGTAGGGGTCTGCTAATAACGCCTAGAGATCTTCTGTAATATAAAATAACTTCTTACTGCCGTGGGGAGGGTGATTAGGCCCAGTTATTTAGCCCTTTTCACAGTCTTTATAAAATGACGACTCCTTTTATATTCTATGGTATTGTAACAATGCTAATGATTCTTGCCTTATGCATTTTGCTGCTAGTTGTGGTTCGCATACTGTTTCATGAATCACTATAGTCAAAATAAACATTTTGAACTTATTTAGTGACTCTGATTATTTTTATTGTGGACAAGTACGTGAGAGCGAAAGAGTGTCTTGTTCCCGCGACTCTGAGGTGAGTCGGGAGTGTTCGTGTTCTGGGTTGTCTAAACATTCGTAGCTTCTTGATATTTGGGGAGACCGAATGAGACACTATTGCTAGTCGGTTGGGATTTTGGGTACTAAGGTGATAGGAGGTACACCCCTATTTACTGAGATCCTGTTTTCTTGTGCATAGTTCTGTGTATGAGCAGAATCCCCGCAACATGGCACCGCCAACGTTTGGTCTGGTTCTTATCTGCGAGACGCTTGAGTAGTGCTTGTGCTGGTCCACAATACCCTCACTTCTGTTTCCGGAGACAGCTGTGACGGAGTAACCTCCTATATTGAAATTTGTATAGGTTTTTTCAAGCTTGAAGTTTTAAAAGGTATTTCTTTTCTTATAACCCGAGTTTGCGCTGCCACTCTTTAAGTTGTTCTACTGTCTTCTCTATAATGGCTGTAGTTGATATTCCGGCTCATAGCAGAGCCGCGCTGAGGGCGCACTTGACTCATTATGCGGTTCCTGATGCTGGCGCCGCACTTATTTTTGTGGTGGAAGCCGATCCGGCTCACCAGTTTGAAGTTTTTTACTCTTGGGTCACATTTCCGGCGGTGGATGGCACTGATGATTTGTTTCACACGTATGCTGCCACCGCCGTTCCTCAGCAGTATCAGCCTTATAGAGCGCTTGAGATTCCGCTTACAGCTTGGCAACACCGTATTTGGTTTAATGGTGCCCTTCCTCACCCGTTAACGGTAGTCCGTTTAGGCCCTTTATCTATAGATGGGGCCACATGGCCCATTTTGGCTGGGTTTACCCCACACCCACGTGCTTTTACAACTGCGACTCTAGCAGAACTCCGCGTCTTACATACATCGTTGGTACGCGTATATAGAGCTGTAATACAGTACGTAACGCGCACCGTCCAGGTGGGACCACCTGGCGCTGCGGTGCAACCTGCAGGTCCTGGTGGCGTAACCATCAGTCCCGTTATCGTTAATTCTGTCATGGGCAAGCGCCCCAGAATAAGGATGAATTTCCTTATTGGCTTGCTGAGAAATTTGGACAGATAGAAGCTGTCTTTCCTAATACCACTCCTGTGGATAAACACAGGATTTTAACTATTAGTTTGCCTAAGGACTTAATTCCCGAATTGGCTGATTGTAACACCTGGGGCAGGGTGTTTGCAGCGGTATATTCTATGTGTTTCGGCACCCCCTCCATGACCGTGCTCCCCTCTGTGATTAAACGCGTTCAAGATGAACACGGTGCAGAAGCGGCTGTTGAGCTGGGGATGAGACTGGTGGGAGTGTTCGACGTGGTTGCTGATATGATCTTTGCGAATGTCAAGGGCGATGCCGTTAGCTTTCAAGTAGCAAACTGCTTAGAGACGGTTGCGGAGCCTGACAGACCACGAGAATTACCAAAGATTATTGCAAAGGCTTACAAAACCATAGGCCGCAATAGTCTGGGAAATAAGCCTACGTCTCAAATACAAACGCAGCGTCAAGTACAACAGAAAGCCCAGCCTGACAAGGATGGGCGCCCTTTCTTTCCTAAAAAGAATTGGCAAAGAAATAAGAAACAGGGTTCCCAACAACAGAAGCAGGGTTCGTGTGCCAGTTCACCGACCCCTGATGCTTCTGAACGTACTTATGACTTGCGCGATCGCGCTAAAATTAAGTCTCCTGAAAGGTTTCAGGTTCCTGATCAGCCTTCTCCTAGTTCTTTACAGGAAACATCAGGCTCACAAGCCGGTGGAGGCGGTCGCCAGGATCGGGGTAGAAGTCAACCTGCGTCACAACTTCGTGAACAGCCTGGACAGTTTGAATTCGAGGACAAGCAGGGTGATTCCGCACGAACCCGTCCTCCTTTTCAAAAGAAAAAGGTTGCCGCTTTAACAGCGAGATATGCCACAGACGGTGAGGACGCGACTCCTGGATTGGACTTGGGCAGTGACTCTGCTCGACAGCGCGGCGGAAGTTACCATAGTCAGGGAGGCTCTACGTCCCCGTCTGGATGTGACAGCAACTGACACATTTGTTATTATTGAGACTGCGGATACCCAGGTTGCCCCCCTGGATAGACTACACAAAGTCCTTTTCCAAATTGAAGGTGATATACTGCGTCCCATTAAGGTTGTTTTCTGGGAGAATCTAACCGCTACATATGACATTTTATTGGCAGAGAAAGATTGGCCACCACCCTTTGTGTTATCCTCTTCTCGGGGGGAAGACGTGATACTTCCGAGTTTTTCACGTTGTGTCCCTGAGGAACAAGCGCAGGCTTTCGCACAGGAATGGGCTTTGGCCTTAGCCCCAGCGGTGTATCGCAATCAGGTGGGTTGAGACGTTGATTCGCCAGCTCATGAAATACCATTGCGCTCTATGCCTCAACCTCAATATCCCATCAAACGAGACGCGAAAGCTTCGGGTTGTGACATTCTAAAACAATTAGAGTATCAGGGGGTCATTGAGTCATGTGTATCACCTATGAATAATCCTCTCTTTACTGTCCCTAAACCTGATGGTACTTTTCGGATTGTATTGGATTATAGAAATTTAAACAGTCATTGCCACACCTTTGCGGTCCAAAACACACACAGTTCAGCGCTGGTGAATAATATTGTTCGTAAAAAATACAAAAGACACTTGACATTTCGAATGGTTTCTACAGTCACAATCTCGACCGTGCGAGTGGTGACCTGACAGCATTCAGTGCCGTCGGAAATCATAAAAAATTTACACGGTTGCCTATGGGGTACAAGAACAGCCCCGGGGCATTTGCGGCACGCATTGTGTCTTTGTTGCATGACATTGACCCTGAGGCCTTGTCGTATGTTGATGACATCTATTTGACTGACGACGACCTCGCCCCGCATCTTGACCGAGTCGACCACATAATATTGTCTTTTGCCGACTACGGTTACAAATTTAATTTTGCAAAGTCACACATTGCCCATCTGGCAGTGCTCTTTTTGGGCTACGAGCTCAATAATGAGGGAAAGGGTCTAGCACCTCATTTCCTAGAGAAATGTGCACATTTGCAAACTCCTTCTTCTTTGAAAAAGTTACAATCCCTGCTGGGTTTTTTAAACTTCGGGAGGACTTACATTCCAAATTATGCCCAGCGTATCAAACCGCTTTGTGCGTTGATACAACCTAAGTTCTCTTCTGCCAGCTGGCTTCCGGAACATACTTCCGTTCTGCAGTCTTTGCAGGCGGATTTGCTTGCGACTAACTTCTTAATGACTCGTGATAACACCACCAACCTGGTAATACGTATCGTTTCTGGGGCAGTGGGTTTCACGTATTTAACATTCAATGAAGGAGACACAATACCTATTGCATATAAATCACACTTGTACACTGCGGCTGAAATGCGTTTTTCCTCTGTAGAAAAAATCTTGACGGCAGTGCAGGTGGCGATTCTAAAGGAACGCTCACTGGCGCAGGGCAAAGCATTCTTATGGTCACTCCCTTCCCTGCTTTGGAAGCGGTGACTAAAGCTAGTGTGTCTAACTCTAAAGCATTGCACCCACGTTGGATTCAGTGGGCTACTTCTTTGACGTCTTCGGATGTCACATTTGTCTTTGATCCATCTCTTCAGACTCAGGAGTTTTTGCAGTATGAATTTGTTCATCCTCCTCCTTTGTCGCTTCTTCCTCTGAGTGAATGCAAATGCATCATTTATACCGATGGCTCGGCGCAACCGGCCACAGGTTCCAAACATGCTTATTCAGCGACTTGTGCTATTGTGGCTGGCTCCATTGAAGATGGGGTGTTTAAGTCATCCATTGTGCACACACAGGCACTAGGAGACTGCACGGCGCAATTGGCCGAGCTGTGTGCTCTTGTTCTAGCTCTGGAGTTTGCTGATCCTCTTGTGAATACTCTTATTGTGTGCGATTCTTACTATTGTGTCCAGTCGTTCAATGACAACTTATTCTTTTGGTCTCAAAATGATTACCGCGATTCTAAAGGCAGCGCAATTAAGCATAAAACGCTTTGGGTTCGAGTCGCAGATCTTAAACAACGTCTGCCTCTCACACATGTTATTCACACTCGGAACACACGCTCTTGGTAATTCTCTGGCTGATGAAGCGGCCAAGTCTGCAGTAGCCACGTGTTCCGTAGCAGCAGTTACAAGATCTATGACTAAGGTTGATAATGAAATTCTGGCAGCGGTTGCTGCAACTAGGGAGGGAGGTCATTATCCTGCGGGTTTCCCTTCTAAATACTCTTATCATGTAACTCCCGAACAGGTTCCTTTTGCTACCATTCCTTCAGTTGGGGATCGGCTGATTCCCAACTCTGACCGCAGACAAGCTTTGATCAAGGCCGCACACGAAGGCATTGCTTCGGCACATGCTGGTGTGTCGGCAACAGTCTCTATTCTTCAGCAACGTTACTGGTGGCGTGGTTTATATAAACAGACTCGTAATTATGTTCTTTCCTGTGATGTTTGTCAACAAATCAAGCCTTCTATGGTCCCACGTCCGCCACAAAAACAGCTATGTATTTCTAATAGACCTTTTGGCTGTGTCTATCTTGATCACTGCGGTCCTCTTTCTTCTGATATTGCATACAAGTATATCTTGGTTGCGGTTGATTCGTGCACTCGATTCCTGTGGGTATGGCCACAACGTAGTGCTGACGCTCAAAATGTCATCAGGGATTTGCGTGTCTTTATCGGGATGTTTGCCTGTGGTACCTTCCATTCTGACCAAGGTCCAGCGTTTGCCTCTAAGGCTTACAAGGATGCGATGAAGTCGTTGGGGGTACAGGTACAGTTTTCGTCTCCATACAGGCCTAAGGGCAATTCAGTTGTGGAGCGAATGAACCGTGACTTAAAGCAATCCTTGACAGCTAGAGTCTTAGGTAGTGGCAGGGACTGGCTGTCCCACTTGTATGGGGTCCAATGTGCATTAAATAATCTCCCTAGAAGATCTCTGGGTGGGCGGACCCCTTATGAAATGCTCTTTGGCTGTCACATATTTGTTCCTGACCTTGATGGTCTGGACATTGTGGCGGCTGCCTCTAAGTTTGACGTAGATAATCATTCTGCTATGTTACAGGATCTACAAAAGTCCTGTGATACTCTGGCAACTGAGCATTTACCATCTTCGCCTGCTGATGCACAACTGATTCCTGTTACCGGTTGGCTTCCTAAAGTTGGAGATCTGGTGCGGGCGAAGATTGAAAACAAAAAAGAATTTGGTTCCTCTTATCGTGCTCGGGTTTCTGTACTTGGACTGAAGGGTACTCGTACTGTCATTCTACCACCATTGCCAGGTCGCAAAGACAACAGATACATCTCAGTGGACAATGTCAAGTTACACAGTGTGGCCAATTCTGAATAGTGTGACACCTGCAGTTTCGTGCAACGCAATATCCTTAGCACCATTAACTTTGTCGTCACCTGCTGCCACAAGAATATCTGCTCATATGATGGACACTGTAATTGATCTTCAGCCTATGCGACAATCTTCTTCTGCGATGGAGTTTGTGTGTCCTTTTCCGGCTACTGATTCCGTGTGTGAGATACCATCTAGCCCACGTGTACGAATGGAGGATTCAACGCTTTCACCTTTGCTTCCAAGTCCAGTGAGTGCCTGTGAAGGGGAACCGGCACACCTTTCTTCTGCCTCGTCCTCCTTATCATCCAGTTTGCCTGATGCACCTAAGTCTAAGTTGTGTATCTTTTATTCCTGGTTCAAAAAGACATACTTCGTTCCCCCATGGACCTACATTTGGTTGGTGCTTATCCTGATATTTCTCTTCATGTCAATTGGATTTGTGACAGTGTTCTTTTTACTTATAAATGGCCATTATCTCCCAGAACGCTCTGCAGTAAAAATGGTCTATGGAACTTTGGCTCCTCACACATCGTTTCCATATCATGAAACGTGACAAGACTTTTGTGAATATTTCGGCTTTTCCAGTTCATGATGGCATCGTTTGAGACAAAGTAGCTTACGAAATCCATGGCCCGACAGAGGTCCTTAGAGTTCCGTACGTATTTCACGTCTCATTAGGAGATGTGGTGACACGGGACATACATTCGGATGATTGGGATGTGCAGGCAGTTCATGCATTGTTTTCAGACTTAAAATATTATGCTGCCTTTGATGCTGAAGATTTGTATTTAAATTCTGCCAATTATGGTGATCTTTTTTGCTATCAACATTATGGGCATCATTTTTTACACAAACGAACACCATGAGACCTGTTTTTAATTTCACCCAATGGGAACATTGTCCAACTCCCTTACAGGGGAGTTCTAAAACGCTTATGGATAAGTTCACCTATTTTTCTAACTATGATTTGACTAATCCTGAATCCTATTATTTTAGGCTTCAAAAATCCCCTACATCGAAGTACCTGTTATCCTACACTAAACTAATTTATGCCAACTCGTTTAGAACGCAGTTGGCCACACACGGTTATGACCATTGGAAACCGACTATAGATTTAAAATCAATCTAGGGCACAAAGCCATGGCAGGTTCAGGGCACTGAGGCATTACATCGTGCCTGCCTGATCCCGACTCAATTGCTGTTTTTAAATTAAACCATTTACCAAACATCCTGTTATGGCCTTGCAACTGTCAAAAACCTAAATACCCCCTCAATTCCATCGTTAGCTGAATATAATAATAGGCGGTTACATAATAACTACACCATCGAGGCTTTGCAGGCTCTCCTTCAGAATGCCTCCTTTAATGTTTCTGAAATTGATCCATTGGGATGGTTGTTGTGGCAATCTAATGCTAATGCATGCCAGTTGCGTTTCTATAATGTTACACCTGGTTTCTTTCAGACTAAGCATGATCCTCGTTATCCACCTCATCATTCTGTGACTACATACTCGGTAGGTAAATTGTGCCAGCAGTGGCTAGAACACTCTACCCTTGCATCTGTCAAACAGCACCTTACAATCCTATCGAACAATATAGATTTGGCTTATTGTCTCCTAGGCCCACGTATTCCAAGGGCCAAGCGATTTCTTTATGCCTCTTATAATGAAATTTGGAAACTTTCACAGATGGAAGCCGCCTTCCGTCTGCGTCAAATTGACCAGGCAAACTTGGAAAAAGTCCTTGCTGTAGTGGACAACAGCATTAACATGCTTTCTTCCCGCATTTACACCTTAGACAATATTGTTTCTTCCGTAATAGATATTGTGCAAAGTGATGTTTCTGTGTTATATCATGGCCAGAACCAGTTACGGTCGGTCATGCAATTTGCTTGGACGTTGCAGACACTGAAAAAGGGTAAAGTGCCTTGGGATTACTTGAATGCCACTGCTTTATTTTTGCCTTTTAACCTGACAGATAAACAGAAGTTTATGTCCATGAAAGATGCTGTATATACGCTGTTACATATTGAACAATTGGAGCCTTTGCCGTTCTCCGTAGCGGAAACGGACTCTGCTGTTTGGTTAATTCATGGCGTTATCACTTTGCCCTTTTCCAATTTGAATCATGTATGCAACACTTTCCTGTTGGCCGCTTTGAACCGCTTGTGTTACAGCAAACAAATGATGGACCTAATGCTGACAATGCAAACATTCTCCCCGTCAAAAGATCTGGGCTAAATCCATCGTTCTTTTGCCCACTACGCCACCCCAGTTTGGACCCAGCCATATGCAAATCCGTCTTGACCCTGTGCCCCACGGGAACAGTCCAGACCGAACTGCCAGTCCAGGTCCTCCCTGGACCGGAAACAAGCATCCTGGGACCCTTCTTCAGCCAGGCTAGCTTGAATCCAGTGGCACAGTGAGCAAGGGACCCACGTCTGGGCATACCCATCCCACTTAGGGCGAAAAGTGTTACAGCAAACAAATGATGGACGGAATGCCGACAATGCAAACATTCTCCCCCAGTCAAAAGATCTGGGCTAAATCCATCGTTCTTTTGCCCACTACGCCACCCCAGTTTGGACCCAGCAATATGCAAATTTGAACCTCTTGGCACTGCTTATCTGCATGAATTATGGGTCCTGCCCTTTGCTTATCGGTGTTTGAGGGAGGATAAAGAAGTTTTCCTCACAGGGGAGGAGTGTGATTCGGTAGTGGGTCACTCTCTTGTGTGCAAACACGTTAAGTTGCACGGCGAGTGTAACGTGTCAGCGCCCAATCTAGCATGCTTTTTGAAAGGGACCCCAGTACCATCCATCACGCCTGTCTTTACATTGCTTACTAACGGCAGCTATCTCATTTTAAACAATCAAGACTGCTGTGGTTTGCGGGCGGGTGTCCCATACTTGGTAACTGTTTCCAAGCGCGTAACTTGCTGTAGCAATGTCCTTTTCCTGCCCCCGCAAGGGAGTTTAGATTCTTCGCTTTGGCCTTCCATTCCGACTTTGAAAACAGAGTTCAACAAGTTGAGCAGGCTCAAAGCCCTTTTATTCCAACAGGAGGTGGCCCTCACTTCCGCACGTGAAACATTCAGACTGCAGGTGGCTCGGACCTCAAGTGAGATACAGTCGCTTCTTAACACTAACCTCCCACTTCATTTTGGGGAATTAATTCACCAAATATTTAATGCATCTGATACGACAGGCCTTGCCCATTTTTTTAAATGTGTGGGATCTGGCCTGGTCTCTTCCTTTCCAACTATATTCGGGGTAATACCGGATTTTATTCATTCTCTCTTTTCCAGCGCTTTCGGAGGGTTTCCCTTAATATTGGTGCTGGCTGCTGGTGTCCAGCTTCTCCTCCTTGTGCTTCGCAAAGGCTGCTCGCTTTGTGGCTCTGCACAGCCTGGCCCAGCTACAACTGTATCGTGATCGCCTATATGAGGCTTTTGGATGCTTGCCTTTAGCCACACTTGGCGTAACTTACGACTTGACATTCCGCTTTGCCTATTTTACTTGCGTGCAACCAGTGCTTCATTGCAAACGATGTCATTTCTCCTGGGCGATGGAGCTTTGCTTATCGAACACGTGGTGTCCAATCCCTGATTTCAGCCGGTTGATGGGTCCCTTAGAGGCTCATGACGTGGCTTGTTCTGTGGATGGTCCAATGACATGTGCAGCTTTACTTGGAAGCTTGGATCAATGGGATATCTGTGCGGCTGCGCAGACTTTCCTACAACGAAGTTTCATTGAATATCACGCAAGTTTGCCTTTTCTATTTTTGGATGCTCCTGTTTGTGAGGAACATGATTGTTCCTTCGACTTACTAAATTGGATGTCATTGTTTTTTTCCACCAATGACAACGATGAACTATTGGAAGGAATTGCATTCCTTTGCACCCAAACCTTCATGGATTGACTACTTGGGTCGTCCCTACTCCACTGTCTGACATACAGACTCTTTTGTTTCAAGCTCACCGTGCCTTCAGCTTTTTTCAAACTTTCCCTTTTTTCTCCGTTTTTTTTTTTTTAGAAAGTCCCTCACCTATATTTTAAACAATGCCTGACTTCTGAACTCTGTTTTTGTTCTTCCGTCTATGTCCTACTGACTTACCAGGAGTAGGGTGTTATATGGGGTTATTTGGCCCTAAGACACATTGTCGACATTGCTAAGTTAGCATGAGTTTTGCTTGCCCTATGCTGCTGCTTTTGCGCCCGCCTCTGCTAAGCGTTTGTTTTCGCGACTCTTTGCATCTGCCCTGTACATGATAACAGATTGTTTTTCATGTTCTCAGCCTTCCCTTCAATTCTGTCTGAACATAATGTGCAAGGTCGGTCAACAATGTCTCTTATTATTCTGTTCTGGTCAGTCCCTATTACCTAGACAAAACATGTTACCAACAGCTGCAATGTGGAAGAATCGTGCTTTGATATAACGTTGTTGCATGTTTTTGAAACACACTCGAAGAAAGCCGTTCCATGGAGCTGAGCGCTGATGTTCCTATGATGTAAACCCTTGGGTTTAGGCTTTCAGGTAGGGGTCTGCTAATAACGCCTAGAGATCTTCTGTAATATAAAATAACTTCTTACTGCCGTGGGGAGGGTGATTAGGCCCAGTTATTTAGCCTTTTTCACAGTCTTTATAAAATGACGACTCCTTTTATATTCTATGGTATTGTAACAATGCTAATGATTCTTGCCTTATGCATTTTGCTGCTAGTTGTGGTTCGCATACTGTTTCATGAATCACTATAGTCAAAATAAACATTTTGAACTTATTTAGTGACTCTGATTATTTTTATTGTGGACAAGTACGTGAGAGCGAAAGAGTGTCTTGTTCCCGCGACTCTGAGGTGAGTCGGGAGTGTCCGTGTTCTGGGTTGTCTAAACATTCGTAGCTTCTTGATATTTGGGGAGACCGAATGAGACACTATTGCTAGTCGGTTGGGATTTTGGGTACTAAGGTGATAGGAGGTACACCCCTATTTACTGAGATCCTGTTTTCTTGTGCATAGTTCTGTGTATGAGCAGAATCCCTCAACACTTTCTTTCTCTCAATTGTGGCCCTTATCTTGCTTATTTTATTTTTAAGCAGTCCGTTCAGGCATTGCTGAAATTTGTTGCTGTTTTAATATCACAGTGGACACTTAGTCCATCTTTGATCCAAATGTGTGGGAAACTTGTAGTAGGACCTGTGGTATGATATTTTTCCCTGTTACAGCCTACCTATAGATAAAATCTAGGGAATCTAGTTGTACTCCCTTCTTTTTTTTTTCTATTTCTAACCAGACATGAGGTGGTGGACACATTAATATTGAGCATATGTATGCAAACATCCCGAAAACAGGAAACCTAGTACATTTCTTAGGGACGTATGGAAGAACCCAAAAATAATAATGTTGCTAAACCTCGAAAACTCTATTAACTTCCGAAAGCGAAAGAAGAACCAAAACAATGTACTATAATTGTTCCCAGGAGATAGGAACGTCTTAATAATCTCCATCCTAGTAACACAATAGGGAAATAAAAACTCATAGTGGTCGAACTGCAAAATATATGCAACCACCTCTAAAGTCTGCAACTGCAGTTTAAAAGGCATTTTTACATTTACACACATTTTATTCTGACAATATTGCAATACTGAGCATTGCTACTTAATGCATATTATCCTTCTACATTGAAATACACTTCATATTAGCACTTTTTATTTATTCCTTGCATTTCCTAGCACTGGGGCGTGTGTGGAGGAAGTTGGTGTGGCAGCCATCTGTGGTTATCTATTCCTACAGATCTCTGGTCTCTGTACCAAATTGGACCCTAATACCGAATTCTAGAGAGGTCTAATTCATACACTTAAAATGAGGGAAGTCTGTGAGGAAAGCCCTGATGTGCCGCGCCATTATGCTCAATTCTTTTATTCACGAACCAAGCCCACACCGAACCCTGCACAATTCTTTTATTTGATGCCAGGCAAAGTGGCAGTTGGTCAGTTCTTTTGCTTTACTTTAGTTCAGTGGTCATAGGGGAGGCGAAGCATATATATATATATATATATATATATATATATATATATATATATATATATATATAGATATAGATATAGATATAGATATATATAGATATATACATATACATACCCAGTCACTAAACTGCAAAACGTGAAACCTGAAACCCTGTATTAAATCTCGGCTTCCCCATTTTACCAAATTGTGTGATCCTAGGCATTTTATTTCTCTTGTTCCTGTTTTTCTAACTTCACTCCAAGTTTAATATAGGCATGTCTGCCACGGTGGGGAAGACAATCAGTCTCTCCTAATTTATTCTTTAAAACTATTCCTTGAAACTAAAAAAATTTCTCAACTCACTTGACATAATCTGTTGTACGGGACAGGAAACATTATACACTAAAACTATTTTTTTTTCACAACTGTTAATCCATTCACACAGCTCTTTGTGTTCTGCTAACTGTATATATATATATATATCTATATATATATATTTTTTTTAATTTCCTGTTCCTTTTGTGACCACAGGAAATCTATTGCATTATGTCTTTCTGGCCTGGCTCAACGCCCAGAATCTGTGGCCAGCCAGGAGCGTTACTTCTAAAGGCAGCCCAAGAAAAAATCTATTAACCCTTCAATACCTCGTAACATCAAAAAAGCATGTGTTGTGCTTAATTGTACGTTATGCTAACTAGAGCCTACTTTAACATAACGTGTTTTTTGTAAAGCGCACGTTCACTCAGAAGGGTATACTGGCGCATAAATAGCAGATCTTCATTGTTCCCCAACTCAACGGTACTCATTTTATCCATCTCAGAATGATGAAAGGCTGAGCAGACCTGACATCTATCCACCTCAGAAGGATGACATGCTGAGTAGACCTAGTAGCATTTGAACCTGTGACCATGAAGTCAAACACAGGCTCCCACAAACCCAACTCACATTCATTATGTGTCATGCATGTTGTGTAATACGCCGTATTTTCTAGTCTTTTGCTCCTAAGGGCCTAGAATAATGTATTGGACCTATATTTTGAAGCATATTGTTGTGGATAGGAGATAGGTGTCATTGAATCTCCAGCCAGGAAATGTTATGTTACCCAAGACGAACATTTGGTGTAGTTAGTGTGCATTCCATTCCATCAATTTGTCTCCCCTCTTCTCCCCCTAGTTCTGTGCACATGAAATCGGGAGAGAAGAACAGTCTTACTTCGCTAATTCCTTTCTTCTGTCTAATGATCACCATCTGCTCCGATATTTACGTTGCTCTTAGTCCAGCGTCACTAACTTCCTTGTTCATGAGCCACAATTTCAAACATCTCCTTTCTATTAGCTAACTGTGTGCTCTGTAGCTGTACTTCCTGGATAGGTGCTTGCATTCAGGCCACCGCCACTGCCTGGAGAGGCGGCACTCCCTACTGCTTGGGCTGTTGTTGAATTGGACGCAGGTAGGAGTAAATTATTTGGGGCTTAGTTGCTTGGTGCTGCAGTACTTTGTGCTGGTGTAAGCTTCAGTGTGAATTGTGCGTATATTTGACCTGGCAGCCCTGGAACTACAGCTTCTATCATTGAGCGGGGGCCAGTAAGACATTGCAGTGTTTGACCTGAATTTATTATGTCATTGTTCATTTGGGGAGGGAAGGGAATGTCGTAACTAAGTGTTGTGAAGGCTGCTATTTGGAAACTAAATGTGACAATGCACTAATTAAAACTAGTGAAAATAAGACATGGGCAGGGGACAGGGGATGACAGGGTCTGCTCATGTAACAAAAATATTTACGGGGGAGTCAGAGACAATCAACATGCATATGACAAATACATTTATACACCTAGTTATTTTTCTCGCTAAACAAATTAACAAAGGAAACGCAATTGTAATTGTAATGGGTGCACCAGGCACCCATGTTGTAGACCGAACCGCAACAGAGTCAATGAAAGATGAGAAGAGAGAAAAAGCACGAGTGAGCAATCATGCAAACATGTATTAAGAAAGCGGACCAGTCTTTCAGAAACATTTAAAGAACAAAACAGTGCATTCCAATGTTACCAGAAAATAGAAAGGACGAACGAATTCGTAAGAACATTGATGTGACTTCACACGAGAAGAACAGGAAGCCACAGGAAGCCACAAAGGGATGCCGTTGAAAGGCAAGAACTTCCCTTTAACGTGCTACGCATTCATAAAAACAGATTCGTATTTAAAGCGATAATATAACAAAGCTTATTTATTGTACTTCATCAGCCGTTAACTGTTTCATTCAGAAGCTTGGATATTTGTAAAGCTCTTTTAGCACTAAAGAAACTCTCTTGCCAGACACTGCTGACGATCACTTACTTGCAGAAGCTGGACATTCGTAATACTTTTCTTAGCACTATAAATGGCCCTTGCCAGTCACTACTGACGATCACTTACTTGCAGAAGCTGGACATTCGTAATACTTTTCCTAGCACTATAAATGGCCCTTGCCAGTCACTACTGACGATCACTTTTTTGAAGTCCTGACCCGCTCAGAACCCGCAGGAGCTGGGAGATGCAAGGCGCCCCTCCCCTTGCCTATCTTATGCTAAGAAGAGTAGGCGCTTGACCGTTGCGCATCAGCTATTGAAGAAGATACGCTGGCTTGCCTCTAGGCGCATGAGAAGACCTGACATATACTTGTCCTATCTACCCGCATGCCATGTTCCACTGACAGACCAATGAAACATGCGATCCCTGTCTAATCTAGACAGGCAATATGAAGAGAAATATATATACAACGTGAAACCCCGTGCACGGGAAAACCACAGCCTTATAAGTCAAAATCTAATAATAACTCCTGGCTCAGTGTCTGCATACGTGTGTCACTGTTGACAGAGGTTTTTTTTTTAAAATTTGATGTGGCAAGACACCCAGTCAGCAAGGACCCGTGGCTTTGGGCAGTACTACCCCCACAAGAGCTCGACCTACCACAGCCAGACGCTTTCCCCAGGACAAGGCAAAGAAAAAAAAATTCTTTGACTTATCCGGGCATGCGTTGCTGGTCATGCAGGAAGAGGCACCGAAGGGGAATCTCCGGCCGCCGCCACAGTGGAAATATTTCCTTGTCTTGCAGCCTGGAAAGTCTGTAGGCACGGCCGTAGTGGTCGCCAGATGTTGCAGGGTGGTTTTTTACACCACCTTAATTTGAGCAGGGGTGCTCTATCTAAAATAAGGAAACACAGGTGTGAGAGCAGGAACTGAGTCAGAGGGGCACTTTAATAAAGAACAATTTTAAACAATGAATGTCAAAGGCACATAGTTCATCAAAAATAGCATTGTGGGGGGGCGTGGCCTGCAGCCGAGGAAGATGGCCGCATACTGAGTGAGCTGCGGTAGCAGATAGTGCAAAACCACCCCAAATCCGTTATAATCCGGCCATAGGGTGACGCAGACAGCGGAGCTGACCGGTGGTGAGCCGCTTGCAGGTGCAATCGCGGCGGCAGCGAGGACGAGGGAGGCTTCCAGGCCGGTGGGGTGAAACTCTGGGCTCAGCGCCCGTGCGGGAGAAAATGGCGCCGATGGCGTACGAGCGCTCGGCCTGAAGCAGAAGGTCCTGAGACGCGCGCCGGAGCCGGACTTGAGGGCGAGAGGTGCTCGGGCTGTGGCGGAGCCCGGGAGTGGTGCGCACACAGCGGCTGAGAGGCGGCCTGAGGAGACCGGCGGTCGACGCAGAGGTGGGTGCGGAGGTGCCCTGGGAGCGTCGCTTGGCCAGCCTGGGGCCCGGTGGTGAGCTTGCAGTGCAGGCACATAGACGCTACGAGCGGACCCGCTGTCGCGGCGGAGGACCGCGTTGGGCGTGCTTGACAGACAGTGCGGAGCTCCGGAGGCCGGGGAAGCGGCGAAGAGAGCCTGGGATCCGGGGACTTGGCCGCATTGGTGGGGCCCGCGAGAGCGAGCAGGGCCTGCTGAGCGTTGCTGCCTCCCACCGGAGGGCCGAAATTTGATAAATCCGGGGTCTGTGACCCGCGTACTCTGGGGCTAATCCATTGTGGTGGGAGGCCCGGACCAGTACTGAGTGGCCTGAGAGGTGCTGGGGTGGGAACTCGTCTGCCTGCCCCTGGCTCCCCGCTGCAGCCGGAGCGAGGGATCGGAAGCCTGCTGCGTGGCCGGTGGCAGTAGGGCCTGCTGAGCCGGCCGGCGTGTGACCCGAGCAAGGGTGTGCGGTGGTGTCCCCCACGGCTGGGGTGGCGGAAGACCGGGGGTGGACTGGACGGGTCCTCCGGCCTGCGGTTGGATGACTGCGACAAAGGCAGGGGGCCCGACGTGTGAGCCCTCCCACCACGGCCTCGTCTACGGCCATGGGCCGGCATAAGCTGCCCCTTCCGAACCAAGCCAACCAGATCGACAAGTACACGGTGGCCATGGGGAAGGGAGAGGGCCTCCGCGATGGGGGACAACAGGGTGACGACGCGGATGGAGGATCAGACCCGTCACTCAGAGACATTATGCAAGCCATCAAAGACATGCGTGGCACAATGGAGCCCAAACTTGACTCGGTCACTGAGGGGGTTAACCTCCTCCGTGCTGACTTTCGGAACATGTCGGGCAGGGTGGCCGAGACGGAGAGTGGCATTGGGAATCTGCAGGCCAGAACAAAGAAGCTTGAAGAGCAGGTCGCCACGCTGGTGAAGGCCCAGGGTGACGTCGTAGCCCGCCTGGAGGATCAGGAAGGCAGGGCGCGACGCAACAACGTCCGCATCGTAGGGGTGCCGGAGGGATTGGAAGGGCCGTCCATAGATTGTTTTGTTGAGGAACTGATACTGCAACACCTTAAGCCGAAGCGTCTCTCAAAATGTTTCTCTGTTGAAAGAGCCCATCGCGCATTGGGGGGGAGGCCCAAGCCTGGGGCCCCTCCGCGCACCATCATTGCCCGGTTCCTGAACTACCGGGACCGGGATGCCATCCTGCAGGCCTCACGTACCACCGGGGACCTACGACTGGAGAACGCAACAATCCGTTTTTTCCCAGACTTTACTTTACAGGTCCAGCGCCAGCGCAGGTCCTTTGAAGGCGTCAAGCGAGCCCTTAGGGACCAGGGTGTGCGGTATATGATGCTTTTCCCAGCACGGCTCAAGATCCTGGATGGAGAAAAGGTGTACTTTTTCGATTCTCCGGCGGCGGCGAGCGACTGGATAGAGGGATGGCGGACCGTGGGCCGCCAGGGTGGAGCACGACGCCGGACCTCCAACGACACCTCTCGTGAGGCTGGGAAGGATATAGCACCAGCCCGAAGGAGTCAGGAGCGTGAACGCCCGCCACCGGAGGACTGATGGTGACATAGGCCGCATTGAGGGCTACACATGGGGGAGGCAGGTAAAGGCGCGCGCCTCTTGTGCCCTGGTGAGTTGGGGGCCAATAGTCACTCTGCACAAACATTTTGAACATCTCCGAGACTGTAAGTGACCGCGCTGGCTGATGTGGACTGCTCGTCCAAAGGGTTCTAGGCGTTGGCCCGCTGGGGTTTGGGGGAGGGGGAGGGTGTGTGCTAATTTTTGCTTAAGGGGTGGAAATCCGACAGTCAGTTGTGCCAGTTTCTGCGAGTTGTGGGCTTACGTTCCCTCAGTTAGTTGAAATGGGATTATTTGGGCGACAGGCACTCTGCAAGTTTTTAAGGTGGGGGTTGGGGGCCCACTTAGCAGGGAGGCAGGGAGGGGGGTAGACTGGGGGGGTGGGATGGGGTTGATGGGAAGTTTAAGTTTAGCTCATGTCAATATATTTATTTCAATGCTGTTGTATTGTGGGGGCACTACGCAGTGGCAGGGTGGAAATCCGTCGAGGTTGTGGATTCACAGTGGGGATGGGGGATCAGGCTAAGATAAAAATATGGTCATGGAATGTCAATGGGATGGGCAACAAGATCAAGAGAACTTTGGTACTACAGCACCTGAAACGCCATTCCCCAGATGTGGTGCTCTTGCAGGAAACCCACCTCCGGGGTAATAATTGCAGGGCCTTAGATAGGTTCGGGTACAAGATGGTAGCCCACTCCGGATTCACGTCCGGCTCGAGGGGGTGGGAATATTGGTCCGTAGGAGTCTGCCAGTAACCGTATTAAATTCCTGGACAGAGGACGCTGGGTGCTTCGCGGCGGTGGCGGTGAGATGGGAAGGACGTACGGTGCTCCTGTGCTCATGTTATATCCCGCCCGGCCTGCATGCCACACTCTACAAGAAACTGGGGACACACTTGGCGAACCTCCCCAACGGCACTCTGGTCCTGGGGGGTGACACTAACGCGGTAATGAACGTCGAACTGGACCGGTCAGGCGACAGACGGGCCAGCGGAGGGGAGATGGGCCTGCGGGGCTTCACGGACGCAATGGGTCTCTGCGATATATGGCGAACACGGTTCCCAGCCCGTAGACTCTACACCTTTTATTCGGCCAGACATGGCTCCTTCTCGAGGTTGGACTATATTTTCACGCGGGGGATCAGTTGGGTGATTTTGTAGACCCGTATATTATGGCGCGAGGCATATCGGACCACTCGCCGGTGGGTGTTCTCCTTCGGGGGACGGTGGTAGACAGGGCCGCATTCCCGCGAATAGATCCATGGCGGTTAAAAGACACTTCGATTACTGATAAGCTTCGGGAGGGCTCCGAGAATTATTTCTCCGACAATCAGGGGTCGGTTACCTCCCAGCTAACGTTGTGGGAGGCATATAAGGCGGTCCTGAGGGGACAGGCCCAGGCTTTGATCGGTGCCCAGAAGAAAGAGGAATCGCTGCAGATTCAACAGTTGGAGCGCGAAATCGAGTCTCTGGAGCGAGAGGCCAGTGCGTCGCCCTCGCCGGAGCGCAATCATGCTTTGGCCATGAAACACAGGGAACTTCGCTCGTTAGCGGAGGGTGAGGCACGTGCCTACTCCCTTGCCACGCAGCATCGGATATATGACGCAGGGGACAAGAGTATGAAGCTTCTTGCGTGGCTGGAGCGTCGTGACAGGGAGCGTTCCTGGGTTACGGAGGTGCGGGATGGTTCGGGGGCCCTGGCTTCCACGAGCGCGGCCATTGCGGAGGCTTTTGCGTCCTACTATGAAGGAGTATATACCCCAGTGTGCACTAGAACCGAGAGAGACTGTGAGGAATTCCTGCGAGACTTTGCGTTGCCTATGCTATCTCAGGAACAAACTGAGTGTCTGGATGCAGACCTTACAAGAGCGGAGCTGGGAGAAGCCCTCAATGCCCTCCAGGCCGGCAAGGCGCAGGGACCCAACGGACTCCCGGTCGAAATCTTTAAGAAGCAGGCGAGTGTGGTACTGGAGCCCATGCGACGCATGTTCCTTGAGCACGGGAGGTGGGCGTGCTTCCGCCCGACCAGAGAGAGGCCACGATTGTGGTTATTCATAAGGCCGGGAAACCGGCGGACTGCTGCTCGTCCTATCGGCCTATCTCCCTCCTGAACGTGGAGGCGAAGGTATTGGCCAAGGCCTTAGCGACAAGACTGCTATCCGTACTGCCCGACCTCGTGCATGTAGACCAGTCGGGTTTTATGCCCCACAGGAGCACTCGGCACAACCTGCGGAGGCTCTATGGTATTCTGCACATGACTAAGGACGTGGGAAATGCGCAGACGGCATTGATGGCGCTGGACGCCTCAATGGCCTTCGATAGCATCGAATGGCCATACCTATTTATGGTACTGAATAGACTGGGCTTGGGCCCCGTGTTCGGTAGCTGGGTGAGACTCCTATACACGCAGCCGATGGCAAGGGTGAGGGTCAATGGGGTGACGTCCCGGGCTTTCGCCCTGTATAGGGGCACTAGGCAGGGCTGCCCCCTGTCACCGCTCCTGTTTGCCCTCGCCCTGGAGCCGCTCGCTCATTGGATCAGAAGAGATAGGGCCTTTTGGGGCCTGGCACTCACGGATGAATGGAAGGAGCGTATTTCTTTATACGCTGACGATATTGTCCTGTATATGGCCAGACCCTACCATTCCATGGCGCGGGCTCTCCACCTCTTCGCCCTTTTCGGTAGCTACTCTGGCTACTCGATTAATTGGACCAAGTCGGTGGTTTATCCTCTGTCGGGTCCACCTCCTCGCATCCCGCGGGACTGCCCAGCATCGCTAGAGACCGCTGGATTCCGGTACTTGGGAGTGTACGTCACCAGAGACACAGGGGAGTTCTTCGCCCGCAATCTGGAGCCTCAACTGATGAGGCTGGGGGTGGACATTGGACATTGGAGGTCCCTGCCCTTGTCCTTGATGGGGCGCGTGGCGCTCTTTAAAATGCTGGCGCTGCCAAGACTTCTATATATCCTCCAAAACACACCGTAGCTGGTCCCGACGGCGACATTTAAGCGGATCTCCCGGGAGTTGCGGACGTTACTTTGGGACGGCGGCAACCCGAGGATTGCGTTGCAGAAGCTTACGAGGGGGGTGTACGACGGGGGGCTGGCCCTCCCGGACGTTCAACTCTACTACTGGGCAGCACAGTTGCAGTTGGTCAACGACTGGGTTTACGCGCCGACCTCGGAGCCGGCTTATAGAATGGATAGGCACGCTATGATTGGGGGAACCTGCGAGTCATATCTCTACTCCCGCAGGCGGGGTCGGGATCTGCCCGTGCACACCGGGGTGGTGCTCCACTGTTGGAGGGAGGCCAACAAATTCTTGGGCTGGACGAACACCCTAACGGGACGGACCCCGCTTTGGACGGGTGATCAGCTAAAGGAGGTGGCGGGACTATCAGGCTATAGGGGGTGGAAACTGATCGGCATTGAGTATCTTGGTGATGTGTGGAAGGGGGGGGCCCCGGTCCCCTTTGCGGCTCTGAAAAAAGAATATCAACTTAATGATTCCCAACACTACCATTACCTGCGCCTTACACATGCATTGCGAGCCCACATCCGTGCTGGCACTTCCATCCCGGAGTACTCCCCTATGGAGGACAGGCTCCTTCTCGACCCCATTCTAACGAAACCCACGTCAACGATCTACCGAAAACTTATTAATAATATGCCAGACCCCCTTGGTCCCCTGCGGGCGAGATGGGAGGGAGACATTGGGACACTAGATGACGACGACTGGCAGGACGCCCTGCAGAGCCCTCGCGAGGTTGCGATCCGGCCGCGATTCCGCCTTGTGCAGTTAAAAATACTTCACAGGGTCTATTATCCCCGCACCCACCTGTTCTCCTGGGGTAGGACTCTATCGCCCTTGTGTGTGAGGGGCTGTCAAGGGGAGGGCTCATTCTATCACATTCTATGGGATTGCCCACTCATAATTCCGTTTTGGACCAGGGTGACGCAAACGATGGAGGGGGTAGTGAGGTCCCCGGTCCCACTGGAGCCCAAGTGGCTCTTGCTCATGATCAAAGGAGCCACAGACTGGACACGCCATAACGAGATTTGGTTGGGGCTGGCAGCAGGGGTGGCTAAACGCAATATTGCCAGGTGCTGGGGTGCACAGGCGCCCCCTTCGTGGGATCAGTGGCTCTGTGACTTGGATTGGTGTCAGAGGGCGGAGGAAACGGTCTATAGGTCCCGGGGATGTGTGAACAAATGGAGGAAGGTGTGGGGTCCCTGGCAAAGGTTTCGAGCCGTACAAGATGGGTTGGGATAGAAGATTGTTGCAATTATTCATCTGCATTTCCATGCATGCAAAATATATGACGAACTGTGATCCCTGTGACTATATCATGAACTGCCGCTGTGTACTGTACTTGAACATGAGCAATGTTAATAAAAAGAATTTAAAAAAAAAAAAAAAAAATAGCATTGTGTAATCTAGAAGATAACAAGTTTCAGAGACACCTTGCTAGATGAAAAAGTAAAGCATGCAATTTTGTACTTTTAAAAATCACGGCAATGCAGAGGAGAGAGAAAGAGACAATTTCAAAATATAATAAGCATTATAGCCTCAGCCAAAGCCAAAGCCAAAGATGCTTAGAGAAGATGGCTGAGGGGCACACACACACGCGTCATGACCCATGGGATCAATTGTGCGAGGTAGTCCCTCGAATGGACTGAAGAGCAGATCATTTATACTCATTTAATGAGGAACTTATTGACCACAGAATCACGACATTATCAGGTGCTTTGACCGCAGAACATGACACACTTTGGTCACTTCTCGGAAATATTAGGAAAACAGAAGTGACACTACATTACAAAAGTTTACCAAAAGGTCACTTGATGTTTGATCGTAAATCATAATGAAATTGAACATTTATCGAACATGATTTGCGTCACTTCTCGGAAACTTTTTATAAGAAAGCAGAAGAATACAAAAGGTGGAAAGTCCCAGTTGGCCCAGTCTGCCTCCACTCCTACTCTTGGCCAATTTTGTTCTCCTAAATAACAGACACATCCTGTTATTGCTACATCTTGATGTTCAGAAAGATGTCATAGGAGAGATACATCTGAGTATACAGGAGGGCTTGGGGCCTACTGCCTCTCTAGACGCTCAAGGCAGTGTGGACAATTTTAACACAACCCTGTCTATGGGCTGGCAGGGACAATTGAGACGCTTATGCTTCAAATGTGGACAGAATGGGCCTGGGGCACTATATGGTAAAAACTAGACACTGCCTGTTCAAGTGTAAGTGGAGCTGGGTCCAGCTCCTCCCACCCATCCTGCTAGTGAGGGCACATCCAGTCACACCTAATCCTCCACATTGTGTGTAGGAGTCTAGGAGGAATACACAAAGCCCAACTGTCACCCACACCTAGGCATGTGACCCAGAGAGAGGCTGTAGGCAACATATGGCTAAGGCAAGAAAATGCCATCTTTCTAAAAGTGGCATTTTCAAAATTGTAACTTAAATTCTGAATTCATCGTAAGTTAGGATTTGAAATTACAATTCCAGAGGCACCAAACATGAAATGGTTACCTGGTCCCAGTTGGAAATTACACTTATAAAATGCAGTCGCGGCCGGCATGACTCGCGTGTGGGGGGGTCGTGCAGGGGTTCGCGTGGGGGGGAATTTTTTTTTTTTTTAAACTTACTTTACCGGGTCCCGCACCTCCTCAGCTCCTGGCCGGGTCCCGCGTTTTCCTGCTGCTTTCCTGCTCTCCTGCCTCCGGCAGGACCAGGAAGCAGGCAGCCTCCCTCCCCTCCCCTACGCTAATCACAACGCTGCAATGGCAGCGTTGTGATTGTGGGGACAGCGCCCAACTGGGCACCTATGGGGAGGCCATTTTCTCTATGTAGGCTGCATGCAGCCTACATAGAGAAAATGCAGAGTGCGCATGACTGGTTTGGTCGGCCCCAGAGGGCCGACCAAACAGTCAGGGCCCACAGCATTGGGCAAGCCACTCCTCCCCGATCCACCTGCCCGCCCGCCCCCAACCAGGCATACCCTTCTGCTTTCTCGCAGCGCGAGAAGCAGAAACATAAAATGGTATTTAAAATACCATTTGATGTTTCTGCTTCTCGCACTGTGAGAAAGCAGTGGGGCGGCGCTCCTCCGCCCTAATGGAGGAGCCGCCCCTGATAAAATGTAATAAGGTAACTCCAGTGTTATCCTTTTGGGGAGGTAGGCTTTGCAGTAGTGAAAAACGACTTTAGGAGTTTTTCACTGCCAGGGCATATAAAACTTAAAAGTACATGTCCTACTTTTTAAATACATCGCACCCTACCCTCTGGGCTGTCCAGGGCCTACCCTAAGGATGATTTATATGTATTAAAAAGACAGACTTGGGCCTGGGAAAAGGGTTACATTGTCTGGTCAAGATGGCAGTTTAAACCTGCACACACACCTGGCTGGCCTGAAACATGTTTAAAGTGCTACTTAAGTGGGTGGAACAATCAGTGATGCGGGCCCACTAGTAGCCTTTAATTTACAGGCCCTGGGCACAGGTAGTGCCACCTTACTAGGTACTTACAAGTAAATTAAATATGCCAATTGGGTGTAAACTAATCTAACATGTTTTAAGGAGAGAACTCGAGCACTTTAGCACGGGTTAGCAGTGGTAAAGTGTGCAGTCTTAAGGCCAGCAAAAACGACGTCAGCAAAAACAGGAGGTCTGAAGGGAAAATGTTAGGGGGAATACCACGCCAGGCCTAAGAAAGATTAATAAACGTATTCCATTTTCCTATCATTTACAATAGGGAGCTCTCTGCCCCGGTGGCAGAGAGCTCCG
Organism: Calotriton arnoldi; assembly: GCA_963921515.1. Classification (NCBI taxonomy): domain Eukaryota; kingdom Metazoa; phylum Chordata; class Amphibia; order Caudata; family Salamandridae; genus Calotriton; species Calotriton arnoldi. The sequence goes on from CAWUFW010000307.1 coordinate 532,609, forward strand.
CTTAAGTGTGAAAAGTAACTGATTGTAACTTTACACTTGACCACAATATAAATAGGCATCAGTGGTTACAGTATCTCAATTGTGTGAAATGTTGCTACTAGTAACTTTACACTTGACCACAATATAAATAGGCAGCAATGGTTACAGCATCTTATCACGTGTGCTCCACTTTGTAATCAGACGGTGCTCTAGTCCCTATGTTTGCTGCCCAGACACTCATAAACAAATCATAGTCATGAGACCCAACATAAACAGGTCCAAACCGTGAGAGGCACATATATCCATCTATCTTATTAATAAGTCACACAATCTAGCTTGAGATAAAATGGATGTTGTGAACTTGACCTTAACATTTTTAATGTGAAGATGTAATGCACCACTCTTTGTAAACTGATTAGAGACTTATTCAATACAGCTTTGATTTCTCATCCATGGACTAGTTTTTGAGGAATATTCAAACAAATACTTTAGCCTTCAACAAGTTCCAAATATGGAGTGAATTGCTTTGGCTTGATTATTGTATATGACGGCTGAACTATTGTACACAGAGTTTTAACGTTTGAAGATTTTTAATAGAAGATGTTTTTTGGAACGCTTTTGGAACCGACATTCTAGTGACTCTACGTTTGAGATCACACCAGACTGTGTGACTTGCTAATACAGTAGATGTATGCGTCTCCCCTCTTAGTCTAAATAATTTTACTATATTAACTTAATTTTGAATTTAGTTAAAGAAATTAAATTAAAAATATTTTTGTAAAGATTTCTTATAAAACCCCACCCAAAGTAAAATGTAATATTTCCTTATTATGTATTCAAATTACCAAATGTTATGTATAGAATTATTTAAATTAGTTACATCTATATTAAAATTTAAAAAGTCATTAAAATGTTTAGCGCAAAATATGTTTTATTTATATATAATTTATTTAACATTAAATGTATACATATTTTTGAAAAAGTCAGCATAAAATAATTTATTTTAAGATTATTTCTTATAGGGTTCTATTTTAAGTCGCTGCTTCCATTATTTTCTATAGGAGTGTGTTGCTTTACCAGTGGTTGGCCATGTTTGTTGCTGGACTTCAGGTCTGAGCTGAAGTACTTTCACAACTGTTTTTGATTTTTTTTTAGCTGTACTTGCTTTGCACTCGCAAAGTTGGCTCCATCCCTATTTCAGGTGGTGGAGACATGCAAATCCACACTTAGTAGTAAATTTGTATCCGGAAGTGGTCAATAGCCAAAAGTAGTCATTTTTCTACAAAGTGTAAAAGTAAATTTACATGTGAGGATTTACTCATGTGTAAATTTACTTTTCTAAATTATTGACTGCTAAGTGCATTTGGAGCATCTCCTGCGCTGTCTTCTTACCATTGTCATAATTGCAACTTAGTCCGGCACCTTTTTTAGATTATCTTTAACTGAGTTAACTACTGTAACAGGATCATTTCTTGTCTCAACAAAGGGTCAAGTGCCTTTAATTATAGTCAGAACATCACTGACTGAATGAGCCAGTGCCACAGCCTACCTTTCTAGCCATCAGATATCAGAGTATCCAGGCCCCGCTTTTCTGATTCCAGCTTCCTGTAGATGACCATTTTGTTGACCAGTGAGAATCTCCCAACTTTTTCCCTGACTATAGTGGTTGTGATTTCGGATATCAACCAATACACTATAACAGTAATTCTGTCATGTGATGTCAACACAGGCATAGTTTATACAGGACACAGGGCCACACCTTCAAAAGTTCAAATGCAGAATTTTGTGCTGTCCTGAGTAACCCTCCCAGTTGTGTCATAAAAATGCCATACCATGTCATGTGGAGGGAGTGGCACCAACAGCAGCTCACAGGTCACTTTTTCCCTGCACCATGACAGGTAATGCATTCTAGGAGTGAAAGGGATTGTATTCCATCCGGGTCACGGTTTTGCACCACAAAAGGTTATTTATGAAGGATAGTGTTCCTCTCCAGTGTGGTACACATACCAAACCAGGCTATGATTAGTGCCACAAAAGCTCCCAACTATTGCTCCCAGTATAGCAAAAACATACCTAGTCATCACAGGTTCCAGAACATGCATTTGCCTCACAGGGCTCTGTTGCCGCTCTGAGTCTTCAGCGTTCGTGAGCATGGTCCACACAGGTGGCTCTCTCTTGGCCCAATTCAGGCATATTTCAGGAGCAGCATTGCTTTTTAGGCTTCTATAGACATGCAACAGGCCTGAATGCAACTACACTGTGGATTGGTGGCCGCAGGCCTCCCCACGTTTTTTTTCCATTCAATAGTTGTAAATCTGTTTTATTGATTTTATATTTTGGTACAACATAACATGTATATATACAGATACTGTTAGGCATTCCAGTTGTTACATATGGTACAGTACATGTGTGCGTTCTTATGGCATTCACAGGGCAGTATAAAAAACTATAGAAGACAAGACTTGTAAGTACATTTGCAATTGGTCTCCAATAGGGAGGCGAGGGAAGGGAGAAGAGAAGAGAAGGGGAGAGGGGTGGGGGGGGGACAAAAGACATGTCCGGTATATCATAGCTTACATTCTTGAGTGTCCTCTGGAGCATATATGCTGCTACATGCCTGCCTCTGCTCGCTCTGACATGTGTAGGCTTACAGATCCAGCAGTTGCACTGGCGCTCATATACGGTTAGGTGACAATAATAATAGATTCACAGAAGAGCAAAAAGAAAAGTAGAACTTTGCATACATTAACTGCATTTGTACTTTTTACTGCAGATTCCTCACCTTTAGAATATATCCAAGATCCAGACTGGATCCTTAGAATTTTGTAAAAGTGCTCCTGTGTATATGTAATTCAATATAATGGGAAACCCAATCTACCCTTGAGGGCTTGGGCAATTCAAATAAACGGGTAAACAACGCCTTCAAGGGATTTGTTTGAAATACTCTGTTCTATTGCTTTTGATAAATATTTTTTAGCTGCAAGAATTGTTGATAAACTTGCCACAGAAATGTTATTCAAACATCTTTTATCTGAAAAATAATAATTTTGTTCCTTGTAAAAACATAAGGACCAATGAATCAATCACGGAACAATGAATATTCAAAACACGGGTATATATAGAAAACAAATTTTTATCTTTTGAAATTTATCAAGGGTACTACACAGTTATATAAACAATGTAACACGAGGAAAATAGATACAATTGTATGATCCTTCAATGCCACTATTGTAAACACTTCTTCTCATTGTACATTATTTTCCAGAAGAGAGTGTGAGTGTCGACGTTTCGGTCTCTATGCATTTGTCCATGAGACCATCTTCAGGACTACCATAAATATAACAAATGACCCCTGAATGATGTTTCCAAAGATTCCAGAATTACAATTGACACACATTTGTCAAATCAATCGTCGTTCTGTAACTTTTGTTTAAGGTGAATAATCATCAAGAGATACAGGTAAATGATATAGGTAAATGAACTCTGGTGCTTTATTGGACGGTGTAAATAAATTTCCAGCCCTCAGCCACTTCTCAGTTGAAAGAGTTTATTCTGTTAGATTTTGTAGCGCAGCCAAAGTTCAGCAGTCAGCAGTTGGATTAAAACTCTTTCAACTGAGAAGTGGCTGCGGACTGGAAATTTATTTACACCGTCCAATAAAGCACCAGAGTTCATTTACCTATATCATTTACCTGTATCTCTTGATGATTATTCACCTTAAACAAAAGTTACAGAACGACGATTGATTTGACATATGTGTCAATTGTAATTCTTGAATCTTTGGAAACATCATTCAGGGGTCATTTGTTATATTTATGGTAGTCCTGAAGATGGTCTCATGGACAAATGCATAGAGTCCGAAACGTCGACACTCACACTCTCTTCTGGAAAATAATGTACAATGAGAAGAAGTGTTTACAATAGTGGCATTGAAGGATCATACAATTGTATCTATTTTCCTCGTGTTACATTGTTTATATAACTGTGTAGTACCCTTGATAAATTTCAAAAGATAAAAATGTGTTTTCTATATATACCCGTGTTTTGAATATTCATTGTTCCGTGATTGATTCATTGGTCCTTATGTTTTTACAAGGAACAAAATTATTATTTTTCAGATAAAAGATGTTTGAATAACATTTCTGTGGCAAGTTTATCAACAATTCTTGCAACTAAAAAATATTTATCAAAAGCAATAGAACAGAGTATTTCAAACAAATCCCTTGAAGGCGTTGTTTACCCGTTTATTCCTGTGTATATGTGGCATTGTGTGGATCCTTAGTTGCTTCGCACCATCCCAGAAGTAACGAAGTGCAGCTGCCCATAAGCGCTACCCCTGTGAGCTTAAATATGTACCTTTCTTTCTGCACCCTTTGACAGAGACCTGGAGCTGCACTCCTAAATTTGTAAGTCTTCCCACGACTTCCAACTATGCTAGGGAATGGTGTTTCCACTGAAAACGACCAGATTTGAGCTGTGCTGAGACTGCATGAAGCTGATGTTGGTTATGGACCTGCACAAAATGTGTTTATGGCATTTGGGCTCCGGGCACACCTTTAAGTTGTGCAACACGTGTGTCCGTATATGCCCAAAGGGATTCAGGAGCCATAGGTCAGGCTCTACATCTCTGAACATAGAGATTGCAGTCGAAGCCCAAATCCCATTCCAAGTCGCAGACCATATTGCAGTCCCAGTCTCGAGGCCACTTCTGCGAAAAATCCACTTTCCTTTTGAAGTGTTCCAGTAAGTTGAAGTCTAGATATAAACGCAAGAAGGCCAATCAGGACTCAGCCCCATCCCTCTACTCAAAGTCTAGCAAGAAGACGTGAAGGCGTCAAGATAGAGATGGTATGCCTGCAGTGTTGTCCGAATCTGTTGCTGCCCCACAATTGGTCCCTCCACACCCATAATTTCATAGGCGATCTTCGACCCCGAAACAGTAGTAGCCTTTAAGTTTAAGGAAGCCATGCTGCTGTGCGATTTTGGCACCCTCTGTGCACCTTCTGGCCCCTCTGTGCACCTTCTGGCTCCACTGAGCCACAGAAGTTTCCATTTGAAAATCCACCACCTATCCACTACTGACGCTGTCTACCCCGTTGGGACCCACTACCACACCTGCATTACCACCGACTCTGGTCTGTGCCTTCTTCTGTGCCAACATCAACTCCTCTAACTCCAGCACTAGAACAAGTCCTGATGCAGATCTCTGACTACGAAATGATGCCAGCTGGCTCCATGCCCATGTGTACTACGAGATCGTAAGGATGCAACCAGTTGTTATGCTACCTGATTGTAATCTAGGATTTCTGCCATGGCACCAGTACTATCAGAGGCATGTGGCTGTCTGATTCTGATCCAGTGCAGAATGCACCTAGTCTCCCTCATAACACCTGTGGTGATGGAAACAAGAACATATTACTTCCTCCTGATTATGCTAAAGATTCCTTATATCTTGGCCTCCAAGGTGGCAGTGGGCTTGGCACATCTCCAGAAACAGAGCTAGATTTGCCACCTGGGCCATCAGTGAAAGAAAATGCCTTGTTTACAGTGGTGGTTCAGAGGGCAGCTGATGGTATAGTCTTGTAATTGACACCAGTTGAGATAAATACATATGTACTGACTGAGATTCTTCAACCAGGGTCAGCTTCCTCTGAGCTATTACTGCCATTCAGTGGAACCTTTAATGGTGCCTTTATGGTGACTTGGTCCAAGCCATGCTCATGCCCTCCGGTCAGCTAAACTGTGGTTAGGTGACAGAGGCAGGCTTCTGTTGGCCCGGATTTCCTAACCAAACATCCAGAAAGACTGATAGTTGAGGCATCAACAAGCAAGATCAATCCAAATTCCTTTGTGGACGTCCTTCAGACAGTGAATCAAAAAGATTTGATGCCTTTGGAAAGCGAATGCTTTCTTTAGCTACTTTAACCCTCAAATCCATAAACATAGTTTGTCTCCTTGAAAGGTACATTCCTGTATTGTGGGATATGGCCAGTGTGATCTTGCTGGTTGGCCTGAGGACCTCAGGCCTCTTTGGCCTAAATGATGCATGATACTCAGGATGCTGCTACGTAAGTGCTCTGACCTGACCTAGACACTACAGATTGCATAGGTAGAGCATTGGCATGTGTTGGGCTCAGGCGGCATGCCTGGATGAGATGAACCAGGTTTTCACGGGTCCTGCAAACATCCCTAATGGACATGCCGTTTGGATCCAGGCTATTCACTGAAAAGGCTGCTTCAGTGCTGGAATGCTTTTAAGGCAGCCTTGTCACAGCAAGGTCCTTGTGGCTGTTATTGCCCGCTAAGTAATTTTCACTCCGATATAGGACATTTAGGTGCTACTTCAGGTGGCTAACTTAAAGGCAATGCCTTTGTTAGTTACTGGGTCGGCAGGCGATCTTACTGGTAGCAAGTCACTTAGTAGGAGTCCCTAAATGCCAGAGTGGAAGAACTGAGCAGATGTCGTCTGATGGACCACAATTTGCATCTCTACACCGAGGTGGCAGAGGGTGTACTCAAACAGTGGGTTGCTACTATTCACCATCTATTCACCACTGTTGAGAACGCACAGTGTCAACAATGTTGTACACTGGAGTTTCCTCCAAGGCATTCACTCTGAGAGGCATTCTGGCTGAATTGAAATGAGGGCCTGTTGTTTGGCTTTTCCACCGCTACCCTCTTATCTTTAGGAAGCTAAGGTCTGATGGGATGCAAGTCATCTTAATCATGGCGAACTGGGCTAGTTGGGTGTGCTGCCTAGTGCTCCTGAGCATGCGCATTTGCACCGCCCGATCAGGCTATCACTTTGGGAGGACCATTTGTTTCGGCGACTGGGTGGGATCCTGCACCCGAGTCTCCACAACCTATACCTCGATGCGTGGAGATTGAGAGAAGGCTATTGAATGCTTTTTACTCACCAGGTAAGGTGGTTAATGTCGTCCTTATGGCGAGACCCCTTCTTCAAAGTCTGTCTATGCTGGGCACTGGGACACATTTTTTGATTGGTGCGGGGCCCGAAAAACCGTTTTCTTACAAGCCGAACTTTCAAATGTTCTTTTGTTAGCCCAATAACGACTTGAGGTGGGCATATTGAAAAGTTGTCAGCATTTTTGCCCCTTGTGTTTACGTGATCAGCTGACATCGTTTACGTCTCTGGTTATCATGCATTGCATAAAATGTTTGACTCATATGTTCCCCCATTCTGTTTGTGATGCAACAATTGTTATGATATGTGTATTTGTAACGCGCACTGTCACCCGTTAGGGTATCCTACGGCTGGGCAGGTGTGTGTTAATTCAAAGAGCTAGGTCTTCAGCATCTTGAACAAGTCAAGAATAGAGAAGGGGGCTTTGATGTGGAGACGGAGGTGGTTACATGCTTTAGGAGTGATGTAAAACAACGCTTGTCCTCCTGATCTGGTTCTGTGTAAGCGAGAGATGTGTGTGCGTAGGAGTTCTGCGGAGCGGGGTTGTCTGGGTGGTTGGTGGAAGGAGATGCAACTGTTCAGGTAGGTGGGGCCTATCCTATGTTGTGTAGTGCCTTGAATGTGTGCGTGAGGAGTTTGAAATTAGCATGTTTGTGTATCTGGACCCAGTGGAGCTCCTTGAGGTGTGGTGTGATGTGCGTTCTGTGTGGGAGATTGAGGATAAATCTGTCTGCTGAGTTCTGGATAGTTTGTAATTTTCTAGTGAGTTGCTTGGTAATCCCAGTTTAGAGGGTGTTCCCGTAGTCCAATATTCTGGTGACTGGTGTGTGAGTGACATTTTTCCTAGTGTTGTGTGTGAGCCATTTTTAGATCTTCCTCAGCATCTTCAGGGTGTGGAAGCAGGATGCAGTGATGGCATTGACTTGTGTGGTAATTTCTAGTTTGCTGTTAATTTTTATTCAGAGGTTTCCGACGTGGATGCTGGATCCTAGTTCGGCTGGCCACCAGTTGGAGTCACATGATGAGGTGTTCTTGCCGAAAATCACTACTTTTTATTTTCTCGGTGTTGAACTTGAGACAGCTGACTTTCATCCAGTTAGCAACTTCGGTCTTTCAGGCAGTGAAATTGTTTGTTGTGTTGGGGGTCTTACCCAAGAGGGAGAGTATGAGTTGCGTGTCATCGGAGAAGTAGAGGGTGTTGATGCGTGCATGGATGATGGTGGCCAGATGGATCATGTATGCATTGAAGAGGGTGGGGCTGAGCAATGAACCTCGAGGCAATCCACAGATGAGTTTGTTGGCTTCTGAGGAGTAAGGTGCCAGACTGATATCTTCTGTTCTGTCTGTGCAAGTGCAAATCCAGCAGAGAACGGGTCCTTGGATGCCAATCTGGTGCAGGCATGTGATGAGGATGCAGTGTGAGACCATGTCAAATACTGCAGAGAGGTCCAGGAGAATGAGGGCTGCCTTGTCTTCTCTGTCAAGGATCATGCAGATGCCGTCTGTGGCAGCGATGAGTGCTGTTTTTGTACTGTGGTTTGGCCTGAATGCAGACTGTGTGGTGTCAAGGAGCAGGTGGTTGTTGAGATGATTAGCTTCTCTAAGAGCATGGCTGGGTATGACAAGAGGAAAATTGGTCTGCAGTTGGGAGTACATGACATGGGTCAGTGGATGGTTACTTGGGCAGGGGCATGATAGTGCCATGTTTCCAGGTATCTAAGAATGTGGCTGAGTCGATGAAGGTGCTGAGGATGGGTGTTAGTGCTTTGTTGATCAGTCGGAATCTTATGGTGAAGGCGTGGTGTGGGCTAGGGTAAGATGGGGCCCCTGAGTGGATTGTCTTCATGGTAGCAGCAATTTCGAAGGTGGTGATGGTGGGCCTTGAGGTCAGGGTTCGTTCTTCGGCCGCGATTGGAAGTTGAGGTGCGAGTGTGATGGGGTCCGATTGAGGGTCGGAGATACTATATATGGAGGTGATTGTGTTACAGAAGAATGCTGAAAACTTGTTGCAAAGGTCTTGTGAGGGGGTGATGTTGCTGGAGGGAGCAGGCGGCACAGTGAAATCCTTGATGGCAAAGATTTCCTTGCTGCTGTTAGTGCTGGCGTCAGTGCGATCCTCGAGCTGTGCGCTTTGTGTTCCCTATATGCATGCCGTTCGAGCCAAGGCAGAGCTGTTCTTTACGACTCTTGACTCTAAAACAGGCTTCCTCAATGTGATTATGTCGGCATGCCAAGTGAGTGAACTACAATTGCTTTTGGTGTAACCATCATACACCGCCTTCTTTCTGGACAAAGTAGTACTGAGGAACAGAGTGGCTGCCCTGCCAAAGCTTGTGACTCCTTCCACATTGGCCAACTGATTACACTGCCTGTGTTTTTTGCTCTGCCTCACCCCCTCAAACAAAATTTCATCAATGGAACCCTACGAGGGCTCAGAACATTTACATCAACTGCTTAAAAAAAACATTGCAGAGATTATCAGGATTTTATAGGTGTTTTATGGAGCAACGAATGTGGAAGCTGTACAAAAAAAGCACCCTATTAAGGTGAGTGGTCTTTTATATCAAAATGTGCTATGGTACTGGCCAAGAAACAACCCCTTGAAGGCCAGAGCCCAATCAACCAGGGCCAAATCCACCAGAACAGCATTGGCGTGAGGGGCACCTCTTTTAGACATCTGTCCAGCTGCAAAATGGGCATCACTCTATACATTTATGGAGCACTGCTGCGTGCACGTCACAGACCAACCACTTTGGGAGGTACTGCTATCTAATCTAAAGGTGAGGAATATGTGGTTAGCAGTAGCCGTCATAACAACAAGTTACTTACCTTTGGTAATGCCCTTTCTGTTGGATACGCTATCTAACCACAGATTCCCCACTGCCCTCCATTCTCCCTATTCTGTGGAGTGGAGTGGCCTCTTTTGCATACAGAAAGGTTCCAACATGGTCTGGTATGCTGTTTGATGCACTTCGTCTGAGAGCATGGAAGGAAAAAGTTGATGAAACCAATGTCAGTGCTCATGGGTGGTGCTTATATGAGACTACACTCCTTCACTTCTGAGGGGTAATGGCACCACCACAGAGCTGCACACCACCTATGGGCATGCAGGATAACTGCTACAAAAATCTCCAGATCCACTCTGGCACCTGAGCATATTCTAAAGGTGAGGAATCTGTGGTTAGAGAATCCACTAGAAAGAGCGTTACGGAATGTAAGTAATTTTTCTTTTTGCCCTTTCACATACACCATCAGGTATGCTATCACACTGGATCCACCGGCCAGACCAATGCGTGCCTACTCAAAATTTGGTAGTGAACTCATCTGCACAAGGACTAGAGCCCAACAACTTCATGAGTCTCTGGCATATCTTGTCTGGGCACCCTCACTCGTCGGCACCCATGCCAATAGGGACACTGCTCAGCTCGCCTCCAGACTGTGTCCCTGCCCCACTTCCCTGGTCCTATATCTCAGGAGAGTTTGGCATGGCTCACAGTCTGGAACAAACACTAATGCAATAACTTGGAGTCATCTCTCTCATTTCTAGTGTCTACGACAGTAGAATCACCCAGGACATTCACCTGTGATGTTCTGGTGCGATTAGGTCAAAGCGGTATCTGTGCATATCCAGGATGTTTCAGGGTACCAGAAGAGTCAAGATAAAGCAGATCCACCTCACATCTCTCTCGTCTACCCTCCTTCCACCCACCCCCGCCCCCACATACTATGCATGTTAAAATAAAAATTAACAAATTGATCGCATTATTCAAAAGGAACAGGATGCAATGCAATGAGAGAGATACAGCGGAACACCATATTAACACTTGTCTCTCCAAACACTTAACTCTAATGATAATTGCATCATCCCTGATGCTAGCTCAGAAGCGTATATATTTTGTTAACATTTGTTAAGATTTCATTTCCATAGTACATAAATATATACATGAAGAAGCAAGAAGAAAATAAACGAGACTTGAGAATAAACTAGAAACAATTGATATTACCGCTTAACTATTCAACCCTCCCCAATGCTCTGGTATGGGTATACCATTCCTGTTCCCTCCCTTCAGAGTCCTCAGCTCAATCCAGGGCACCGAGATACAGTTAAAAAGTAACAAGAACATAACTTCAACTGAGGAGCTTCTCAGTGTCCCCACTTGTAGACTCTGAATATCTTCTAAGAAACGTAGTCCCAAATCACCCTATCTTTGAGGACAGACATCGTGGCAGGCCTTCAAGGTGTCCTAAAAAGTAAAGTCCCTTCAGCAGTAGTTTCAACCATCTCCTAGTTTTCCAGTTTCGCAGGATAATTATGGAGGTGTTGCTACGATCACCAACATTCATTTTCACTGTTGATTTGGTATGGTCTCGTATACCGACAGCATCCAGGACCGTGGAACATCAGATATTTGCTCATATAAATCTTAGTGTTTCATACATTATTTGCAGTATCATTTGCAACAACTGTTGAATATTAAGGGCAGTCACACAGAAAATGTATGTGTGCTCCTCAAGAGTCGGTTCTTCTCCCTGGCCCATCAGGACTTCTGTCTATTCTGTGAAGTCTGGAAGGAACTCAGTAGATCCAGTGGAACTCCTGGTATGCTGTCATCATTGTGTTAGCATCTCTGGGGCTCTGCTACAAGACGAGCAAGATGCTTTACCAGACCTCGTCAGTTTCATCAGGCAGAACTCAGCCATTGGCTTGAGGAATGCATATGCCCAAGAGATTGCCTGTTGATGCATATCAAAAAATCTGAAGTATCTATCGAATGGAGACTCGTGCTGGAGTCCATCCTAATAATTCTCCCTTTTCAGCTCAAATTTGAGAGAATGTGACAGAGGAGCGTCCTGATAGCAGTGTTTCAGAAGTTTTATTTCTTCTGCATCCCCGAGTTTTCAGTAAAAATGATGTCCACCAATTCAGAAGTGATTATTCAGACAAATTATGGACATAGAGGTAAGCCCGACATCTATTCCTTGTCTTTTGTGCACTGCCTTCTGCACTTCTTTTGAGTATCGGGTTTGGTGTATGAAGAGATATATTTTGCCTGATCCAGTTTAGTATAAAGGGGTTCAGGACGAAATCTCCATTGATCACCCACATTGGCTGCTATGCAATATTTTTAATCTCAGTAATGTGTAAGTGTTGGAAAGTGGATTATTGTTAGGGGCAAATGTAGGTCTGCCACTGGCAATAAGGCCACTAACCATTGGTAGGACTCAGCATAGGTCTTAGAAAATTATTCCCATGCTCAACCCTTGGTAACGTGGCTGCGAGCAGACAGGCTTAACTTCAAAGACAGGTATGTAAAGCATTTAAAACACCAATTCAGTAAATAATTAAGACACAACACTTAATAAAAATCCAACACCAATTTATAAAAATAGGAAATATTTTTATCTTTAAAATGACACCAAAACGACAAAGATCCAATATAGGGAACCGAGATATGAATTTTCAAAGATTTTGCAAAATATAGCACTTAGAAACTTATAGCACCATATTGGAATACAGGCTCGCGATAGACCGACCCAAAGTCAAAGTTTTAGGCCGACCGCGATGGAGCCCTGAGCGGATACCCCACGCGGAAGGTCCCGGTCACAGTTTTTACCTTCGGACTTGAAAACTTTTCTGGAGCTTTTTCTCGTGAGGTCCCTCGAAGCTCTCAGCCAGTCCGGATTCGGTGAGGGTTCACCGGCTTGCCTTGCGATGAGCTCCCGGTCACCTTTCTACGTTCGGACTTAGAAACTTTTGAGGTCCGACCTCTGGAGCATTCCAGCGGAGCAAACCCAGGATCCAGGCCGACATGCGGTTGAAGGCAGGCGGCTTGGCTTTCGCGGTTGCTCCCGGTCACCTTTTCTACGAGCGGACTTAGAAACGTTTCTGGAGCTTTTTCTCGCGGGGTCCCTCGATGCTCCTCACCAGGCCGGATTCGGTGAGGGTTCACCGGCCTCGGATTTCTTCTACTCACGGTCAAACTCTGGAAGTTGGACCGACGGAGCTTTTAGCGGGACAAACTTGGATGGCTTGGCCGGCTCGCGGTTGAAGGCAGGCGGCTTGGCTGACCAGGTTGAGTCGGTCCCTCTATGGAGCTTTTTTTTAAAGTTTCTCCAAAGTTCTCCAAACTTCTTGAACTTCTTCCTGAAGTACCTCAAAGGGTCCCAAAGTGTCTCAAACTCACTCCAAGGGTCTGGAAGCTCCAAGATGGTCCTTGAAAGTTGAGGACTTCAGTTCCCACAATCCACTTGGACGTCACCCTTACAAATCCACTGGTAGTTCCCCAGGTTGATGATCCTTGGTGGTGAGGGTCCAGGTGAGCTCTGTTAACCTCTAGCTTGCAGGGAGTCCACTCTTTACTTCTTTTTCAGCAAGGTAGTCCACAGGGCTGTAGTTTCTGATGGTGCAGGCTTCAGAGGTCAGGCCTTAGAATTTGCACAGCAAAACTTCTCAGCTTGGCACAATGTCTTGCTTTCTTCAGTTTCAAGCAGCAGATCTGGAGGGCTCTACCCCTCTCAGATACTTATTCCAAGTTCTCTGGGTCATGCAGGAGGTCACTCCTGACCAATGGGAGCAGGGTAAATCCTCTAAAGATATGACCACATCCTGTAGAGTGTGGCATTATTTTGTCCCAGAGTGCATCAAATCTTCCAAATCCATAATGGCTGATTTTCCAGCAAGGAGGTAAGATCTGGCTAAACACACCCCTAGGATGGCTAATTTACTTAGACTCTCCCCCCTGCATCTGCTCATACCTTCCTTAATCCTACCATCTGCCTAAGGTGGAAAGTTCAGAGTTGTAAATGACACTGTTCTCTGCTCTCATCTTTGAAGAACATAGTTTACAACTCCTCCCCCTGGCCTGGCATTCCTATGGAACAGCAGACTGCCCTGCCAGCAGAGCTGGTTGACCCCAGGGGCTCTTTATCACCTCTTCAAGGCACCCTGGCTAATCCACTTAACTCTGACCAATCAGGGCAGACCACTGGAAGGCTGAATCTGGACTTACAAACAAGAAAGTCTTATAACTTCTTGTATGTACATCTTTAGGAGAAATTCAACAATATCATATTGTTGAATTTATTAATACCATTCGGGAAGTCTTTGAATGGCACTTCTAGCCCTCTCCTATCAAGAGTTATTAGTTAATAACTTCCTACCATGTTAACCTATGTAACAGGGGATTTGCAATGGGAAAAATGACTTGGGCCATTTTTCCAGCACCAGGACTTACAAAAACATATTTTATAAGTACTTTGCTTATATCTACAGGACCCCCACCCCATGGGACAACTAGGGAGACTTTAGGGGTTCTGAATCTGTAAACATATTGCAGATCCTCACTTCACAGTGCTCCTAGCATCAAAGTCGAATTTGGGCAGCACTTTATGACAATGTGGGGAGTGAAATGTGAAATTTCACTTAACCCAGGGCATATAGAACTCATTTTATAAGGGTCTACCTTGTAGATACCTGACCCCCCAACCCTGGGACACCTAGGGGAGATCCTGGGGGTCCCTAATATGCCATAACATTGTAGGTTATCCATTTGTAAGTGCAGCAAACACCAAAGTCGAGTTTGGGCACAATTTACTTTTTAAAAGCAGTCCTGGCACCCAGGGCTGCTTTTAAAACTGACCTCCGGCCTCAGCAGTGCACACATGCAAGTGCAGAAAGCTGCTGGCCTCTAAACTGCCATGCCCTGCTATATACTAGGAACTGATAGGTAGTTTCAATTCCCCTGCCCTATTATATACTAGGGGCTTATAGGGTAGGTCATGCCAATCACAGGGGTACCCCAACCCATAGTGTACCCTAGTGTGTGTAGGTGTTTTCACTGTATTCTAAGTGTTTTCAGCATAGCACTGGCCCTGGGCCTGGTTAGGTAAAGCCCAGGGTCAGTCAGTCAGTTACCACCAGTACCAGTCAACAAAAATTTCAAGGGGGCACAGGATGACTTTGCAACAGTAAGAAGATAGGACTTTCATCCCAGAATACAACTTGAAAGCTGTAATATGACAAGCTCTTCACTGGAAACGCTCCCTCAATCCGGGCCCAAAAGTAGTATGGAAAAATACTGTGATGTATGGAAGCAGAGGCAATTTCCAGTGTGGGAGTTGTGCTAATCTCAGCGCCAAAGGGGCAGCAGTTAAAATATTAAGTCATTGCCTCAATTTTGTAGTCAGCAGCACTTTTAAATTTGACACTTGAAGGAGCACTTGTGTTCTACAATATAAATTAAACTAAAGACTCAGAATTCAAAGTGCATTTAGTTAAAAAGTAAAGATGACTACAGGCATCAATCAGCCGCTCTGATACCTGTGTCACTGTACCTTCCCTAGTTCTGAGATTTAGTTCCCGTTGGAGAGAGTTTCTTGCCTTTTCAGTAGGTGACTCACTGGTGCACAAGGCTGGGCGCCCAAAGAAAGAGAAGATGTGATACAGACAAACCAGAATAGGTTTTCGGCCCTCTTGTTCATCCTTCTGATACAAACAGTCCTCCCCTAGCACAGTAACCACCACTTTACTTTTTTCGATTCAGAAAGAACAACTTGCCCATCCTATGGTACATAGTCTTTTCCTTGCACAGTAATCATCAGAATTGTAATTTTTTTCTATTCAGAAAGAACCGGAGGACTTGTGTCTTACCTTGGTGAGCCACATTGACTTCTGCCTGCTTAGCTATCCTCATAGTGCCTAAAACCCGTGGTAACTGTGCGCTCTACGTGCACCTATTAGATAGAGCTAGATGGATGGATAGACAGCTGATTAATAACTGACTAAGCTAGCTAGCTGTGTTCCCAGATGTGTAGTTGCCATCAGATTTGGCCATATGTATGCAATACCTGTGAGGCTGGCAAAGTTGGATTGCGACAGTGATATTTAAATGTCTGGAAATCCAAACAATCAAATCATGCATACATTAAAATGCATTGCGGTAATGGAATAATGTTGATGTTAGCAAAATAGAACTCTTTAACATAACGTGTGTTTGTAAAGCGCACGTTCACCCGTGGGCATCTTGGTGCTGAATAACAGATGTTTATTGTTACCCAACTCAATGGTACTCATTTTATCGACCTCAGGAGGATGAAAGGTTGATTGAACCCGCCGGAATTTGACCCTCTGACCATGAGGTCAAACACAGGCACCTATAGTGGACGCATTACTCCATTAAGCCACCAGACCCAGCTTTAGTGAGGGTTTCTAATTAGCTAGGAAACTGTTTTTACAAATCATTTTTTACAACGCAGTGCCTTTACCATGCATCTATTACCACACAAGTTTTTACCACATATAGGCCTTTACCACGCATGCCTTTACCATGCATTTAAGGTAAGTATGGGGGTTTGGGAGGTCTCCCCCAAATAGATAAAAATTAAATATATATATATATATAACAGGAGGGTTGTGTCCTTTGTTTTCCACTTAAGGATTAGAGCGCTTTACAAATTTATTGTACAATTTACAGCTCGTTTTTATTCACTGTATTTGTGCAGGTTTTTATTACTTATGAATTATAAGCAGGGCAGCGCGCATTGAGAGGAATGGCACCGTATCAGGTTATTAAATTAGCGCACCTTCGTTGTCATTAGGACATGCCTCCACTGTGGGTAGATGTCTTTTCCAGTTTTTGTGCCATTATACTACAGGAGATTGATCCTTTTCTTTTTAATCATGCAGCAAAGTATGTTAATTGCGCATTATGCCGATATTTGCATGTATTGACAATTTGCCTACACATGTAGTATTTGTGCTGGGTTAATTCCAGTTGTGATTTACCAGCGGAGTTTCTTGCACAATCTGTTTTCTATGTCTACCTATGGTTGAAGGAGGGGAAGGGCTATTTATACCTTGGAAATGTCGGGGCCATTCAGATTGACAAAGCCTGCTGCGAAGGCGAAACGCGTCTCTCTCTTTACTGCGGGGTCGTGGGTGACCTGTAACTTCATTAAATCAGCCCCATACTTACAGACCGGAGTGCGTGCCTCTTCTTTTGGAAGTTGGTTTGGTGTTATATATATATATACATATATATATATATATATATTTAAACTTACCTTACTAATACTTTACCTTAGCTAGACTATTAATCCGGGTTAATGGCATGAGAGCTAAAAGCATATGCGTGGTAAAATAATGCGGGGTTAAAAATGCGCTGAAAAGTCATGCGGTGTTTTTACCTGCGTTGTTCCGTCATACAACCATTCAAGCTTGGGTAGAACAGCAAAGTGCATGGTTATGAGATTTCTGATGTCTTCGAGTTAGGATTGTGATGTCAGGAAGGGAAAGGAAAGCAGACCCACCTTAAGGTAGGTCAGATGTGGTGGCATATGTAGTAGAACATGTTTGGGATGACACTGTGGCACATTGCTGACATGCAGTCACTTATGTTTTTAATTACTTTTGGGCGACAAGTAGAAATACATTTTATATCAGTTCTACAGCTTGACTAGAAGCGCGACCGCACCTTACAGCACAATTTTTAGGTCGAGCATTCGAGACCTCTTGTATATACTTTAGTATATACTTATGTGTGTATGTACTTTGTGGCCTCTGGAGATCAGCCCTAGGAATTGTCTGCTTCCTCTTAGGGACTTTTATTTCTGTTCAACTGCCTCTATTTTACTGTCTTGATAGAAAACGACCAGTAGAGGTCAGTAAAATACCAGAATTGCTTTCTGCTTGTTCAACTGCCTCTATTTAACTGTCTTGATAGAAAACGACCAGTAGAGGTCAGTAAAATACCAGAATTGCTTTCTGCTGAGGGACTTTCTTTTTTTAATTTTTCTGGCAACTGCCTCTATTTAACTTTCTTGATAGAAAACAACCAGCAGAGGTCAGTAAAATACCAGAATCACTTTAGTATTCTCTAGATTCCAGTCCATAGAAATTGTCTTCCAGGGGCACCCGTAGACAATAATATTTTTTTCAAATCTTGTATTTTCAGTGATATGACCCCCGAAGGCCCTGATTTTATATTAAAAACAGAGCTTTGGACTATATCATTTCCCGCTGAAAGGCAATATTTCTCTCCATGTGTTCCCATACCTGGCGTGTCACGCAGTTTAGTGCTTACTTTCCCTCCATGTTAAAGAACAGTAGATGTTTCAGCACCCAGGCTAATGTGCTGCATAGCTAAATACACATAAGGTCCCAAAGGCGAGACCGATTGCATTGCAAATGCTTGTTTTTATTGAAATGCCATTCTTGCAGGCACCTGTTGGTGGAAGTCTTTCTTAAAGCGGTTACATCCAAAAAACAGGAAAGGGCTGCTACAGTTGACGATCCTGCAAGTTTTTTCTGCCATAATGCACTAGATTATACACTGTTGCATAACTACAGGTGTTTCTTATATTTTCATATGCACTATATTAAAATACACTGAAAGCAAATACCAAAAGATTTTAACGTACGTCTTGGTTAAACCTTTGGTTTTACATAGATTACAGGAAAAAGATAAAATCAGAACTGGAGCAATGTCAAGTGTGTTTTCTGGCACATAATTCCGATTTAAATGGAGCAAGTTTTATGCTTGAGTTTTTTGTCTGTGGAAACCTCACCCACGGAAATCTAGAAAGTATTAAGTGATAAGTTGACATCCTGAAACAACCAAAGATGGATCGGTTATGTTGGCCCTGCCAATAATCCCCACACAATGGTCTATGGTCTCCACAGAATTGTATAAAAAGCCTATTCATTTTGCCCTTGTCTGAAATCCACTACAGACTATAAATGAAAGCAAATTAACTTTGTCTCTCATTGTAAATTTGTTTGCATCATTTTTTGGTCTTTGGATTCATGCCTCCATAAAAACGAAGCAGCGCCAGGCATTTCTAAGAAGAGAACATCAAGGGTATTTTAGTTCAGGTAACACAAATTGATGGATACCTTAAAAAAGATTTATATGTCAATAGCACCAATTGAACTTTATTGCACCGCAATGCCTTATTTTTAAGTCCGAATATCAAAGGAACATCTCAGACCATTGGTTGATAACGAATGTAATAACATGCTACGTTCCTACATTTCCCCTCACAAAAATGGTACCAGAATTGTATTTCTTGTATACAGCAGCATTACTTGTTTTGGTCTCGAGATCCGTAATGGTAGCATAAATACATAAAATCCTGCAATTCACCTACACACACTTGTCTCTATAGTTTCTATTACAGTCTAGTAGACACATCCCAAATTATTCACGGCATATTGGTCTAATTTCTGACTACGTATTTTGGATTTATTCTAGTGACTAGCGACCAAATCTTTTCATGTGAAGGAGCAATAAGCAAAGTAGTTAATCTTATAGGGGAATGGTAATAGGATGGTCATATATTACAAGTGATACAGCATCCTCTGATATACTTTTAAAGCATATTGCCAGTGGTTGGGAGTTGTCATGGCCTTATAAAGGAACTCAGCGTTCGGCCTCGTTCGTCTATGTGGTGATGGAACTCCTCGGTGCATTTAGTAATTTTAAGGTAGTGCAGAGGGTACTTTATTACATATAACTGCGTGATATTATACTTAAAGATCTGTAATGCCAGTTTAAAAAAACTGAATGGACTAAAAACCGATCCATTCTCAATTTATTCTGCAAATAAAGTCGTCTACTGAACATATTTAACAAGTAAACACATTTTCCAGTTTCAGTTACAATTTAGATTTCTTTCTGATGTACGAGGCAGGCACCTGATTTAAGTGTTCGTTCAAACTAAAAAACGGAACCATTATTTTTCTTGTTTCAGTCAGATAATGCTACAAGCCTGCTAGTTGTGATGGTGTATGATTTCCAGGATCGAAAATTTCAACCCAGATTAGTACCCGATACAGAAGAATATATACCAGAAGTGCGTAAAATTGAGAATTACATCCACAGGTACAGTATTACTACTTCAAGCACTGCTAACAATAATAATGTTGGTAATAACCTGAAAAGCCTAGTATGAACGTTAGGCATAGGCAGTGCTTTAAATGGAAAAAAATAAGTGCAGGTACTCATCAAATTGAGTTAGGGGTGTGGCTAATGGGCGGGGCTAGGGGCGGGGCTAGGGGTGGGATATGATACAATGGCACTTCTTCATTTGATGTGTATTCATTTTGTACTCGCATTATCCTTGTTCGTAATCTCAAATTCCCCATATGTGCAGATTCCCTCTGCACATGTGACATAACACATGCTTAGTAATTAATAGCCATTTTGCTGTTATGACCCACTAAAATATATATGCAGCCCATTTCACTTAAAGTGATCTTGACATATTCTGTGTGGTCTTTGGCCAGAAATGTTTTCACACTGCTCAACACTGTGTGATTTTTAAACCTTCCTTGTCTGATCATGAGCCGTTGCTGTGATTTAGGCCAGCACTGAGTGGTGTTGGGCCACCAATGTACTATCTTGTGCCAGTGATGTGGGGTCTGGTTCAGCCCTATCAGACCTTGCCTCTGGAATTTCAGATCTTTGCTCTGTACCTTGTTTCTCACAGAGAACACAGACCACGAAAAGATCAGGATGAGCTCACGAAGAGTAGCACTTAGTTCATAATGGCATGCATTCAAAAACTTGTGAAACAGAGGGGAGACTCTTAGCTTTAAATTATATTTTAACTTTCTCATCCTTTTTCCTTCATTCTCAAGAAAGCTAAAATAAAAAAAAATGAAATGTATCTCTCTAATAACTCTTAGGTATTCCCAATATGTTGACATGTATACATTGGGGGTCTGTAATGTAAGTGGCCATGGTCCTTCCACCTATCTTTACTACATGAAAGGAGATTGCAGGGGAAACCCTGGCACAGCAGCTTCAACATGCACACTCCTAGACTACTGCTTTACCATTTTCACTTTTAAACCAGGTAACACCAAACCGTATTTGTACAGTCCTGAGCATCGTCCCTCCTTTAGCACCATAGTTTTCAAGAGATCCTCATTTAAAGGGCTCATCCACATTTCCTCTTATATGCAATGAGATCTCAGCACTGTGGGGTACTGGGTGTTGGTAGTTTAGTATGTTGAATTTGGGCACTGTCATACTGGGTCTGCAGCGGGTGTGCGGAGCAGAGTAGAGGCAGTGATGGGTGGGACCTGTGTTAGTTCATGGTTTTTAAGCGCTATGGAAACAAATCAATGACAAACATTTTTAGCGTCTGGAAGGGGATGTCAAACATCTCAACTATGCCTCTTTATGAGTCATGAATCCACCAGCCCAGGCGTGGCACTGCCAAGCATGACGGCAGATGTGTACTCGTGTCTCTCTCACACCTGGTCTTCTTACATTGTCGTTAGTTGGTGTCAGAAGGTGAGTAGATAAATATTCTAGGGTAGATTCTTTGTAACACTATGCACATCTCATTATTTTAGCTCAGTTATCCCTAAAGATGACATTACATTCTTTGAACAGTATTACTATTCATGCATTACTGCCACCATACTTTAGAATACTTAGCATCTGCCACCCTCTGCTTGAAGCCACCGACCATCTAGTAACTTCTAGGGTCCTGGTTCTACCTATCCTACGTAACACATGGCAATATGTTTGAGGCCTCAAATAATCAAGACTGACTAGCTTGTGGTGTCTTCTGGCACAGAAGGAATCTCAGCTCACAACCCACATTTCCTTTTCAGATTTGTGATTTAACAGGGGTGTGTTGCCTACAGTGAAAGGACAGCCTAAAAGAACTCACTAAGTACAACAGACAGATTCTGCAAGTCTCTCTGCTTGCTGGACATGCCTTGGAATTATACCCAATTCATCCATTCCCCATTTTAAAGATTTGTACAATGATAATATAGAGCAGAGGATCCTTGTCTTACAACCTACTGAACCCTTTTAATGCATTTTATGCAGCCATGCCAGATTCTATTAATTACCGTCCCCTCCCCACCATCCTGCACACACGCGCACACACACACACGCCCCTAGTCCTCTCTCATCTTAACACAGGACAATAGAAAACAATAAATGCAGCAAAAGAACATCACAGATCTGTCCTTCTTCAGATCCTGCAGGAAAATGAAGCCCAGCTAAACCCCTTTTCATTTTAAGGTTTGGTCAGAGACAGCTTTCTCATCAGCCTTATGAAATTAATTTCCATAAATAAAAAATACACATGTAGAGGGGAATTTTACTCAACCGTCTTCATCCCTGGGTCTGTTCAGCTATCATTCACATTCTGCTTCCACTCACCACAACAAATTGCATGGGGTAAAGCGGCAGCCCATGAAGGCAACTAACCACCTTGCACTGTGAGTGACGACATTTTTCCTAATCACATGGGCAAATTTGGCTTAAAAAGTGCACTTCACTGCCAGGCTGGTGGACCAGTACTTTACTTTGGCAATTACTTTTTTCTTTCCAGTTTTTATCCATTTTTTAGTCATTGTGTTTGTTTAAAATAGGTCTCCAGGTTACAGTAATTAAGGGCCAATGTAGCTTTTCCTTGCACCAATAAGAATCATACTTCCATGTGATGTGTATTAAAACTAAAAAGGGGTTCTAAACCAGTTGAGGAGAGGATGTTGCCGAACAACTAGAGCAGTTGACCTTTAAGCTGGAGAATCGGGTTCGAGTCGCGACAGGGATGCTCAACATCCTGCGATTCTGGGCAAATCAATGAATCTCACTGTGCCTCGCAAAAAAATTAATGTGTCCATCTGTAACGCAACTGGTGCTCATGTAAAGTGCTCTAATACCTTGGAGTCTAGTTTGTGCTGTATAAAACGAACCCCCCCCCCCCAACCAAAAAACTATTCTAAGTCACATGCTTGATAGGGCGCACTGATACTGTTAAATTATATGCAATGGTAAATCTTTTTTATTTAAATTAATTTTTGGATGCTTAAGCTCACCACATATAGGAGGCATGTTTTCTTTTTTGTGGCATATTAGTGCAATAATCTTTTGGAATTAACAATTGCACCAGCTTTACCAAGGCCACACCTAATGGCTTTGCCAATACTTGTTTATCTAGTGCAGCTTCTTGATGCCACACTGTTATTGTCAGGAAAGTGGAATTATGCAAATCCTTTTCCCATAAAATTATGGATCTGCTGCATTTGCCACATCATCTGATGCATAATCTTCAGCTTTTAACAAAAAAATTTGTTTCTACCTCAAACAGGTCAAGAGTTAGTAAAATCGTACCAACACGCGCTGCTGCGCAGTGGAAGGCCCTTTCCAAAGGTTGACTTCTCACCTTCCTTTTGCTTATTGCTATGTTTAAACTGAAGTGCAACCTTTGCCCAGACAGTGTTAACAAGTATACAAATTGCAAAATAATGAAGTAACACAATCAGGAACTATTCTGCATTACGCAGCATAAGTTGCCTTTTCTTGCTGCATAATTTAATCAACCATGACTCATGATTACAGTGGCTCTGATTATTATTATTTATTTGCATTGGGCTTAGTATTCAAATTCTCGTGTGCGGACACACTAACACAGGCCCGAGCAAACATGCACATACAAAGCAGTCCACACACTTTCTTTAAAACACCTTCTTAGGCTATCCAGATTCTATATCTTCCTCTTTCCCTTACACATAAAGACACACACAAGCCGTTAAACACTCACAAGCCGTTAAACACTCACAAGCAGTCAAACACTCACACAAAAGGCTCACGCAGGATAAAGGACATTTTTACCTCCTTACCTCCCGTGGCTTCCTTAATTGCCGCTCCCAGTGGGTCACCTGGATTCCAGGGTGTGCACAATGCACACCATAGTGTAAATGTGATTGACAGAGCAGTGTCTGAATGATATGGCCACTGCTCTGTCAAGCTCAGCGTGAAGGTGAAATTCTCGACACCTACACATCAAAGACATAATGCAACTGAGCTGCTGTTGAACGGTTCCGGGGCTCACCACAGGGATTCTAATTCTGCGGAGACCGGGGCACTTTGGCTGTCAGAGTATCATAGAGGCAGGCGCCACCCTGCCTCCGCAGAATTAGCAATGAACAATGTCAGACAATAGTACCGGTACTCTCCTGGGCGGGGGGAGAAGTGCCGGTACTTGAAGGGATAAAAATAAGAAGTGCCGGTACTCAGTACCGGTGAGTACCGGCCCATTTAAAGCACTGGGCATAGGCCCATTCGTTTTTATACTCATTGCAAGTTTTGTTCAACATCTGCTTAATTCATTTTAAAACACAGTATGCAAAGCGTAAAACAAACAGTGCAAAGAAAATGCAGATTCGAAAAATGTGTTTTATCTCATTTTTTGTAGTTAATCCCACTATTAATTGCAAGTTTCTAAAAGTGGGTTTTCATCAAGTATGTTACTGTACAAAAAAGGTGCACCTCCTGCAACTTCTCATGCACTGTCCCACACCCTACACCCACCAACCACTACAGCACCAATGGCACCTAGTATCCCACTCGCTCACACAAACCAGCCACACGCTCACGCAGACCAAACAGCAACCGCATAACACGCCACACTTGCACACATGCTCCTCAACACCCACTCGCCCACAAAACACACCATGAATATATGGTACCTACTGCACGACCACGCTCCGGTCTTGCTCTTTCTCATGAAAAGTCCTCAGCACCAGATATAGCTACAACCATCGCTGCCGGCTACCAGTTTGCCAGGAAAGACTGTCAGCACAAGCCCGCAGGTGGAGTCGCCATCATATCCAAAGATACCACCTGCTACATGGAACACCGCACAATCAAGATACGCATCACAGCCAACTTCTCCCTGGGCCAAACTCTCATGGACATACAATGAGCATCCCATGTCAATTTCGCCAGCGACATTGAGGACTTTGTCGTACCCCTCATCATCAATGCCAGCACCTTTAACCTCCTCGGAAACCTTAACTTTTATCTAGAAGACTGCACTGAACCAAACTCTATGGGTCTTTTAGAAAACCTCTGAAACCTTGGCCTGACCCACACATTTCTGAACCCACCCACAACACCGGATTGCATTGGACCCCAATTTTATTCTCAATTAGCAACATCACAGTTGACAAGCCAGCAACTATGACCTGGAAAGACCAGGCCCTCATCACTTTCAGCATATTCATCCCGCACCGCCTCAGACTGACCACAACTGGTACCACCCGCTGTAGCAGGAAAAGCATCTTAGAAGCAGAGTGGGCTTCCGTCCTCTCTGAGCACTGGACCGAGCACCGCAGCAACTAGTCAAAAGCCTTCAAGAACCTCAACAGCTGTATCACCTCATGTGCCAACACCCTGACTCCCTTTTAGCGCTACCCAATCGCAGGAGCCCGACCACAGGCCAGCTGCTACACAGCAGAACTCAGACTGCTGAGACACCACTTCAAGCAACTGGAGTACACATGGAAAACAAGTCAAGACACAGCAGATAAAGATATCTTCAAATCAACCCTAGGAGACTACCACCAGCACATACGGAACACCAAGTGCACAGCTCTTGAATATTGCATTAACACCAGCACTAATAGCAGCAAGGAAATCTTCACCATCATCCAAAAATATTCTGCACATCCTGCCACCTCTAGCAATATCACCCCCTCTCGAGACCTTTGCAACAAGTTCTTGGAATTCTGTTGTAACAAAATAACCTCCATATACAGCAACTTTGACCCTCTACCAGACTCTGTCACCATCACAACTCCGCTTCCCATCATGACCGATGAACGACCCCTGATCTTGTGGCCTGCCATCACCACCATCTAAATCGTTGCTACCATGGGGGCAACATCTGACCCTTGCCGCCACCACCCCTTCAAGAAAGTACTCCAGTCTATCAGCAAAGCACTAACACCCATCCTCAACGCCCCCATCAACTCAACCACATTCCCGGACACCTGGAAACATGCCACAATCATGCCCCTGCTCAAGAAACCATCCGCTTACCCAGCCATGCTTTCCAACTATAAACCCATTTCCCTCCTACAATACCATGCAAAAGTCTTAGGGAAACTAATCAACTGACGCCTCACCAACCACCTCAGCAACCACCAGCTCCTTGATTCCACACAGTCCGGATTTAGGCCCCACCACAGTGCAGAAACAGCACTCATCGGCACCACAGACGACATATACATGACACTTGACAGAGGAGACACAGCAGCTCTCATTCTCCTGGACCTCTCTGCAGCATTTGACATGGTCTCACACTCAATCCTAATCAGGCGCCTTCACGAGATTGGCATCCATTGACCTATTCTCCGCTGGATCTGCTCCTTCTTAATGGATAGAACACAAGCTGTCAGCCTGACACCTTACTTCTTGGAACTCTGCAAACTCATCTGTGGAGTGCTTCAAGGTTCATAACTCAGCCCCACCCACTTCATCTCATACATGACCCTCTGGCCAAAGTCATCTGCACACACAATATCAACATCCTCTCTGATGCTGACAAGATGCACCTTATACTCTCCCTCTCGCATATGACCCCCAACACAAGAAACAAGTTAATCACCTGCATGACCGAATGCAGTAACTGGATGATAGCCAACTGTCTCAAGCTCGACACCACACCGACAAGACAGTAGTAGTGATCTTTGACAAGAACACCTCACCATGGGACTCTAACTGGTGGCTAGCCGTACTCAGACACTCACCCACATGCAGAACCCATTCCAAGAACCTCAGAATAATCATCGACAGCAAACGACATGACCGAACTAGTCAACGCCATCACTGCTTCATGCTTCCACACCCTGAAGATGCTGAGAAAGATCTTCAAATGGGCCCCAAGCAACCCTAGAAAAACTGTCACTGAATGCCCTAGTCACCAGCAGCGTAGACTATAAGAACACACTCTACGATGGGAAACTACCTAGAAGACTCCAAACCATCCAAAACTCGGCAGCCAGACTCATCCTCAGTCTCCCACACACAACTCACATCACACCACACCTTAGAGAACTCCTCTGGGTCCCAAAACAGAAACACACTAAATTAAAACTCCTCACACACACATTCAAGGCACTACACAACTACAGCCCCATCTACCTGAACAGTCGTATCTCCTTCCACTAATCACCCAGACACCTCCACTTCAGAGGACTCCAAGTTGCACACATCCCATGCATACAGAGAACCAGATCAGGAGTACAGGCGTTCTCTTACATCGATCCTGTGTAATTGAGACTTGCACCTCCCCGATGAATAATCCTTTGTTTCCAGTAATGAAACCTGACAACATATATCGTCTAGTTTTAGATTACCGACATTTGAAGACATGCACACGAACATTTGCAGTTCAAAACGCACATAGTGCCGCACTAATGAATAACATTGTGCGGAAGAGATACAAAATAACATTAGATAGCTCGAATGGATTCTTCTGCCAAAATATAGCTCCAGGAAGCAGATATTTGACAGCATTCTCTGCCCTAGGCACTCAGCGAAATTTTTGTTGTTTGCCTCAGGGGTATAAGAACATCCCGAGGCTATTCTCGACAAGAGTGTCAGAAATACTACAAACATCCGATGAGGAGGCAGTGTCCTATGTAGATGACATCTATCTGACGGACGATGAATTGCTTGAACAGGGTGAACAACATAATTGTGGGATTCGCCAATTTGGGCTACAAATTTATTTTAAAAAATCAAAAATTGCCCATCTCAATGTCCTGTTTTTTGGATATGAGCTCTCAAGTGAAGGCAAGAGCCTAGCACCCAACTTTTTAGAAAAGTGTGCACTGCTCCAACCTCCAAAGACTCTCAAAGGTTTGCAATCCATATTAGGATTTCTAAATTTTGGCAGAACATACATTCTAGATTATGCAGAAAGAGTAAAACCTTTCTAGGATTTAGTCAGACCTGATTTCACACCACATCAGTGGACACAGCAACACTCAGATACTCTACGTTCAGTTCAGGCTGACATGATAGCATCTAAACATTTGCACACACGTGTGAATACCACTAACTTGGTGATCCGGGGGGTCCCGGGTTTATCAGGATATACTTACCTCACTTTCAATGAAGGTGAGACAGTTCCAATTGCATACAAATCACATTTATACACAAATGCTGAAATGCGATTTGCGGCAACTGAAAAAATATTGACCGCAGTACAGACTGCTGTAGTGAGAGAAAGAGCACTAGCACAGGGGAAACGCATTATTGTTGTAACCCCGGTACCGACTTTAGAAGCGGTTACCTAAGCGAGCATTCCAAATGCGAAAGCACTGCATCCGCGATGGATACAATGGGCTAATTCTCTCACTGCAACAGATGTAGATTACAAATACGATTCTACATTTAAAACACAAGCGTTTTTACAGTACGAACAAGAATACCCTCTCCTGAATGAAATCTTGCCTCAGGAGAAATATGAATACATCATTTATACTGATGGTTCTGCTCAGCCTGCCATAGGAAGTAAACAACAGTATAGCGCAGCATGTGCGATAGTGAAGGGACTAATGCGGGTTGGTAAGTTCCATCCCAGCAATACTACACAATCTCTAGGAAATTGTACATCACAGTTGGCAGAGCTGAAAGCCCTGATACTAGCACAACAATACACGGATCGGGAATTCCCCACACTGATAGTGTGCGATTCGTTTTATTGTGTGCAGTCCTATAATGAATATCTTCATTACTGGGGCAAGAATAGATTTAGAGATTCCAAGGGTTGCACAATTGAACATAAATTGTTATAGGAACAAGTGGCAAAGCTGAAAGCATGCCTGCCACGGGCTCAAGTTATTCACACCTTGAGTCATCCGCGTGTTGGGGTACACATTGAAGGGAATTCACTGGCTGATGAAGCCGCCAAGGCGACAGTGCGAACTGCTGCCGTTGCGGCAATCACTCGTTCTAGCACGAGGATAGACGGAGACATACTGATAGCTATCAACACCTCAAAGAACGGCTCTACCGTCCAGAAAGGCTTTCCACTCAAATATTCCTATAAATTAGATGCGCAAAACACATCTTATGCTCAAATTCCAGGAGTGGGGGATAGAGTTATACCAAACATAGATTGCAGATTATGGTTTAATTCTACCTGCACACGAGGGTCTTGGCTCTGCGCACGCAGGAGTCACCGCTACCGCTTCGTTACTGAAGCAGCGATTCTGGTGGCCAAGTTTGTCCAAACAAACAAAGGCTTATGTCTTGAAGTGCGACATCTGTCAGCAGATGAAAGGTTCCACCGTAGCACGACCACCACAAACACCATTACTCATTTCAGACAGACCTCTCGCATGTGTCAATTTGGATCACTGCAGCCCCTTAAATTCAGACGGGGCTTACAAGTATATCTTGGTGGCAGTAGATTCATGCTCTAGATTCCTGTGGGTTTGGCCTCAGTGCTTGGCTGACGCTCGAACTGTTATAAATGATTTGCGAGTCTTCATCTGGACATACGTAATTGGCACGTTACATTCCAACCGTGGCCCTGCGTTTAGCTCTGGGGCTTACAAGGAAGCCATGGAAAGTATGAGTGTGGCCTTGTGGTACTCCTCCCCCTACCATCCCGAGGGAAATCCGGCGGTGGAGAGGAAAAACTGGGGCGTAAAGCAATCCTTAATAGCAAGGGTATTCCGTGCGGGCGGTAGTTGGGTCAATCACCTATATGGGGTCCAGAGGGCACTGAAAAATATGCCAAGAAAATCCTTGGGAAAACGTACCCCCTATGAGATCCTGTTTGGGACAAGAATGTGGGTACCTTACCTCGATTGTGCCAGCACAGTGGCGGATGTAAAACCATTTGAATTGAATGATCGTTTGGCTGTTTTACAGGAACTCAATGAATTCCGGGTATTACATAGCAACGTCCAAGTAAAATGCACCGCCACTGGGGAAGTGAAACCGGTTCCGGCAAGACCTGTCTAGGGACCTGGTCAGTGAAAAAATCGTGGACAAGGAGGAGTTTGGGCCATCCTACAGAACACCTGTACCTGCCCTGGTGGTTCAAGGAACAAGAACAGTACTTCTTCTGCCGCTTGCCGGCTGAAAAGATTTGTCTCCATTGATCTGATCAAACCACACTATGGGGCCGATTCTCAACAGTAGGCCGCGTGGAATCCTGGGTAGCCGCAGATCTCCTCTCGCTACTATACAGGAAGTTCAGATGGAAAGGCTAATAACGTTTCAAGACTCCTCTGCGCAAGATGCCGGAGTAGCCAATAACGGAGTACGAATTACACCTGTTGAAACTGAACAACAACCAAATGAAACTGAAACGCAAATTGCAATTCGGCCCAATAATGAAATTTACATCAATGTGCCTTCACAAGAAGCAACTGCCAGTTCTACAAACACTGCTGAGCTCCCAAAGATAGATCAAACTGCGTCTGACTACTTCATCAATTTTGATGACTTCTCTTCAGATCCAAGTGAACCTGAGCAAACGCCACCCATTTCCACGAAAGAAAAGTTTTAAAAATTCTATCTCTGGCTGGAAAAGACTTACTTTGTGTTCCCTTGGCTGCATCTTTGGTTTGCATTAGGGATCCTGTTCCTGTTAATTTGCATTGGCATAGTAACTGTTTTTTTCCTACTACTGAATGGACATTACCTCCCACAACGCTCTGCAGTACAACCTGTGAACTTGGTCCTGAAACCTCATACATCATCACACCCTGAACAAAGAGACTTGTCCCTAGTGAACATTACAGCAGTTCCAGTACCAGATGGTACAGTTTGGGATAGAGTTTCATATGACGTATTTGGTCCTACTGAACATTTGAAAATTCCACACGTATTTAAAATTTCATTGAATGATTTCATTACCCAGAGTACACTCTCTGATGATTGGGACATTGAGACTAAATATTATGCTCTCAGATTTAGAACAATCTGCTGGATTTTCTTACAGGGAATTGTATGAAAATACACCTGACTTCGACAGTAGGTATTGTTACCAGCATTATGGTCATCACTTTTTGCACAGAGCTAGTGTTCCACGCACTGTCAACACTTACCATCAATGGGAACATTGCCCGACACCACCGAAAGGTAGTTCTGCCACATTCGCACAGACATTTGCTTACTTTTCAGGGTTCAATACATCAGACCCAATGTCATAGTACTATAAACTAGTACAGACCAATGCAACTGCGAAGAAAATGATGCTGACAAACACCAAACTTATATATTCAGCACCCTTTATCTCCTAACTGTCTATACAAGGTTTAGACTATTGGAGGGACACGATAGACACAAAATCCATCTGGGGGACGAAAGATTGGCAGGGTCAGGGATCTGAGGCCTTATTTAGAGCTTGCCTCCAGTGCCGGCTTTTGGGCGGTGCGAGCGGTGCCACCGCACCGGGTGCCAAGGTCAGGGGGGCGCCATTTGTGCTCTGAAATCGGCACCAGTCGCATTGCCCAAAAGCCTGCACTGTTGAACACTGTTGTCCCTCTTTCTTTTCCACGATGTTAAACTTCGTAGAAATAGAAGAGGGAAAACAGTGTTAAACAGATCAGGAGGCACGCTTTTATGTCCACCCATACACTGAATTTAAAATTTGCTTTGCTTATTAAAATAAAAGGTTTTGCGTGAACGTTCGGGGATTTTATTTAATTGATCTATGCACATAGAGCCGAACTCCGCTCTCTACTTGCACTATCAGTATGTCTTCTTACCGCCTTGATTACTAGAAGACATTCCACGGCAGCTTAATTTTGTGTAATTCAGTTCGTTAATTAAATCGTGTAAGTTTTAGGCAGGGCCGGCTCTGTGGCAGTGCAACATATATTATGGTTTTAAAAGCACCTGCTGCTGCATTATTTTCTTCCAGCAATTTTCAGGCAACAATAAACATCTCACGATAACTCCGGTGATTAATATTCTTTCTGGAGAGAGAGAGAGATTGGAGCTTTGTTAAGTGGAAGTTTTGATTCATTTTAAGGCAGCACAGAGGGTTAATATGCCTGCTGCAAAGAGCATGTACCATGCACATCACAAAGAACATATAATGTAAATAAGTCAGTAGGTTATTGCTTTTGTCAGACAGATCCTATTGTTACTTGCAGTTTGTAAGTTAAAATCCTAATGTAGAACAGGGAGCTGAATCAAAACTGCATGGTATAGGTTAGAGCGTTAGGATTTTTCCCTAGTCTTTCATTATCCTAATGTTGCAAAATGGGTTCATTTGGGCAGAAATCAATTCTTATTATTAAAGAGAACCCCCGACCACGGTGTTAAGTTTTATATTCTAAGTTTGTGCTTCTCCAGACCAAGCACTCTTAAATTATACTGCCTACAAGTATGGATGACATGACTCCTTTTTTAGTCCTCTGTCTTATGCAACGTTTCCCACACACTGATTTACACACGTATAATTGATTCAGTGGTGTAGCAAGGGGGAGAGGTGGGGGCGGACCACCCCAGGCGGCACAAGGTTTGGCGGCAGCAGCCTCTCCCCACTCTTACCTGCCGTCTCGGTGCGGAAATCCCCCCCCCCACTCTTCAATCGGCCGCTGCGGGATGGCAAATGCAGTGACCGCCAGAGGCAGCCAAAGGGCTAGCTACGCCACTGGATTGATTGTCTCTGTGTAATATTTGTGATGTAAAAGGGTCTGACACACTAAACTGGTATGAGTGGTGCTATAAAACTAATTTAATGCATCTGTGAGAGAGTAGTTATGGAGACTTGAGGGGCACTGTTGAAGAGTGGTAGTGAGGGAATCCGTGACGAAGGTGGTCATTGGCGGGGCGCCAACAAACATTGTCGCACAGGGCGCCACCAGCGCTAAAGCCGGCCCTGCTTGCCTCATTCCATTACAGATACTATTCCTGAACAGAACAGTGCAACAGACTACCTGCGACGGGTTTGCAAAAATTAAAGACCTGAAAACCCCACGCATTCCCTCGCCCATACCTATTGAAGGTATATCAAATAATACACTGATTAGTGAGGAGGTACTGGGTACATTGATACAGAATGGATCATACAATTCATCAGCTCCCAATTGGAAGGGTTGGTTGGTTTGGCCTATCGACACAAATAGGTGTCAAACAAGATTCAAGGGAATTACCAGAGGGTTTAGTATCCATAGGCCTGACCCACGCTATGTACACACAGACGACCCAGGGGTAGTGACTTCTAATAGTGTTGGGAAGTTGTGCCTGGAATGGCTAAAAACCTCAACACTACAACAGGTGAAACAACACTTGTCCCTTCTAGCTGACAACATGGATCTTACGGATTTCTTGCTAGGTCCCAAGAAACTGCATAAGAAACGCTTTTTATATGCCATCTGCAATGAACTATGGAAAGTCTCCCAACAGCATGCTGCTGAGAGATTACGTGAGATTGATAGGATTAACCTAGAAAAGGCCTTGGCTGTTGTATACAGTGGTATGACCACACTTTCTTCACGTATTTATTCACTGGGCAACATTTTGTCCTCGGCAATTGACATAATGAAACCAGATTTGTCTATTTTACAACACAGGCAATCTCAATTGCGCTCCATTATGCTTTTAAGCTGGACGCTACAATCATTGCGTTCTGGCCACGTGCCATGGCGGTACATTAACGGCTCAAATCTGTTTTCGGCTTATAACCTGACGACAGACAGTTGACCATGGCACGCAGAGATGCAAAGTACACCATGCTGCTCATTGAAAAATTAGAGAGGTTACCTTTTACAGTAGCAGAGTCACCGTCTACGGATTGGTTAATTCATGGCTATATCACACTGCCAATCACGACATTCCAGTTCCAATACTGCCTTAGATACCTCCAAGCAAGCAGGTATGAAGCGTTGGGTGAAGGGTACATACGGGAAGCCTGGGAGTTACCATACAGATATAGGTGTAGAAATAAGGACACTGAAGTTTTCTTAAGTGGATCTGACTGTGAGAAGGCTTTAAGTGGTTCTTTAGTGTGTAAGGAGGTCTCGCTATACGGAGCGTGTAATGCTTCGAGGGTGAACTTATCTTGCTACTTGAAAGGCTCCCCAGCTGCAGTGATTCATCCAGTTTTTGAGTTACTTTCGAATGGGAGTTATTTAATGCTGAATGATCAAGGCTGTTGCGGGATGGTGCCATACATCGCATATCTAGTCATAGTAAACCTCAGGGTTGTTTGTTGTGAGCAAGTATTGTTTCCCCCGGCTCGCATAGTTAGGGAGGCACCACTGTGGCCTTCATTGAATGTTTCCTGTATACGGTTTGATTCACTGAGCAGACTGAAAGCCATGTTGTTTCAACAAAATGTGGCCTTAACTTCAGCCCCAGAGACTTTTGATCTCCAGGTTGCAAGGTCTTCAGCAGAGATACAGGCCCTGGTCCGTACGAACTTCCAGATCCATTTCGGAGAAATGGTTCATCGTATCTTTAACATGTCTGATACGAGTGGGATCGTACACTTATTTAAGCGCCTTGGATCAGGTCTCTTAACCACCTTTCAGACAATCTTCAGAGTAATTCCAGCTTTTATACACTCCGTACTTGGAAGCGTTTTTGGAGGGCTTCCTTTGGTCCTGCTTTCAGTAGCGGGCATCCTGATTTTAATCCTATTGCTTTGCAATGGATGTCTCAATCCCTCAAGAAATGGAGAGAACACTGCTGGAACGACATTGTCGTGAGCGTATGGTGTTCTACCTGACTACGCCTCGGCTTAGAGAGCTGAGTGAGCATTGGTTCCTGTCTTTCAGACCGGTCTGGCTAGACTGTGTCCTGCATGTGTTCCGTTGCCTCGTCTGCGGATTTGGCTGCGTGTTGGACCAGTGTCTGACACTTCCATCGGTTGCGCCGCCGGACATAGAAGTGCTCCTGGAGCCCTTGCAGGCCCATGTATACAGTTGTCCACAGCGTATTCCCATGTTGATGACAGCATTTCTAGAGCCTCCAAGGGATGCTTCCGCTCCTGTTGGAAGGGAAATCGGCTCTGCTCCAGAGGTACAGGCATCGGTTTCAGGCCTGCAGGCATCTAATTCTTCCCCGGCAGCTGCTGTGGGAACCAGAGATGCCCATCTTTGCTCACTCGACATGATACTGGAAATTCTGGAGGGATTGCCACCTGCGGATACGATATTCAGCGATGTTGAGTCTTCAGCGCAGGATTCATAAATGATCTGGCCTCTCCTGTGCTGGGAACCATTTGGCAACTTTTAAACATTTACCAAATTGAAGGTCGTAACTGACTTTGTTTTATTTTTCTTCTTCTCTGCTCTAACTGACCGTAATGGCTTTCAAAGTGCTCAGTATAATAACAACCACATACACAAGCTTAGAGGACCTTTCTGAATGCTTTTTAGGGAAAAATGACTTTTCTTTTATGGACACTTTTTTAGGCTTTTAAAATGCTTTTAGTATGTTTTATTGTAAATGATTTTTGCTTTTTAATGACCTTAGCTTTATCATTATTTAGCTGACCCTGTTGACCTGTTCATGAGGAGTTGGTGTCATGTCCTTTAGGCTAGTCCTGTCATGTATACCCCTTTTTCACATACATTTGTCCCATCCACACGACAGTAACGATTCTAAACAGGTGACCTTTACCTCGAAGCTTTATCCTGTCTCTGCGACACAAAGCTTTCGGTATTCTATCATAATCCCTGTAACTGACGTACATAAACACATCCTCAGGCACGGTATAATTATTCTGTATAAGGGTCACCACTTTTTTCATCCTTGGCCAACAGCAAGCTGTGCACGATCGCATTTGTTTGGAAAAACATTTATGATTGTTTTCAAAGCATTTATGACTGTTTTAAAAAAATATCGATTATAGAAGAAACCCTGGAGTGACCACTGTAGTATATAATACCCCCATTGCCCCCTACAAATTAGAGGAGAATTCCTTCTAAGCTGGCACTGGGTCCTGCATGCTGAATGTTCGACACGCAGCGGTCTGGCATCCCTTGCGGGGTGTCATTCTCGGAGCAGAGACGGGGTCCTTCATTCTCAACCATCAGGTGAGGGGGATGGTTCTTTCCTAGGGGTTTCTTGGCTATACACATATATATACAAATATAGCTGCACGGATATACATGCTGCATATACAGATCTCGGATAGGTGCATTTAGGCAAATTACATAGGCGCGCATTTTAGGAATATGCAAGTGCCACTGTTTTTATCTGAACTGCTTATGTTCATCTTATTAGCACTATGGTAGAAATGTATCTACTATTTACTATATTGGTACTAGCAATCTCTTTCGCCTGCTTCTGTCTCCTGATTGCCACAGCACATATGTTTTTTTTTTTTTCTTTTGAAAATATTTTTATTGAGCCCTGCAAATAATACACAGGTGTATACGGTAAATCATAAGCATTTTGAAGGCCTTGCATATTAGCAAGGCGGCCCGGATCCTGGCCGCATGCTAAGATAAGGCATACCTGCATCTTACAGAAAATACATCATGACTTGCAGCATAAATGTACAAACCGTATATCCAGACAGGTAACTACTATTCTAATAAGTGGTATCTTGTGCAGTACCCATTACATCCCCCTCCCCAACTAACCCTCCCCAAACAATACCCCAACAAACAAGTAACTTAAGTGCCGCTACACAGACTACACACCTTGCTGATGTTCCTGCGTCCAGTGCGTAACAGGTCTGAGAACCCCGGGAATGGGTGTGTACCGAGGGGGGGGAGGGGGAGAATAAGGAGAGGGGAGAGAAACATAGAGAGGCGCAAGGAGAAGGTGAGACCCAAGGGGATAGGGACAAAGGAACAGGGCTGGGGATAAGGAAGCAGAAGGGAGGCCCCCAGGTAGAACGTGGGTAAGCATGAATCCACCACCTCCTATAATACTGCACCACTGTCCCGCCGACTGTGCTGCGATCCCGAAGGCTCAACATCTTCCATAGCCTTGAATTGTTCCACTAGGTGCGCCCAGTCCAGCGAAATCGGTCGCTTTCGCAGTCCGCGGTATTCTTCACGGTGTAAAGCCTCCCTTTCTGCAACCGCCCATCTGCCCACCTCCTCTCGCCAATCGCCCACTCGCGGCGCTAGAGTAGACTTCCAGCGTCGTGTTATCATACGTTTTGCCAACATCAGAGCCAACCCTGCGAATCTGCGTAGCAATTTAGCCTTCTTAGGGAGGGGGAATAGTCCCAAAAGGCAGGCCTCAATTGTGTCCCACGGCGCCCGCTCCGTCAACGCCTCCAACCCCCGGACAACCTCTGATCAAAACCCCCGCAGTACCCGACAGGACCATATCATATGAAGAAAATCAGCGTCATGCATCCTACACCGCGGACATACTGCGGCCGTCGTGGGAAACATTTTCCGTATCGTAGCTGGGGCAAGGTATGCTTTATGTAGTATAAATAACTGAATCGTTTTTAAACGGCAATTCCGAGAGACTCGCCGGGGGTGTTCTAACATTTGGGCCCATTCTTTATCTTCCAGCTCCCGCCCCAAGGTCACGTCCCACTTCTGCCTAAGATGTATTAGTGGAACATGCAAATGTTCTCTCAAGCCTCGGTAAAGCCAGCGCACCAAGTGTCGGCCATGTCCCATAATGTGTGGTGATCTCAGCAATTGAAAAGTTGTGGGTTCCGTTTGATCTGTATACCAATAAGTGCGAATAAAACGCACTACAGCTGCGTGAATGAGAAACAAGGAGTCAGGCAGCGAGTTAGCGCGTACAAACTCGTCATGGGGCATCAAGTGGCCCTCGAGAAATAAATCCCCGACTGTCCCCACCCCCTCCCGAGTCCACCCCTGTATTTGGGTCATCGATAGCACCCCACGCCTAGTAGGCAACCCACATATGGGGATATTTGGGGCATACGGAAATGGCAACCGAGCCAATCTCTTCGCCTGTGCCCAATAATGCAACGCAACCTGCAACAAGTATGGAGGATCACGCATTTTCCGTGCTCCCGGACAGAGCTGGGATTGAAGAAACACACGTCTCAAACAACCCAAGGAGTATCCAATTTCGAATAAATTCTTACCGGCCAACCAATATGCCATCCACTGTAACTGCCCCACTATACAATACGTCTTAAAATCAGGCGCCCCCATGCCCCCCGCCGTACTAGGTAGCTGCAGTTTAGACAGCGCCAACCGATGTCTGCCCGCCCCCCATATCAGAGATGTTAATAACGTGTCAAGCACTTTAAAAATCCAAGCCGGCAGGACCACCGGCAAATTCACGAAGTAATAAAGGAGGCGGGGTAGCATAACCATTTTCGACACCGCCACGCGGCCCGCCACAGTCAATGGCAACGAATTCCAAAAGGCAATCTGGGAGCGCAACGAGTTGATGGTGCGTACTACATTTCATTTCATTCATTTGTCAGTCTTTATTTCGACCAAAATGATCATAAAAGACAAAAATATTTACATCATCACATAATACATATATAAAATCCATTTCACATCAAGACTATACAAATACAAATTTAAAAGACAACAAAGACATCTACTAAAAACTAATTAGTATAGTTCCCTTACAAAAGTTTAAAAACGATACAGACTTAAAAGGAAACATTTCATAAAATGATCTATACCATCTGGCCCCTATACAAATATAAAAAAAAATTATGAATATATGTGTAACAGAACTAGAAAACTAAGCAGAAGACAGAGCATTAATAGACACTGTCGCAGTCTGCTTGTTTTCGGCCTTTTGTCTTATTCTCCAGGCCCATCCCAAGAATTTCGCTACAGCAATCACAATTGCCTCTTGGGTACTAGTCTTTAGTAATCTTAGCGCAGTATCGCTCAGCCTAGTACCAAGGTTCTGACAAATTGGTTTGAGCCATTTTCTCCGAGGAGAACAATATGCTGGACAAGCAAAAAATATATGGGAGATTGTTTCATCCATACTCTGGCAAAATTGACATTTGCTATCTTGGGAAGGGTGCCAGGTCTTGGTGAAAACTTTAGTTGGCAACGTTCCTATCCGGAACTGAAAATAACGTTTTCTGTCAATGGGCTTGGTTATAAAATCCCAGAATTCTTCATATAATGGTTCCAGCTTGTGATCCAAGAAGGTACTGGTCAACGATGACGATCTGGAGGAACTCAGAATACCAGATCTAATCATAGTCCAGTACGCATCTTTAAATACCTTTTTAGAAGGAAAAGTGTTATGTGCTGGTTCCTCCCAAAGCTGCCTCATGCCCATGTCCACCAGGGATCTTTTGACCTGTTGTAGCCACCTGATCTTATGAGAAGTGTCAATTCCCCTGATGTCCATAAGAGCTGAGGCATAATGGGCTAGTTCCGGAGTAGACCAGAGCCTTCTCCAATAGGCCAATGGTTTAAACCTAGCAACCTCTGTTAGTGAATGGCACCCCAGATCAAAATATAAAGGAGTAAGAGGAGTACTCTGAGGGAGACCAACCAAACCTCTCAGGAAGCTTTTTTGGGCCTGTGCTAGGGTGGACAGATTTTCGAACCCCCAGAGTTCTGCCCCATATAAGATGGACGCCATAACCTTTACATGGTAAATCTTGAGTGCAGGGCCGATAGGCTT
This sequence comes from Calotriton arnoldi, assembly GCA_963921515.1. Taxonomy (NCBI): domain Eukaryota; kingdom Metazoa; phylum Chordata; class Amphibia; order Caudata; family Salamandridae; genus Calotriton; species Calotriton arnoldi. Next base: position 571,876 of record CAWUFW010000307.1, read on the forward strand.
TGTCTGAGAAAGCCTGTGTTCTTTCAAAATCACCCCTGCTATCTGAGAATGTTTGAGCGCCATTATTTCAATTTGGGGCTTCCAATCTAGCTTACGATTGATATTTACTCCAAGATAGGTAAATAAATCTGTTTGCTCTAAAGACTCGTTGTTCATAACAACCCTTGACTTGATAACTTTGTGGTTATGTAACACCATAAATTTAGTCTTATCCACATTTACCAATAACTCATGTTCCTTGCAGAATTTTTCAAAACATATCAGGGCTTTCTGCAGCCCAGCTTGGGTTTTGGATAAAATTAAAGTATCATCCGCGAACATGAGAATTGGCACTTTGATACCTGCAACAGAGGGAGCATCAGTTGGGTAATCAGAAAAATATCTAACCACACCATTTATAAAAAGTGAAAACAGGGTTGGAGCCAGCACACATCCTTGGCGTACCCCTTTTAAAATTGGAAATTTGGGGGTAGTATTCCCTTGGGCTCCCCATCGAACCTGCGCAAAGTTTGATTCATGCAATTTTACCACCAGCTGCAAAAGTTCAGGGGAATTCCCAGGTCTCTCAATACGACCCAGAGCTTGTTTCTCGGGACCGTATCGAAAGCTGCTTTAAGATCTACGAAAGTGGCATAAATAGTTCCACCCGCTAACAATACAACACGCCAATAGATTAATACAAAATAAAAACTTGATCTATCGTGCTTACAAAAGCCCTAAAACCTGCTTGGAAGGGGGATAGTATGTTATTCTCCGTTATCCATGTCTGTATTCTATTCAGAACCAATCTAGCCATGATCTTTTGGGTGGAATCGATCAGGCTGATGGGCCTATAGTTTTTGGGGCTGGAACGGTCCCCCTTCTTATAAATAGGGAGGATTTCCGCCCCACGCCAAGAGTCAGGAATAGTAGCTCCCCTGGCAATCGCATTTGCTAGAAACAAAATATACCTAAACCAATTTTCTTTATCGGATAAAAATAAGTCCACTGGGATGCAGTCAGGACCGGGTGCCCTACCTTTTGGTGCTGAGGTCACAGCAATTTCGACTTCCCTTAAAGAGAATTTTACCGGGGTTACTACACTTGGAACTATAAATAAGAGAGTATTCTCAACAACAGCAAATTGATGCTTAAAAAATGATACCCATTGGTCTGGGGCAATATGATTTGACGGGGCATTTCCTTGGCCTTCACGGCCCCATTTTACAAGCTGCCAGAATGATTGTGTGTTGTTCATCTTGCTAGCTTGCAAAAGATCCTGCCACCTTTTTTCGTGCGTACTACATTACCGTCTATAGTATCAGCGTTTGATCTATAAATATTAACCCCCAAGTATTTAAAAGTGACAGGCTCAACTCGGAAGAGCATTTGACCAAATTGTAGAGTAGGAGATGCACAAGTATTATAGAAGGTGAAGGCCACCGATTTAGAAGCATTAAGACGCAAGCCAGAAATTTCCCTGAATCTATAAAAGGCAGCAGCTATCTCGCGTTTATCAACTTCCAAATCGTGAAAATATAACAGCATGTCATCCGCGTATAAGGATACTGAATGTATCACCCCACGCAACTGTATGCCATAAGGGATCATAATCTGACGCAGGTACTGTGCAAGAGGCTCAAGGGCCAACACAAAAAGCATGGGGGATAAGGGGCAGCCCTTGCGTGTACCCCGGGATATTAAATAAGAGGAAGAGATGGTCCTACCCGTCTTAGCGCGCGCCGTGGGACTAGTATACAACAATTTAATCCATGCGCAATAGGACTGGGGCAGGCCAAATTTAGACAGCACCACAAGCATATACGGCCAGCTGAGAGTATCAAAAGCCTGACGCACGTCTAAAGACAAGCAACCAGCAAGAGGGGAAGAGGCGGACACCGCGTGTATTAAGGCATGGAGCCGACGGATATTCAAAGAGGCACTGCGTTGGGGTACGAATCCACATTGGTCAGTATGGATCAAACGGGGAAGGAGTGGAAGGAGTCGGGACGCCAATACCTTACTCAGCACCTTGTATTCTGTATTCAGAATAGAAAGTGGTCTATAAGATAAAAGATCAGTTGGTACCTTGCTAGGTTTCAATAAGGACGTGACTATCGCCTCCCTGGTAGTAAGAGGCAAGACCCCACTCTCTAGGGAAGTAGTATAAAGTTGCAACAACCTCGGCATCAACTTATCGGCAAATGTGGAATAAAACTCCACAGGGAAGCCATCGGAGCCTGGTGTCTTGTTGCGGGCCAACGCCTTTAGTGCCATCCGAATTTCTGCAGCAGTAATCGGAGCAGCCAACTCCTTGGCCATTGAATCAGAAACCGTGGGAAGCTGGACCTCGGACAAAAAGGAAAGCGTGGGAGCCATGTCATCTAAACATGGGGCAGTATACAAACGAGCATAATATTCCTGAAACGCAGCATTAATCTCCCCCTGAGACGTAACCAGTACGTTATCAATCGTGTTTATAGCTAAAACAGGAGTAGGACTCATCGTGGGTTGGATCAGTCTCGCCAGTAATGTACCTGCCCTATCCGCCTCAGAGTGTGTTCGCAGTGTTTAAGCATCAAAATCCAACAGACGCAATCGCTCTAACAACTCCGCATACTTAATCCTGGCAGATTGAAGCGGATCTGTGCCGTCCTCACTCCTCTGAGCCGCCACCTCCAAGGCCTGCAATTCCCCCTCCAGGTCAGTAATGTCCCTAATCACTTCCCTCCGTGATCCCACCAAAGTCCCCATGGCAACCCCACGTACAGTCACCTTGAAGGCCTCCCATACGATAGCCCTGGACAAAGCAGTACCCTCATTCTCCACAAAAAATGCGTCTATAGCTGCATTCAATGCCACCCGATAGACCTGATCTTCCAAATGTAGAGGCTGCATCCTCCACGTTGGAATTGGAGCAGGTGAATGGCCCCATGACAACCGCAATTCTATAGGATTATGGTCAGATATCGTCTTGCCCAGAAACTCACAATACGTAATTGAAGAGGAGAGACCCGGGGAGCATAGAAAATGATCTAGACGTGTGTGCAACTTATGGGGGTAAGAGTAAAAGGAATATTCCCTCATGTTCACATGCATTGCCCTCCAGACGTCCAATAAATCCCAACCCTGTGCCCAACGTGTCAAGGTTACAGCCTGTGCCCTTGCCGCCGTATTAAATAAAGGAGGATGGGAACGATCCAGGCCAATGTCGAATACTGCATTCAGATCGCCCCCCAGAAGCCATGGGACATGGGACCAGCCAGCAAGCGCCTGGGACACCCGCGCAAAAAATGCCTCATGGTCCGTATTTGGTGCATAGAGGGACCCCAGTACTATCTGCCCTCCATCCAACGTTCCCAACAGAAGAACAAACCGGCCCTGATCATCTAACTTGCTCTCAGTAAGAGAAAAGGGAATGCCCGCCCGAACCCAAATGGCAGCCCCCCTGGAAAAGGCCGAATATGCCGTTGCAAAAACCTGCCCACGCCATCTCCTTTGTAGTTTCGTAGTTTCAGTGGGGATCAAATGGGTCTCCTGAAAACAAATCATGTGTGCTTTACAGCGATGCAACTGCGCAGCTATTCTATGTCGTTTTGCCATAGAACCCATACCTCGCACATTCCACGAGACAGGGGTATAAGAATTAACAGCAGGCACCATCAAATGGAATTAGACCCCCCCGGGATCCCACCCCCGCCCACCCCCCCACAATCCCCAGACCATGCAGCATAGTTACATCAAAGTCAACAGAATCCCAATGCTGGGTCTAACGCCCAAACATCGTTCGACCAAACCGAGATAACAAAGTGAACATACTTCACATTCAACCAGTGCTGCCGCCTTTGGGGGAAGGTCGCTAACACCATCAACAGACGCACAAGTGCAATGAGGCACTCAGAAAAGCGCCCAGAACGTGCACCGGGCCCGGGAACTTAACCATCTGTTCCCACCTGTCAAAACGGCATACAAGTTCTATGATGTTCTGCCAGTCAGGTAAAGGCACATGTAGTGGATTACAGAGCTACAATCCGGACAGGAAAACAATAAGAAGCTAAGCATATCCTACAAGGCAGAAGACAAAGAATCAAGAGTCCGCCGAGGCCAGAGGATCATTGCTGAGTCGTGAGGTCGCTGAAGGGAACAGTGCTACGCTACCATCTGAATCAGTGTCCGTATTCAATCCTTCCGATGGGCTAGAGTTGATCTCTGGGCGAGTGGTGCGAAAAGTGGAAGCAGCATGTAGAGCCCTCCGCTTGCCCTCCAGCACTTGCTGACGGCCCAAGGAGCTGGAAATCGAGCTTTGAGTGAGGATGCCCCTCTTACGCCTCCGAGGGGGGCGCTGCGGTTTGGGCAGTGAGGAGTCCATGCGTCTCGTAGGTTGGACATCGGGGAACGTCTTGTCCAGCCATTCCCACGCACTGTCAGGGGTATCAAAAAACAAGGAACGCTGATCATAGATGATTTTCAGTTTTGCAGGGAATAATAATGCAAATGACAGGCCTGCTGCTCGAGCCCGTGCCTTCACCTCCATAAAGGAAAATCTTCTGCGCTGGACTGCCAAGGTGTAATCCGGAAATATTGAAATCCTATATTATCAATTTTGAAAGGACCATTATCTCTTGCCGCCGTATAGTAGCTGATCTCGATCCCTGTAATTTAAAATCCTGGCCAGGATGGGACGCGGGGCAGCGCCCGGAATAGGACGTCGTGTGGGGACCCGGTGCGCCCTCTCAACCGTGAAATGTGCGGACAGTCCGGTGGGGGCCACAGTAGACTTTAACCAGTTTTCAATGTATTCCGTAGGCGAAGTACCTTCCTTCCCCTCCGGCAGGCCCACGATTCGGAGGTTGTTCCGGCGTGCCCGACCTTCTGCATCATCCGCCCGTGCCTGGAGGGAGTCAATCTGCTGACGCTTGTACTGTAGTTGTTCTTCGTGGGCCTGTACCTGAGGTACCATGGTGTCAACCTGCCGCTCAGTCGTTCTAGCCCTCTCAGCCAACTTCTTATGGTCAGCTTCCAACAAGTTGAGATCCACTGAGATTATGCCCAGCTGCACCTCCAAAACAGAACGGGAATCTCGAATCTCCCGCAAAATCATGTCCAGCTTGTCCCCGGAATTATTGGTCTCCACAGCTCCCTCCATCTGGTGGGACAGGGCGGAAGATTGACCCGAAGTCGGAGAGAGAGATCCTGCCCTCCCGGACCTCGTTGGCACCCTGGGCCTTCCTTTGCCCATAGCCGGCGGCGTGATGGGGCCAAGCAGCGAGCCCCCGGCCACAGCAACTGATTACTAACAAGTACACCACAGCCAGCGGAGAGCCGCACCGGAAAAAACCAGCGACCACCACCAGCTAACAGCACAAGTCCACAGCAAGGAATCCACTCAGTTCAAGCGGAAGGGCAACCCAGACACCCCGGCAGGGCATGGAAGTCGCTATCCTATGTAACAGCGATCTCCTCCTACTTTCCGAAATGTAAATAAAGGAAATGGCACCAGCAAGGTTTCATGCAGCTCCTGTGTCGCCAGGTCCAAGCAGCTCAAGTAGAGCCCCGCGCAGCCAGGCGCTCCCACAGACTACACTCCCATACAGGGCCCCAACCGCAGGCTCATGTCAGTCCCAGCTCGCCCCCGGCCTCAACTCCGCACCAGGTATCACCAGTCCGGGCAAGACACTGCAACTGCCACGCGGCGTGAGAGGACTCTTTCAGGGACACTGTCGTGGCCGCTTCAGCACACCCAGCCCATGTGGCAGGACAAGGGAGGCCACCCCAATCAACTCGCACCGTCCGCACCTCCAGGAGGGATCTCCAGCTATCACCCAGCACAGGGGAAGGGGCACAGGTTCCAAGCTTATCCTTAGCGCCCTTCACGGTCTCACCTCAGCAGCAGGGGGGCACCACTCCAACTCTCCCAGCCACTTCTCCGATCTGCATGCAATATGTGGCGTGCACAGCCAGGATCCGCCGGGGAGCCGCCACCGACCTGTGGTGTAATGCGGCCTCACAACCACTCGGGGCCTCTGCTGGGGAGCCTCCCCCAGTAACGGGCACAGCAGCCCCCACGCACTGGCGCAGCACCTGTCCCCTCAGGCGGAAGCAGGAACCCGACGCCCCCGAGCACGCCCGGGCAGAGCCCCACTCAGGGGACACAGCAAGTATGACGCCGTTTGGGCCCAGAGCCGGGGACTCGCGTGGGCGCCGCCGCCAGGCTCGGGCACCCGCAGCCCCTCCAGTCCTCAGGATATGCTGCGGCTCCCGATGCACAGCAGGCCTCAGGAAGGCCAGGAATCGCCGCCAGGACCGCTCCAGGGGGCCCGGATGTCCAGAAGTCGCCGTCGAGGCAGCCCCGCTGTCTGGGATTGGCAGCCGCTCCCTTTCTACCGTCTGACAAGGTAGGGAGTTACGGATAATTTCTCGGATTGAAAGCCCAGGCCCGGAGCTCGTCGCTTATGCGACCACCATCTTGGGCTGCCGACCACGCCCCCCTCGTCACAGCACATATGTTTTACGCAAGGCTGTCGCTGGACCAATAAATACTTATTAAAACATCCTAATCACCATCCTGTGTATTTTCTGAGAGAAAGCAAGCACGAGTGTCTGAGCGAAACGTACTGTACTGTTTTCCACGATCCCTGAGGAATCAGGGTTGTCATGTTCAGTGGTTGCCAGAAACTACATACACCACTGTAAGATACAGGGGGTTGTAGTGGCACTGTAGAGCTAGCTGGTCTAACGGCTGACATATGCTGTGGGGGTGTCCGAAAGCGGTTGGGACACCAAGCCAGGGGCGGCTCCTCCACGTGGGCAGAGGAGCGTCGCCCCACTGCTTTCTCGCAGTGCGAGAAGCAGAAACATAAAATGGTATTTTAAATACCATTTTATGTTTCTGCTTCTTGCACTGCGAGAAAGCAGAAAGGTATGCCTGGTTGGTGGGCGGGTGGGCGTTCCTGCTCCAGGCAGGGGAGGAGTGGCTTGCCCACTGTTGTGGGCGCTGACTGTTTGGTCGGCCCCAGGGCCGACCAAACCAGTCATGCACACTCTGCATTTTCTCTATTTAGGCTGCATGCAGCCTACATAGGAAAATGGCCTCCCCGTAGACGCCTGTGGGGTCGGCGTCCTAGCCAATCACAGCGCTGCCATTGCAGCGTTGTATTTGGCTTAGGGGAGGAGAGGGAGGCTGCCTGCTTCCTGTAAGGCGTTAGGCGCAGAGAGGAGTCGCGACGCGGGACCGGAGGCAAGTTTAAATTAAAAATGTTATTATATTTTTCTTAATTACCCCCCGCGCGACATTCTCCCTGCCCCCCCAACCACGAGTCATGCCGGCCGCAACTGCACCAAGCCCTCAGTTTAGGTCATCCAAAACACGCAGGTCCTGGGGATTCCTAGGAACTACATTATTGCAGGTATGACTGATATGTTTTCTAGTTTTCTTTCCAGAACACAGCCTGGTAGTGGGCCTTCTAGACCCTCTGGCACCAAGGACTTTGTCAATGTGTCCCCCTTAGACAGAAAGCCCAATGGACTACAACTGCCGCGCAGCCCACTGAGCATTAATTGAGTGGGATGCATCCAAGGTAGCGATCAATCCTGTGAGATTATTACATGTCTAACATAGGGACATGGGAAACCAAACCCTCTTTCATCATGGAAAGACAGACTCAAGAACACTCTGAAACCAGGAATATATTTTCAAGATTTATTTAAATTCAAAATCTTATTCTAGTTCATACAGTATGAATAGTAACTATTATGAAAACAAGCAAAATAATGGCAATGTTACTTGTTAGGAGTGTCAATAGTAACAAATATTGTAACATTAGGATGTTATCATAAAACTTCTTTATATAAATATTTTCAAACCCCCTCACTCTAGGCTAACTAAGCTAAACGTAGCACCAAAAGTGGCCTACTTTGAGTTTCATAAGTGGGTCCCACCCACATGCCTCTTCTGAACAATAGAAACAATGGTAAGTAAAGAAAGAGTATAAGGAAATTCCTCTTTTTGCATAATCACCCCATGTTTCTGGACTAATGCTGCTGGTTTTTCTACTCTGAAGGTGCACTGTGGCTGGCTAAACAGACCTCAGTGCATTGCGCTGACCCTTAAAAGGTATATGTCTGATTGGATCACCCACAATTGGCATGAGTTAATGTAATTCTAAGTGCCCGGTATATGGTACCAGGGATACCCAGGGCCTGTAAGTTAAAGTGTCTCTTGTGAACTGCAGAACTTATGTTGCCACCACGAGTGTGACAAAGCAAAGTGTGACTCCCAGCCCACGAGTGCTGACTGGCAGAGCAGTTCTCAACTGCTAACTCAACTCCATTTAAATTAATGATAAAGCCAAAAACCTGCCTTTTTAGGTCGAGCATTCGAGACCTCTTGTATATACTTTAGTATATACTTATATGTGTATGTACTTTGTGGGCTCTGGAGATCAACCCTAGGACTTGTCTGCTTCCACTTAAGGACTTTTTTTTCTGTTCAACTGCCTCTATTTAACTGTCTTAATAGAAAACGACCAGCAGAGGTCAGTAAAATACCAGAATTGCTTTCTGCTTAGGGACTTTCTTTTTTAATTTTTCTGGCAACTGCCTCTATTTAACTTTCTTGATAGAAAACGACCAGCAGAGGTCAGTAAAATACCAGAATCGCTTTAGCATTCTCTAGATTCCAGTCCATAGAAATTGTCTTCCATGAGCACCCGTAGACAATAATATTTTTTTCAAATCTTGTATTTTCAGTGATATGACCACCGAAGGCCCTGATTTTATATTAAAAACAGAGTTTTGGACTATACCATTTCCCGCTGAAATGCAATATTTCTCTGCATGTGTTCCCATACCTGGTGTGTCACGCAGTTTGGTGCTTATTTTTCCTCCATGTTAAAGAACAGTAGATGTTTCAGCACCCAGGCTAATGTGCTGCATAGCTAAATACATATAAGGTCCCAAAGGCGAGACCGATTGCATTGTAAATGCTTATTAATATTTATAAACCACCCCTAAGGCAGGCCTACTGAGCCCTAAAGGTAGGATGCATTATACTAAAAAGTCGAGTCTGTGGTTCTTAACTTTACATGTCCTGACAGTAAAAACCCTGCATTGTCGTTTTTACTGTGGAAAGGCTAGTAGCTCCATTAGTGAGTACAGTGTTACACACTGACAACTCAGCAGTACTAACTTCTGAATGGGACTCCTAAATATTATACTTCAGAGTATCAAAAGAAACTTTGCATTAAACTCAACTTGATGCTCAAGTATTGCACGAATCTCAACTTTAGTAAGTAGCCACTTTATCCCCAAAGTTTTCCAGTGACCGTTTAAGGTTGCTGGCCACTAGCCTTCTGCCTTTCGGGGGGAGGTGTGAACGAATTTCAGGAAGGAACACAAAGGGCCTGCGGTTAGAAGAGGTGTGATCTCTCCCTTGCAAGAAGGCCAAACAGGGTGTGAGCCCAAAACGCTTGCTTTAAAGCGGAATCTGCCTTTGATGGGCAAATGCTAGACACACAAGAGAAGGGCTACTCTTTCGTTCTTGCAGACAGGTTGCTATTGGGGACAGAGAGGGGGAAGCTGTTGCCAAACAGATTTTTCCATGGGCGTGTGGCCCCCAAGAAACCACACCTCTGGGATGGGCTAGGTAGCTCAACGTACTAAGAGAAGGCTTGTGCCGTGTTGGGAGTGGGCAGATGAGTGTATTTACGGCTATCTAGATGCCACCCTTTTCCAGGAACTTGTTACTAGGCGGGAGGGGAACCATGGTAGCCCATTGACTAGTAGTCGCCGCATCCCCTGAGGGCACAATCTGGGCATAAAAGTGACACCCAACCCTCAAATCACACCTGGACTGATAAAAGATTTTGAAGGACTGCCCTGATGATCTCTGGAACCAGCAAAGAGAGGCTGCACCAAAGACTGGACTTCACTTGCAGCGCCTTGGGCTAGCAAAGAATGTACTGTGCCTGTTGTACCCCTCACGAGTAAAAGTCATCCCCAAGCCTCTGACAGAAGAAGTGACTCCAGGAGTCAGTTGGCCAACTTCTTGTTACAGCTACAGGGCCACAAAAGCTGAAGAAGCCTGCCATGGTGAGTTGGTAGCCAAGAACGCCTAACCTCTGCTGACTTTCGAAGTTCAGCCTGGGAGACCATGTCCGATCCCGCAAAAGCCGCATTTTAGTCTGTTGGACCTGAGAGAGTCTGTGTGCAGTTTGGGCTCCCAGCAAGGAAGTGATCACCAGATAAACGGAACCGCTGGTTTTCCTGTAACCGGTGATGAGTAGACCAGTGTCAATTGTTTTTGGCTGAACTTCACTCAGACTTTGAGGGACATCGATCCATGCGGCCAAAGTCGCCCACCATGCTTGTGAACCAAGGGGTGGCCCCAGGAAGACCCCGTCACCGGATCAGCATCCTCTGCATTCTGCAGCATCCTGTATGTCTTGTATCGGGACCACTCCATTGAAGTTTGACTGTTCACCCGTGAAGCCTGGAACTAGACTGGAGACTGCTTTGACTGCAAGGTAACTGCCCAGATGGAACTCTTTGGTCTCTGTGGCTCACTCCCTGATGGAGTTGGTCGCCCAAATCGGGCTGGAGTAGTAGTTAACAATTTTATCAAAGTTTTGCAAAGTTTACCACTATTGTGGTCCATTACAATGATTTATTGCGCTAAGCGGAAAAAACTGTGATTTATTGTTTGTTTACAAATTCATATCTTCGGAACCCTCCAGTGGATTTTTGTCATTGAGGTGTGTGTTTAAAGATGAAAACAGACATACTTTTATAAATTGGTGTTGGGTTGTTCCTGAGTCTTGTTTCTTTCTTATTCAACTGTTTTGGTACTTCTGAATACTTTACACGTGTTCCTTTAATAAAGCCTGACTGCTCAGAGCCACAGCTACCCAGGATTGAGCTAAGGCTTTTCAAACAACTCTGACTGGACCCAGTAAAGGTAGTGAGTTTATTGCATAGTGAGGTCCCACAACCACACCATATATTAAACCGATTTCCTCTTATTGGTGCCTAGTAGTGGAATCTAGAACTTGTGTGTTGCAGTACCATTCGGTTAATAAGTTTGAAAAACAAAACATCCACCAAGTCGAAACCTAGAAGGAAGTACTCATGATATTCAATCAGTTTTCCAAGTCCTAAAGTCTCCAAGGCACCATTTCCAAGAGTTTGCAAACTTTAAAAAAGTTTTGAAAACGTTTAGAAAAGTTTGAAAATATTTGGAATAGTTTGCCAAGGTTTTTGCAATGTTTCTGAAAGTCACAAAAAGGGTTAGAAAACAGGGAGACTGCTTTGGCCACTCTGTCCACCCTCAAGATCAACAAATTGAGTCTTTTGCAAGGAAAGAAAGATCAGCGGGGCAGAGGATGATAAGTGGATCATCAACTAGGATGTTGAGGGGGACGATAACACCCTGAACCCCACCATCCACCCAAGAACCCCCTAAATATCTGGCAGTACAAGGAGCTCAACGTCAGAGAAGGGCTAGTAGACCTTGAAGCCCAATTAAGCCTCCTAGACCTGTGGGAGAGAAGATTGGCCTTGGAGGAAAGGAGACTGGCCCTTGAAGAGAGAAGGGTCAATCTGGGCATGAAGTCCAGAGAGAATGGTGGCATCAACACAGAATCTGAGGTCACTGCAAGGGGTTTCTATAATCCTAGCTTGCCCAAAGGTATCGTTCCTATGTGTGTGGAGGGGGATGACATAGATACATAGCTGGCATCTTATGATGGAGCTCTCATGATGAGGAAGGTGAGTGCCAGCACTTGGGGTAATTATTGTTGGAACTGGTTCCAGTGGTGGGGAGAGATAGGCTCCTGACACTAGAGTATGAGGTGGCAGAGTCTTACATTCATATGAAAGCAGCACTTAGAGTTGTTTAGTCTCAGAGGAGTATCAACAGAAATTCATGAACACACACAAGGGGGGAAACACAGGCATGGATGGACTTTGTGAATGCTTTAGTAAAAGCACTGGATGGCTGGATTAAGGGCAACAAGGTGGATACTTATGAAGAGCTCTACAATTTGAAGGTTAAAGAGCATATGCTTAGAAATTGTTCATCAGAGAAGTTACACCAGCATCTGGTAGATTCAAGGCACTCTAGTCCACGAGAGCTGGTCAAAATGGCCGATGAATGGGTGCACACTAAAGTACTCAAGAAGTCCCATGGAAGTTATCGTAAGAAAGAGGGTCATGCTTCCCTTTAGGGGAAAGGTGGCAACAAAAAATAAAAAGAAAGAGTCCTCTTAAAGTCCCCAGAAGAATGCCCAACAAGGAGAAACCAGAGACCCATTCAAGGGGAGGAGGTACCTGGCAAGAAATATGACCCTTCAAAGGCTGGGGTGTGTTATGACTGTCAGCAGCCTGGACACAAGATTCGGAGTGCACCAAGAAACAACTCGCTGGTTATCCGTTAGGTGTGGGTGTGGCAATTGTCCTTGGTGATTCCAAGGGGGATACTGAGGTCATCCTACTCTCAGTGATTGGGGTGAAGTCGATCCATTGGCTACCGGGCCTCCAGGCACAGAAAAGTGCAGGAAGTAGCCAAAGATCAATAGAATTAGGGTCAAGGATCTGCGGGATACAGGTGCCAGCATAACCATGGTCATGGCCAAGCTGGTTTTCCCCGGCCAAATCATTCTTAATGAAGTGCACCAGATAGTCTACTCTGACAATAATGCAAAGTTCTATCCCATGGCTGTGGTGGACGTTCAGTAAGGAGGGGTTGTTGGTCTGAGGAAGGTGGTCTGTCCCCTGCCTTCCCAGTGGAATGTCTGCTGGGAAATTACCTAGGAACTTCTGCCTTAGCAGATGTGGAAAGGATGGCTCATCCAGCAATTCTGGGCCTCACTGAGTAGGTGTGTGTTACAACAAGAGCACAAGCAGCATTACAGAGAAGTCAAGGGAACCTGGAGTCTGGAAGAATGACCCAGGTTGCTAGGAACAGAAAAGAGCAGGAAGTCTGGTCACCCGGCTTCCCAGAGTCCTCGGAGCCTGAAAGAGTTTAACCCTGAGGGCAAGGGCCTAGTGCCTGAAGAGGGGTATGTCCTCTTGAGAGACCTGCCTGTGTTGCAGAACTTAAGGGGGCAGATGGTCCCTCTAGGGAGGACCTTTGCCTGAGGGTAGAGGACTTTCTTCACTCTTGAAGGCCTGAGGCAGTTGGCTCAAAGGCAAGATAATGGTGATGAAAGTGGTACCTGCAAGGTATACTGGGATAAGTGAGTTCTGTATAGTGGGGCAGGCAACCTCAAACCAGGGGGCAATCAGATGAGTGGTGGTCCCCCAACAATACAGAGAATTTCTCCTCAACCATGCCATCCCCCTAGCTGGTCATCGGGGGTGGACCAAAATCTGGTAAAGGTTGGTCAATCATTTCTATATCACCAGATGTCAGATAAAGTGTGGAGCTTGGTCACTCCTGTGTCACCTGTCAAGCCAGTGGCCAGACTGGGGGCAAGCCAAAGGCTCCCCTGATACCTTTGGTGGGTACTCCCTTTGAGAGAATAGGGTTAGATATTGTTGGTTTCCCTGAACCTCAGACTGCATCTGGGAATATGTTCATCCTGATGATAGTGGACCATGCCACCAGGTCTCCAGAAGCAATTCAACTTAAGACCGTCGATGGACCTGCAGTGGCAAGGGCCGTACTTGGCATCTTCAACATGGAGGGTTTTCCTATTGAGGTAATGTAAGATAGTGGCACCAACTTTAGTCTCTCTATCTGAAAGCAATGTGGGATGACTGTAGTGTAACTTTAAATTCACCGCTCCCTACCACCCCCAAGGTAATAGTTTAGTTGAAAGGTTAAAAAAGACCATGAAAGGCATGATAATGGGTTTTCCAGAGAAACTCAGAAGGAGATGGGATGTTCTTCATCCATGCTTACTGTTTGCCCACAGGGAGATACCACAAAAAGGAGTGGAGTTCAGCCCCTTTGAATTCCTGTTTCGTCATCCTGAAAGAGGTCCACTGAGTTTGGTAAGAGAGGGATGGGAGAAGGCCATCTGATAACCGATACAAGACATAGTGGAATATGTACTAGATCTTCGCTCTAGGGTGGCAGAGCACATGAAGAGGGCAAACAAGACTTTGGAGGCCAGCCAGGAGCTTGTCAAGCACTGGTATGACCAGAAGGCCTTCTTAGTGGAATACCAACCAGCACAGTTGGTGTGGTTTTTGAAACCTGTAGCTCCTCTGGCCCTCCAAGACAAGTGGACTGGGTGCTACCCAAGTCTGGAAAAATGGAGGAAGTACCTACACCTACCTATCTGGTAGATGTAGGTATCCCAGTGAATCCTCATAGGGTAATACATGTCAACAGGTTGAATCCACACCATGGCAGAGCAAATGGGACCTTGCTCATGGTGACAGATGGAGGAGAAGAGGAAAGTGATCCTCTTCCTGACCTACTGTCAAGTAATGCCAAGAAGGGCTCAGTGGCTGGCATAGTCCTCTCCTCCACTTTGACAGACCAACAGCAAAGGTACTGTTACAACCTGTTGTTGAAACAGTTGTTTGAAGGTCCGTTCTCCTTGACCCCAGGTCTGACAACTTGGTGTGTTCATGATGTGGACACAGTTGACAGCTTACACGTCAAGAGTAAAATGTATAGGCTGTCAGACCAGGCCAAAGTTTGCTTCAAGGCTGAGGTTGCCAAGATGCTAGAGCTTGGGGTGATTGAGCACTCTAACAGTACTTGAGCCTTGAGCGAGCTCAGTGGTGCTGGAGCGTAAACCACATCCAAATTTGGGAAGCCCGAGGTGAGTTTCTGTGTCGACTACAGAGGCCTGAATGCAGTCACTAGCACTGGTGCTCACACCATACCCAGAGCTGATGAGCTCATAGACAAGTTGGGGGCTGCCAAATACCGAAGTACATTTGATTTAACTTCAGGATTCTGACAAATATCCCTCAAACAAGGAACCAATTAGAGAGGAAAGGCTGCTTTCAATTTTGAGTGGGGCCCTTTGGTTGGAAGAATGTACCTGACACCTTACAGAGGTTGGTGAACAGAGTTCTTCCAGGCCTGGGAGCTTTCAGTGCAGGTTATCTTGATGATATTGCTGTATTCAGTTCCACATGGGTGGAACACCTGCTCCACCTTAAGGAAGTGCTTCAGACCATGCAGCAGGTAGGCCTGACTTTTAAGGCAATTACTTGCCAAATAGGGCAAGGCTCAATTGTGTTCTTGGGCCACCAAGTGGGTGGAAGACATTAAACAACCTCTTCAGCCCAAGATCCAGATCATCCTGGCTTGGGAGGCTCCTAGGACTCAGGCCCAGGTCAGATCTTTTCTTGACCTGACTGGGTATTACAGATGATGAAAACTAGGTGCTTATCAGCTTTCATCTGGAGGGGGGCCATGTATGAAAATCCTCTTTTTGCATTATCAACACCAAGTTTTAGGACTGATGCTGCTGGTCTTTGACTCTTAAGGTGCACTTAGGTCTGCTAACCAGACCTCAGTGTGATTGTTCTGACCCTTGAAAGGTATATGTCTGATTAGTTGACCCTCAGTTGGCATGAGTTAACTTGCTTATAAGTCCCTAGTATATGGTACCAGGTTTACTCAGGGCCTGTAAGTTAAAATGTCTCTTGTGAACTGCAGCACTTATTGTTCCACCAGAAGTGTGAAAAAGCAAATTCTGACTCCCTGCCCGCTATTGCTGGCTGGCAGAACAGTTGTCGACTGGTAACTCAACTTTGTCATTTAAAGTAATGCTGCCTTTCAAAGGCAAAAGGTGAATGCACACAAGAGGGTCTGCTCTTTTGTTCTTACAGACGGGTTGGCATCGGGGACAGAGGGAGAAGCTATTGTCAAACCTTTTTTAACTGTGGATGTGTGGCCCGCAGGTAGCTACACCTCTGAGATGGGCTAGGGAGCTCCACACACAAAATAAACACTTCTGCCATTTTGGGGATTGGCAGAATAAAGCATTCTGGACTAGCTAGATGCCACATTTTACAGGAAGTCATCAGTAGGCGGAAAGGGACCTGGTAGTCCATTGGCAAGTAGTCACCGCATTCCCTGAGAGCACAAGCTGGGCATAGAAAGGGCACACCTGACACCCAGACTTTAGATCACGTGTGCTGAAGAGGGGATCGAAGAAGGACTGCACTGCTGTTCCCTGGATCCAACATAGAGAGGCTGCACCAAAAACTGGACTGTACCTGCTGCTCCTTGGTCTAGCAAATAGAGGACTATGCCTGTGGTGCAATGCTCGATGAAAAGTCATCCTCGAGCCTCTTACAGAAGAAGTGACTCCAAGTTGACTGACATCCTGTTATAGCTACAGGGCCTCAAAAGCTGATGAAGCCTGCCTTGGTAGCCAAGAAAGCTTGACCGCCGAAATGCAGCCTAGTAGGTTGAGTTCAGACCCTCAAAAGTGGTACCCGAGTCTGCTGGACCTGGGTCAGTCGGAGTGCAGTTTGGTCACCCAGCTAGAAAGTTATTGCCAGTGAAAGAGAACCGCTGATTTTACTGTAACCGGAGGCCAGTAAACCAGTGGCAGCTGGTTTTTGGCTGGACTTCACCCGGACTTTGTGGGACATCTACCCCTGTGTCCAAAGTTGCCCCACCATACTCGTGAACTTAAAGGTGGCCCCAGAGATGCCCCCTTCACCAGATTTGCATCCTTCAGTATCCTGTATCCCCTGCATCAGGACCACTCCAGGAAACTCTATGGCAGTTCGCCCATAGAACCTGGAAATGGCCTGGAGACTGCTTTGACAGCGAGGTCCTTTACAATGATTTATTGCGTGAAAAAGCATGCCCTTTGATGGGTGTCATCTGGGGAAAAAGCAGACTCTGCTCTTGAACGCTTTAAAGATAGTATGGCAATGGTGCACTCATTGAGCCTGTCTGCTCCTCCTCGTCAGCCACAACACCAATTTCGTCCCCTCCATGGCTACATTAGGGGCTTTCAATACCGCCAGCAAATGCAGCCAGTCCAGCAAACTTCTCAGATCTTTTCTGGCTGTGACTGAAATACCCACACACCACGTGGACAACAGTGGCAGCATGCAGCCCACTTGTCTCTCCCCCATGGCTGCTACAACCTTAAAACCACTTTAGTGTGTCGTTCACGGCACATAGCCACCCTGTCGGAGGCAGGATCTGGCTCTTTCTAACTGGATGACAGGTGGTGACTTCGGACAAGTGGGTCGTACTTATTGTTCAGTGGATGTATGCCTTATCACCCATTGCCGCCCTAACGCATTTTTAATCATCACCACATGGCGGATGGAGGACCATCTGTCCCTTTGCAGCAGGAAGTGCAGGCCTCTGAGCAAAAGGGGACATAGAGAGGATGCCAGCGTCCGAAGTAGGCTGTGGTTGTTATTACTGCTACTTCGCCCTCTCTATGCCCTCCTGCGGGAGGACAATTTCAAGATACTCACCCAGGCACAGGTCTCCTCTGCCCTCGACGCTGGAGACTAGATGGTAGCATTGAACCTGCAGGGTGCTTATTTTCATATTCCTGTCCTGCAGGCCCTTTCTGCGGTTCATGGTGGGGCAGGAGTTTTTCCAGTTTGCTGTGCTCCCCGTTGCCCTCACCAATGCCCCCTCATGTGTTCACAGAAATGATGATGGTGGTGGTTGTTGTGCATCTTCAGGAAGTCAGGGTCCATGTCTTCCACTACCTCGACATCTGGCTGTTGAAGTGCGGACTCATCCCTTGCAGTCGTGACTCACCTCCAGACCACAGCAAACCTCCTGACATCTTTTGGGTTCACTATCAACGTGCCAAAGCCACACCTGACTCCTTCCCGGACCGTCCCCTTCATCTGAGTCATTCTGGACATGGTGCAGTTTCATGCCTTTCTCCTGGAACTTAGAATCCTTGCACAATAATCTGGACAAATACCTATCTCTCACTCCAACCTCCCTGAGCTGCATACTTAAAACCAACATCCAGGCCGAAATCTGCCAAACATTTCTAACAGAATGCCATTAAATACACATGCAAAAAGCTGAAAATTGGCATACTTGCTATTTTTTCTTACTTTCTGTTTTTCTTCCTCTATCTCCTTCACATCTTTTAAGTGTATGCACTATTATGTATATTCAACCGAAATATAATCCCAGAGGATTTCAATAGTAATAAAAATAATATTGTTAAAGAATACAGAGGAAGTGATGAGAAAACAAAACTTGCAGCAGGGCAACAAAAAAAGCAGCACCTGTAATTTTGGGGGCCCAGTGCATCATTTGAAGCTTTTGGCAAGCCACTGGCATGCACGTGCCAGCTCTTCGTGCACACTCCCCTAGCCGCTTATACCACTCCTCTCCAAGCCACATTCTCCTGTAAAGATGTCACTATATTTTCTGTTTATCATGGTTTTAAATATTAATGAAACAGTTTGAATCAAAAATAACTGTATTACGCATTCTCTATCACCTTCAGTATAATGCCAGTCTGCTAGATCTAATAACTGCATACACCATCTGTACAAAGACTAGAATGGACTTTGTCAAAACTTCACCAGCAATACTAATCAGATGGCAGTGATATTTTGAAATTCAGATTTTCCACAGCTGGGGTGGGTAGAAAATCAGGATTTTATTAAAGACACAGAGGTTAATATTATGCATATATCCTCTTTATTGCTCTCACACAGCAGCAACAAAGAGAGAACGTTGAATCAGAACCAGAACCTTAAAACATTCCAAACATATATAAATACTCCGAACATGCAGCCATCTTCCTTCTTTCTTGCTGCAAATGTACTAAAGTCCTACATCAAAAAATGGCAAACCATTCTGTGAACGCTCCTAAAAGATTTCTTCCAATTAAATTCCCTCACCATCCGCAAACCGATGCCAATATTAAACTTGTCCTGAAACAAAATTAAAATTCATAAGGGTGGGACATAACTCTCTATCTTTAATAAAATCATGATTTTCTACCCACCCTAGCTGTGGAAAATATTAATTTTATGGTGTGAGGAAGTCATCCTTTTTGCCCTATTCACCCCCATTTTTTAATTGATACTGGTGGTAACTGACTCTGACTGTGCCCAGGGCTCTGCTAACCAGGCCCAGGGCCAGTGCTCTGATGAAAACGGTGCATGGTAGTTGGATATAATTACAATTGGCAATGACAGACCCCTGTAAGTCCCTAGTTTATAATACGGCAAGAGGGATTCAACTCAAAGAGATGATGGATGGAGAGCTGAAACTTTTCAGACACTCATCCCCAGTCACAGATCTGGGTTGAATCCATCATCGTTCTTTAGCTCACTTCGCCACCCCAGTTGAAGTGAGCTAAAGAACGATGATGGATTAAACCCAGATCTGTGACTGGGGGTGAGTGCCTGAAAAGTTTCAGCACTACGTCCATGATCTCCTTGTGTTTGCTTTGTACACCCTAAGTTGGCAGGGTATGCCCAGACGTGGGTTCCTTGCTCACTTTGCTACTGGATTCAAGCTAGGCTGGCTGATGAGGGGTGAAACCCCAAAACCGGTCCTAGGATGCTTGTTTTCGGTCCAGGGAGACCTGGCTTGGCAGTTCAGGCTGGACTGTTCCCATGAGGAACAGGGTCAAGACTGATTTGCATATGGCGGGGTCTGAACTGGGGTGGCGAAGTGAGCTAAAGAACAATGATGGATTAAACCCAGATCTTTGACGGGGGTGAGTGTCTGAAAAGTTTCAGCACTCCATCCATCATCTCCTTGTGTTTGCTTTGTACGCCCTAAGTTGGCAGGGTACTCCCAGACGTGGGTTCCTTTCTCACTTTGCCACTGGATTCAAGCTAGCCTGGCTGATAAAGGGTGAAACCCTGAAACCGGTCCTAGGCTGCTTGTTTCCGGTCCAGGGAAGACCTGGCTTGGCAGTTCCGGCTGGACTGTTCCCATGATGAACAGGGTCAAGACTGATTTGCAAACTGGCTGGGTCTGAACTGGGGTGGCGAAGTGAGCTAAAGAACAATGATGGATTAAACCCAGATCTGTGACTGGGGGTGAGTGTCTGAAAGGTTTCAGCACTCCGTCCATCATCTCCTTGTGTTTGCCTAGTATATCATAGGACAGGGGGGTTTAGAGGCCTAGTACAATTCCTGCACTGGAGTGTACACTACTGTGTTGCCTGCTGTCATTTTTAAAGGTAGCCCTGCTTTGCAGACTGTCTTTAAAAGTAAATTATATGCAAATTTGTTTTGGGAATTAAAGGTACTTTCAAAGTGGTAACCTTTTTTACATATAATTCACCCCTAAGGTCTGCCGTAGGTGCCCCAGGGGTTGGGTGCCATGTAATGCTAAGCAGGGACATTATAAAAGATGTTTTATATGCCCTGGTGTGGGAAAACCTCCCTATTTTGTTTTCCCCTATTGTAGATTATTGGTTTCCTAGGCGAACATTGGAATATTGTATACAAGTATAAATATTGCTATAGAGTGGCTGAAAATGTTATTCAAAGACTTAAAAGATGGGCAATGATAAATCCAACAACTTGCCTCTGTTGAATTTATCATAACCAGTACAGAAAAGAACTTCAAGAACATTCTTTTCTGTGAGACAAAATCCAGCTTGTCGCAGCCTTTCCTGATCGGTCAGCCTTAACAGGCTTAGCCAGGCTGCTTTGATGAGGTGATAAGTGGCCTGCATAGAGCAGAGGTTATCTGATGGAGGGAGCTCTGCAGCTGCCAAGAACAGGCCAGGTCGGGGCTGGGTAACTCAAACTGGGCTTCAAAGAGAGCAGGACAGTTAGGAATGCCAGCCAGGCCTGCCCCCTCTTCTTGTAACCCAAGCCAGATGACAGGCCCGGGAATGGAATTTGCAGGATGTGGAGGGGGAGTGTTCATGGAAATGAGCCACACTGGTAGGTTGGTTAGCCAGCTCTTACTCCAAAGGAGAGAAAATCTCCATCTCGAATTGTAAAGTGCAGTGCTTTGTGGGGCAAGAATATGCCACACTTTGGAGGAAGCTGTCATGCATTTGAGTGGCACCCGGCACCGCATTGGACAGGGGTGCCTCCCTCCTTGTCGCCCCAGATCATTGAATAAATATGTGAGAGCTTCACAGCAACTCTGATTTGCTGCCTGAAACTTCAAGAAGGACTGCCCGGCTGGAACCCTTGTCTGCACACCAGAGGATTGCAATCTGAAAGACTGCTCTTGCTGCACACTTGAAACTACAGTCCTGAGGACTTTGCCTCGCTTCAAAAAGGATTAGGGAGTGGACTCCCTGAAAGCAACAGGTTAACAGAGCTTCCCTGCACCATCTCACTCAAGAAGTCCCCAGCCTGGAGTGCGTCCAGTGGACATTTAATGATTAGGTTAGGTGCATTGTAGGAATTATAGTCCCAAACTTCCATGGACCATCTTGGAGCTTCTAGACCCTTGGAGTTGTGTTTTGGACACTTTGAAACCTCACGGGGAACTTCAGGAATAAGTTCCAGAAGTTTGGAGCAGTTTGGAGGAACTTTTGGAAAAAGCTCCATAAGTGGACCGACCCGAAGTCAAGAGTCAAGCAGACTACCTTCAACCGCGAGCTGGCCTGGATCTCAAGTTTGTCCAGTTGAAAGCTCCAGACTTCCAGGATTTGACTGGGGCCTCGTGGAAAAGCAATCCGACGACATTGCATAGAAATCGGCCTGCTGGAGGGGACCGCACAACGCCAAGAGAAAATCCTCCAGAAAAGTTTTCTAAGTCTGAAGGTAAAATTTTCACTGGGGCCTCCCGCTTAGTGTATCCGACCCGGGCTCCATCGCAGTCGGCTTCAAACTTTGACTTTGTCCCGGTCAAGCGCAACTAGATGTCCCAAATTGCCGCTACATGTTTTCAAGCACTATAAAGTGGTTAATCTTTAAAAATTCATATCTCCTGTTCCCTATACTGGATTGTTGTTGTTTTGGTGTAATTTTAAAGATAAAAATATATCCTATTATTTAAATTGGTGTGGGATTTTTATTGTGTGTTGTGTCTTACTTATTTAATGTATTGGTGTTTTTAAATGCTTGACATTGGAGAGGATGTGGTGCAACACGCAGAGTGGCCGACTTGGAAGCTGGGGATCCAGGTGCGAGTCTCTGTATTGGCGCAACATCCTGTGATTCTGGGCAAATCACTTAATCTCCCCATTCCCATGGACAGCTCCTGGGTACCCTCACAGGTGTTAAGCCACGCTACATAAATCTACAAATTACATACCTGTTTCCTGAGTTAAGCCTGCCTGTTTGCAGCCAGCTAGTAAGGGTTGAACCAGGAGCTGATGTATTGAGACCTTGTCTGGACCTTATATTTCCTTGGTGGCCTCATTGCTAGTGATAGGTGCATACTTACCCCTACCAATAACCCATCCTCCAACATATGGCAAGGCACTGAGGCCAATATTATGCATTTTCAAAGAAAATCTTGCCATAACATTCACTGCAGCACTCTCCACTGGCTTGAAATAAAATCTTTCAAACACTGAAGCAAGAATACTTTCAAACTTCCTCCCACCAAAAAGGCCTTAGTGGCCAATGCACCTCTAACTGACTGCACCCCAAACCTAGAAATACCAAGTCTTGCAGCTGCTGCACCACCAAGCATATTATGAGTTTCCTCACTGCGCTCCTTTTCATGGCGGTGAGCCTGCCTTGAAAAGGGTGGTGGTGAGGAAACTAAGGTGGCCTTACAGGGCCCCTGGTGCCTCAGTGCATGGGGGTGCATGCAGGGGGGCACATGGTGTGCCTCCCTGTCTTTCTGCACTCCCAGTTCCTGCACGGCATGGACTTTATAGTCCATGCCGTGCTGGAACGTGCTGTGGAGGTCCCACAGCACTGCCTTCCTAAGGCTCTCCTATGAGCCTTTGAAAGGCAGCAGCGTGGGCTAACCGTCACAGGACCACCCGCCCGGATTACAACTTGTAATCCTGCGGGCGGTCTACAGTGGAGTTTGGCGGTGTGGGAGTCGGGCAGTGGCGTGCCGCCCCGCCAAACCCATAATCAGGCCCTATGTCTTTTTTCTTACCAAAAAAACACACTCCCTCTGGTTGATAACTTCTAGAAGAAGCCTCCAAAGAGTTAATGTCAGAAACACACCAGAAAGAAGCCAAACAAAGTAACATAGCCAACTTAAACAACTAATTCTTCAGTCTCAAAATCTCATTTTTACCCCAACTTGCCAACTCTTTCAAAACCAGATCAGCATCCCAAAGAGAAGAATACCTTGAACCTGGAGGAACCTTCAACTGAACACTCATGCTGCCCTACCGGCAGTCCATTCAGTAACATATGACCAGCAGAATTCGTTGACCTGCTTAAATTCATTGAGCTATATAAACTACCTCCTCTAAACACTTCTGCTAAGTAATTGACCACACTTACTACAGGTGCCGATACAGGATCCAAATACCTCTCAGAACTCCAACAAGCCCATCTTTTCTATGACAATCTACAAGCCTTTGTGGTACCTGGCACCCAAGATCCCTTGATGAGTTTCGAAGCCTCCGACGATAGGCCTGACACTTACTGTACTCAACTGAAATTATCAATCCCATCTACTGCATATGCCCCTGTATCGCACGTTCATGACTCTTCCCCACTGGATTCACCAACACCCCCGGGAAACATGGAAAAACAGTTGGATCGTCTATGAACAAACTCATCTCATCTGGAAACCACATTTGAGACAGCCAAAAAGTAGTCACCAACAGTACTTCGCCTGCTCTCTTTCACTTTCACTAACAATCTCTGAATCATAGAAAATGGATGGCGTAACTGCGACCCAAACTCCAACTCTGTAGAAACGCATCCACCGCTTTGGCTTCTGGATCCGCCTTCCAACTGAGAAAATCAGAAGCTGCACATTTAACCTGTTTGGAAATAGATCCACTGCAAATGGATCCCATCTCCTCTCCAGGTTGATGAAGATCTCCAATCACTCAAATTCTTTAGATTCCTTACATTCCAACCCGCTACCGAATTGCTCAATCCTACAATATGTTGGGCTTGAACCATATTATTCTGACTCAGACAGAAATGCCAGAAATCTCTTGCCAAATCTGCTAGAGCCTTAGACTGTGGACCCCTAATCTGTTTACATACCTAACTGCTGACACATTGTCCATCTTCAACAAAACACAACACTTTACTTGATCCCTGACCACACCCTGCAGCACAAAATAACCTGCCAACAATTCCAGCTACTTGATATGCATCTCCTTCTCTTCTAATGACCTTTTCTCTCCTGTTGTCAAAGAACGGCATCTTGGCCCCCAACCTCTAAGACTCGCATCTGACTCTATCACTGACTGTGCAAAAATGGCCCTTTCATTCCAAGCCTCCAAATTGGCCATCCACCAGTCTAGCTCCTTCCTCACATCTTGGTCAGGTCTTATCTTCTGTGAATACCTCGTCCCCAAACCAAGATGATAAACCTTCAATCACTGCAAAGCTCTGTAATGCAAAGGAGCTGGAAAGATCACCTGAATCAATGCCAAAAGCAAACCTAACAATCTGGCCAGTTGACGCAGAGACACAAAATCACACATCCTCATCCTCCTTAACTCCCTGCAGATTTTCCTCACTTTCTCCATTGGTAACCTCAACACACAATCCATGTCCGTAACTGAAATCTTAAAAATACCGTCTCCTGACTCTGCACCAAAGACAACTTCATCCTAGTCGCAACAAATCCTAGATCCTCCAAAATACGAACTGCTAGCTCCATTTGTTCCAGCGTCAGCTACCTCGTTTCCCACCATGATCAGAATATCGTCCAGACACATTATCAAACTGACACCATTCGACCTCAACCAAGCGATTACTGGCCTCATGACCTTCGTGAAATACCACAGAGCCGAAATCAAATTGAATGGAAGACATTTGAACCCTCACATCAACTCTTGCCACTGAAACCCGAGATTAAATCTGTGCCCCAAACATATTGGTACTGTTAAATACGCATTCTTCAAATTCAAATGCGTTGACTAATTCCCCTTTATCCTACGATCTCTTAACAAATTAAATGATTGTATTAAACTCAATTGTTTAAATCCTTTAGATTGGTCGCTGGTATTAGCCCTTTGTCTCTACCAAAAAGGTATTGCATACAAACTCATTTGAGTTTCTCTATGACCTTTCTATCACACCCTTCTGCAAAAGAGCTTTCACCTCCTGAGTGATCAAAACCTCCTCCTTTGAAAACTTTGGAGCTCTTGATTTCCTTATCTGCCTTGGCAGTCCTACAAACTCTATACATTAACCATGTACTGTCTCCAAAACGCACTGATCTATCATGAACCTTTGTTGTCTCGC
The DNA here is from genome assembly GCA_963921515.1 of Calotriton arnoldi. NCBI lineage: Eukaryota > Metazoa > Chordata > Amphibia > Caudata > Salamandridae > Calotriton > Calotriton arnoldi. The sequence continues at coordinate 597,112 of CAWUFW010000307.1, forward strand.
CCCTCCACCTTTTTTTTTTTTTTTTGCAGATTTATATAGCGCAAACTCGACCCGGAGGTATTGGAGCGCTTGACATGAGCACCGGTTACGTTACACAAGGACACATTCATTTTCTTTTTTTTTTTTTGGTAGGCACGGGGAGATTAAGTGATTTGCCCAGAATCACAGGATGTGGACACGACCCCGAGGCTCAAACCTTGGTTTCCAGCACCAAAGTCGGCAGTCTAGCCGATGGACCACATCCTCTCCTCACAATTTTGCAGCCCACTGCTTTTTAGTTGGGAAATTTGAGGTTCACACCCCCAAATCTTAATGGTTAAGCTAAGCCCCTGAGTTGTTCCTTTCTATTATGTCTTCATTACGTACACAACAACTGCATCTGCAGTCCCACTAGACTCCCGCCTCAGGATCATCTCTCAATCTCCTGGGTTTCATGTTGGCCTGTTGGTGGCGACGGCAGGGGCCTCTCTTCCGTAGCCTTTAGTTCAGCAGCAGTTCACATTGGGTTAGTTATTGCTTCCCTTAATGCACCAATAATGTATTACAACACTCAAGCCCAATCTCAGTAGGAGTTTTACTGATAGTTGTGGGTCACCGGAAGAACCAAAAGAAACACCTGTTCTCTCTCTGTTGAGGTTCAGCCACCCTCCACCACCATTAATAATCACTAATAGGCAATCCATATAGTATTGTTGTAAGTTTAGGAGTTCTATGCCCTCATCATAAAGTATTTCCAGTGAGAATCTCGTATTCTCTCCTTCCCAAAATAGTACTCTGAGAATTGTGTTCAACCTCTGCAGGAAGCTTTTTGGGTTTGCAAAGGTGGTATTTTGTATAATGTTTAGGAAGCAGGGAAGTGCAATCATTTTACAGAATGCAGCTTTGCACTCGACCATGTTGCATCCATTTGAAACCATGCGAACTAGGTAGACATATTACTATCTTAGAATCTCTTGCAAACCAACGATACTTTATTCCCCACTTTATTCCCCTATATCTGAATTCATCCACTGCCGCTAGTAAGGGAAAGTGGTTTCCCAAATTCTGAGTCATTGTTTTCACAGGAACGAACAATGATTTGTCCTAATTCACACTGAATTCCTGTTGTGTTCCCTATATTTTAAATATGTCCAAGAGTCTATTAGATGTTATGTGTTTCATCTCAGTCCTCAAGTCAATGCCCCCCCTTATTCAACAAACAGTTGACTCTACAGTCAGAGCAAACGTAATGGGGATGGGGTGAACTCTGCCTTGTTCCCCACTGTCGCTAAGTGGCACAAAGTCACCCCATTCAGTCTTGCTTTAGCTTTCAGGCTAGTATATAGCAACCTAACCCAGACCAAAAATACTAAGCCTAGTTCAGTCTGGTTTAATACATGAAACATGAAGGACCATGAATGGATCAAAACACCTTTCAGACATCCAGTGATAATGAGGGTATGATTCTCAACAGATCTGTGCAATTCCAGAGTTCTGGCATCATTGATTATTTTAGGATAAATTCTGCTTGGTCTGGATATAACAATTTAGTAATCTCTTTTAGGAGATGCCTAGCCAGTATTTTAGCCGGAATTTAGCCTCTGTTGTACATTCTAACCACTCACCCTGAGTTCTAAGATAGAACTGTGCACGTGACCTCGCACTGCTCATGAATCTGCAAATTTCGTTGGCACTGAATCATGTTTACTTGCTGTTCACAATCAACACATGTGAATTTCATTTTTAGTGATACTACTGACATACACATTTAATAAAATTGCAATGTGTGGTCTGATATGATTTATATACGTTTTTTATCTTGCATGTCTCCTAGACATGCTGTCTAGGTTCCCCCCCTTCCCCTTTCCCTTGGTAGGGTTATTTCATAAGGTCTTTTGTGTTAGTACGCAGGGTGAGCATTTAGAATGTAAAACAAATGGTTAGGCTTTTTCCTTTTCATAGGAGCTGCTACTGCTAAATCAATGATGAGAAGACTGGAGGGAGGGCATTCGTAAAATATTTTGGACGTCACTCTTAGATTGTATCTGTGAAGTGTTTCTTACTATTTTTTCATCCACCTGAGTGGATTTCAGGTCCCTGTTTACATTCAATTTAGTATTATTCAGCCGCTGTCCGTGCACGTAACAGCGGTGGGGCCGCGTGTAGGGGGATTTCGAGGGACGATGCAGAGGGAAAATGTATTATTTATTTCATTTTCCCTCGGCATCGTCCCTCGAAATCCCCCCCACTCGGCCCCACCGCTGTTACCTGCACGGTCCGCGACTGGTATTATTGCTCAAACATGCCAATAGTGGTTCTATTATGTATTTCCTAATGTATTTTTCCTACCCGGTATATCATGCTATAAATTTGTATTCTTTACTGATTACAAGTTGTGTTCTATTTAAGGTTTGTTTTGTTTTGATAGTGCCGAAAACATGGATAACATAGTATCTGCCGTCATTTCCACCAGTCTTTTTAAGGTTTCAACTGGGTCTTCCCTGACTTAATTTAGGATATTGTCAATGTCAAATCTTCCACTGTGATTTTTGCATTTAATACTTCCCAGACAAATTCTCCTAGTTGGGATATGGTTCAGTCTTCCACAAAGGGATCTATCTCCCAGTCTTCCTCCAAAAGCTTAGAATTATAAAATGTCTCAAAACATGTTGCAGATTCTTATTCTATTTCCATATTTCCTTTATATTTGATATCTACCAATCAGTAATTTTATTTTTTCTCTACCAGGCTTAATGTTTGCCTGCTTTATTGTAGGCATCATATAATTTTCTTTAGGCGCTAATGTATTGTTTCCTAGCAGCAGATTGTACTAGATTACGATATCCCTCCCCTGTCTCCTCAGAGCTTCCTATATCCTCCTATAGTATTGCCCAGACATACTTTTTCTATTTATGTTATTGTGTGAATTCAGCAACTTTCCTGACCATTAACCAGTCTTTTGCCTGTTATTTTCAACATCACCTGTGCCCTTGGTAGCACACTATCCACAGCCGCAGTTGTTTGGTTATGCCATTTAGGTATGCTACAAATTTAAAATCTTAAAGTTCTTACCAATCAAGTCTCCAAATCTCCCTTTGCCTTTCCTTATGCTATAAGATGGTAAGTTGTAGTAGCTAGTGATAATATATTCCTTTAAAATCTAAGGGAAGTATGCTTAGGAATCAGGAAAAAGTCTAACCTAGAACAACTTGCTTGGATTTCATTAAGGTGGGGAAATGCTTTTATTATGTGGTTACCATGCATCGCATGTTGCCAGTAAAAGTTATATGTAGCAGAGTTCCTGTGCTGATCCCGCCAAATATCTGCTAGCCCTATTGCAACGGCAAATCTTTATAGTCTGGACATGTGGCCTCTATCTCTACTCAATCTAGACGTCCTATACCTCATGAGATCCATAACTAGTTTAAAATTGCAACATAAGGTAGTTATATGTCACCTGGGCATTTTAACAGCCCAAGTGACATATGACAAGCAAGAGAGGTCAGTTCCATTATCCATGTGCACAGGAAGTGAAATCACCGGTTCCCACCAAAACAGTCTTTAAAAGAATAAGCTAAACAAGAGGAGTTATTTCCACTATCCATCTGCACAGGAAGTGCCATCACTGGATTTCCCATCCTCCAGCTGCACAGGAAGTGACATCACTGATTTTGAGCCAAAACTGTCTTTTAAACAAGAAGCCAAGCAAGAGGAGCCATTTCCATCATCTATCTGTGCAGGAACTGACATCACTGGATTTCCCATCATCCCTCTGCATAGAAAGTTCCATCACTTCTCTCCCAGGACCTACTTAATGGCTGCCACGAGGTGCCAAAGGCAAGCCCGTTTGCGCTCGGTCGAGCCTTGACCGTGCCCAGCACCAGGAACCCTGGTCCTCCCCCTCCTGCCGCTACCATTCTGCAACCCTCCGCGTCCTAAACCTCAGTTGCTGCTCCACACGCTGCTGCCTCGCTGCACCACAAAACATTTATTACGGAGACCTGGACCACTACTGAGTCAGCAGTAGATCTAGGCTAGGCTTGCTCAAAAGGATATAAGCCCTTCCATAAACCCCATACAAATAAGGAGGGAAGAGTGGGCATATTATATAATGAAAAATTTGATTTTTCCGCTCTTTCAATGGACGAGTCTGAAGTCACTTAAGTATTAGGATTTTCATTGAAGGCTGGTAAGGGCAATGCTTTCTCAGGAGGTTTATGTTATAAGGCTCCTGATTCTTTGACCTGGCATCTTCACCCTTTCATAGAAACTATCCAATATGGCTCTTGCCTATTCTAACTTCTTTATCTTTGGAGATTTTAATCTATGGGCAGAGGGGAGACTCAACTCACTCGTTCAAGGACCTGCAGAGTTCTCGCGAAATTGTTGGTCTCCAGCAATTAGTGCAGGGTCCTACTCATCAAGGTGGTCATACCTTAGATCTTATCGTTTCGCAGATGGCCTTATATCGATAGATGAGATCACCCCCCTGTGCTGGACTGACCATTCGCTGATTTCCTTTCATTTACACACCCTCGATGTGTCCCCCCTGAAGAAGATTGTAATGACTGGAATAAAGAGCAGGGCATGACATAAACTAAGTAGATCTCACCCAGGGTCTCTATTTAACATCACAAACTCCCTTAACCCAATGAACTCAATTGAAACTAATTGTAAAATCTTTGAGGAGGAAATCATAGCAGTTCTAAACAAAACAATCCCCCTCATCAAAAATCCTGTCACTGACCGTCTGCTCCCTGGTATAATGAGACACTAAAAGCAGCAAAATTAGTGTGTAGGCAGCTGGAAAGGAAATGGCATTGACACTATTCAGAAGGAAATAAACAACATTTAAAGACTGCCGTGAATGATTGCAAAAAGGAGGTTAGAAGGGCAATTGCTGATGTTAACTTGTAGTGTAGCTCCTATTTCCCTAATAGGCTCTGCGCATTGGAATAATATATCCTATAGGTTTGACATAGGACTAAGGTCAGTATGTCCCTATCGAGTATATTAAACTTAATTACTTGTGCCAGCTAGCTCAGAGGCCACTAGAAACTCCTTGACGACAAGAAGGGAATAGTTTCTGGCAGCCGCAAAACATGACCACTTTGTTTCCCTTTAGAATCAGAACGTGTCCCAGAGTCGTGGAAACAATAGATAACTATTTCACTCGGCTCAATCGTGCATGCTTAGTTTTCCTCAAAGTTACACAGAAAGAACAGACGGGCGTTTCAATAAAAGATTTATTGAACAGTCTTGTTTCTGGTGTAAGTAAAATATGCTGTTACGATCACAAGACAGTATGCGAGATAAATAATGTACAGTGTGAGCAGTAGAAATAAGTAATACTGCATTAGCATTATTTTTTAGTATATATGCATTTACATAAATGACACAGACTAAAAATGCGAGTACTCATACGATGCGTTTCTAACCTAGTTCTACCCCAATGTACCTAACCTAACCTAGGTGTAGGGAGAGGTATGAAGTAGGTGAAGTATTCCTTACTATGGTATACTAAGAGTATGTTAAGCCCAGTATGCCAAGTATGCCAAGAGTCCCTCTAGGTTCTAGTCAGCTCCATACCTGAAGAATGGGAGGGGTAGGAATCTCTTTGCCAGACTCGAACTCTAACACCCCGCAAGGGAAGTCAGATCACTGGAAGCTGGACTCTCTGCGTGCAGGGATGACAGCGTCTTCTCAGTGCGTCAGGCCGGGAAACGGGCTCCTCTGAAGTCGAGGTCTCCTCTTGATTTACAGGGGCTAGGGAAGGTATATTTATACCTGAGAATTACCTCAGAATGTTAGCATTGACGTGAGTCGGACAGCGGAAGACGTCATGAATGAACCCCTAAGGAATAATGGTTCATGCATAATATAGGAGTCCTTGAAGAAATCAATAGTCCTGGGCTAGGGAAACTCCCGCAGCCTAAGGGTCTGTTCTTCACGAACTCGTTGTGACGTTAGGGTGGACGGATGTCGGAGACCATGCCTGTATTTGGAGTGCACGGTTTAATGCCTAAATAAGGACTGGGATTTTATGCCTGTATAAGGGCAGGGCGAATTGTGCCTATATAAGGACATGATTCTGGAAAGCCCGTTTATGGACACCCTAAGAGGAATACAACACCCACTCCACTTTCGTGTGTACGATAATACTAAAATGCTAAACATTTAAAATGCTAAACATTAAATGGAGTACCGCATATTTAAAAAATATTTCTTAAAAACATAGTAAAAATGCAAAAAGGTACTGTACATATTAAGCAATGCTTTTCATTTCAGGCATAAAGTTCGAAAATAAATGCAATTGGAATGAAAGAAGCAGTAATATTTACATGTGACAAAAAATGATCGATAAGTTGTTCAAAAATCAAAGTCATTTCATGTCATAAAAATTAATGAACTGTTGTAGACACACAAGATGACTAAGTGTCCGTGGAAGTACCGCGAAGTCTGTACTATAAGGCTAGTTCTACTTTAAGCAGATTGAAGTGCCATTTTAGTTCGAAAAATTGGAAAAAGTTCAATTTTGGTAGAGTTCCAAGTGTTTTGAAAATGAAGGCCAAATTGTTACTGCATCTCTGGAACACTGTATGCTGAATCAGAGTCAGTTTACGGGTCTGGTGTAAACATGAGATCATCTATTTCTATAGACAAAACATCATCCACTGTAGTTGGTGTCAGTTGGAACACCTCGTGTAGTAGATTAATTGCACAGAGATGGGAAGCATCGCTTCCAGCATAGGTTGCCGCAGCAATGTTCGCGTCCGTTGTTACCTGTGTGCCTGTAGATCTTTCTCGTACCTCAGCAGCAGCCGGAAGCGTCTGTGAGATCTCAATGAATGCTGACATCAGGATTGGTAGCCTCTGGGGACAACACAGAGCATGGGCCGTTATCGGGACCAGCAGAGTATCGACATCCATTGGCGTTGCTGATGGAAATGTTAGACAGGTGTCCAACATGCATTCTTCACCGCATAGCAGGCATCGTAGAACAGGTAAGATGCAATCTTGCCAGATTGGTCTGAATGACAGGAACCACGTGGTATTCAGGTCCCGTAGACGAGTCATGCCCAATAGCTGTACTATTCGCTCACGGCACTTTCTTTCAAGGAGAGCTTTCTCCATTTCGCTCAGAGTGATGTCTGCGAATAGGCTGGCCATAGCGCAATAGCAGGAAGAGAAATAGAATTCCGGCAACAAGTGCTAGAATTAATGGTATGCCACCAAACACAGAATGTGCAAAGTTCGGGATGATTCCGAGTATTGCCTGGAAAGGTGCTAACAGACCGGAGCAGATGCTCTTAAATACATGTACAATTCCGGTTGTATCAGACATATTGAAGATACGTCCTATCATTTCTACGAAATGTATAGGGCAGTTTGTACGTATTAAAGTCTGTATCTCAGCCGAAGTCCTTGCTACTTGTAGATCATAGGTTTCTTTGGCCGAGGTCAAAGGCACTGTTTGCTGTAAAAGCATGGCTTCCATTCTGCTCAAAGTATCAAATCTTATAAAAGAGACGTTCAGCGAAGGCCATAGAGGCGACTCCCTGACTGTGTCTATTGGGGGAAACAATACTTGCATACAGCAAGTGACCCTGGAGTTGACCGTTACTAGATATGGGATGCCTGGCAGCATTCTGCAGCAACTCTGATCATTCAACATGAGGTAACTCCCATTAGAAAGTTGTCCAAACGTTGGATTAATCACAGCAGCTGGTGTACCCTGCTGATGGCAAGACAAATTTGCCACAGAACCATTACAAGCCCCGTGTAAAGAAATGTCCTGACATATAAGTGAACCGCTCAGTGCACGTTTACAGTGTGTACCGCTCAAAAACACTTCACGATCCCCACTCCAACATCTATATGTATACGGTAAATCCCAAGATGTCTTAATGTATTCCTTACCCAACCTTTCATATTTGCCTGCTTGCATTTGTCTGAGGCAATACTGAAACTGAAAAGTAGTCACAGGTAATGTTATTTTGCCATGAATAAGCCATTCTGTAGCTGGTTTTTCTGCCACTGTGAATCGTAACTTTTCCAGTTTTTCAATGCTCAGCACTGTATACTTTGCTCCTCTTTGTGCCAATTCGATCTGTTTATCTGTTAGATTGTATTCTGCAAACAGAGCTGACGTGTTGAATAAACGCCAAGGCACATAGCCCGCTCGCAAAGATTGCAGCGTCCAGCTTAATAACACAATAGAACGTAATTGAGACTGACCTTGTTGTAACATCGCCAAATCTTGTTCTAGTATGTCGATAGCAGAGGATACAATGGCATCCAATGAATATATTCTGGAGGACAAAGTTGTTAACCCATTGTCGACCACAGAGAGTGTTTTCTCTAAATTAATACGATCAAGTTCACGTATTCGTTCTGCGGCCTACATCTGTGACACTTTCCATGCTTCATTATATGCAGCATAAATGCCGGCATATATGAAACGTTTTTGACGAGGTTTTCTTGGTCCAAGCAAGAATTCCCTAAGGTCTGCGTCCTCTTTAAGTAAGGATAAGTGTTGTTTCACATCCTGTAGTGTAGCCTTATGCAGCCAATCGAGGCATAATTTTCCTACACTGTATGTTGTTACTACCCCCGGATGCTGTCTTTGGACGTATCTTGGGTCTGGCCTATGAATAGTAAAGCCCTGAGTTTTATTCAGGAATCTTTCCTGACAGTTATTCGTGTCTGTGGGCCAGATCAACCATTTTCTCCAATCAGGATTAGATCTGTTGAGTTGTAGTATATTGTCAACTGTCACCACTGCCTGTGTTTCGTTATCACTTGCAGGTGTTGGTACAGAAGGTGTTTTCATCTCTTTGATCTTGGCTAATCCAAGACAAGAAGTTTGTTGGACGGTTTCATTCAAGAACATTATTTGTTCAGGGATGATACAGGCTCTAAATAAAGCTTCTATACCCAATCTTTAGTACCCCACACGGTTTTTGTGTCTATTGTGTCTTTCCATAAGTTGAAACCCTGTCTAGACAGTTGGGCAATAAATGCTGCAGAGTAAATCTGTTTTGTATTAGTTAACATAATTTTCAGTCCTGTATTGTTTACATTTCTAAAGTAAAATGTTTCTGGGTCAGATGTATTGTAACCTGAAAAATATGGAAACTTACTATCAAATGTTTTTGAACTACCTTTGGTGGTGTAGGACAATGCTCCCATTGGTTAAACATAAACACATTTCTTGGATATGCAGATTTATGCAAATAATGATGACCATAGTGGTTATAACAATACAGTTGTTCATAGTCTGATGAACCCTCTAAATATTCATTTTTAGAAAATGCAGCAGATTTTTCTAAGTCAAACATTATGTCATTAACAGTCTCATAGTCCCAATCATCTGAATAGGTATTGGACGAAATTAGATCACTTAGTGAAATTTTAAACAAATGTTCAATTGTTCCGTCGGGCCGAAGATTTCAAAATCTGTTTTGTCCCACACTATACCATCCTGTATAGGAACGGCTGTGATGTTCACTGATGACAAGTCTCTTGCTTCACGATGGGAAGATTTATGAGGTTTCAAAAGTACGTTCACGTCTTTTCCTTCAGTGTTCACATGGATGTATCTGCCACTTATAAGCACGCTCACAGTTGTAACCAAAGCTAGCCAGAGCAGGAAAACAAAAAGTCCAGATATAATCCAGAGTTCAATCCATGGAGAAACCAAATAAGTCTTTTTCAGAAAGTGAAGACAGTCTTGTACTTGCTGCTTGAGTTTGAATGATGCTGGCGTCGTTTCAGGTTCACTCGAATCCTCTGAGAACGTATCAAAGTTAATGAAATAGCCAGAAGCAATTCTATCAATTGTTGGAATTGCATCAGGATTTGTAGAAATAGCTGGAACCAGTTGATCACTTGCTACATTGGTGTAGACAGGCGTATTTGGACGAACTGTTACTTGGTTTTCAAGAGGGATGAGTTCCATAGCGTTGTTGCTTAGTCCTTCATCTGTTACAGCTGAATTCTCGATAGTTATCAGTCTTTCAGTCTGAACCTCTTGGATAGTAGCGAGAGGAGTGCGTCTGCTACTAGGTCGGAGTCCACGAGGCCTACTGTTTAGTATTGGCCACATACTGGGGTTTGATCAGGTCGATGGACACAAATCTTTTCTCCTTTCTTCCAGCAAGGGGCGGCAGAAGTACTGTTCTTGTTCCTTGAACTGCTAGGACAGGTCTGTAAGAAGGTCCAAATTCCTTCTTGTCCGCAATTTTTTCTCTGACTAGATCCCCAACTTTTGGAATCCAGACAGGCCTTGCTGGGACCGCCGGTTTTTCCCCAGTGGTGGTTGGCTGTAGGAATACGTTGCTTTGTTTCGTTCTTAATTCATTGAGTTCCTGTAAAACAGCCAAACGATCTTTGATATCAAACGGTTTATTTTCCACCACTGTGCCTACGTGTTCAAGGTCTGGTACCCACATTCTTGTCCCAAATAGGACCTCATATGGAGTGACCCCCCCTAGAGAACTTCTTGGCAGGTTGTTCAATGAGCGTTGGACCCCATTAAGGTGTATGACCCACCCATCACCCGAACCTAATACCCTAGCTGTTATAGACTGCTTTATGTCCCGGTTTTTCCTTTCCACAACCGAATTTCCCTCAGGATGGAGAGGAGTACCGCAATGCAACGCCCAGACTGGCCATGGCTTCTTTGTAAGCCCGAGAGCTAAACGCAGGACCCTGGTCAGAATGTAGCGTGCCTATTGCGTATGTGCCGATAAAGACTCGCAAATCTTTTATAACAGTTCGAGCGTCAGCCGAGCGCTGTGGCCATATCCATAGGAACCTAGATTCAGTATTTGCGGGATCGCACTTGTCCAGTAGGACGCGGGCGCGTAGATAGTCTAATGCTGTCTAACAGTGGTGTCTGTACTGGGTTGCCGCATTCGCAGCATGGTGTCTGGTGGCGCTCTCGCTGTAATTTAAAGTTTATGCAGTTGTTGATGAATATGTGTATTTCTGTATTCATTCCAGGCCACCAGTACATCTCTTTTAACGTTAAAATTGTTTTAGAGATCCCTTGATGTGACAGACCCTCCCCCAAATGTGTTTCATAAATCAAGGCTGCTCTACGTTCCATGTTTGGAATTACCCTATCCCCCACTCCAGGGATTCGAGCAAAAGGAACGTTGTTCGCATCAATTGCATAAGAGTACTTGAGTGGAAACGTTTTGGGTAACGCTGCACTGCTGCCCTTGCTTGAAGCATTGACAGCCAACATTATCTCACTGTCTATTTTCGTTTTTGAACGAGTGATCGCAGCTACGGAAGCCGTCTGAACAGCCCCTTTGCGGCTTCGTCAGCCAATGAATTCCCTGCAACGTGAACGCCATCACGTTGATGACTTAGTGTGTGGATCACGTGAGCCTTTGGTAGTTCGTTTTTCAACTGAACTACTTGTTCCCAAAGCATTTTATGCTTTATTGTGCCACCTTTCGCATCTTTGAAACCATTTTCAAGCCAGTTTCGTATATAGTCATTATACGACTGAACACAGTAAAGGAATCGCACACTATCAGTGTGGGGAATTCTCGATCTGTACTTTCAAGTGCCAGTTTGAATGCTTGTAGTTCAGCTCGCTGAGCTGTACAATCTCCTAGAGATTGAGTTTTAGTGACCATAGGTCTGAAGATGCCATTTCGCATGCGACCTTTAACGATTGCACACGCTGCACTGTAAGCTTGCTTACTCCCTGTTGCGGGCTGTGCGGATCCGTCAGTGTAAATTATGAATTCGTACTGATCGAGAGGCAGAATTTCAGTAGGCAGAGGACATTCTTGTTCATATTGCAGGAATGCTTGTGTTTTTAAATCTGGATCAAAAACATATTCAACATCTGTTGCAGCAAGAGAATTAACCCATTGTATCCATCTTGGATGTAATGCTTTAGCATTTGGAATGCTTGCTTTTGTGACCACTTCTAAAGCTGGTACCGGGGTTACGACAATAATGCGTTTCCCTTGGGCTAAGGCTCTTTCTTTTGCTACAGCCGTTTGAACTGCTGTCAGAATTTTTTCAGTTGAACTGAAGCGCATTTCCGCTTGTGTGTACAAATGTGATTTGTATGCGATTGGTATTTTCTCACCCTCATTGAAGGTTAAGTAGGTGAATCCGCATTGACCCGAAATTATTCGGATCACCAAATTTCGTTGACTTACGCGTGTTTGTAAGTGATTTGTTGCTAACATGTTAACCTGTAGTGAACGCAAGATTTCTGTGTGTTCCTGTGTCCAGTTTCTGATCGAAAAATCAGGTTTGATTAATGCGTAGAGAGGTTTAACCCTTTCTGCGTAGTTTAGAATGTATGTTCTTCCAAAATTTAGGAAACCCAGGATGGATTGTAAGTTTTTAGCGTTTTTGAAGGTTGGAGCAGCGCACACTTTTCTAAAAAGTTAGCTGCCAAGCTCTTGCCTTCACTTGAAAGCTCATATCCTAGAAATAGGACATTGAGATGGGCAATTCTGGACTTTTTAAAGTTGAACTTGTAGCCCTCAGAGGCGAAACCCAGTATAATGGTGCTCACCCTGTTCAAGTGTTTGTCCAGGTCATCGTCTGTCAGATAGATGTCATCCACATAGGACAATGCCTCATTGTCATAAATTTGTAGTAACTCCGTTACCCTCGCTGAGAATAAACCTGGGCTGTTCTTGAACCCTTGTGGGAGTCGACAAAAGTGACGCTGGCTCCCCATTATGGAGAATGCTGTTAAGTACCTGCTTTCAGGTGCTATGTTTTGACAAAAGAAACCATTTGAGATGTCTAATGTTGTTTTATATTTTTTACGCACAATGTTATTCATTAATGCTGTGCTATGTGCATTTTGCACTGCAAAAGTTTTAGAACAAGTGTTTAAGTGTCTGTAATTCAAAACTAGACGATATGTATGGTCTGGTTTGGAGACAGGAAACAAAGGATTGTTCATTGAGGAGGTGCATGTTTCAATCACCCCTTGATATTCAAGTTGATCTAAGATCTCCCTGACCTGTTTTTTAGCTTCTTGCTTTGTAGGATACTGCCTTTGTGCAGTTGGTTCATGTTTTAGATGTATTTTATGGTGAGGTGAGTCCTCATCCCATCCTACATGATTTTTATATAATGCTGGGGCCTGGGCCACTGCCCATTTCCTGGCATATGTATATCTTAGGTGCATTGGTATATGGTTGGAGAAGGCAGGCATAATAATGTCCTCGCCGTGTGGGCACTCCCTGACAAATTGTGGTGGCCAGTCTTTTTCTGCTAGAAGTATGTCATAGCCCTTTGATAGTCTTTCCCAAAAAAGTGCTTTCACCTGTCTAGGTTTGTCTCCCTCCATCCGGAGTGTTATTTCATATAACTTTTGTGGAGTACTAACCCTGGTGTCTACAGTCTCAACTGTAATGTACTCATTCAAGTCCACTATCTCCAGAAGTTCCTTCAGGTTCTGGCGAGCTATTGTGACTTCTGCTGCACTGTCCAGCATTGTCTGAGCCCATTCTCCGTTCTTGAGTTGTGTTCTCAGTATTCTCGGCATGTCTGATCTTTAGACCTGCTACTTTCTTTTGGAGAATTGAGGTTTTGCTTTAGTTTTTGGAGCGTGTTTTTCGTCTTTCGATTTCACGCGTTCTTCTCTATGTTCTGTCTCGCCCTCTTCTTTCCGAAGTCTGTGATGAGATCTGAAAGGGACGAGAGGAACGTGTATCAGTATCTTGATACCTGTCAGGTTTTCTCAAATTATCCCTATTCCTGAGGTTATACCTCCTTTCAGAGGGCTCCTTTTGAGGAGACCTACCCAGGGATTGAGAACGTTTCTCATTTGAATTTTGTTTATTAGTCTCCCACTTCTTTTTAGAAGATGTAGGAGTTTGTTTAATTGAGTCCTTCTCAGGACTTTCAGATAGCTTCGGTTTCACTGGTCTTCCACCCAAACTATCTCTGCCTAATTCTGCATAAGATTGTTCTATTATTCTGGGTAGCTCAGTTTGATGTTCTGTAACATCGAATTCCCTTAATTTTTGGCGGATCGCCACTGCTGCTGCCTCCCCTTTAATATTAGATAATATTATTGTTGAGACCTGGTCGAAATTTTTCTGTAATTTCATACCTAAATTTAGAGCAGGCTCTGCCCCGTATTAGTTTTGAATTTGTTTCAGGACATCAGGTATTACCACAATTGATGGATTGCCATGTGTTTTAGTATAGATGGCAGCAAAGACTGAGCCCCAAGTGGTGCAGTCTTCCAGTTGTGCTGTGATCCCCATCGGTAAACTGATTGTCAGTATTCTGTGTTTCTCATGCGGGCTAGTATTTGGAAATACTGCTTCGATTTGAGTAATTTTTTGAGCTATCCAAAATGGAATTTGCTCACGTTTAGTGGGCATTTTACCCATGACTGCATATAGAGTCTGTGGTGTAATTTTTAGTGTATTCCCCTGTTGAGGAGTTTGATTTCGAAGTGTTAATGGTGGTTGGACTGTGAAAGTCCGCATGACATATTGGACCAATTGTCTGTATATTTTTATTAACTCTGTAAGTTGAGTAAGTAATTCCTCATCTGTCATTATGTCAAGTTCAGGATGAGGTCTGTAGCCGGCTAGAATCGGCCATGTTGCTCCTGGTCTACCTAGTGGACCGAGCCTGGTAATGTTTCTGTGATGTTTTAGGGCGCCTTTAAACCAGAGCTGATGCTCCTGGTATGTTAATGGAATTTCTATATCCTCGAAAGGAATGTATTCCTCTGGTTGATCATCTTCTTTGTAGAAGTGAAACATGTGTGTTACTGGATTGGATTCAGGAAATATTACCCATGAATAGAATACCTCTGATTGAAAGGATTCGTGTGCCTCTATCACGAAAACTGCTCTACCTCCTCTTGGTGGTAGGCCATGTTTTATGAGTTTTAGAGTGATGGCTCTTCTTAAGTTTGGATGGATGTCTATAACACCCTCCTCGGTTTCATTTAAACCTGTAATGTTAAAAACTGCTGCTTGGCCTGGATCAGCCGCAGCTCCACCGTTTCCGGTGGCATTGTCGGAGTCAGGCATTTTGTTTTTTGAAAAATGTAGAACAAGTTTCAAGGAAACAAAGATAAGGTGCACAATATTTTTGGAACACTGTATCCTTCAACGTTGAGCAAACCAAACAGCTAATATATAGGGTACTGCCCTATGTAGCCTTGGTATTTACTTAACCCTACCCACTCCAGACGTCTTTTGGAGTATATGGGTAGGGGTCTCTGAGAGAAAAAGCACGGCTGAGTTACTCAGTATCTAACGTTGAATTACTGCCTTACCAAACGTTGGGCGCCATGTAGTGTAGCTCCTATTTCCCTAATAGGCTCTGCGCATTGGAATAATATATCCTATAGGTTTGACATAGGACTAAGGTCAGTATGTCCCTATCGAGTATATTAAACTTAATTACTTGTGCCAGCTAGCTCAGAGGCCACTAGAAACTCCTTGACGACAAGAAGGGAGTAGTTTCTGGCAGCCGCAAAACATGACCACTTTGTTTCCCTTTAGAATCAGAACGTGTCCCAGAGTCGTGGAAACAATAGATAACTATTTCACTCAGCTCAATCGTGCATGCTTAGTTTTCTCCAAGTTACACAGAAAGGAATAGACGGGCGTTTTCAATAAAAGATTTATTGAACAGTCTTGTTTCTGGTGTAAGTAAAATGTGCTGTTACGATCACAAGACAGTATGCGAGATAAATAATGTACAGTGTGAGCAGTAGAAATAAATAATACTGCAATAGCATTATCTTTTAGTATATATGCATTTACATAAATGACACAGACTAAAAATGCGAGTACTCATACGATGCGTTTCTAACCTAGTTCTACCCCAATGTACCTAACCTAGGTGTAGGGAGAGGTATGAAGTAGGTGAAGTATTCCTTACTATGGTATACTAAGAGTATGTTAAGCTCAGTATGCCAAGTATGCCAAGAGTCCCTCTAGGTTCTAGTCAGCTCCATACCTGAAGAATGGGAGAGGTAGGAATCTCTTTGCCAGACTCGAACTCCAACACCCCGCAAGGGAAGTCAGATCACTGGAAGCTGGACTCTCTGCGTGCAGGGATGACAGCGTCTTCTCAGTGCGTCAGGCCGGGAAATGGGCTCCTCTGAAGTCGAGGTCTCCTCTGATTTACAGGGGCTAGGGAAGGTATATGTATACCTGAGAATTACCTCAGAATGTTAGCATTGACGTGAGTCGGACAGCGGAAGACGTCATGAATAAACCCCTAAGGAATAATGCTTCATGCATAATATATGAGTCCTTAAGAAATCAATAGTCCTGGGCTAGGAAAACTCCCGCAGCCTAAGGGTCTGTTCTTCACGAACTCGTTGTGACGTTAGGGTGGACGGATGTCGGAGACCATGCCTGTATTTGGAGTGCACGGTTTAATGCCTAATTAAGGACTGGGATTTTATGCCTATATAAGGGCAGGGCGAATTGTGCCTATATAAGGACATGATTCTGGAAAGCCCGTTTATGGACACCATAAGAGGAATACAACAAACTGTAATTCCATTTTAGCTGTCTCAAATAATGCAAAAAAGGTCTTCAATATCTTCCGCAATCCGTCTAACCCCAATTGCTTGAAGCAAGAGATAACACCCTCACAGAAATTGTGTGATGACTTGCCAGTCTTCTTTGAAAAAAAGATTAGTAAGATCATAGAAAATATTGTAAGCACCTTGGTGGCTGCCTTCCCCATGTCCAGTACCTATGACCCGAAAATACCCAGTTCTATGAATAACGATAAACAGGTTTCTGAATACATCAACCGCAGGTTTGAATGCTTTGATTCAATTCCTGAGGACAGTTTCCACAACATTGCCATGTCAACCATGTTAGGATCTCCTCTAGACCCCCCCCCCGACAATGGTAAAAATGGGTGGATGAGCGACTGCCGCCAATGCTACAACTTGGTAACCAATCTTTAAAATCTGGGCTGGTACCTCGAAGTTGGAAAAAGGCCATAGTTAAGCCACGGCGGAAAAAATCACCTGCAGACCCAGCAATTTTGACCAACTTTAGGCTAATCTACCTTCTCCCCTTTCCAGTGAAAATCTTGGAACTGTATGTTAGTAAGATCTTATCCCAATACCTGGAGGAACATTTCTTGTTAGAAGGGGAGCAATTTGGTTTTAGACCTGGCCATGTCACAGTCAGCTCTACTGAGTGCCATGGATGAGATTCGCATGAAGGTTGATAGTGGCCAATCTACAGTGCTGGTCCTGCTTGATCTGTCAGCGGGCTTTGACACAGTCAACCACCAAACCCTGCTGAGAAGATTAGCGTCAGTGGGTGTTGGTGGTACCGTGTTAAAATGAAGAAACACAAATTGGCAACCAGGCAAAAAACGAAATCAATGGGCACTCAACAATGATATAGGGCATGTATTTTGATGCAAATGTATCGGTGCTCCAAGAGAAGAGAGGTCGGCTGCCAATTCCACCCCACTAGTTCCTTCTAGGAAGAGAGTATAGAAACAATATGGTTCCTCCCTGAGCACTCAAAATGTAAATAACAAGTCCATCAGTAATAGAGTCTCTTATTGTGCTTGTTTCACTTCATTTCTTTAATATCCATTCAGGGACTCAGCATCCGATGTCTAAGAATACAGTGTCAATCAGTATACAGCTTCCAAAATGTTGACATGCGACAAAACAATATTCTACAGCCAACACGTGTTTCGTCGTTTGTATTTGCACACATTGACTTCTTCAGGGCTGTAATTCCAAATACAAAATGTTACCATCAATACTCCTAACTCAGATACAAAGTAACTAAAGGCACCCTTGTGTCATGCGGCAGAGTCTCCACCACCTGAGAGATAACATAAAGTATGAAGGTAAGTCATTCCCAGCGGAACCATCTACCTTGTTACTTGAGTAACAGGGAAAGAGAAAGTAAAGAGGAAAAGACAATGACACTAGGAAAGAGGAAAAAGGAAAGAGAACGATCCGTTATGAAGAAATTAGAAAAATAACCTTCTTCTTCCATACCAGCACCCATAATCAAGAATACCTTTGTGCGGTAAAAGTATAGCAAGTAGTGTGCCAAGGGGTTGAAAAGGACTAAAGGGAAACAGTCGTCTTTTATAATAACCTGATTCTGTAACGGATTTGTGTCCATAATCAGCTCAATAGTATCCACAAACCACCAGTTGTACCTTGTACACTAGTAACCTGTAAGTGTAAACATAACCATATTTAGAAACTCCAAGTTAGCGGACGCACTCAAGAAACCAAATCATGATATCCGAAATTACAATCACCTGAAGGCCCCCTATAGTAAACTCCCGGGGCAGGTCCAAAGTACCTAAACGATCCAATAATTTTCCAAATGTATATCACAAGTTCAAAACTGAAAGTAAAGAAAAAGACAAATACGTGCCCTCAGCAATTATTATATTTTAAACAGTCGCCACAAGGGTGGGTACCACGACCCACAATACACAAGTAGACTGTGCTCACCTGAAGCCCCTTGTAAAAAGACTCCCAGGGTAGGTCCAAAGTTCCAAAACAGTCAATTGTTTTATATGATATAAATCACGAGTCCATGATCTGAAAATAGAAAAAGTTGTGTACACTCAGAAAAAATGCCTTCACAGCCCAAAATACACAAATTTACTGTACTGTTTTAGTAAAATCCCCCACGGGCTGCATGTATTTAATCTATACAAGTAACGGGTAAACGGACAAAAAAGTCCAAATCACCCATAAATCAAATGCCTCCACGTTTTGGGTAAATTACAGCGTGTAAGCTGTCTTCTTAATAAAACCCAATTCCTTCCAATCACGCTCGTAACAGCTCCATATGAGCTTTATAAAATCAGAGCGTACATAGCATGCAGTGTCAGTTGAGCGTAAATCAAAGCCTACACGTTTAGATAAATTGCAGCGTGTAAGCCGTTACCTTGATAAAACCCAATTCCTGCCTGTAACCCGTAAGTAAACACACTCGTGTCAGCTCCGTTTAAGCTATATAGAATCAGAGCGTACATAACATGCGTAAGCAGTTAAGCACAAATAACGGCCAGGCGCAGTCAAATACTAACATACCCCAATATTAGCGCGATACTAGTATGCCCCACATCATTGTGTACTCACAGCAAAAGTGGTTGATGCTGACACGAGCATGATTACTTACGGGTTACAGGCAGGAATTGGGTTTTATCAAGGTAACGGCTTACACGCTGCAATTTATTTAAACGTGTAGGCTTTGATTTACGCTCAACTGACACCGCATGCTATGTACGCTCTGATTTTATATAGCTCATATGGAGCTGTTACAAGCGTGATTGGAATTAATTTTTTTTTTAAAGGAGACAGCTTACACGCTGTAATTTACCCAAAACGTGGAGGCATTTTGATTTACGGGTGATTTGGACTTCTTTGTCCGTTTACGCGCTACTTGTATAGATAAATTACATGCAGCCCGTGGGGGATTTTACTAAAACAGTACAGTAAATTTGTGTATTTTGGGCTGTGAAGGCATTTTTTCTGAGGGTACACAACTTTTTCTATTTTCAGATCATGCACTTGTGATTTATATCATATAAAACAATTGACTGCTTTGGAATTTTGGACCTACCCTGAGAGTCTTTTTACAGGGGGCTTCAGGTGAGCACAGTCTACTTGTGTATTGTGGGTCGTGGTACCCACGCTTGTGACTACTGTTTAAAATATAATAATTGTTGAGGGCACGTATTTGTCTTTTTCTTTACTTTCAGTTTTGAACTTGTGATATACATTTGGAAAATTATTGGATCGTTTTGGTACTTTGGACCTGCCCCGGGAGTTTACTATAGGGGGCCTCCAGATGATTGTTATTTTGGATATAATGATTTGGTTTCTTGAGTGCGTCCGCTAACTTGGAGTTTCTAAATATGGTTTTGTTTACACTTACAGGCTACTAGTATACAAGGTACAACTGGTGGTTTGTGGATACTATCGAGTTGATTATGGACACAATTCCGTTATAGAATCAGGTTATTATAAAAGACGACTCTGTCTCCCTTTAGTTCTTTTTAACCCCTTGGCACACTACTATCTATACTTTTACCGCGACAAAGGTATTCTTGATTATGGGTGCTGGTATGGAAGAAGAAGGTTATTTTTCTCATTTCTTCATAACGGATCGTTCTCTTTCCTTTTTCCCCTTTCTTAGTGTCATTGTCTTTTCCTTTTTACTTTCTCTTTCCCTGTTACTCAAGTAACAAGGTAGATGGTTCTGCTGGGAATGACTTACCTTCACACATTATGTTATCTCTCAGGTGGTGGAGACTCTGCAGCATGACACAAGGGTGCCTTTAGTTACTTTGTCTGCGAGTTAGGAGTATTGATGGTAACATTTTGTATTTGGAATTACAGCCCTGAAGAAGTCAATGTGTGCAAGTACACACAACGAAACACGTGTTGGCTGTAGAATATTGTTTTGCCGCATGTCAACATTTTGGAAGCTGTATACTGATTGACACTGTATTCTTGAACATCGGATGCTGAGTCCCTGAACGGATATTAAAGAAATAAAGTGGAACAAGCACAATAAGAGACTCTATTACTGATGGACTTGTTATTTACATTTTGAGTGCTCAGGGAGGAACCATATTGGTACCGTGTTAAAATGGATGAAATCATATCTGCAAGACCACTCTCAAGCAGTGGCTCTACCTCCTTTTTGCTCCAATTTCAGATGTACTCATCATGGAGTGCCACAAGGCTTGGCACTAGCCCTGTGTTGTTTAACATCTACATGAACCCACTAATCTCTTAAATAGAATCACACAATATGACTCTAATCAACTATGTGGATGACACGCAGCTGATCCTGTCAAATAATAATAGCTCGCAGGACGCGGTTACAAGTTTTCAGACCGGTATAACAGACATCGTAAAATGACATTGAAATGGCCACAAAATTTCCCACTAACATGCGGGTTTACTGATAAAACTATATATTGTATGAATCATAATCTGTGGAAATTGTGCTTCAGCAAACATGTTTATCATTTGCACAATGCCAAAAAATGGTTTTCTGATTTGTTTATATCCTATTAAAAACTTTTTGTCATCACACAGAATTACAAAAAAGGGCTTTCTTAACTACTAAAATACATTTTGAAATGTTTGTACAGTTCATTTCCAAGATATATAAAGGCTGTGTTAGAAGAAAAAGACTGACATCCTACAGCCTTTCATTTCACACTTTGTACAGCACGATTGTCCGACAGTTCACTTTACAAAATCCTGTAACTTTGCTGCTTATTTTATCCTGGAGGTTGTGTTTAATTTTTCTTTCTCTGACTGCAAATTGTAAGACATAGGCTGACATTTGACCTCTGCATCTGAATGCAGAACAAATGTGACAAGATAAAAACAGGATTTAAGGATATTTATTGCTCATTAACTTTCTGGGAGAACAGAACATCTGTTCTTTATCAGCTCGCCAGAACGAGCTAGTAGGCCCTAAAAATAGCTCACCCTGATATAATCTGACTAGCCATAGTGAGAGGACAAGTAGCGTTGTCGAGGCCTGTTGGCTGTATCAGCACTGAGCGAGATGTTGCATCTAGATGAGACCGTCGTCTGGCAGAATCTCGGGCAATAATCTGGGTGAAGGACCTCTTTCTTAAATGATCAAATGGTGGTCCGTATATATTAAACCTTATCAGAGATTGGAATGTCTTACATAAGAGGACTTCAATTCAGACTACATTGTTTGACTATATGTCTAGACTTTTTCTTATTTGACCTAGACATGGTGACATGTAGACACTTGACCCAGACTTATGTCGCATCACGTCTATATCATCAGTCAGATGACCTGACACTTTCACAGTTCTTAGAAAGATTAAGGTCAGGTCTGCGTCAAATGGCAGGCATGACAATAAATTCTGCATGAACGGAGAAAGATGGCAACCTCCATGATCTAAAATGGCGACAGGGCCTATCTAGAATGCAGTCAGATGAGTCGGGTCTTAGGAGCTTTACGTCACCTTAACAGTACTGCAGCCCCTTAGAACCAGGAGAAGTATGCAGCATGGAGCAGGAATTTATATGTATTCTAGCCAATAAAATCACAAATATTACCCACAATAGGTGTTTCCTGTAAAAAAGAACCGGTCATGTTTATGTGTAGTGATCACATGACGCGCGCCCCCCACTTTGTACCATTACCGAGCCTGTTGATATTCAAGCTAACAAACTTCACCTTCCTCTACCTCTAGCTATACGTACTGCCTTCCCAAATACTACCACCACCATCCTTTACTTCCAGTGTTGCAATTTGATCTTTCCAAGACAAGTGATGTTTTCCTGCAAACATTGTGGTATAAAATGTATCCGAAACCCATCCCTCAACGCCCCTACTTCACATCTATGTCCGGTCTACACTTGTCCACCACTCACAACATGTAAAGTGCCTAACGCCACAGCATAGTAAAAAAATGTAAAAATGATGCTGAAGAGAATTATTCTGATCCTGAGTCAGACCACTCTGCTTGTACTATAGGCTGTTTCAACATCAGATCCTTTCTTCAATAATATTGTATGAAGCTCCCATGTCACAGTCCAGGGTGTTCATAATGGAAATTTGGGGAGTTTATCTAACCGTAACACACAGGGCAGTATACCATTGTAGTCATAGTCATGTTTTTGGATCCCTGCGCTCCTGGGTTTTCTTGCATCAATCACTATATATTATGTTTCAATCCCTTCTCTTAATATTAGGTACCTAACAGTAGACATGACCCATGGTTACTGTGGCTGGAGTTTGCGCTCTTTTAGTCCATCACCAAATGTGCTTACAGCATCCTTCTTTCACTTATCTTCCATCTCCACAGTAAAGTCCATTAATGACCTCTGGGAACTGTCCTGTGATAACGTCTTTTCTTTTGGAAGCTTTGCAATGTTCTTTATTGCCCTCCATGATATTTACTGTTGTCTCTCCTCGTGAATGCTCTCTATATCGTCTGGCCCTGGATGTTGCCCTCATATTCCTTCCTTTTTGTGCCCCATCTCTTCTCCATTGACCGTGCTCCTTGGTCCATTCATCTTCTGGCCTCCCGAAATGGCAGATGTTACTCACAGCAATTACCCCATGATGTGCAGGAAACAGCATCATATATTTTGGGTGTGTATCCATCAGCTTTTTTTTTTACCCAGACAGAGCTGTTGTGTTGCCTCTGGACAATCTGTGTTAAATCGGAAATTAATATTTTTTTGCGTTCTCATAAGTTGTTGGCTCCTCTTTACTGCCTCCTGCAATATTGCATCTCTTTCTCTATAGTTTAGAAACCTCGTGGTAATGGCCTGCGAGGGGCCGAAAATGGGCAAAAGGGATCAGAGCTCTGTGTGCCCTTTCCACTGAGAAGAACAATAGATAGACCATTTTGCTTCAGCGTCATTGTTATCTGTTCCTCTTTGAATAGTTCTACACTCTTTCCTTCTGCTTGTTCAAGAATTCCAATAAATCTGATGTTATTTCTACAAAAGCTGTTTTCCACGTCTTCCTTTCTTTGATAAAAACCGCACTAGTTGTTTAGCAGCGTCTGTAAGTTGTTAATCATTATCTGTTACTGTACTATGTGACCAACCATTTCTGCAATTTTTAAAAAATTAGCTCTCAAGAGTTTGACTTTCTCCAGTATTATATCTTTTATAGATTCACATGCTTGAATCTTCCCCGTCGTCATGGTGGGAGTTTCACGGTAACAGTAAAATAGCAGTAGAAAGCTAAAAGGACAATCTCACTTGAGAATCAACAATATTTAGTAACCAGTTAACCTCATTAAAGAACATCCAAACTCCAGCCAATCACATTGCAGACCCCTGAGTATCCATCCCCTGCAGAGCCACCATACCTCAGATTTCTTACCGCACGTCGTGTGTTAGGGAGACTCCCTGAGCTCTGCTCAGTCACAGTGTTTCTACTTTGAACTCTTCAACTTTCAACTGGCAGTTCTCTTTCCTCAGCCTTCTCTTCAACTGAGGTGCTGTTAGAAAGTGAGTTTACTGCTTATTTTCTGTATTTTCTACAGAATGTCAGAGTCTAAAAAAGGGCTGTTCAGGCCCTGCAAGACTTGTGGAAAGTCCAGGCTTTTCTCAGAGGACCCTCATAAGGAGTGTTTATATTTCCTTTATCCAGAGCACAAGCCTAAAGACTGTAAGCACTGCCGGACTTTTTCATCAAAAACCCTCAAAGATCGTGAGGGAAGGCTTCTTATTTGGCTTCAGAAGAAAAGATCTATGAGGGATTCTGACTCAGAGAGTGAGGAGAGGCCTCATTCCTCCTCAAAGAAAAGGAAGGAAGAAGATCCTTCTTCTGGTCAGAGAGATCGGAAAAAACAAAGATCTCTGAGCAAGGAGTCTTCAGTGGAAAGGTAAGGTAAAGAAAGAGCAACCTGGCTCTTCTCAAACCCAAAAAAGATCTGGTTCTGCTCCTCCTTCTGCACAACTTACTCCCTCACAAAAAATCCGCCCGTCGTCGGACCCGTCGACGAGGCATTCTCTGCCTACGACTGTCAAAAGGAAGACTCCATCGACGGTTTCTTCAGCGACATCAATGACATCAACGGTGAAGACAACGGCTGTCTCGTCGACAAAGACGGAAGTAGTGATGTCGTCGGCGGCTTCGGTGAGGAGTTCGTCGTCGACGAGAGCTTCACCGTTGACGGTCCAATTGTGTGCTGCGCCGTCGACGAGCGTCTCCGCCCCGTCGACGGATACTTCCACGCCGTCGCCACAGTCCCTGGTGACGATTCCGTCGACGATCCAGTTTACAAGGAAAATAGACATGCCAGTCTCAAAATCTCTATTACAAGACTTTTCAAAAATATCTCCTCTGCCTCCTTCTCGCCTCCTGGATTTTCAGAAATCAGAGGATGAAGGTCCGTTTGGCCCTGCCTGCAGCCCCCCACAGCTGAGAGTGAAGTGCCAGGAATCTGATCAAGAGGATCAGCCAGATAATTCTTCGGCTTACTTTGAAGGTGACTATTCCTTTTCGGACAGACGCTCGGGTGCGCAACACCTGGATACCTTCCAGGAGCACTACCCATATTATGAACAGGAGGAGGAAGATCGTCAAGAACCCTCCATTAATGTGCCAATGTCACTAGTCATGGACTTACGTTTCATGCTAGATAACTACTACAAGCAATTCCCTGAAGCCAATGTGGCCTAAAAACCAGTTTCTCGGCAGGATGAGGCTGCCATGACTCCAGTTCAGGAAGCCCCACTGGCACCACCGAAACAGAAGTCCCTACCTCCTCTGCAGATCTCAACTAGAGTATCGGATAGTGGAGACCATCAACTGGAAGAGGGAGAGATAAAAGTGAACACTGATGTCCATGACGAGTCGATGGATTACGTAGCGCATACACCGCCTTCTCCCACGCTGCCAGTGGCTGACTCTCCCCCTGCAGATATCGGCGGCTTCCATGATCTGTTTGAGAGAGCATCAAAAATTTTCGACCTTCCTATGCCCGTCAAGCAAGCGGAATGCTTCTTGTACGATTTTAAGGCTTCCACTCAACGTTCGGTTAGGGCAATCCCTATTATCGACTTCTTGTGGCAGGAAGGTATCAAGCTAATGAAGAATCCAGCGTCTGTGCCAGCAGTCATTCCACAGCTGGATAAGAAGTACCGGGCGCCAGAAGACTCTCCGACATGTCTCATTGGCCATCCGAAGCCTGATTCAGTAATAATGCAGGCTACTCAAAGAAGATCAAAAAACCCTGCTTCTCCATGTACCACGCCGCCAGACAAAGAGGGGCGTAGGTTGGACAATGTTGGGAAGAGATTCTCCGCGCTGGCTTCTACAGCCATCAGAGCCTCCAATGCAATGGCTATCCTTGGAAGGTACGATAGGCGATATGGTCAGACATCGCACCTTTTTTGGAATTCCTGCCGGAAGATATGAAAAAGGAGACAAAGGAGATCCTTTCAGAGGGTGAGAGAGCTGCATCGGAAGCCATTGATGTAGCTATGGACATTGCCTCCACTGCCTTTAGGCAGATGGCGGGTGCTGCAGTGTTGCGCAGGTAGGGTTGGCTGAAAGCTACAACATTTCGCCCAGAAGTCCAAGCGAAGGTGCTGGACATGCCATTTGATGGAGAGAATCTGTTCGGTAAGCATGTTGATGAGGCACTCCAGGCTATCAAATCCGACACGGATACGGCGAAATCCTTAGCCAATTTACAACAGAGAAGGTTCTCTTCCTTTCGGGGAAGAGGAAGAGGCCAGTTTATTGCTCAGAACCAGCCTCAACAGCGTTTTCAACCTTATTACCAGCAAGGTTTCCGTCCTCAGTACTCTGCTCAGTCATTTTGGCTGGCGCCTGCATCAACTTACTCTAGAGCTCCAGCTTGAAGACGTCCCGCTTCGGGAGGTAAATCCCATGACACCGGCAGGAGGCAATGACACTCATCAGGCACCCACCACCCCAGTCCCAATTCATTGGGCTCAGGACTGCTCCAAATTCTTTCTGCATTGGAGCTCCATTTCATCCGACAGATGGGTGTTAGACGTTTTCAATCATGGTCACACCCTAGAATTTCTTCAACAACCTCCAGATTATCCCCCAAGAAAGACTGCTCACCGCCATCTGGCGCTTCTCAAAAGGGAAATAAAACTCCTTCTCGACAAGCAGGCAATCGAGATAGTGCCGTGCAGTCAGCTCAACTTGGGATTCTACTCCCACTTTTTTCTCATAAAGAAAAGAACTGGAAAATGGAGGCAGTTCATGGACCTCAGGTTGTTGAACAAGTTCATCAAAAGCCAACTGTTTCGGATGCTGTCGCTCCAGGAGTTTCTCCTTCTCTTGGATTCAGGGGATTAAATGACCTCTCTGGATCTTCTGGATGCGTACTTTCACATTCCTATTCATCCAAAGCACCGTCGTTATCTCAGGTTCCAAGTGGCATTGTGCTATTACCAGTTCAAAGTGCTGCCTTTCGGGCTAAAGTCTGCGCCCAGGGTATTCACCAAATGCTTGGCGTCAGTAGCAGCCTTTCTCCAGCGTTCCGGTCACCAGGTCTTTCCCTACCTGGACGATTGGTTAATCAAGGCTCCGACATTTCAGGGTGCAAAAAAGTCCACAAACGCCTGTCTTTGCCTTTTTCGCTTTCTGGGTCTCAATCTCAACAAAGAGAAGTCTTCGCTCCTTCCTTCCAGGTCTCTAGTGTTTCTGGGAGCGAGATTAGACACCGACCTCTCAATGGCCTTTCCCACAGAAGAAAGAATTTCTCGTCTTCTAAAGGTGGCTCAGTCCCTTTCTTCAAAAAAGTTTGTTTCTGTGATGTCATCTTGCATTCCGCGGATTCCTCACTGTCGGTTGCGGATGAGGCCTCTCCTGGAACAGCTCGACGCCCAATGGGTACAAGCTCGAGGCTCCTTCGAGGACATTATTTCAGTCACGCCTCAGATGATCAGGGCGATGTCTTGGTGGAAAGTCAAAAGCAATCTTTCATAAGGCCTATCCTTCCTTCCACCAGAGCCTTTGATGGTTGACAACGGATGCCTCCATGGAGGGATGGGGTGCTCGCCTCCATGGAGGGATGGGGTGCTCACCTCCAGGAGCTTCAGTTTCAGGGGAAGTGGTCGGATCAGGAATTTCTATGCCACATCAATCTGTTGGAGCTGAAAGCAGTGTTTCTAGGGCTACGTTCCTTCCTTCCAAGGATAAAGCAGAAACAAGGAGGGACGAGATCGCCTGCTCTCTCAAGTCTGGCGCAACGAATTTGGAATTGGTTGATTCACCACAATATCTCATTACAGGTCCAACACGTTTCAGGGGTGCTCAAAGAATGGGCCGATTCGCTCAGCAGAGATTTCAAGCAGTGCCACAAATGGGAATTGGACGCTGTTCAACTCAAAATAATTTTTCAGTGTTGGGGGATCGCCAACCCTGGATCTGTTCGCTACATTACTCAACAAAAAATGTGAGTTCTACGCCAGCAGATTCCCTTAACCATGTTCCCTAGGGATCGCCTTCCATTTCTCCTGGGAAGGGACATTTGCCTACGCGTTCCCTCCATTCCCACTGATACCCAAGGGCCTACAAAAAAGGAAACGAGAACCTTGCCGCATCATTCTCATTACCCCGGCGTGGGCAAGGCAATACTGGTTCATGGAGCTGTTTCGCCTATCAGAAGTCTCTCCAGTTCGTCTTCATCCTTCAGAACGTCTACTTTCTATGGACCAAGGCCAGGTGATTCATCTGCAAATTCAATCTCTTCACTTGTCGGCCTGGCTCCTCACCACACTGAGTTTGAGGACATAGATATTTCTGAGTGCCGTTCCATTCTTAACAAGGCCCGTGCGGGGCGTGGCTTCGCTGAGCAGCGAAATGGCCGCAGACTAACGCGGCTCCGCCGGCCGAGCACAGAAATCCGTCAATAATCCGACACCCGGACCTGAAGCCGGGAATCAAGGATCGCGGAAGGTGTGGGAGCTGCTGCTGTGCCCCACGGAGGAAATTAGGCGGTGTCCACCCCGAATTGGCCGAGATACAGAGGACGCAAGGTGAGAGGCGGGGCTGCGGCCTGGAGGCCTGCTGAAGCCGGGGGCTCTGGTGACGATGGCGGAGCAGAGCTGATTGCGGTGCACATAGTAGCCGGAGAACGAGTGTACCGGACGAGACTGCAGCAGAACCCCTGTATGGTGCACTCCCAGACGCAGCTGGATGAGCGAAACTGCCATTGAGAAGGCAAGATCAGGGTGGAGTGCGGTGCGGCGACTGAGAAAAGGCAGAACGGAGCGCTGCGCCAGGGAACCGGTGACCGCGGTCTGGAGGTGAAGCGCTGCGTGTGCGGTGTTGAGCAGAGTAAAGAGGCTGGAGTGGGTATACATGAGAGGACCCCCCCCCTGGATGCGGGGGCTCCGGACAGCTGAACTACACATGGGCTAACTGGGCCCTACAGAAACAGTAGAGCGGCGAGTGGTGAAGATGGCCGCCACTGTATAAATCGGATGACCAGACGGCCGCCATTTCGCGAACCCCAAACCGTGAGTAGTCGGCGAGCTACGAAGTGTGCGGTATTGCGCAGCACCACTGGCCCTCACTCCGGCCCGCAGATCGCTCCCTAACCACCAGAGAGGGCAGTAGTGAATCCGTCTTGTGACCGAGTAGCGGGGGTGTGTGGAGCGGGGAGCCAGGAGGCGAGCGGCTGAGCTGGAGTGAATCGCGGCGGTCTGGAGGATAAGGGCCCACGGATGTAGAGCCTCTTGGCTGAAAAAGCGGAGGAATAGCTGGCAGGCGGACAGAGCTGAGTGCTACCCAGGAGCACAGATACCGCTTTTGACGCCACGAAAGGTGGAGATTCAAATTAGACAATACTAGTGGAGGGCCGCGGACAAATACGAACAAAACATGGGCAAACCAGACACAAGGCAGCCCCGCCTCAACTTTGAAAAGAAACTTGCCAAACAGGCAGAGATCGATGGGGGCCAGCCAGAACCTGCGGAAGAGGCAGGCTCGCTGCAGCTACCAGAAGATGATATACGCACTATGTTCAGGGAACTGAAGACCGGTCTCCAGGG
This sequence comes from Calotriton arnoldi, assembly GCA_963921515.1. NCBI lineage: Eukaryota > Metazoa > Chordata > Amphibia > Caudata > Salamandridae > Calotriton > Calotriton arnoldi. The sequence goes on from CAWUFW010000307.1 coordinate 626,654, forward strand.
CATAGACACCAAGATCGACACCCTAGCAGAACGTATGGACAGGATCACGCAAAGGGTCGAGAAACAGGAAGGGAGAGTGGGGGTGCTCGAAACAAGAGTTACAGAAACGGAAGAAGGGCAGACCGAGCTGGAAAAGAAAGTGAAAGGCATGGACAGAGTGCTGGAGGTGATACGACAAAAGAATGAAGATTTAGAAGCCAGGTCGCGAAGAAATAATGTGCGAATTATGGGAATTGCGGAAACAACAAATATCCAGAACATGGAAAAATACATAGAAATAATGATGAAAGATATCTTTGGGCCGGAACTGTCCACGATGTTCCTCATTGAAAGGGCGCACAGATCGTTGGGCCCGAGGCCGAGACCGGGAGCCCCGGCGAGACCTGTTATAGCACGAGTGCTCAATTATAGGGACCGGGACACAATACTCCGGCTGGCTAGAGAGAAAGGCGACATCCAGTACCAAGGTAACAACATTGCACTGTACCCAGACTTTACGTTGCAAGTACAAGCTGCCCGCAGGGAATTTATCCCAGCAAAGAAAATATTTCAACAAATCGGAATGAAATACGCATTGATATACCCAGCTAAATTGCGACTACAAGGCCCTGGAAAGCCCACGTTCTTCACGGACGCCAAAGCAGCATTAACATATGCCAAACAACTAGCGACGGACCAGAGGAAACGGAGAATGTCAGAAGAAGAGCAACCGGACACCAGACTAAGTGACAATGATTGAGCATGCAATACGTGGACATTACCACAGGCTGGGGTGGACCGACTGGCGAATTACAGGCTACAGGCTGAGAGCTAAGTAGTAAAATAACAATGTTGATAAAATGGGGTGCATACTCTATGCTTGCGTAAGCGGTTGACCTTCCCTGTAAAGGACTGCGGGGGACTTATATTGTGTGATTCCGGGGCTTTGGGCGGGGGGAAATTTTGCTCGGCCACCCTGCCTAGAGTGCAGGGCAGTACGCCAGCGGACCCGCGTACCCCATGGGATGATTCCCTTTGCTCAGAGGCAATATGTTGGTTGTTTTTTGTTGTGGGGAAGGGGGTGGGGATTGCACAACCTGATTGGGGGGTTGGTGTGGGTGGTGGGGGAAAGTTATTTGTTTTAACGTCCAAGCAGAAGTATTGTACACAACACGGAAGGGCGAGGGAGCTGCCAATTCACTGCAAGCTCAGGGGCATCCAACACTGAAGCCATGGGACGTTGCTAAGCACCTTGCAGGCATAGCACAGGATGGCGGTGAACTGTTCGACAGCCAGGCCCTATGGAATCGACATGTTATGGATCACAAATGACCCGCACACCTAGTATGACCTCACTGAGATGCCTTACGTGGAATGTAAGAGGCCTTAATGACCGCAGGAAGATGAGGCTAATCCACACTTATCTTACCAGGCATGAGGTAGATATTTGTTTTCTACAGGAGACGCATCTCACGAATACACTGGCAGGGGTGCTCCGGCATAGAAGATGGGGAGAGGTAATAGAAGCTGGGTATTCAAATTACTCGAGGGGGTGGCGATATTGATCCGTAGGGGGTTGCATTGGCAGACACACCATACGATAAAAGACAGGGACGGTAGGTACATCATACTACAGGGAACGCTGTGCCACACTCCCGTGGCGCTGGTGAACACCTACGGACCAAACACTGACAGCCCAGAATTTTTCAACATATTGGACACCAGTTACAGAACTTAGGTCAAATGGCGATCATGTGGGGGAGATTTTAATGTGGTACTATCGCCGTCTGTTGACAGACAGGGGGTATCCCGGGTACATCACCCACAGGCGGCAGCAATGTTGCATACTATAGTAGAAGACCTCCAGTTGGTTGACTCCTGGAGAACACTACACCCTATAGCGAGGGAGGGGACCTGCGTGACACACCACCGCAATGCGTGGTCGCGACTAGATTTTTGGTTGATCTCTAGGGACCTGCACGCCTGGTTGGTGGATGCCGTACATCTACCCCGTACCTTTTCAGACCACGCGCCGGTGCAGGTGCGGTTGAATGTCCCCCCGGCATATGCCCAGCCTTTCACATGGCGGTTTCCATCAACAGCTTTGTTAGACATGGTATTTCGCGAGGAGCTGCGGGACAAGGCTGCAGAATACTTCGAACTAAATGAGGGCACGGTAGAATCACCGGGGACCTTATGGGAGGCATTTAAAGTAGTACTAAGGGGACAATGCATGTCGCTTAAATCTGGAGTGCTGAAGGATATACGCAACACCTTACAGAGATTAGAGCGGGAGTTAGGGGACCTAGAGGAGTCACAACGTGTAAACCCAGCCCCGGACACTATAGCGCAGATACGGACTAAGCTGACCGAATTCCAGGAGGAGGCGGAAAGGGAAACGAAATATCTCTCCAAATATACACAAGCTAGGAGATATGGAGAAAGTGACAGACCGGGTAAAACGTTAGCGGGACTATTGCGCACGCCCAGAGGCTCTGACTATATAACTGAACTATGTCTGGAAGACGGGGAAATGGTGAGAGCACCACCAGATATTCTCCGTGAAATGGCGAGGTATTATGGGCAATTGTACACCTCACACACGGAGCCGACCCAGGAGGACATAGATGGCTACCTAGATGACGTGGCACTTGCATGGTTTCATGACGGAGCCAGGGAATATATGGAGCTGCCAATAACGACAGAAGATATACGGCAAGTAATAAATAGCATGCCGGCTGATAAGGCCCCAGGGGCCGACGGCCTGACGGCGGCCTTCTATAAAGAATATGTGGAGATAGTGGCACCTAGACTGCTCCAGGTTTTTCTCGAGGCAATGGACACAGGTAGACTCCCCCAACACTCCGCGAGGCTACGATTATAACTATATTGAAACCAGGCAAGGACCCAACTAATCCGGATTCGTATCGTCCGTTGTCACTGATAAATCTGGACGCCAAAATATACGCTAAATTAATAGCAAATAGACTGAAACCCATGCTGCCCCAGATTGCGCTGCCAGACCAATCAGGTTTTATACCAGGGCGCTCCACTGCACATAATTTGAGAACGCTCTTTGGCACACTACATTATTTAGCCCCCCAGGTGCAGGCCGTGGCGGCACTGCTGGACGCCACGAAAGCGTTTGACTCGCTAGAATGGAAATTCCTCTTTACTCTATTGACCCGTATGGGCCTCAGCTCTATCTTCATTAGACAAATTCAAATATTATATACAAATCCGACAGCACGAGTCAGGGTTAATGGTCAGGTTTCGGATCCCTTTGCGATCTCCAGGGGGACAAGGCAGGGCTGCCCGCTATCGCCGCTGCTGTTTGCCATTGCCACAGAGCCGTTGGCTGCTAAGCTTAGGCAACATCATGCGCAGAAGGGCATAGGCTTCACGACTAGAGGGCTCGTAGTATCTATGTATGCGGACGACATGACGATCTACCTGACCAACCCTAAGGATAACTTTGTTACAGTGATGAGGGAATTGATAAGATACGGGGGCCTAACTGGGATCCAGATCAATTGGTCCAAATCGGTTCTGATGCCGCTAACTGATGATACGATACCCTTTGATACGGAATTCCCGATTAAATGGGCGGATGAGGCGACGAGATATTTAGGTATTTGGATGAGCAGGTCACTGCAGGAACTATGGCTATCGAATTATGGCCGATTGATAGACTGGCTGGAAAGTAAGGTGCAAAGGTGGAAGGGGCTGCCGCTGTCCTTGATGGGGCGAATCGCCATTACAAAAATGGTTGTACTGCCTAAACTACTTTATTTATTTGTAAACATCCCCATGCCTCTAAACGCGCAATTTTTTAAACAACTACGCTCGAAGGTGCTCGAATTGATCTGGGCAGGGAAACAACCTAGGGTCTCATGGAGGGTTCTGACGCTACCATTCTCACAAGGAGGTCTAGGCGCTCCAGACTTTGAATTATACGCCTACAGCGCGCAGGCGCAATACTTGCACTATTGGCATCACCCCACGCCATTTCAGCCCCATGTAGCAATAGAAATAGATAAGGCTGCACCTTTACCGCTGAAAACGGCTGTATATGCCACATATAAACGTCCCCATGATGAAATAGACACGGTGGAGACGTTGAGATGGGCCTGGAGGGGAATAGCCAAGAGAGCGCGACACGAAGTACTGTATGCACCGCAAATGGCCTTAGGAGATAATCCGCTGATTGGGCCTTTAATGGATAAGGCAATCAAGCTAAGAGCTAAAGCACACAATCTCGAGACAGGGAGTGATCTTTTTCCAAACGGGGAATTTTTGACTATGGCACATATGTGTGGCACGCAGGAGCCTACCGCCTCAGATATGCTGCTGTATTATCAGCTTAGGGCGGCATGTAAGGCCAGATTTGCCGGGTTTCCGGCTGAACCACCTACTTTATCAGCCTTAGAGAACGTCTTAAGTAACCCATCCCCTCGCAAATTAATTACACGTATATATAGTATGACACAGAAAGATTACCCAGTTGTCAGTCCAGCGTCCAGAGAGGAATGGGAACGGGAGGCAGACCTAACCATAACAGAAGAACAATGGCATTTCTGCTGCTCTCAGATGGAGCAGTTATCGCCAAACTACAGGCTACGTTTAATCCACTTTAATTTTCTACATAGACTTTATCGCACGCCGCTGCAGCTACACCGCATGGGGCTACAATTAGATGCGAGATGCTGGAGATGTGGAGCGCTGGACGCAACATTTGTACACCTTGCATGGGCCTGTGGACCAATAGCAACATACTGGGTTGACATATTTACACACGTAGAGCAAATAATACACGGGGTGATACCAGAAACTCCGAAGGTGGCGCTGCTAGGATACGTAAAAGACATCCCGAAGAAGTATCGTAAACTAACGGCCATGTTACTATTGCTGGCAAAGCGGCAGGTAGCCATTCATTGGAAAAAACCTGCACCGCCTACGGCAGCAGGATGGGTGAAAGCAGTTACTTACTGCAGGGACCAGTTTTCCAATTTCTGGGAATTAATGCCAAGTAGATCTCGGCCATCTGACATCTGGGAACCATTTACGGGCTGGCTTAGATCGGGAGGAGAAGACTTACACATGGATCAATAAACGCAGGGTGAGACATACAGGGGACACTGCTTAGTGGGATACTGTTGCAGAAAAGGGTCAAGAATCCGGAGATATATGTCGTATATGACACCACAATGGGCCGGGTTCATCGTAACATACCTGTGTAGATTAAACTAGTGCATTGGACGCGATTGCTTAGGAATGTATGTGATATTGTTTGGATGGAGGGTTGGGGGGGGGAGGGGGCAAGCTAGTTTAAATTGTACATATGAGAAAAAGTTATTGTTGTTTTTTTCTTATAAAAAATACATGCAGACAGGAACAGTAAAGATGGATGAAAACGCTGCCTGCCCATTGGGATGTTGGCCAAGATAGCTGTGTACAATGCACTGAATACATGGGCCGCCGGCCCCTCTGGGTTGTGGCAAAGAGGCTGTGTAACTTCCTGAATATGCAATAAAATTTGTTTAAAAATCCAAAAAAAAAAAACTATCAAAAAAAAAAAACAAAAAAAAAAAAACAAGGCCCGTGCTCCCTCCACGGTCAAGTGTTACTCAGCCAAATGGAAAAGATTCTGCTCCTGGTGTGCAAATCACTCATGCCATCCGCTCTCTTCATCTCCGGAGGAGGTTTTGCCATATCTCTTGTCGCTAGCAAAAACTGGCCTCTCTCATTCCTCGGTAAAAGTCCATTTGGCCGAAATTTCAAGGTCTAGGAGCCGTTCGAACCAGTCGTATCTATGGTCCTGCAGGTTGGTTAAGGAATTCATGAAAGGCCTTTTCAGAGCCTACCCGCCGGTTCGGCCTGCTCCGGTGCTCTGGCAATTGAACATTGTGTTGTCTCATCTCATGAAAGCGCCATTCGAGCCAAGTGTGACATAAAATTTCTATCTTGGAAGGTGGCTTTTCTCTTAGCCATCACGTCGGCTAGACGTATTAGTGAAATTCAAGTCTTCACAGTAACAGAACCTTACCTTCAATTCCAGCAGGATAGAGTGGTGCTATGCACTAATCCCTCGTTCATACCCAAAGTACCTACCACGTTCCATCTGAATGAACCTGTGGTTCTGCCTTCATTCTTTCCTGCTCCGTCTACACCAGCTGAGAGAGCTCTGCATTCCTTGGACATCAAACAATGTTTAAAGTTTTACCTTCAAAGGACTAAATCTTTACGCAAATCTATTCAATTGCTCATAGCCTTCTCTGCCCCCAGGAAGGGTCAGGCTTTGACTAGAGCTTCGATTACTCGTTGGGTTTCTTTTACTATAACCTTCTGCCACGAAAGGGCGGGTCGCCCACTTGCTTCCAAAGTGACTGCCCATTCCACGAGGAAGATGGCAACGTCCTCGGCCCTGTTTGCCGGTGTGTCCCTGCCAGACATCTGCAGGGCAGCGAGATGGACAAGTGTCCATACCTTCACAGGGCACTACTGCCTGGATACTTTGCGAAAGACGGATGCTGCGTTTGGCCAAGCGGCTGTTCGTCGTCTGTTCGCTTAAGGTTGGCCTCAGTTACTGAGGTCTATTAAGAATTCTTATTATCATTAATGTGTATTGCTATTATGGTTATTATTATTATCTCTGCCAAATCTTATTTATGTATATATATAGATATATGTGTATTTTATAACCGCAGAAGTTAAGTTGCTTGGTTCACTTCAGGTGATGGCATTATGTTGCATGGTGGGATGGTTCACCTGTTTTTCCCACCTCCAATTGTTATTATGTACTGCTTACTAGTCTGATTCAAGCATGTGAATCTATAAAAGATACTATACTGGAGAAAAAACAAGCTACTTACCTGCACACTGTGGTTCTCCAGTATTGATATCTTTTATAGATTCACATGCGGCCCTCCATCCTCGCCCTTTACAGGTGCACCCTTCCATACCTCTTTTATTTAACTAACTACACTCGTGCTCGTACTGGAGAACCATAGTGTACAGGTAAGTAACTTGTTTTCTTTGTCACTGAGTCAGAGTTCATTTCCAGTGCTGCCCTTGAGCTGGTGTCTTTCAAGAGTATGTCTTTCTGGGGGCGTGGCTTGGACAGCCATCATGGCGGTCGTCTGTTAGGCAAGCTCGACCTCATCGAGCCCCTGAATCCGCCAAAATCCATCTAAATACCTCAATGGGCGGACCATCAGCCAGCGGATCCGGCAGAGTAACCCCGGCTCCACGACTTAGTGCCAGAGAGGGGCACACTAGACCTCGGCGCGACCTGGCCCGATCTCGCGGGGCGCGGCCTAGACGCTGGGGCCTACATTATCCTACGGCCACCAGGCGGGCGCGAGTGCTGAAGGTGCTGGACACAGCCTATCGGGACCGGCCTGAGTGGGGGCCGAGAGGTCGCAGCCCGACCGGAGCTCCAGTGGCGAGGCCACAGGTGGAGTGATGCGGCACAGAAGGAAGTTGGGGAACCATTGGCGATGGCTCTCTGGGGTCCCCGTTTGGTACCCGGCAGTTTTATTGCTGCGACAGATACTTCAGGTTTGGGGAAGTATTGGGGTGGGGGGAGGGGTGTAGACACCAGGTTTTCATGTACAAATGTTTCCACAGTTCAAGCACAGGCACACAGATACAGTCGCTTCTCCACACATGCCTCGCTGCTGGCATCCCCTCTGATACGCAGATGGCCACGCATGCCACCAATGCTCACATGGGTGGGCTTAATATCATGACTTGGAATGTACGAGGGGTCCTGGACAAAATCAAACGAGGCGCTGTCCTGAGACAGGCCAAACATTTAGAGGTGGATGTTCTCCTTCTTCAAGAGACCCATATGATGGGCAATAAAGCCCCTTGTCTTGCTTGCTACGGCTTTGATCAGGTACAGCACTCGGGTTTAGTCCGTGGGTCCCGTGGGACAGCTATTCTTATACATTGTCGAGTTCCATACATCATGTCCAAAACCTGGTCGGATTCTGGTGGGCGCTACACCATCGTGACTGGCACATTATACGGGAAATCACTGACACTGGGTAGCTTCTATGCCCCACCTCCCCTTGGTCAAGCGTTTGTGGACAGGGTTACTAGCCTTCGGGGGGAACTCCCTGGTGACATGTCTGTGATGGGGGGGGCGACTGGAACGAATTATGGCACCTATTGACCGGCGGTGGGAGACAGGCCCAGGCCCCCACACCGGAGACTCCAAACTACACCTGTTGGCCACAACCCTGGGGTTGGCAGACACATGGTGAGCGTACCACTCCACAGACCTGGGCTTCACGTATCTCTCGGCAGTGCACGGTTCCCTTTCCAGGTTAGACTATCTATTTCTCCCTCATACTTATATTCACAAGGCCTCAGCCGTCTCCATCCTGCCCCATGGCCTCTCAGACCACTCCCCTTACTTTAAAGCTACTCATAGGTCCCCATAGACCCCCCTTTAGATGGCGCATGGCGCCCTGTCATCAGCGCGACCCAACATATCATGCCACCATCCGGCAGGAGATCACAAATTACTTCGATTCAAATGTCACCATTGCCCCCTCATGTACCACCCTGTGGGAAGCCCTTAAACCCACAATTCGAGGGATTGATATTAGTTACCGCACAAGGGAAAATCACCACCGCCTATTGCAGGTGGTCGACTTAGAGAATCGCCAGCGAGACCTAGACACCAGGGTGGGGGAGGTCAGGGACCCCGAGGCAAAGCGTTGCCTTCTTCTTGCCCAACAACAACTGCATCAGATGCTGACTGGCGACGCCTGCAATATTTGGTTGGCAACCCAATCTAGAATTTATCAATGGGGAGACAAATCGAGTGAAATGAAATGAAATTTGTACTTGTAAAGCGCACCCATACCCCCAAAGGGGTGTCCAGGCGCTGTACGCATACCGCTGTGGAACCCTTCCTGGCTTTTCCCTGTGAAATGTCCACTCCTGGGCACCCCCAGGGTGAAGCCAGGCATCCCAGCGCTGTTGGGGCCGTTGTGGAGATTAAGCAAGCTATTGCCCAGAGTTGCAGAGTGGGACCCATGATTAGAATAGGCACCGAGGCGAGAATTATCAGGTCCGAGGAAATTGAGCCCAAGACCCGCCGAGGCGGGAGTTGAACCCTGGTCCCGGGCCAGATCTCTGCATCAGGGTCTGCCGCTCTAACCATTGAGCCACACTTGTCCGACGGTCCGCCCATTGAGGTAGGCGACACACACACCTACCCCGGTGCCCGTGCTGCGAAACGTGGCGGGCGCTCTGTGTTCTTCTCCTAGCTCTGTCTCTCGGGCACTTTCAGCATATTATTCTTCCCTCTATGCCAAAAAGGAGATCATCTCAACAGACCAGATAGGAGAGTTCCTGAGAGATATCCCACCCAGGGCCCGACCAGACCATGTCCGAGACCTACTTGATGCTCCGATCACTTTGGAGGAGCTCGGTACGGCCCTAACGGGCTTATGTCCAGGTCGCGCACCGCGTCCCAACGGGTTCCCGAGTGACTTCCTACGAGCTCATATGTCCCTCTTGTTCCCTCACCTCCTAAATGTACTTCAGTAAGCCCTAGAGCAGCAGATTCTCCCTCCAGACTGGCGTCATGCTGAGATTGTAGTCTTTCACAAACAAGGGCGCCCTTCGGAGGAGCCTTCCTCATACCATCCCATTTCTCTTCTAAACCTTGAAGCAAAACTGCTGGGCAGAGTTCTTGCAGACCGCCTCCGTACCCATATATATCCACAAGCTGATACATCCCGATCAGGCGGGCTTTATGCCTGGCAGATCTACTAGACACAACATAAGGCGAGTCCATAATGCCATTGTGAAGGCCCCTGAACTTGGGTGCCCTACAGCCCTTCTGCTGGCCGATGTCGACAAGGCATTTGATTCTCTGAGTTGGGATTATCTCTTTCAACTCCTCCGAGCTCTCAACTTCGGACAGCGTTTCCTCGCATATATAAACTTCTCATTACAGATCTCACAGCCTCCGTCCAAGTAGCGGGCATTCGGTCGGGACATTTCCCAATTCGTAGGGGAAGAAGACAGGATTGTCCACTTTCCCTGCTGTTATTTGCTTTAGCCATAGAACCCCTGGCCACATGGGTGAGGCGTGACCCCCTGGTGCGGGGATTTGACTGGTCAGCTGAGGCATCAAACAGAATTGCACTATATGTGGACAACGTGCTGTTTTTCCTTTCGGACCCTGGATTTTCTGGCCCAAGAATCCTACAAATTCTCCACGTGTTCGGGGAAACATCGGGTCTGGGTGCCAATCCATCGAACTCAGTGCTGTTCCCGGTCTGTGGAGACCAGGGGAGAGGAACATGGTCTGCGCAATTATCCCATGTCACAGAGTGTTTCCAATACCTTGGTGCATTTATCTCACCAAATCCACTAGTATCATTGTCTCACAACATTCACCCATTGCTATCCCGTATTCGTGATGAAACGAGGGGTTGGTCCCCACTACCCCCATCCCTGTATGGACGATTGGCCATTTTTAAAATGGTTTCTCTACCACGCATATTATACCAGATTCAGAACTACCCTTATGAGACGTGCAATGGGTGCAGAGTCTCTCGTGGGTCTCCTTTATAGCCAACTAAACTTAGATCATCTGCCCCTGGCGTGTAGAGTGGTTATACAGATCTGGCGGCATATGGTGAGAAGGATGGGATGGAGAAGACGCCTGACACAGACGACTCCACTGTGGTAGGGAACTTACCTCCGGTCAGTTGCCACACTGCCTGGTTTCCGTGCATGGGACCTAATTAGGATTTCGACGCTGGGCGACATAATGCAGGGCACAGTCCTTAAATCCTTTCTACAGCTCCGAATGGAGTACCACCTCCACCGGAGCCAATTTTACAGATATTTACAGCTTAGGCATGCACTGACCCCAATAATCCGTTCTCTGGAAGGGTTGCCGGAGTTCCATCCATTGGAGGGGCGCCTGCTGATGGGGGCTTGGGGGCACACAAAATCTGCCAAATCTACCAAACCTTAGTCACACATAACCAGACGACATTAAATGCAACGCGTCTGCCGTAGGAGGCAGATATTCCGGACCTCACAGACGATTACTGGACGGAGGCGCTAGCAAGTCCACGGGGCGCAGCCATTGCGACACAATATCGTTTGATTCAATTCAAATATGTACATAAAACTTACTACACACGGTCTCGGCTCCGGCGTATGGGGATTATACCGTCCCCTACCTGCCTCAGATGTGATGATGAGGAAGGGACTTTCTTCCACACTGTGTGGAGCTGCAGAGCTCTCCAGCCATATTGGCGAAAGGTTGCCACTTGCCTGGCGAGGGTCTTATCCTGGCACCTCCCTCCGAGCCCAAACTATTTTTTATTACATAGCACAGAGGGGATTGGGGGGAACCATTATAAACAGCACCTCCTGTTTGTGGGTCTCGCGCTGGCCAAGAGGGACATTGCCCAATTCTGGAAGGGGACTACGCCGCCATCAGTTGGGGCTTGGAAGCGTGGCATGGACAGATGTATGGGGTCAGAAATAGCTATGTTCAAGGCAAGAGATTGCCCACAGAAACATAGGAAGGTCCAGTCCCACTGGGCAGCGTACAGAGGCATCGATCTACCCCCTACACAACTGATAGACCCATCATAAACCGGTAATGTACACATCAGTTATTGACCCTTTTGGGTAACTGACTTGGCCACATAAGAGAATGTTCACAAATTTGCAAAGGTCGGGGAGCGAAGTGTACTGCCTGTGCTACGGTTCTAGTTTTGTTTGTCTGTTTTTTTCTCAGGCTCACGTTGACGCATGCTATACTGGTACCTTGCTGTAACAGATTTCTACTTGCCTCTATGTTATTGGCTCCGGCCGCTATGTACCACAAAAACCTAAAAAAATGTGTTTAAAAAAAAAAAAGAGTATGTCTTTCAGAGAGGATTCCAAAACCATTTGATTTTCTGCCATCCCTGCCAATGTGGTGACTCCATCTGCTGCTTGTGTTCTCCCCCTAAGAAACACGTACTTATACAGTTGGTTGATTGATGGTGTTGACGCATTCCCTGGTCCTTTCTCCTTTACCTCAACAACTCACTTCTAACTAGCTGATTAGTCCAGACACTTCAGTTAAAATCACCTTGTTTGAATTCCTGTACCACACTGCAGGTGCTACCCCTTCAATCTGAACAGAAAACTGCTTTTCCAAGTCAAGTTCACCTACAGCGTGGGTAACTTGATCATGTGAGCTACCACCAAGCAGCGTTTTGGCCTTCATAGGTTTCACAAGGGTGAAGGGGTCATTAACTGAAGTGCTGTACAGCCATCTCCTCCTGACTAGGATTGGTCCATGTGGTGCCTTTTCTACATCCAAGTTCTCGCTTATGTGTTGCCTTCTTTTGTACACTTCAGGAGAGGATTGGATCTCGAGGGAAGAAGAGGAACTCAAAAATCTTTTTCTGTCATCTATCGCATCAATTTTATCTAGACAGATGGGCATCGGGTCATGCCATACCATTATTTATGTTTTCAGCTAACTGTGAATTGATAAATGGTGGCAAACTCTCATGTGCAATTTTATGTGTGTTAGATAGCTGTCTCACAGAGTAATTCTTCACAACAGAACAAGAGGCCTACCAGCTCTCAGTGGTTCCTCCTCAGTGCATCACAGGCCATCTTGCTACTCCAGTAGATCATCTTGTTATCACCACTCTGTCTTTCATAGTTCACCTCCTAGAAGGGCAAGGGAGTCTCTATCCCATATCTTTTAGTCCTTGGATATGCTCCACTTTCCCTCTATCTCAGCCTGACCAAGGAGGCCTCTTAGCCTGCTGCGCTGGTCAGTGTTCTGGCTGATGGGACGCCGGTGAGAACAAGGCCACTTCTCCAGCCTACTCACTCCTCTGGTGGCTGTCTCCTCCACAGTGAGTGACAAGATGCTACTTTGACTCTTGAAGACTCAGAGGAGCTGATGTGCTTTGGAATGCTGCCAGTCACCAGCCATGCCTCCTCCATACTGGCTGTTAGGCCAGTCAATTGTTGTATTCTTGGCTCTTGTCTGGTCTTGTCACATGGCTAATGTGCGGGGATCAGTTTCCTCCCATTCCCCTACACTATTTTTTAGGAATTAGCTGGGACATTTCATGTGGGCATGCAGGCCTCTCAAGATGCAACAATTGTACCACAAGTCAAGCCACACCACACCACACAAATCACACCTTAATAGGAGGTATGGTTGTACCAGCTAGAACATTGTAGGTGCAAAAAGATTCACAGCTGGCCATGCTTTTTTAGCTTTATATCAACAAAATCATTTTTTTATTAGAAAGTTAGAAAAACATTGTACAATTATAAACCAAAAAACAAGAAATTCAGAAACAAAAATCTTGTCCAAGGCGAGCCCATCTTTCCTTTTATGTAATAAATTACAGGCGTTATGCATGTTAACCCAATGAGTTTTTGATGCTACAGGAGAGTAAAAGAGGATGCTCCTTGGTAGTACAACGATCGAAATGAAAAAATCCATATTCAGTAACGTTGTTGACATAAAAGAACATAAACAGCTATATTGTCTCTCTGGTTGTCCCTTAAATATGAATTTTGAGTAATTTAATCGTGGTTAATGTATTTTCTTTCTCAACAGTTGTGAAGAAGCTGACGTTATTTAATCAGCTATTTCTGGACATGGATGATCTCTCTCTAAACAAATTACTCTAGATGTAATAATTAAAATGTACTAATTGATTTATCTCGATGGCATGAGATTTGTGAATCGTGTAGAATGGTGGGAATTAAGGTACCATATATCACAATGTTAGATCCCCCAATAAGTGGTACCACATTAAGAAAATGGAAAATGTTTTAGCTTTTGTAAAGGAAAGTTTCAAATCTATTAAGAACAGCGCAGAGAGGACTATGCATTTCTTTCTTCATTTTATTTGCTCAGCAGCCCAAAAAAAATAAACATCCGACCACTAGGACTACATCTCCCATGAGTCGTTGAAGCAAACATCAGTCTACCAATAAGTATCTCAGTATTCCATATCAAACAGTCTCCAACACCAGACTCATAAAGCTGAGCAGTCGCTTCTAGCACTCAAACAAAAATACTACGATAGGGGTGACAAGGGGGGCAGTATCCTAGCGTGCCGTCTGCGGCACCATCATGCCCGATCCAATGTCTCCAAGATACATGCATAGGGCTGTGGCTGGGCCGTTAGGGAACCAAATAAGCAAGAGGCCTTTTGGGAATACTACCAGCACCTATACACCAAAAGGGGAGAAGACCAAGCCACCATTGACTTCTAACTCCAGGATTGCCCATGGCAGCCCCTAGCCCCCAGCCTTGTGCGTGACTTGAAGGACCCCTTCTCTATGGAGGAACTCCATTGGGCTCTTAAATAGCTCCCAAATGGGAAAACGCCAGGCCCAGATGACCTCACACCCGCTTTCTACATGGTCTTCTCCCAGCAACTGCAAGACCATCTGCTTGAGCTCTGTAACTCGTTCACCCATGTCAATGGCCTCACACCGACGATGTCCAATGCTGAGATCACACTGATCCCGAAGCCTAGTAAAGACCTGAACCTTTGCTCATCCTACCGCCCAATTGCCTTTCTAAATACTGATGCAAAAATGTACACAAAAATGCTGGCTAACCCCCTTGAAGCACTCCTGCCCAGCTTGATAGAGTCTGACCAGGTCAGCTTTATAAAACACAGGCAAGGTCCTGACAACCTCAGGCGGCTTGCCCACCTGGTCGATAAGGTCCACAGGCATAACATTCCAGCTCTCCTTCTGTCACTAGATGCTGAGAAGGCCTTTGACAGGGTGAGCTGGAACTTCCAGCGAGTGGTCCTCAAAGTAGGACGAGGCCTCAACATGACTAGCAAAATAATGGCCTCTCATGTGGCTCCTACATCGACCATTCGGGTCAATGGCCAGTCAACCTGCTCCTTCCTCATCTCCTGAGGCACTTGACAGGGCTGTCCTCTATCCCCCCGGCTCTTTGCCCTAGCTGTTGAGCTTCTAGCCATCCGACTCCGGCAACCCTGGCCATTATGGGCATCCCCTTTGGGAACAGGACCACAAAGTCCTGTTATGTGCCAATGACCTGCTCCTCGCCCTAACTGAGCTGGAGTCCTCCCTTCCCGCAGTGGTCCAAGCCCTTCAAGCATTTGAGGCAGTATCTGGGTACAGAGTCAACATGGCCAAATCACAGGCGCTCAGTCTTACCATTCCGCAGCTCCACCCCTCTTGCTTGCAGGCACTAGCCCCATTCCATTGGTCGCTGCACTCTGTCCAGTATCTCAGCCTCACTATTACTAACACCCTTCACACGTGGCCACAGGCGAAATGGCCGTGCTACCGCAGGGCGGTCCTAGAGGATCTCCGGCAAAGGCGATCACTCCACATTTCTTGACTGGGTCGCATCAACATAGTCTAAATGAATATACCTCCCAGACTCCTCTACTTGTTCCAGTCCCTCCCCACACCTATCCCAGCAGAGGACATTAAAAAACTACAAGGAGACCTACGCTCTTTTATCTGGAAAGGGAAACCACCCTGTATATCCAATGCCTTACTCATGCTACCTAGGAATCGAGGCTGCCTGGCATGTCTTAACCTGCAGGACTACTA
Source organism: Calotriton arnoldi (assembly GCA_963921515.1). Lineage (NCBI taxonomy): Eukaryota > Metazoa > Chordata > Amphibia > Caudata > Salamandridae > Calotriton > Calotriton arnoldi. Next base: position 642,260 of record CAWUFW010000307.1, read on the forward strand.
CTGGGCTGTCCACCTCCGCTTCATCTTGGAATGGGTAGTTAGAGAAAGCGAGAAACACTGGCTAAACTTAGAAAGGGCGGTGGCCTGCAGACCGCTGTGGGATCTGGCTTAGCTTCCGAAACACCTACGCCTGAAGCACCTACATCACTACCCTAAATCAAACAGTCTTGGAAATATGGGATAGTCTTGCAATAAGAAGGAACCTAACCACGTTCCCTTCCCAAACACCCACATTGAGTGCAACCCCAACTTTATACCTGCGCTCCCCGGGACTCATTCCCGGCCTGGGTTAAGGGCGAATGCAGAATACTGCAAGACCTCTTTCAGGGGACAGCTGTTAAATCCTTTGAGCAATGTAAAACTGAATTCCGACTCCCTGACACCTCAAGGCGCCAATATTTCCAATTGTGTCATTGGGCACTACACACTCCCAATACCTTGGCAGCCAACAGATATGTTGGACATGCCCACCCACTGCTCTGATTTGGAGAGAAATCCTGAGCCACATAAAAAGCACTCTACCCAATCCCGGCAGACTACTGCACGGTTATTCTAGGCCTGCGTACAATGGCTCTTTAAGCAATGACACAAGTGGACTGGTGCCTGACACAACATATGACAGGCGCAGGGAAGCAGCTTGTAGGGCTAGGCTGGAAGTTCCCCGCTGCCCCGCCCAAGATATCCTGCTCAAACAAAAAGCTAATACGCCTCTGGCAGCCCCTTATCACCTATATGCGTTTGCTAGAATACCTAAGCATTCAGCCACCCAAGCTCCTTGCCTTTCACCTGTTTGACTAGGCAATAGGGAAAGCTGTTGCTACAAACCTGCCATAACTGCTGACCCAAACCGAGGGGAGTGCTTTTGCCTCTAAGGCGGACCTCCCCTCACGCCGCCTTCCTTATCCAACCACCAGCACAGCCTTCTCTGCGTCCAGATGGAGACTTACTGACCAAGTTTTGTCCCCCCCTTCCCCTTTTCCCTTTAAATCTTCTTACGTTGTCCAAACTGGATCCCCTTTTTTCTCCCCAGGGCATAATGGCATAGGATCCCTCCAACTCTCTTCCCCTTTTTCCCAGTGGGATCCCTCGCCTTTCGCCTAGGCCCAGGGTAAAAATACACCAGCCCTTCTCCCACCTCCTATATGGAGGGAGCAGTAGCAGCTTGGCATCTCCTCACTCCATCTCATGACATGCCTAATGATAACGAATAACATACTTTGGCCTCGATCGCTGCTGCACATGTCCTTTGCTTGTTCAATGGACCTCACTGCCATTTTTCTCTTGTGCTATTGTTTATATTCTGCGTGACATGTCAACCCTGGCCGCGACATCCGCCCTTTGTATTCATTTGATATGTTGTTGTATTACTTTGTGAAAATGTAATAAAACAGATTTAGAGAAAAAAAAAAAAGTATCAAGAAAAAGCACTTCCTCTCTCTTTGTGCATCCACATCATAATCGCATCGTATTCTTCCTTTCACCTTAATGGTAATCATGATTCTGCTCTGTTCGTATGGAAAAGACACAGACTTTAAGAATTCATCCTCCTCATCCTTATCTATAGTACATCCGCAACAATGTCATAATTACACCAACAAAACTTTTTTTGAACTTTTTTTATTGATTTTACAATTGAAAGCCAACAATAACAGGCTTTAATCAAGCTTTACATCACAGCATATTATTAAAGTACATAGAGTAGCCATGGTGGGCTCAAATAGCATATTTAACATGTACTCGTGCATTTTCATAAGCAATATACCAAATTATGTTGATATAATCCAGATAATCACACTACGAAATCCTTGACCTCACATAGCAATCTCTTCCCTTTCCTCCCGTCCCTGCCCCATGTCCATAGGTATTTCGTCCTGTATCTTCGTTGAGTCATGAGTATTCCCTCCCCCTTTCCCTCCTGTGGTGGAGTGTTCAAGTAAATATGTTCGTAAGGGTTCCCAAATGTCTTTTGGTCGGGAAGTGGGCGGCATTAGCTCCGCATACGTAGTTAATTGATCTTGACAAAATATAAGGTCATAAGCAAAATAGCCCTGCACACTTCCAAAGGTTGAATGCATGTACATATCATTATTAGACCATATTTACAATGAGAAAAATTTACAGAGAACAGTTGTTTTCCCAAGAGAAAAAAGTCAATAAGATCTTGCGTTGTTAAAAGTCATTCTTTATTCATATCCTTTAAAATTCGAAACCGCCAACGCGTTTCGTCCTCAATCGTACTTCTTCAGGGCTTAAAATGTAAAAGGTACTAGTTCATTTAGTTGTTGCCAGTGTGTAAAACCCAATAGATTTGAAAATTATGTGTGTTCAAGCATATGAGTTATATCAGTTCAGTAACTCAGGAATTGATAAAATGTATCGGCGAATGTAACGCCCGTCTCCATGCGGTCATCTGGTTCAATATAAGGTCATTCAGCCACTCAAATTTAGGAGCCCACCCTCTGCCCCATCTACAGGCCACCCTGCGTTTGGCTAATATGTGTGTGTTAAAGAATTATAGTCCAATTCGTCTTCTTTCCAATCCGATGTTTATTTTCAAGATGCTTCATCAGGGCTCTCACAACGCCGTTAGATCATGAGTGTGGAGTACTCTCTGTCACCCGGGTTTAAAGAATTTTAACTGGGGTATCTATTGTCTTGGATGGAGGCCATATAGGCATGGTGAAATCAATATTTTGACGACTGCAACTAGAGAGATTGTGAGAGCCCTGATGAAGTCAGAGATGCAAACGCATCGTGTCTGACGAAACACGTGTTGGCTATTTGAGGAACATTGTAACATGCCAGAACGGGATTTATTGTGACCGCTGAAGAAAGCATCTTGAAAATAATCATCGGATTGGAAAGAAGACGAATTGGACTATAATTCTTTAACACACACATAGTGGTGCTCAGGATAATCTGTTTTTGTTGCAGGACTGGATTTATCTAGTCCATATGTGTGGGTAATAGTGGCTGCCCTCTTCCTTTGAGCACACAATTTGAGATCTTTTGTATTTGACTGTGGGGAATATTGATAAATTTGCGCAACGAGCCTTGCCACATTCAGTTTTTCTTTTCTGCGTTTGGCTAATAGTAAGCCCAGCGAGACATATTTCCTGATTGAGGAATCGAGGTCTTTTGTGTATCCTAATAGTGTAATGAGTGGGATGTTCGGAATGGGCGATCCAGTCATCTGGCCCATAGCCCCAAGTACTGTGTGCCAATATCTCTGAATGGGGGCGCATTCCCATGCCAGGTGCAGAAAGCCGGCTCCCGCTCCCCTGCATCTATCACAGTTATCGTTCTCTCTTAGCTGGAATCGATGTAGGTTCACAGGAGTATAATCTAAACGATGTAAATATTTAAAGTGTATGATGCGGAGTCTGATACTTGTTGATATACGTCCGGTCTGTTGACAGCAATATGTCCATTTCTCGTCACTAACGGGACCCCTCCAGTCTTCCTCCCAGTGGGTTTGCGATGTATGATTTACATTTGAACTGTCTGTGCGATTCGATAGAGCATAGAGACCACATGCGTGGGTGCGGGCTTTTTAAGTAAGGCATGTAGTGGAGCCAGGGTCGGAGGCTCAACTGGAAACTCTGGGATAGCAGCCTTAACGTTCTGACGAAGCCTGACATATAAGAAAAGCTCCATTGGGGTAGGCTGCGGGTCCTTAAAGAAAGTCTCTCGGGTGTGAAACATCCCCTCCTTGTACAAGTCCCCCCAGGTCAACGCTTCAACTTTTTGAAGCAGTTGCCAACAGCTCACTTCCTGCGTAACCGGGAAATCTAAGCGGCCTTGCAGTGACAGCAGGGGAGAGTATATCATAGGTATTTGCAAGCGTTTAGCAATGTCACGCCATGCTCTGTTCGTGCAGTCGACTGTCGTTGGGTTCCTGCTTCTGGGATTAATAGGCGAGCTCAGATAAGCGGCGTAGGGCACCGGTGCCATGTGCCCGTGCTCTACGGCCAGGTGCGGCATGTATGGTGGTGGTCGTATCCAGTATGCAGCAAAGTGTGCCTGGGCACACCAAAAGTACAGCTCCATATCTGGCGCCTCAAACCCCCCGTTCGCAAATGATTGGGTCAAGACCTCCCATTTTAGTCTAGGCTGTCATCCTCCCCAGGTTAGGCGAATCAGTTGATTTTTGAGGGCTCTGAAAAAATGTTTGCTGGGTGCGTAGGGGATATTGGTGAAAAGGTAGAGAAATTTGTGAAGAATCACCATTTTTATCAGTGACACTTTTCCCGCCAATGAAATAGGCATGGCTATCCATCTAGTAATGGAGTCTGTCAATGTCTCTATCGCTCGACAGTAATTGGCTCTCATAAGTTCTGTCTTGTCCCTAGTTATCACAATCCCCAAATAGTTGATTTCGGTATCGCACCAAGTTAATGGATAGTCAGGGTTTGGATCTTTGGACCGAGTGAGTAAGGGGAAAAATCTGGGATTTTCCCCAGTTAATATTGACTCCTGAATACATTCTGAATTGTATAAATTCGCATAATATCGGGTTTAGGCTGACTTCGGGATCTCGTAAATACAGTGTGAGATCGTCAGCATATAGTGAGATTAAAATTTGTCTTTCAGGATATTGGAGTGCATAGTCTCGATGGTGCTGCCGGAGCTTAGCCGCCAGCGGCTCCATAGCCAGCGCAAAAAGGAGAGGAGACAACGAACACCCCTGTCGTGTTCCTCTTGTGATTTGAAAGCTGGGGGAGCACATTCCGTTGATTAATACTTTGGCCTGTGGTTTAGTATAAAGCAGTTGTATCCAGGATAAATATTGAGGTGGAAATCCCATACGCTGCAAAACACTGGCTAGATAGTCCCATTCAAGGGAATCAAAAGTTTTGGCGGCGTCTAAAAAAACTGCCACTGCAGCTAGATCTGGATTGATGTCCTGCATTAGGGCAAACAGAGTGCGTAAGTTGTGTGATGTCGCCCTCCCTGGCACAAATCCTGATTGTTCTGGCAACACCAAAACGCTCTTAAGGAGACTTAAACGATTCGCAAGGACCTTGGCTAGGATTTTGGCATCACAGTTTATGAGCGATAGTGGCCTATATGAATCGCATTTATCTCCCGGTTTCCCGGGCTTCAATATGGATATTATAAGCACTTCGCGCATTGTCCACGGGAGAGTACCTTTCTCACGTGCTTCTTCACATACGCTTTTTAAAATTGGTATGAGGGAGTCGCTATAAGTTTTATAAAATTCTACGGTGAGGCCATCCGGGCCTGGGGCCCGTCCAGAGCAGAGTTGCATAATTGCAGCTCGAATCTCGTCATCCTCAAATTCGGACGAGAGGAATTCTCTTTGGGCATTCCCCAACCAACCCAGCGCTACATCCTCAAAGTAGGACTCAATCTCTACGGGCACCATTCTGTGCGTTGTATAGAGGGTGCTGTAAAATGTGTGGAAAGCATTCATTATGGCTGGGGTGTCTCTGCACGTCCTCCCGTCTGTGTCGGTGATTTCTAAAATGGTGTTTGAAAATCTTGGTTTATGGATCAATTCCACCAGGGCCTTTCCTGGCCTCTCCCCCTTGCCATATTTTCGAGCTTGATGATATTTTCCACGAAACAAGCACTCTCTATTTGATGTCTCCTGGTATTCCGTTAGCGCCTCCCTAATCTGCTTCTGCAGGTCTTTATTGGGTGCAGATTGCAATTGGGCCTCCAGCCGTTTGAGATCAGTCTCCAGTTTTTTGAGCGTGTTGCGAATGTCTCTCAATATCCCTCCTCCCTTCGCTATACACCCCCCCCCCCGGATGGTGACTTTGAATGCCTCCCAAACTGTGGATAATTGGGGCACCGTATCAATGTTAGGTGGGAAAAACTCTATAATATCCTGCTCTAGTTCCATCCGGAAGGGGATGTCTAACAGGGCGTGTGTTGGCAGCCTCCAGGCCTGGTAAGGCATCGTTGTGCAAGGGGGGTTTCAATGGTCATTAATACTGGAGAGCGATTTTATTTTTTATTTTATTTTTATTTTGATAGATTTGTATAGCGCCTGAATCACCCCCGAAGGGGTATCTCAGCGCTCGCGGACCCACAATAAGAAAGCTGTCACAAGGATCAAGAGCTAGAACAAAGCAGTTTTCAGAGCCTTTCTAAACTGCAAAAGGTCTGGGCATTGCCTCAATGAAATGGGCAGCTGATTCCAGTAGAGAGGGGCCAGATAAGAGAAGGCTTTTCCCCCTGTCCTCAGCTTCTTAATTTTGGGTATCTTAAGGAGGGATTTCGATCTCGAACGGAGATCTCTGCTGGGAATGTAACGGTTGAGTTTTTCTGCCAGATAAATAGGTCCTATACCCCGCACTGCTTTGTGAGCCATACAGCAAACCTTGTTTATTCGTTTGCGTATGGGTAACCAATGGAGCTGCTGAAGAAGGGGGAGTGAGGCAGTTCTATACGGGACATTCAATGTTAATCGCGCCGCCGTATTCTGCACTACTTTTCTGCACTACTTGTAGGCGATCCAGGAGGACTCATTGGCTGCAATGAGCAAAGCGTTGCAATAGTCCAGTCTGCTCAGCACTAAGGTTTGTATCTAGGACTTCCTTGTGGAGTCTGGGAGGAAGGGAAAGACTCTTCTTAGCAGGCTCAACACATGGAAACATGAGCTAACCGTATGGGTCACATGCTCCTTCATAGTCAGGGTCTGCTCGATCCGAACCCCTAGATTTTTTACCGTTGTCTTTGGTACTGGGACTGTCCCTAACTCTCTTGGCCACCACTCTGGGGTCCACAGAAGTGGGGCCTCTCCAAATACCATAATCTCAGTTTTTCCGGCGTTTAGTTGTAAAAATATTGTTACGCATCCATTGGGAGATGGCTAACATGCCGGAAGAGAAGGTGGTTTGGGCTGTCAAGAGGGATTTTTTGAAAGAGAAGGTAAGTTGAGTGTCATCTGCATATGATATTGGGACAAACCCATGGATTCTTAAGAGTGTGGCCAAGGGGGCAACATAGATGTTAAATAATGTGGGGCTTAGACAAGACCCCTGGGGACTCCCTTGGTCACTTCTTTGGACTTAGAACGATATGGCCCCAGATTCACTGTCTGGGAGCGATTTGTGAGAAAACTTGTCATCCACTGCAGTGCCACTCCACCAATACCAGATTCTATTAGCCTCCTGAGCAAAATCTGGTGGTTGACCGAATCGAATGCAGCAGAGAGATCTAATAGCACCAGAAAGGTTGAATGACCACTTTCGAGAGCTAACCTGATGTTATCTGTAACAGCCACCAAAGCTGTTTCGGTACTGTGTTTCGGCCGAAAGCCAGATTGTGATGGATCAAGGCTGCCTGCTGCTTCGATATGGTCTGACAGATGTTTATTAATGTGCTTTTCCAGCAGTTTGCTCATGAGTGGTAGGAGGGAGATAGGCCGTAGATTAGAGAGGTCTTCCATAGAAGTTTTGGTATTTTTCCGGATCGGAATGATCTGTGCCGCCTTCCATGCCAAAGGCAACTGCGATCAGACTATGTGCGTGGTAAATGGCTCAATTTCGTCAACCAGTGTTTCAGTCCTACAGATATCAGCCAGCAATCTATATGGAGTGTACAGTGGAGTACCATGTGCTTCTCTATCAGCTGGGTGTAAGTCACGCCAAGCGTCTAGTAGCATATGATCAGTCACTATCTCTCGTAGCTGGCGTTGGGCATTAGTATGATGGTGGGTCTGGGGGTGCGAACGATCCATTTCTGGGTCCAATGTCACGTTAAAGTCCCCTTCCCACATTACATGGGTGGACCCTATATCTAGTATTTTCCTCCACAGTACGTTAAAGAATGCAGAGCCGTCTTTATTAGGACCGTAACAACAGACAAGTGTTATAGATTGGGATGCCAATGTGCCCCACATGAGGCAGTATCGTTCCTGTGGGTCTGTTGTCGAGCCTATAGCCACGTATGGTACATTTTTCTTAATGAGGATGGCAGTGCCCCTGGCATATGTAGAATATACAGAAAAACTTCCTACTTTGAGGATGTAGCGCTGGGTGGTTTACCATCCGCCTTACCCATACTGCCGTTTCAGGTGTGTCGCTCGCTCCCAGTCTCTAGTTTCTTTCATAGGATCTGTAGCGTGTGCTCAGTTGAGCTATATTCTTAGCTATGGCCCATCTCCGCTATTTAGACTCCTTTTTAATTTCTAAGGTGGATGACTGGTTTTTCCCCCATTAGTCTATGTCAGACAGGGCTGGTGCCGAGCGGGAGGGACTCAAAGCTAATTTGTGTTGGGGCGAACGTCTGACTGTAGACTTCAAAAAGTCTGCAACGTGTTGAGGGTTTGTGAAAAAATGCTGCTTGCCTTGGTACGTTATCCGAAGACGTGCAGGGAAGAGCATGGCATAAGTGATGTCTGTTTGTTGGAGCTTCTCTTTGATAGGTATAAACTTTTTCCGAGCCTCCTGGACCGCCATGGTGAAGTCCGAATTGATAGCCACTGAAGAGCCCTCAAAGGAAAGCGCCTGTCGTTCTCGCGCCAAGCGCAAGGCAGTGTCTTGATCCCGGTAATTTAATAATTTTGCGATGATCGGTCTTGGGGGGGCTCCGGGCGGGGGGCGATTAGCCAGCGAGCGGTGTGCCCTTTCTATTATGAGCATCATGGAAAAAGCGCTTCTCTCAAACACCGTCGTGAGTAGGCGCTCCACATAATCCTCCATGCGGCCGGTGTTTGTAGACTCTGGTATGCCCAAAATTCGTATATTATTGCGGCGTGATCGTGATCTAAGTCCTCATTTTTAGCCGCTATCACCTTTAGTAGACGCTCCATGTTGAGTAGTTGCTCTTTTCTCCCCGCGGATGTGTCTTCCAAGTCAGAGATACGTTGCTCCGCCTCTTTAATTCGCTCATCGTGTTGATCTATCTTATGAGTTATATTGTCCATGCGTGCACTCATAGCGTCCATTTTGCTCTCTATTGAGGTAAGACTGCTTTTAATTGTGAGAAGGAGTTCTTTGATATTTTCTGTTGAGGTCTGACTTCCAGAGTTTGGCCCTTCCGCCATTGTTTGTTCAGAGTCACTATGCGCTCGAGTGGACTTGCGGGCTTCAAATGGCAACTTGGTTTGTTTACCATCCGCCTTACCCATACTGCCGTTTCTTCTCGCTGTGATTTGCAATCCCACGTTGTCTTCCGGTGAGGGTCTGCTCAGGCCTCATATATGTCCCTCTTTGTGCTGGTTCCCAATCTGCACCTTCCCTCGCGGATCCACCGTGAATTCCGGCCTTCTCAGTGCTGTCGCGCCTCCAGGACGCTCTTACTCTCGTACATGCAAATGCGCCAGCACAGCGTTGTGTGTTTTGTTTCCCTGCGCAGTTCGGCCCTCCCCAGCCGGGTGAGAATCGTTAATGACAGCCGGCTCAGTGTATCACAGATCTAGTGTAGTGATCGCTCTCTTTCTACTTGATTTGACCCCGCGTCCATATGCCCCCCAGCATTCGGGCCTCATCTCACTTTAGGCTGTAGTCTATTTTCATGCAATTCGCTCCCTCTAAACTTCCCGGTTTCCACTCAAGCAGGGATGTTAAAAGCCGACCGGGCCGGCCGCCGCACCCACAACGCGCAGTCCAGCCTCTTTACTCACGGTTACTGGTGTTTACAGGCCGTGGTAGCGTATCTTCTTGGTTCCCGCAGTGGCAGAGCTACTCCTTGCAGCGGTCCTCTCCGTTCAATTGTGGCGCTTTTCTTAGGCTGTTTCAGCAGCAGCAGCGGTCTGCTTCATGGCATCTTCCCCGATACCACCGCGGTCATGGGTGTGGCCGTACTCGCAGCACGGCCGCCATTTTTTGATTCTGCCGCAGGGTCTGTCGATCGCGGTTGTGTTTCTCTGCTGCCCGGCTGTTGCGACTGTTGCTTTCGCGCTCCTGAGGAGCAGCAAGTATTCCGATTCCGCTCCCCGCACTGTATTTAGCTAGATTTCAGGCTTTTTGGGCAGGATTTTGATGTATTTCGGTCCTGAGCCGCAAGAGCCTCACAAGAGTGCGGCCATCCTGCTTGTGTGCCCTCTAGCGCCCCCCTACACCAACAAACCTTAACGGTATAAAGTTGACCTATATACTTATACTACGCATTGTTCAATCTTCATAAATCCTGGGTGGGCTCAACGCTTCATGAGGCACTGAGTGGGATAATCCTTGGCTCTGTGTCCTTTATCGAAATATCCCTCCATAAAAGCTATGGAATTTTACATTCTATGTCAGCGCTGGTGGCTCGGATGATGCAGGTTTAAAGCTTACTGGCCACTAAGGATGCCACTCCCATCACCGACTCAAAATAAACAATTTTAAATGTTGACTCTGAGCACTAATTAACTGCATTCAGGATATATTCCAGACAGCTCCTCAAAGCATTCACCTTAGGGGCCATGGCCCATCTTACTGAATGTGCCTGAAAACATGATGTAACAATGCCCACTTTGCTCTTGATCCACAGGGAAAAAAAGGTGATTTTTACCTGTGGATACTCCATGCGCGTTAGCACCCCCCAAAAGGCTCCTCTCCCTCAACGACCTCTGCAAAGACCCCGGGTTGGTTAGAGCCCTCTTTTGATCTTGCCACTGAAGTGGCTTCCTACTTTGCTGTCTATGGGAAACTGAAGGACACGGGCAGACGGTCGAGTGCCCACTGCCTCTACCCACCCCTCTAAAAATAAAAAACATATCATGGATTGTTAAATCTTATTCTGTGAAGAGAATGTGATTAAAAACTTGCTAAGTTCCTTAATGAAGGAGTCTCAGAAGGAATCTCCTTTCACCACTGGTCCCACTTGCCTGGTAGCCTGTTCAACCAAATTGAGGTCAGTCTTTATCAGAAAGTAATGTTGCCTCTCCATGCATAGGGTAAAGTCTGCGTTTCTAAAAAGCACATAGTGCCCTTCGGGGCCATCTAGATAGAGTGTCCGTGATATTATGCTGCCAGTTTCTCTAGCTTCCTTGGTCAGATCAAGTATTTTTATTAAGGGCCTCACTACATCAAGCATTTTATCCTGGCCTACTCGCCAGGAGCAGTTTATTCCTTTCTTGGGATCTTTCATGCATTTATATATGAAAGTGTCCATCTTCTTGTCAATTTCTGGGGTCAGAGCCACTTTGCACTCTAGGTGCGGTCTCATGCATTCTGCATTAAGACTTCTCCTAAGTTTCTTGTTTAGAGGTTTCCCAATTCTGCTGCTCACACATTGGGCAACATTAGCCGCTGCGGTTCATTCTGAGAACTGTGGATGATAGATATCTTGTGGGTTCAACATGCCCAGAAGGCACCTAATTCCATTCACCCCTTCCTTTTCTTTACTGTCTACTCTGGGATGCCTGGAGCCACCTTCTGGTTGCTACGGTCTGCTGGGACTTAGTTCTTCACCTGAGTCTTCCTCCTGCTCATGATCATCTGATTCTTCCCTATCATGAAGGTCTCCCAATTGGGGATATGAACCTGCCTCTCCAGGTGTATTTACAGGGTAGCCCTCATCCATCCATTCTTCCAATGTTCTTGCATTCCTGTTAAGGAACGCCTACTTATGGCTTTCAAAAGCATCTGGGCAGGGGAGGGTCTTATTCTATTGGCTTTCACCTTTCCTTGGGTTCTCTGGGCTCCTTGAGTTTCAGAGGGTTGAAAAGACCCAAAGTCTTCCCCGTTAGGGGGTTCGTGCAGAAACTAGAGGGTAGTAGCAAGATTGGCCTGCTCCAGGCTTTCAAGACAGCTTTTTTGGAGGCATGTGTCAAAAACATGCACAAATTGCTCATCAATGGGGAGAAGGATTTGTTACTTATGTAATTCCTGGGTTTCCTCTCTACGTACACCTGCCATGCTGTTGTGGTGAAGTTAAAGCTTATACTGGCCTGTACCTGTAGATTCTGAATTTCTCTTCTTCAAGTCCATTAATGTTTGGCCGGAGGTTTAAATGGGGTGGGATACTACTTGTAAGAAACTACTGCCCCCTGGATATAGAGGGCAACTATGAGAAACACATGAGTTTATGTGCTTCTACACTGCTTTCACAGTAAGGAGCAATAAAATTACCAACCCCGTTGTCACCTCCCCGATCCTGTAGAATCGTTCTGGTGCTGATTCAATAATTGCCTTGAATTCTAAGCACTGATGACTTCCATGTATCATTTCTGCGCAAAAGAAAATAAATTGAAGTCAGAGAACTGAATGTCTTATCGCTAATTCACTAATCACTAATTTGAAAATGCTACGGAACCTTGTATATAAAGGCATAATAAACGATAAACTGAACTTTGAGTCCTTGTAATTAGCTCTTTAGATAAAAGTGCTTTATAAAATCCGTTAAATATTTAATTAGGCAGGGTGCAGTGTCTTAATCAATTAAAATGAAACAATTAAACAGGCGAGAATAAAAGAGAGAAAAAAAAATAGAAGAGAAAGGAATAAAATAAAACTGAAAAGATTGAAGTAACATAAACAGTAATACCTCTGCATTCTTATAGCTTCATGCTTCATGCTGTTCAATTCAAATTAAGCACAACCTTGAACTGTAAACAGCGACACCCTTTCAACATCACTCTGTACTGCATCAAGGACAGTTCCGGCCTGTTGTGTAGTTCCTATATATCCTATACAGGATCTGCGCGTTCGGATAACATAAACTGTGGGGTTGGTAGCGGACTGATTCCGTGCACCCCCACCGAATACGTTAGCCTATCTGTATTAGCTAGCTCACAGTGCCACTAGAGTCTCCTCTTATCGGGAGAGAATAGTTCTTGGCAACCTCAGAACATGACAACCCTGATCCCCCAGGATCGTGGAAACAATGTACTACCTTTTGCTCAGTCACTCGTGCTTACTTAGTTTGTCTCAGAGAGATACACAGAATAAACAGTCTGGGCGTTTCAATAAGTATTTATTGAACAGTTGTTATTCTCGTGTAGAATATATGAGCTGCAACAACCATTAGACAGTAGCAGAGATATATGATTAGCAATACTACGAAAGTAAAGGGATGGTATAGTTTTACCATCGTGCAGAAATCATGAATATATACACGTACATAAAACACATGATAAAAAGTGCAACCTAAAAGTGCGTACTCCTACAATGTCTCCCTAACTAGGTGTACCTAAATGTACCTAGCATCTGTGTAGGTGATATGCCAAGAATCCCTCTAGGATCTAGTCAACCCCCATTACCTGAGAGTTAGAGAATGTGGGACCCCGTCCTGGTCTCGAGTTGGACACCCCGCGAGGGATGTTAGACCACTGTTAGCTGGAGCGTCTGCATGCAGGAACCTCAGCGTCTCTCGTCAGTGTGTCAGCCGGGAAGTCACGGTCTCCTCTGTCTTTCTAAGCAAGACATGATGTATATATCCCCGTAGGTCTCCCCAAGGGTCCTACCTTGCTGTGTTACTGTGTCGGCCTAAAGGATGACGTCGGGCCTGAACTTTATACAGGAGATGGTAATCCTACTGTTAGTCCTGCTGTGCTTCCAAAAAGCCTCATGCATAATGTACGAGAATCGAACCAGGGAAAAACCCGCGTTCTGAATGCAGTGTCATATCTGGGTAAAAGGTCAGTGCCTAAGAACCGTTATGTATGTAATGTAGGGAAAGATATAGGTGAAAGGTTGCAGTGTTAACTGCACCTATATAGGGTACCAATATGGATATAACACCCACTCCTCTTCCGACACGACGACATATGTAACCTATTATTGTACTAACATTCAAACTAAACATTGGTACGCACAAAGTGTTAAAAACATTTCTTTTGCTAAAATGTTTAAAAACGTCAAACAAAATTTTTAAAAAAACTTACAAAATGTAAAAAGAAAGTTTTTCAAGCCCTAGCTCTAAAAGTGTCCGTAATAATAGTCCGAACCACTATAAGCTTTTGAAAGTCATGTATGCCCAAAAAATGAAAGGAATGTCAATTTTAGTTTCATAGTTCCAAATTTGAGCTTGTTTAGAAAAAGGCCGAATTTCTACCAGCACATGACGAGCCAAATGAGTCAAATGCTTATGTGTCCTGGCTGGTAGACGCAACATTTCCGTTGCTTGCTTCCACAGTAGACGGCCCCTGTAACACCTCGCACAGAATGTCAATTGAGCACAGATGATGTTCCACGCTGTCCGCAGCCGGTGCTGGGGCAGCCCGTGCGCCGTCCAAAGCCTGGGTGTCAGTGGAGGAGCCGGTGTCCATACCAACAGGTGCAGTTACTACCTGCGGTGGCTCAAGAAATGCCGCCATCAACATTGGAATACGCTGAGGACATTGCAGAACATGGGCCGTTATCGGGTCCAGTAACGCATTCACGTCCGGTTGCGCACATGATGGGAGTGTCAAACACAGGTCTAACACGCATTCTTCTCCGCAAAACAGGCATCGGAGGACAGGTAAGATGCAGTCCATCCAGACTGGTCGAAATGACAAGAACCAAGATACCAAGATGCACTTAGTTCCCTTAGGCGAGGTGTGCCTAGATGTTGTACCATGCGGTCACGGTATTTACGCTCCAGGAGTGCTTTTTCCATCTCCTTGGTGACTGGGACGTCCATTGCGTAGCAAATATATAACAATCAGGATACCTGCTGCTAGGAACAGGATGAGCGGAAGTCCTCCAAAGATGCTTCCAAATACGGAGTGTATGAAGTTTGGGATAACTCTTAAGTACCGTCTGAAAGGTGCTCAGAAGTCCAGAACCTATGGTCTTAAATAGGTGGACAATGCCTGTCGTATCAGACATGTTAAAGATACAATTTACCATTTCTGCGAAATGGAAAGGGCAGTTTGTATGAATGAGCACCTGTATCTCTGCCGAAAACCTTGCGATCTGGAGATCAAAAGTCTCTCGAGCGGAGGTTAAGGGCACAGACTTCTGTAGAAGCATGGCTTTCATTCTGCTTAGAGTATCAAACCATATTAAAGAAACATTCAGTGAAGGCCATAAAGGCGCCTCCCTGACTGTATGTGTCGGTGGAAACAATACTTGCATACAACAAGTAACCCTGGAGCTCACTGTTACCAGATATGCGATGCCCGGGAGCATTCCACAGCAGCCTTGACTGATCAGCATCAAGTAACTCCCATTTGAAAGTAGCCCGAATGCTGGAGTAATCACTGCAGCTGGGGCACCCCTCAAATGACAGGACAGGTTTGCCACAGAACCATTACAAGCCCCATGCAGCATTATATACTAGCATATGAGTGATCCACTTAAAGCGTTCTCACAGTTTGTACCGCTTAGAAACACCTCTCGATCCCCACTCCGGCATCAAAATCTGTATGGTAATTCCCAAGATTCCTTAATGTATTCCTTACCCATTTTTTCATATCTGCCTGCCTGCATTTGTACAAGGCAATACTGGAACTGAAAGGTAGTACCGGTAGAGTTATGTGGCCATGGATTAGCCATTCCGAGGATGGTGATTCTGCTACTGTAAATGGTAACCTATCCAGTTTTTCAATATGCAGCATTGTATATTTAGCTCCCCTTTGTGCCATTTCTATCTTTTTATCTGTTAGATTGTATTCAGAAAACAGAGACGTGCTGTTGATAAAATGCCAAGGCACATAGCCTGCACGCAAAGATTGCAGCGTCTGGCTTAATAACATAATAGAACGTAACTGTGATTGCCCGTGTTGTAATATGGCCAAATCTTGTTCTAGTATGTCTATCGCAGAAGATACAATGTTGCCTAAGGAATATATCCTGGAGGTTAATGTAGTTAACCCATTGTCTACCACTGCTAGAGATATTTCTAGATTTATACGGTCTATCTCTCGTAGTCTCTCTGCGGCCTCTGGTTGTGATATTTTCCATATTTCATTGTAGACAGCATAATAGAAACGTTTCTGACATGGCTTCCTGGGACCCATTAAAAAATCCCTAAGATCCACATCCTGTGATAGTAAGGATAAGTGTTGTTTCACCTGTGTGAGTGTTGAGGTTTTTAGCCAATCAAGGCACAACTTCCCAACACTGTAGGATGTCACTACCACTGGATGCTGTGTCTGTACATAACATGGATCTGGCCCATGGATGCTAAACCCTTCGATTTTACCCATGAATCTAGCTTGACAACTATTAGTGTCTGTGGGCCAAATCAACCATTTCTTCCAATCGGGGTCAGATCTGTTGTATTGTATAATGTCATCTAATGTAATCCCTTTCTGTCATGTTTTGTTACCCTCAGTGTGTGATGGAGTCGGCATCTGAGGTGTGTTCAAGTCTTTGTTCTTGTCTAGTCCAAGGCAAGACGTCTGTTGCACTGTCTCGTTCAAAAACATGATTTGTTGAGGGATGAGGCATGCTCTAAACAATGCTTCTGTTCCCTGTACCTGCCATTCCCTAGTACCCCAGACTGATTTTAGGTCTATGGTGTCTTTCCACAAGTCGAAACCTTGTTCAGACAACTGGGCAATAAAGGAAGCAGAGTAAATCTGTTTGGTGTTCGTCAACATATTTTTCTGTGCTGATGTTGGTGTAACCTTATAATAATATGAGGCTGGGTCAGACCTATTAAACCCTGAAAAATATGGAAATTTCTGTGTAAATGTTTTTGAACTACCTTTCGGTGGTGTTGGACAATGTTCCCACTGGTGGTATGTGAACACATTTCTAGGATTTGCAGATTTATGCAGAAAATGATTACCATAATGTTGATAACAATACATGCTTTCAAAATCTGATGTGCCTTCCAATGTTTCACCATTAGAAAACGCAGCAATTTTTTCCAAATCAGATAACATGTTATTAACAGTTTCAAAATCCCAATCATCGGAAAATGTACTTAAGGTAATGATATCACTCAACGATATTTTAAATAAATGAGGAATTCTTAAAATTTCGGTCGGACCAAATATATCGAAATCAACCTTGTCCCAAACTATACCATTTGGTATAGGAACTGCTGTAATGTTCACTGATGACAAGTCTCTTTGTTCTCGATGAGATGATTGATGTGGTTTTAAAATTAAATTCACCTTTTGGGCTGCAGAGCTTTGTCGAATGTATTGTCCATTAATAAGCATGTTAAAAACTATTACTAACCAGAAAAGAAAGATAAGCACCTCGGTAATTATCCATAGTTCTACCCACGGTGATTTATTTATTTATTTAAAGAGTTTTATATAGCGCTGGCTAGACCCGAAGGTATCAGAGCGCTTTACATAAGGTTCCACATAGTTGCAAACATACATCAGTTACAAGTTACCAAAGATACCAGTAAAAACTTTTAAGGAGCATGGAAGAAAAGGAAAATGGAGTGAGGAAGGGAAAGGGGGTAGGGGAAAAAGGGGTAGGGTATAGATACGACGGAGAGACGAAGGGAAGGTCTGCCCAAGGTCCGGCTGGGTAGGTGACGGCCGGGAGGGAAATCCGCAGCCCATCTCCTCTTCAGCTATCAGGTAGCTCCACCGGGCATCGGTCAAATAGCTAGGTCTCAACAGAAAGGTACCAGGTAAGTTCTTCTAAGAAAGTTCAGAAAGACTTTTACTTGCTGCTTGCGTGATTTTTGGGCTGGCGTCGTTTCAGGTTCACTTGGATCCAAAGAAAACGTATCAAAGTTTATGAAGTAGCCAGAAGCAGTTCGATCAATTGTTGGAATTGCATCAGGATTTGTTGAAATCGTACTTTGCTCTTGTCGAGGCACGTTGACGTAGACATCTATATTTGGTCTAACAGCTATTTGTCTGTCATTTTGAGTTTGATTTTGAAGTTGAGCTTCAGGTTCAAATGGAACGAGTTCCATAGCATTGTTGCATAGTCCATCATTCCGTGCAGGAGACTCTTCGAACGTGATGAGTCTTTCCGTTTGAACTTCTTGAATTGTAGCGAGAGGAGGGCGTCTGCTACTTTGGAGTCCATGTGGCCTACTACTTAGTATCGGCCACATAGTGTGGTTTGATTAGGCCAATTGAGACAAATCTTTTCTCCTTTTTTCTGGCAAGAGGCGGTAGAAGTACAGTTCTTGTTCCTTCGACTGCTAGGACCTGTACAGGCTTTCTGTAGGATGGCCCAAATTCTTTCTTGTCCGCTATCTTCTCTCTGACCAGATCCCCGATTTTTGGGATCCAGACAGGTCTTGCCGTGACTGATTTGACTTCCCCAGTGGCGGTCTGCTTCAGATGGACATTACTTTGTTGTGTCCTGGATTCATTCAGATCCTGTAAAACAGGCAAACGATCATGGATGTCAAAAGGCTTTTCATCCGCCACTGCGCCTTCACAATCAAGATCAGGTACCCACTTTCTTGTCCCAAATAGGACCTCATAAGGAGTGACACCCCCTAGAGAACTTCTTGGCATGTTGTTCAAAGCCCGCTGTACTCCATACAGATGTTTTACCCAGCTCTCACCCGTTCCTAATACTCTAGCTGTTAAAGATTGCTTTAAGTCCCGGTTTTTTCTATCCACAACTGAATTTCCCTCGGGATGGTACGGAGATGAGTACCACAATGCTACACCCAATCCTCGCATGGCCTCCTTGTAAGCCCGAGAGCTAAACGCAGGGCCCTGGTCAGAATGTAATGCGCCAATTGCGTATGTCCCTATGAAGACTCGCAAATCTTTTATAACAGTTCGAGCGTCAGCCGAGCGCTGGGTCACACCCATAGGAATCTTGAGCAGGACGCACGCAAACAGACAATCTGATGCTGTCTAATAATGGGTTTTGCGCTTGGCGTGCTATGGTGGAACCTTCCATCTATAAATGTAAATGTCCAGTATTTGTAAAGCGCGAACAATTACCCAAGGGCGTCAAGGCGCTGGGGCCGTCGGGAAGATTAAGCGAGCTATTGCCCAGAGTCACATGGTGCTGGGCTGATCTGCCGCCTGCACCAGCGATCGAACCGTGAGCCCCGGGTTCCGGAGTCAGTTGCCCTTGCCGCTGCGCCACACCTCTTCCCTTCTGCTGACAGATGTCGCATTTCAAGACATAGTCTTTAGTCTGCTTTGTTAATCCAGGCCACCAATAGCGTTGTTTCAACAATGAAACAGTCGCCGTAACTCCTGCATGTGCAGAACCTATCCCTTTGTGCGCTGCTAGAATCAAACCTAACCTACGATCCATGTTTGGAATTACTCTATCCTCCACTCCAGGAATCTGAGCAAATGGAATGTTATTGGCATCTGACATGTAGGAGTACTTGAGTGGAAACTTCTTTGGTAGTGCTTTGCTGTTTTTGCGTGAAGCAATGACAGCTACCATAATCTCACCGTCTATTCTCGTTTTAGAACGAGTGATTGCAGCTACGGAAGTCGTGTGTACAGCCCCCTTTGCGGCTTCATCAGCCAATGAATTCCCTTCAACGTGAATGCCATCACGCTGATGACTCATAGTATGTATCATGTGAGCCCTCGGTAGTTCGGTTTTCAACTCTACTACCTGTTCCCATAGCATTTTATGCTTAATTGTGCCACCTTTTGCGTCTTTGAACCCGTTTTGAACCCAGTGCTGCAAATATTCATTGTAAGACTGCACACAGTAAAAGGAATCGCACACAATTAGTGTGGGAAATTCTCGATCCGTATTCACTAGTGCCAGTATTAGGGCTTTTAATTCTGCCAGTTGTGCCGTGCAGTCTCCTAGAGATTGCGTTTTTGTGCAACTTGGAGGCACTTTCCATCCTGCATGCGACCTTTAACGATTGCACATGTGGCGCTATATTGTTGCTTACTCCCTATGGCCGGTTGAGCAGATACGTCAGTGTAAAGTATATATTCATACTGATCAAGAGGCATTATTTCGTTGGGCAGAGGATATTCTTGTTCGTATTGCAGGAATGCTTGTGTCTTTAAATTTGGGTCGTACCTGTATTCTACGTCTGTTGCAGTGAGTGTATCCATCTCGGATGTAATGCTTTAGCGTTGGGAACGCTTGCCTTTGTCGCAGCCTCTAAGGCTGGAACCGGAGTAACTACTATTATTCGTTTCCCCTGAGCCAGTGCTCTTTCTCTCACTACAGCAGTCTGTACTGCTGTTAGAATCTTTTCTGTAGATGCGAAGCGCATCTCAGCATTTGTGTACAAATGTGATTTGTATGCTATTGGTACTGTTTCACCTTCATTATATGTTAGATAGGTGTACCCAGATTGACCCGCAACTATACGGATCACTAGGTTGCGTACGTTTACGCATGTCTGTAAGTGTTTGGAAGCTATCATGTCAGCTTGTCAGGAACAAAGTGTATCATGATTTTTCCTGTGTCCATTGTTTTACTGAGAAATCAGGTTTTATTAAATTTTAGAAAGGTTTTCCTCTTTCTGCGTAATCCAAAATGTATTTTCGACCAAAATTTAGGAATCCCAGAATTGACTGTAAGTTTTTTAATGATTTTGGAGGTTGGAGCAGCGCACACTTTTCTAAAAAAATTGGCTGCCAGTCTTTTCCCTTCACTTGAATGCTCATATCCTAAAAACAGGACACTGAGGTGGGCAATTTTTGATTTTTTAAAGTTGAATTTGTAGCCCTCAGATGCAAATCCCAAAATTATGGTATTCACTCTGTTCAAGTGCTCCTCTAGGTCATCGTCCGTTAGATAAATATCATCCACGTAGGACAATGCCTCTTCATCCAAATTTTGAAGTAACTCTGTTACGCTGGCCGAAAACAACCCCGGGCTGTTCTTATACCCTTGGGGGAGTCGACAAAATTGCCGTTCGGACCCTAGCGCTGAGAATGCTGTTAGATGTCTGCTTTCAGGCTCTATGTTTTGGTAGAAAAATCAATTTGAGATATCAAGTGTTGTTTTATATTTTTTCCGCACAATGTTATTCATTAATGCGGCACTGTGTGCATTTTGGACTGCAATTGCCTTAGTGCAAGTGTTTAAATGTCTGTAATCTAAAACTAGGCGATATGAGTTGTCCGGTTTCATGACAGGAAACAAAAGATTGTTCATTGGTGAGGTGCAAGTTTCTATCACCCCTTGGAATTCAAGTTGATCTAAGATCTCCCTGACCTGTCTTTTAGCTTCTTGCTTTATTGGAGACTGCCTCTGTGCAGTTGGAGTATTTTTTAAAGGAATAATGTGGTGGGTTGAATCCTCATCCCATCCAACATCGTTCTTATATAATGCTGGAGCCTGGGCTACCGCCCACTCCTGCGCATATGTGTGTTGCAAGTGCCTGGGAATATGGTCTGAGAAGGCTGGAAGAATTACCGTTTCTCCTTTAGGGCAATCCTGCCCTAAAGGAGACGAATGCTGGCGGCCAAGCTTGTTCAGCTAATAAAATGTTATAGCCAAAGGTCAGGTTCTCCCAAAAGAGACCTCTCACTGTTCTACACTTGTCCCCCTCCATCTGGAGCGTTATTTCATATACTTTATGTGGGACACTTACCCTAGTATCGGGTGTTTCTACCGTGATATAATCATTCAAGTCCGCTGTCACCAGAAATTCCATCAGGTTCTGGCGAGCTATTGTTATTTCTGCCGCACTGTCTAGCATCGTCAGAGCCCATTCCCCGTTCAGTATTCGAGTCCTCAGAATTCTGGGCATGTCTGATTTTTAGACCTGCAACTTTCTTCTTTTTGAACTGTGGCTTTTCTTCTTTTTTAGAAGTGTACTCCTGAGCGTGCTGCTTGTCTCTGGACTTTGTACGCTCTTCTTGTCTTTCTGACCGTCCTTCCCTCTCAGAGTTTTTCGACGAACCCTGAAAGGAACGAGAAGAACGTGTATCAGTATCCTGATACCTGTCAGGTTTCCTAATATTATCCCTATCCCTAAGGTTATACCTCTTTTCGGAGGGCTCCTGTGGAGGAGATCTACATCGGGATTGAGATCTGTTTCCTTTAAAGTTTGGTTGTTTTTTATTGTCCCACTTCTTTTTAGTAGAAGTAGGTGTCTGCTTAGAAGTGTCCTTTTCAGGACTGCCCATCAGTTGTGGTTTTAAAGCTTTCCCACCCAAACTGTCTCTGCCTAATTCTGCATATGCAGTTTCAATTATTTTGGGTAGTTCATGTTGTTGATCTACAGGACTGAACTCCCTTAGACGTTGGCGGATAGCCACTGAAGCTGCTTCCCCTTAAATGTTAGCTAGTATTATGGCTGATACCTGGGTTACCTAGTAACTTCATCCCTAAGTTTAGGGCAGGTTCTGCTCCGTACTCGTTCTGTATTTGTCTTAATACATCAGGTACTACTGCTAATGATGGGATACCATGAGTTTTGGTATAAACAGCAGCAAAGACTGTACCCCAAGTGGTACAATCCTCTACTTGTGGTGTTATCCCCATGGGCAAGCAGATTGTTAACATTCTGTGTTTTTCATACGGGGTAGTATTCGGGAATACTGCCTCTAGCCGAGTTATTTTCTGAGCTACCCAGAATGGCATTTGTTCACGTTTTGTGGGCATTTTACCCATTACCGCGTGTATTGTTTGTGTTGTTATTTTAGTTGCTGTACCCTGAGTTTGAGTTCCATTTATGGCAACTATTGCTGGTTGGACTGTAAATGTCCTCATGACGAATTGCGTCAAGTTTCTATAGATTTTTATTAAATCTTTATGTTGTATGAGTAAGTCTCCTGGTGGCATTGTGTCAATGTCAGGATGTGGTGTGTAGGCCACTAATATCGGCCATGTTGCCCCTTCTCCTCCGAGCGGGCCGAGTCTTACTCTTCTTCTTGTGTGGGGTAGGGCGCCTTTAAACCAGTATAAATGTTCCTGGTACGTGAGCGAAACCTCTATGTCCTCAAACGGACAATATTCCGCTGGTGCATCTCCTTCTGTGTAAGAGTGAAATGTCTTTGTTCTTGCATTTGCTGCTGGGAATGTAACCCACGAATAAAATACCTCTGTTTTGTTTGATTTGTGTGCCTAATACACGAAAACTACCAAGCCACCCCTAGCTGATAAACCATTCTCTAGCAGTCTCAAGGTGACTGTATTTCTGAATTTTTCTGCAATCTGAATTGCGTCCGCATCATCTTCTCCGACTGAGAGGTGCAGATCTACTACTACGTCATCTCTTGTCTCAGTCATTTTGTAGAGAAGTCGTTTCCAAGGGAACTAAGATAAGGTGTTTATGCACAATTTTAGGAACAATGTGTCCTTCAAGCTTGATTAACCAACAGCCAATAAATAGGATTTTTCGCCTACTCAGCTGTGGCAGAGTTTGTGCCCACCCACTCTAGACGTCTCTGGTGTTTTTGTGAGTAGGGGTCTCTGAGAATAGCACGACTGAGCTACTCAGATTCTACTGTTAAATAAGTACCCAACCAACGTTGGCGGCGCCATGTCGTGTACTTCCTATATATCCTATACAGGATCTGCGCGTTCGGATAACATAAACTGTGGGTTTGGTGGCGGACTGATTCCATGCACCCCCACCGGATACGTTAGCCTATCTGTATTAGCTAGCACACAGTGCCACTAGAGTCTCCTCTTATCGGGGAGAGAATAGTTCTTGGCAACCTCAGAACATGACAACCATGATCCCCCAGGATCGTGGAAACAATATACTACCTTTCGCTCAGTCACTCGTGCTTACTTAGTTTGTCTCAGAGAGATGCACAGAATAAACAGTCTGGGCGTTTCAATAAGTATTTATTGAACAGTTGTTATTCTTGAGTAGAATATATGAGCTGCAACAACCATTAGACAGTAGCAGAGATATATGATTAGCAATACTACGAAAGTAAAGGGTTGGTATAGTTCTACCATTGTGCAGAAATCATAAATATATACACGTACATAAAACACATGATAAAAAGTGCACCCTAAAAGTGCGTACTCCTGCGATGTCTCCCTAACTAGGTGTACCTAAATGTACCTAGCATCTGTGTAGGTGATATGCCAAGAATCCCTCTAGGATCTAGTCAACCCCGATTACCTGAGAGTTAGAGAATGTGGGACCCCGTCCTGGTCTCGAGTTGGACACCCCGCGAGGGATGTTAGACCACTGCTAGCTGGAGCGTCTGCATGCAGGAACCTCAGCGTCTCTCGTCAGTGTGTCAGCCGGGAAGTCACGGTCTCCTCTGTCTTTCTAAGCAAGACATGATGTATATATACCCATAGGTCTCCCCAGGGGTCCTACCTTGCTGTGTTACTGTGTCGGCCTAAAGGATGACGTCGGGCCTGAACTTTATACAGAGATATTATACAGGAGGTGGTAATCCTACTGTTAGTCCTGCTGTGCTTCCAAGAAGCCTCATGCATAATGTATGAGAATCGAACCAAGGAAAAACCCGCGTTCTGAATGCAGTGTCATATCTGGGTAAAAGGTCAGTGCCTAAGAACCGTTATGTATGTAATGTAGGGAAGGATATAGGTGAAAGGTTGCAGTGTTACCTGCGCCTATATAGGGTATCTATATGGAATATAACACGCCATGTTCGGTAACATTTCCACCTAGGAACATCTTTCACCTTGATGCAGCATTCATCTAGACAAGTCAAGGGACAGTGTGAGAGAAACGTGACTCTTGCCAGAGAGTAGTACACATAGTCCAGCTGAACATCGGTGACCCTGAGTAGTCGCAATTGTTGTCGCTTGTCGGGATTGATATACCGTTTGCCCCTTGGGCGCTGCCTCTCGCATCGATCCAGGCCTTGGATGTGTTCTTGCCCAGTCCCTGATCTGTAGTAGGTGCACGTGGAAGCTACAGGTGTTGATGAGCTCTGCTCTTACTGACAATACCTGCTCTGTGCAATGTCCTGGAAGGAATAACTGTAAGGCATCCTGACAGCTCACAGAACAAGTAAAAAAACAATTGTGATACAAACAAAAAGATGGTTGGCGCTGCTTTGGAACGCATAATGGGAATGCATTTTAATTGTGCGTTCCAAAGGAGCACCAGCCATCTTATATGCTGATCTTCTCAATTCGCGCAGAGAATGTAGCGTAAGGGCTAGAGCGCCAACCTTGAAGCTGGGGAACAGGGTTTAAGTCTTGATGGGAGGCTCAACAGCCTCTTGTAAACTGGTGCACATGTAAAGCCTCTGATACTACGGTTGAGTTAAAGTGGTAAAATGAAAGAACGAACAGCGGGAGGGGGTTGGGAAAGAAAAAGACGCTTGCTCACAGATAACAAAGTAGGTCGACAAAAGTGGATGAAAACAGTACTTGGGCCACGGGACACTGATAAGAGAAACACACGAGGAACAACAGGAATTAGTATGCTACAACCAATAGAAATGGAGGAAAAGTAAGTGGCAAGCACAGAACAATGAGAAGTAAGGGCGGGATGTAAGCCCTTTTTAAGATTGATATTAAATACTATAGATTTCACAACAGGCGAAACCTAAAAATATTGACAATGCTTGTTTACAGATGGCATCCAGGGCCCTAGCTTTGCACCTCGGAATGTGGTCACTAAACAATGTTTTGTAGTTTTATATAGTGCAATCTCAGCCCTTGGGAACTGGAGAGCTTTACAAAAGCACCAGTGACATTACACAAGATCACATTCATTTTCTAGACACCCCAGGTTAATTGATTTGCCCTGAATCGCAGGATGTTGATCCAGTGGTGGGACTCAAAACTGTTTCCCCAGTTCCAAAGACGTCAGCACTGCCATAATGCTCCATCCTACTCCCATAAATGATGAGGATAATAATGATGCTAAACAAATTATAGAACAAAAGCATATAAGTTCCAGCAGGCCTTTTCAAAGGCACCGGAGAGAGGGCAGCCTATTGAGTGTGAACGGCCACTCAAGCAATCTGTCTGTGCCGTCAGGAAGTGTGGAAGGAAGGCTTCAGTGAGTTCGGCTGAACAAAATACCTCATGGGAGTCTCTGCTCTGACAGGACAGGCGAGTGGGGTGCTGAATACTTAGCAGAGTAAATGCAAAGCTGTTCAACACCCCTGATGCATCTTAGGCAAACAGAAATATATGAAGTGAGGAAGAAAGCTACAACACACACATTCCTCTGATTTATTTAACTGTTTGAGGCCAGTGATTAAGCACCATGAACACTAAAAACCGACTGTCCATGTGTTAGTATTTTTTCATGGAAGGAGCTTTTCAACTACAAACTGGTATCAAGGTAGTAAACTAAACGATCTCTTCAGAGAGGTTTTCATGGGACTGCTCCATGTCTCAGGGAAGGAACTCCATAACAGGGTGAAACCACTGGCCTTCATCCTTTCCACATGGCTGCGGAGTGGTTGCTCACCTTATGCCACAGGGCAGCCAAATGCCTTGTGATTCGCTCCCAGCAGCCTTCATGTGTGATGCCTCTATCTCCATTTGCAGGGGCCTGGCAGTACTGCACTTACTGCGGACAGAGTGCAGCCATAATGCAGGCAATTTCCTAGAACACCATGGCAACATCTGGAACGGCTTCCGGTGAGCTAGCGGTGCACCCACTAGGAGTAGTAGCTTCACTCATATCTATCTGTGCCATACTAGTTTCCTGTTTTGTGAAATACATAGTGCCGATATTGGCAACCCTCCACAGCAAACATTGGTAAATAGTTACTTAGCACACAAGCAATAAAAACCGAAAACATACGTTCACCTTGGGCATAAAACAGTAAAACAGTGGAACAGTGCGACCCGGTGGGCTAAATAATTTATAGCCCCAGAAAACGGTGCTCGAACACGTAAGGCTTTTTGCGAAACAATTATCTGCCACCAAAAACCCGGTTCCGGTCTTTCTTGTGCTGTGAAATTTTAAAATTACTTGCACATACTTTCTGTACATTAATTCTATAACTGTTTATCGAGCACACACCACAAACGGAGTTGCCCCTAAGTTCTTTGAAGACCAGGCATTCTTACCCAGCTCAGAGGGAGCCTGTATATCAACCCCATAATAGTGAAAAGCCGGGGGCACCTTCTCACGCGTTGCATGAAAGCACTATGCCTCGCCCAACCAAAAAGACGCCGTTCATATACCTCATCCCACCCCTTTCAGCCTTGGAAGATCTCGTAAAAGATGTGGCCAGAATCACAGTCATGTTGAGGCGATGCTGTGACTCGAACCCGGTTTCCCAGTTCCGGAGTCTGCAGCTCTGGCCATTAAGCCAAATTCTTTCACCTCTGCCGGACAGCCAAGGAGGTAGGAGAAACACACCCAAAGGCCCTGGGCCCATCTGGGCCAGAAAATGGGTATGACACCATTACAAGCGCATGACCCCATGGAGGGGTAGAGTCCCGAATAACTTGCAGGAGAGGTCTGTGTACATGGTTTTACTGGTATACCATTGGTGCACTATTTAGCACACTTACATTCATTCAAGTATTGCGTGTAGCAAATCATGTGCAAGAAACCCAGAACAAACCATGCTGCTCACTTGTTCCCTCCTTCCCCGCCTTGAATGATTGCGCCGCTCGGGTGCTGCTGACATTGCAGATTATTCCTCATAAAACAAGCAAATTGGGACAGGGTGGGAGAAGGCAACCAACAATGTAGCAGGAGGGAGACAGGGGCCAGTAAGTCACCGAACAGCGGGAAGAAAGCAGGAGTGGAACGAGAGAAGCAACGAGAGGTAGACAGCCTGCAAGTGCGGGAGAAGAAGAATAAACAAGTTCGTACATAGTGGCACAGAATCTAAGAAGTGAAGTACACCAAAAGTGTGCGCAAATACATGTGGCAACAATAAACAACAAGATGGCCAGTGGTGATTTGGAACGCATAATTGAAATGCTTTTTAACTGTGCGTTCCGAAGGAGTGTAAGCCATCTTATATAGGGAGCTCAGTGTCCACGGAGAGGAGAAATGATGTGGCGTAAAGACTAGAGTGGCTGATCTTAAAGCTAGGGAACCAGGTTTGAGTCTCTGTGGGAGGCTCAAAATCCTTTAATTTTTGGCAAATTAATTAATCTCGCCATGTCTGAGAATGCATCCTATTGTACTGTAACTGGTGTGCAAAGATGAA
This sequence comes from Calotriton arnoldi, assembly GCA_963921515.1. Classification (NCBI taxonomy): domain Eukaryota; kingdom Metazoa; phylum Chordata; class Amphibia; order Caudata; family Salamandridae; genus Calotriton; species Calotriton arnoldi. The sequence goes on from CAWUFW010000307.1 coordinate 670,056, forward strand.
AGAAAAAAAATAAGCACACTTGAATTATGTGCAGCCACAGAGAGATTAGGTACAGGGTGGAGGACACACAAAACAAGCGCAGCGCAAGCACTGTGCAGGCAAAACCTAAAAAAAAGTGTTCCACAAAAGTGGATGAAAACAGTACTTGGGTCATGGGACACTGATAAGAGAAACACACGAGGCGCAAAAGGAAATAGTATGGTACAGCCAATAGAAATGGAGGAAACATAAGGGCGGGAGGTAAGCCCCTTTTAAGATTTATAATAAATACAATAGATTTCATGCTGCGCTGGCGAAACCTAAAAAGGCATTGTGGAGCTTAAACCAATACAACTGACATACGCTCCTCCCTAAAGTACCGTAGAATCTTAATACTTCATATATATCATTATAAACCAGTAGCCAAGAAAAAGCACTTATCTGGCTGCTGAGCAGCAATGAAAGAGGACGTGCTTTTTTTCTTGGAGACTAATTTTTATAGAATAGAGTTCTAATCCTTGTATTATGGTGTTTCATTTTTGGGCTGCTGAGCATATCAAATTGAAAAAGAAATGCTTAATTTGAGCCTCCGGTCCTGACATAAAATTTGCTCTACCTGGTGTGGTCTATGACCATACCAGATTGATCCATTTGTAAATACCATTAATTCTGCCAGAGTCTCACTTATAATTGTTTTTTCACTTGCAAGTCATCAATTGTGGAAATATGTAATTTATTTCAAAAGAATTGCCTCTAATGAAAGTGGACATTTCAATCAATACGTTGCTTTGTGTTTTCCACAAGAAGTGATCCAGAGAAGGTACTGGATTCAGCTTGCTTTGTCTAGAATAGTGTTTTAGGAATTCCTAAAACAATGCCTATCTGATATTGTGCTCGGGACAGGATTCAAACCCTATTGATCAATTTGTGGATTTGACGTTGGCAATAAAAGACTTTTATAGTTTTACATAAAAAGAATCCCTCCCAATGCTTTGCTAAAAATGGTCTTTATTGTAATCAAGGGTAGTTTGATCATAAATGTCAAATCAGTTCCATTGTAGATTGTGCTGATATTTAATATGTAAGGGTGCATTTATAGCAACAAGGACGGCGAAGAGATGTTATACAAGTTTTACAGCTGAAAAAAACAGACATTCTTTCTCTGTGGCTACATACATCCAGTGCTGTTGAATCAGGGCACTCTAAAGCATTTTGGCAATAGGTTCTTAAAGGGAATGAATGGTTAGATCAGAGCCTGTCCAAAGTATTTCTGGAAAAAATGGTATGAATATATTAAGAATATATTAAGAGCGTATTTGCCGCATTGATGAGCCTTCCATCAGTTAGATACAAACCATATAGATTATAAGATACCATATCACGCAATGATATCAAAAATTGTATTGTGGGTTTAAAAAATGTAAGATGGGATTACAAACCAGATGCTTAAATTAAATCACGATTGGTATTTTGATTTATGTTTGCACTAAGGCTCTCTCACATAGATCTGACTGGGTGCCACTGTAATCCCAATTTAGACGAAGGATAGTCATGTTCTATTCAGATCTTTTCCATTAATTCCCTTACTGATTGTGATCCTCTGCAGTCTGTACGAATAGATTTAAAGGTGTAAAATTATCCGGGGGGGGATGGGTTATGAACTGGATTTAGAAAAATCATTCTGTGCATTGTCAGGTTTATTTTCCATTTGTTGGATAAATATATTAAAATCGGGCAGGTAATCAGTATGTTGTCTATGTGCACCTCTCTAATGCATTTGATAGAATCCCAAGGCAACTACTTTTGGATACATTGATGAAACTGGGGATCCTATTTAGGCTCTTAAAAGCTATTCATGTTACACACAGCACTTGGATGTTAGGAATACTGGACCAGGAGTCGCGTAAATTGACCAAAGAAAACAGCGTATGTCAGGCCTGTGGTCTTTTATTAATTCTATTTAGTATCTTTAGATGTCTTATTTCATCTGGCATATTTACCCTTTGAGTTGAAGTGCTTGTGGTAAGCCCACCTATGTATACCAACAATGTGGCATTAAAAGATCCAATACCTTCTTCTAGACCAGAGAAAATGATTTCATGCGTACATGCAGAAGAGCCTACTTATTGCCACAGCTAATAAGACAAAAATGATTTTCAGTTGAGGGTCATCTGTTGAAGTACTTCAAAGGAAGCTTTAATGGAACCCAAATTCAAATAGTCTCCTCTTTTAAATAATTTAGCTTCTGTAGATGTCATAGGTAGATATTAGGGCTCAATCTTTTTCAGAGTTTAAAGGTATGAAGCTGCTCAGTAAGTTTGACTATACGTATAAGATTGAGTATACATTGTGTCCCAATTTGAAAAGCTGTGTTGGCAAAGATATAAGCTAGGTTACATTTAGGCCAGAAATAAGGGATGGAAATACTAATATAATTTTCGAATGTTTGGCTTTGTCCCGCCTGCCTATGATTCATATGAAGGCTGTTAATAGCAGCTGGTCTGGATTTGTTGCCCCATTCTTCTTATGCGTTAAGTAGTCTTAATATTTGCAAGATCCTTGCATGGACAAAGCAATAGCACTCTAGCATGATATGTTTTTTTGGAGCAACAAAATAGTCTTGATTAGGTTGGTGAATATTTTATGAGGAAACCTCTGATGGTAATTCTATTGGAACTACAAATCTCATCAGAACTTTTATTTTGTAATGCATCACCATTAATGTTTAAAAAGCTTTGTTTAGCATACTTAAATATCGCTAAGAATGTTTACTTCTATTGCCTTTTATTTAATCACACACTGGAATGGTGGAATCAAACACGGTGTATTAAAATATCCTCACTTGGAGATCAGCAAACTTTATTTGAAATACACATTGGTAGTGTTGAACCCCCATAATTAAGATATATAAAATGCTGTCTTCGAATAACTGTTTTTTTTTATGTAGCATTGATTTAAGGGTACCCTGACTGGAATAGCTTTTTTGCCCTTTTTTTATTTAAAGAAAAAGGAATACTTAAAAGATTTAGTCTATTCGCACAGTGACTACAATGATATTGATAAGCTTATGTTGTAGTAAAGAAATAGTTTTTTTGATTTTGCAAATGTTCTCATTAATATAGTATCATTTTTTTTAAACAAATTTTGATTGGCATTTATCATATGCAGCGTTCAGGATTAGTACATCTGTAACATCACATATATCACCTTCCTAGCAGTTCCATAATTGACAGGTCTCTAGCATTAGTATTAATTCAACAATGCTTGACGATACAGGGCTATCCATCAATATAAACAATCTCGTCATTTTTATTATCCTTCAAGCCCAATTTGGAATAATTATAGTTAGGGGTGTGTATAGATACGGTACATCAACTGGTTGCACTATTTCCGCATCATATAGAGGATCTAGCCTCAGCAGTAAAATGTATCTAAGGGGTAGCCTATAACCTACTTCTCAACTGTGTAAACCTAATAAAACCAGTGCAGGGACGCCAATGTTGTAATGATCCAGAAATGTGTTGATTGGGACCGGTCTTGGGGGGGATCTATTAATATAGTATAATATTGAGAAAAATATATGAATTAGGAAAATAAATAGTGTTATATATGATCTAATAAGTGGATATTTGTTTTAATATTTTATTGAATGACATTGTAAAGTTGTGAACTTTATAAAGAATTGAATCGAAATACACATAGTGTTTCCAAGATGGGAATGTGAATGTTACACAATCTTATCTAACATGAAACTTGGGGGGAGTTTCTCCCCAGGGAATAATTGTTCTTCACAGAGGAATTAATGTATATGTGCATACTTACATATGCTTCACATTTACACATGCAGAAGTATCCACCTGCTGGAAATTTCACATGAACGAATGTTACACATTGAAATATTCCAGTTATAGATTTTCTGGAGTACTCCTAGAATCATTTAGGTTCTAGGAATATTCCCAGCAGGGAACTCATGAATTGGATGCATCCTGGAAAAGAGGCTGTGTTATGCCCAGACATGGGTCCCGTGCTCACTACACCACTGGATTCAAGCTAGCCTGGCTGATGAAGGGTGATGCCCTGAAACCGGTACCAGGATGCTTGTTTCTGGTCCAGGGAGGACCTGGCTTGGCAGTTCGGGCTGGACTGTTCCCACAAGGAACAGGGTCAAGACTGATTTGCATATGGCTGGGTCCAAACTGGGGTGGTGTGGTGAGCAAAAGAATGATGGATTTAACCCAGATCCTTGTGACTGGGGGTGAATGTTTGCATTGTTCAGCATTCCATCCATCAATTGTTTCTTTTGCATGTGTTTGGCTTCTGTGGCTTGCCTTCATGTTATGACCCATTTAATTATTTATTTATATATTTATTTATGTTGCAGTAGGTCCCACACATGTCCTAGTCTGACCCACTGTTTTTTACATGTCTAAAACGGAGTGGGAAAGATTTGTTCCGTAACCTCTGTCTCGCTCATTATACTTATTTTAAAAAATAGAAGACGGATGTGAGGTTTTGAGGCCACTGGACGTCTGGCAAGGTGGCTTTTGCACTGTTTAGGCTGCATATCAATCCTATGTGAATCCTTAAAAAGTCAGATTTTTCCTCCAAATGTATAAGCAAGCCTGAAAGGCCAAAATTCCTATTTTAAAACATTAGAATTTGTGAATCATGCCTTTTGCTATTAATTGTGAAGGGCATAAGGGGGGGGAATAAAGAGTAGACAATAAGGGAGGTTTAAAAGTTGCTATGTCTTATAATTTTAAAAATTAATACAAATGAATAAGCTTTGTTATAAAACACATTTATTTTGCAGTGCTGATCAAATACATAGAGGCATTCATTAATTTATAATGCAAGGACTTTAAGTGACCCGAATAACCATCTTTATATTCATAGCTATAAAACAAAATTGGCAGCTGCACTTGCAAGATGTCGAATCAAATATGATGCGCTTACGATTGACTACATTCTACCTGAAACTGTGCGGAGTCAAGAACGGAGAGCCTTCACTATACCCTTGTATGCCTGGGTTAACACGGCAAAAAGCAGGTAATCTAAAAAGTGTTGTTTTTTTACACTTATGTTGAAAATCAATTTTTTCAAACTTATTTATAATTTATAGACTGTATGTGTCCTGAATATCAGAAATGATGTGTTGTTGTATTAAGCAGGTTCAGGTGAGAAAATGTGAAATTTAGTCCTGATGGCATATTCATTTCCATTATAGTTCCCATAAGTCAGTTACTCTGAGAAGTTAACACTATTAGTATTTTCCTTGAGCCGTTTACGAAAGCATGCAATTGTAATGGGGTTACCCTTGATGGTGTATGCCTTTATATGGTTATACTAAACGAGGTGGTTTGCGCTCAAATGATAAAGTCAGAACAAGAATTCTCATGCAATTGGTCTTGATGCCGAAAACTGATCTGTTGCTCCTTAATAAAGCACATTTCCTAGCCAATGAATGTCAATTCATAGACTGTTATCACTACATACACTTGGTGCTCTTTGTTTTAATAAGAAGTTCATGGGGAGTTGGCATACTGATAAAGAAAAGCGTAAAGTTTAGCTTTGACAAGAGATGGGTGGACTTGCAGGGCTCTTTAAAAAAATTTAAAAAAAGTCTTTAGTCTTTTCAGATTATATATGCCATTACATATACATGTTAGTTCAATTAAATCTGACCCATTGGACATGGTACCAGCAACTCTGTCATTACATAACAAATCAAAGATAACCACCAACAAATATGGACTAAAGCACACTGTACCCATCCACCCAACGCACCCTTGTCCCCATTATGTCACAGTTCCACCCTATCAACATGTCAAATATGTCTTTAGCAGTCAATCAATGGGAAGTGCTGTTGTGATTTAAACAATTTCTTTACATCACACAAATCATGCTGCCATCATCTATACTCCCATCAATTAAAACAACTCACCACAGCTCAAACCCCACAAATTCCATCTCATCTCAGTCCACCCCTTTCGCTAATCCTGAGTCACGCACGGCTCACGGGAGGTATAACTAACCGAGTCGGATTGAACTCAGTACCACCCGGGCCGGCAGAGTGAGGGGTAGGACAACCGCTGATCCATTGGACATCAGTATGTGAGTATTGAGAAAGAAAGGGCCCTGCTTTTGGGTTACCAGACTCATGCGGGGCACTAACAACTGGAAGGGAACCTTTTCCTTTCAGTACTCGCAGCGGATAGTTTCGCGGCTATGGATGAGGTTCATGCGACCCCTGCTCTTACTCTTCCCCGAACGGGGGACGAGTTGACTTGAGATACGATCGGAGCGGGTGCAGGTGGGCGTATGAGCCGCGAACAACCGCTGTGAAATTGTTTATCTCGATGCAATTTTTATATTACTATTACTAAAGGGACCTGCAGCGACAGATTTCAATGCTGCAATTTGATGTCTAGTGTGATTAGTGACACTTGTCTGGACCCCAATATGTAATTCTGACTGGATCTTTTATGCTATATAATGGCATGATTAAAAACCATAAAAAAATCATAAAAATGGGCTGGAAGTTAAAACCATATGTCAATGCTGTTAAATGTACATATGTCAAGGTCGCACCATTGATAATGTTAAGTGCGGTGCAAGTCAGAGTTATTTCTATGTAACCCCAGACTGATTCACAGAGGCTCATAAAGGTCTACCATCCGGAGGGTCATTGAGTAGCCTAACCAGCTCGGCCTATATCATGAAGTCTGCTAGTTTTCTGTTCCACTGGGTCCGTTTCATGAGTATTTCTTCATCTATCTATTTATGGCAGCCTCACACTTAGCCACCTTATAGCTATTATCTTCTTCAAAAGGATTATTCCCAGTTACTGAAATTTTCTAGTCATTTTCCCTTTTTTCTTTTTGGGAAGCAAGCCCAGTAGCCAAGGTTGCATTGTAGCCTGTATCTCATGGCCTGTGCAATGTGCAAGTTTGATCAGCACATTAGACCAGAAACGCTCCACCTCGCAACATGTCCAGGCTATTTGTATGAAGTCTGCTCCCTCCATCTGGCAATGCGGACAACAGGAATGATGCCCCGGGTAGATTCTACTGAGTTTTACAGGGGTCACATGCGTACATGATTATATTGAATAAGCTTAAAACATACGTTACTAGACACCTGTCTGAACCCAGTACAGACCTTATCCCAGCCCGTATCAGTAATAATATCTGGAGCAATTTCCTGCCATCCACCCCATAACTTCAAACTCTGCAATGGCCTGTCTGCCTGAAATGGCTCTGTATAGAAAGGAAACCAGCCTTGTGGCATTTGATGGCTCATCATTTCTACCAAAGTTTGAGTCAGTGTCTGGGCATCCAAATGTGGGCCATACCTCCCTTGCCATTTGTGCCCTGCGTTGAAGGTTATTTGCGCTTCCTCAAAACGTAGATATATTTTGTCAAGGTACAGGTCCACAAGTGTCTGACATTCCTCTCCCTCCAGCCTCCAGTGTTCTAATGATATGCTGTGAGCATTTTGTGTGAAGGGATAAAAACTCCATCTCCTCACATGTGGTGCAAATGGCACACGTCTTAATACCCTTTTAATCACTTTATCCCATACCATACATACATGTGGTATGATAAACTGGAGATGAGAGACCTAACCTACAGGGCTTTTCAGCTGCAAAATGGCTGTGTGGGTAACGGTAATGTAAATGCACACCTCCAAACTTTTATGTAGTCATATACTGTAAACAAGAGCATCAAGTAGAAATATGTGATGCTAAGCGTAAGGACAGACCTGTTATCCAGAAGGGTCGCCAATAACACAATAGTGCTCCTTTCCACAAGTGTATACAAATCCCTGCTATGAGAGAGGGAGTTCCGACTCACTTAAACTCCCTAGATTTTTTTGGTTTGGACCACACAGTTTCTGGAACTCTGTGAGTGAGTCTTGCTAATTAGATCCTCTCTCACTTTAGGCTTTATTAAAATGGATTTTTCAGTGCTAACTGACAGTGCTTCCTTTGAAGCACAGTTGAGGTAAAAGGCTCCATGATGGTCGCACATCGACACAGATACATATGTATGTGGGCTGGGCAATGAAACTACTGTCTTAGTCTGTCTGGTACCTGTGCACATGTAGCCTGTCATAGATGGGACCTTGAGTGAATTGGTTCTTGCCTGTGCAGTCATTCATTTTAACTGTACACCCAAGAGGAATTAACCCCATCTCTTTTTGACTTCACTGCAAGTCTTAAGTGCTTTACTGTGCTCACACTGTTGGTGAAAGATGATATGCCAGAAAATGTACTTTGTATTGGCTCAACATAGAGAAAATATGAAAGTCTCTTTTCCTATGTCTAAAAATGTCCAGGGTGTAATATTAAGTGGCCATATTTGCACATATTCATATACTTTGGGTTTTTCAGTATTTCAGAGTTCTCCAATATTGGATCTTTCATAGATTCACATGCTTGAATCATCCCCGTCGTCGTAGTGGGAGTCCCACAGTATACATATAAAAGCAGTAGATAAAATTACCATAGGCTACCATGCAATGAAAAGTCAGTGCAATAGCCTATCCACATTCTTTTGTAAAAAAAAACAAAAAAACTAATCAACAGACAATCAGGCGACGGCACCCTCTAGAACAATCCCAAGAGAGGCTAGGTTCCTCAGATTTTCTACTGCACGTCGTGTGAAAGGGAGTCTCCCTGAGCTCTGCTCAGTTTTCTCTGGTTTTCAAGTTTTCTTGCAGAATTTTCTTCCAAAATGTCTGAATCTTCAAAGAAAGGTCTCTTTAGGTCGTGTGGATCATGTGGAAAAAAGAGACTACATGCTGAGGATCCACATAAGAGCTGCATCTACTGCCTTTACCCTCAACACAAAGTAAAAGACTGCAAAATCTGTAGAACCTTCTCTACAAAGACCCTCAAGGACAGAGAGGGTATATTATTGATTTGGCTACAAAAACTTAAGTCAAAATCTGCGGTTCTTTCTGAGGATGAGGAGAGCTCTACCTCACTGGCCTCAAAGGAAACACCTAAAAGGAGAGAGAGATCTCTTGAATCTCTGAAGTTTCCAAGAAAAAGACATCAAAAAGGTCTCGTCATGAGGAGGAAGGTACCTCACAAAAAGGAAAGCTTCCATTTCCTACTGAGGATAAAAGCCATAAAAAGGACAAATATTCTTCTATCCATTCCATGAAGATATCTGTCTCAAAGAAGCTTGTACCACCGACGGCGTTATCTTCAGAATCACCGTCGACGAAGAAACCATCCTCTAAACAAGGTTCTCCTTCTTCGTCGTCGAAAAATCTCCATCGCCGACGACGGACTCGACGATTGCTGTCCCGCCGTCGACCTCATCGTCGACGGCAACACTGACGACGACGACTTCAACCTTTTCGTCGGCATCCTCGTCGACGACGGTGGTTCCGTCGACGACATAATCTACGACAGCGTTGACGACAATCTCGTCGACGGCTTGAGCTTACTCTATCATGTCCTCGTCGACCAGCGTCTCCATCTCCACAGATGATAGAGTCTCCGCCAGAAGGCATCGACGGCTTTCATGCTTTAATTGAGAGCAGCATCACGTTTTCAACTATCCCTAACAGTAAAGCAATCAGACTGCTTTCTTTATGATTTTAAAGACTTATCTAGAAAATCGGTTAGGTCTATACCTATTGTTGACCACATATGGGAAGAGGGACTAAAAGTAATGAGGACACCAGCCACAGTTATCCCTGTCTTGCCCAGAAGTGACAAGAAATACAAGGCTCCGGACGATGCTCCAGCGTGTCTAATAAGTCATCCTAAGCCTGATTCCGTTATCTGTCAGGCCGCACAACGGAGATCGAGAAACCCTCTAGCGCCCATTACTGCTCCACCTGACAGGGAAGGGAGGCGCTTGGATAATATTGGAAAAAGGTTCACAACCACATCAGGAGCAACTGTTCGAGCTGCTAATGCTCTTGCTGTTTTAGCCAGGTATGATCGACAGATGTGGTCGGACATTGCCCAATTTTTAGATCTCCTTCCGGAAGACAAGAAAATGGAAGCTAGAAAAATCCTGCTTGAAGGAGAAAGGTCAGCATTCGAGATTATTGATGCTTCCATGGATATTGCTTCTTTGGCTTTCCGTCAGCTTGCTGGAGCCGCTGTCCTAAGACGCCAGGGTTGGCTGAAGGCAACTATGTTCCGCCCTGAAGTTCAAAGCAAGATCTTGGATATGCCATTTGATGGTGAATCACTCTTTGGCAAGCATATCGATGATGCCTTGCAGACCATCAAAACAGATACGGACACGGCTAAGGCTCTGGGAACGCTCCAATACAGAAAAAAACCCTTTCATGGAGCGTGGGGCAGAGGAAATTATTCTTTTCGAGGAGGTTATCAAAGGTACCAGCCTCAAACCTACACCTTTACCGGCCGTCCAACCAGCAGCAACAGCAATATCGTGCACCACCACAGGCTGCCTACTCCAGACAGCCTAGACGAAAGCAACACGCTCAGCCCAGAGATTCGGGCCGTAAACAGTGACGACGCTTCGCCGCCTGCCGCACCTCAGTATTCTCTGAAGAAAACACATTTTTTGCATCATTGGGAAGAAATAACATCAGACAAATGGGTCCTAGATATAATAAGGTATGGCCATACCTTAGAGTTTACCACAATGCCACCTCATCACCCACCTCAAAGATCAACACCACCCCATATTCAGTTATTAAAGAAGGAGGCTTTGATAATGCTTCAAAAAGGAGCAATAGAACGTGTTCCACGCTTTCAGAAAGGAAAAGGTTTCTACTCTCGCTTTTTCCTGATAAAAAAGAAGAAGTTGGGGGAATGGCGTCCCATTTTAGACCTCAGAAAACTCAACAAATACCTGCTGAAGAAATCCTTTCGCATGGTTACTCTTCAGGAGATCTTACAACTTCTGAACCATTCGGATTTTTTAGCAAGCCTGGATTTGGAAGATGCCTACTTCCATATCCCTATCCACCCCAAACATCGACAATTTCTACGTTTCTCTGTGGCAGGCTTGCATTATCAGTTCAAGGTCCTTCCCTTCGGCCTTCGCTCAGCTCCACGGGTTTTCACCATTTGCCTTGCTCCCGTGGCAGCATTCCTACGGTTGAAAGGCCTACAGATCTTCCCATACCTTGACGATTGGCTGGTGAAAGCCCCTTCTCTTCGTCAGGCTTCAGAAGACATCTCTTTCTGCCTGCAACTATTCCGCTCTCTAGGGCTGACAGTCAATCTTCGAAAATCCATTCTTGCCCCTTCTCATCGACTGACGTTTCTAGGAGCACTAATAGACACTCTACAAAACAAGGTATTCTTCTCAACAGAAAGACTGAACACCATCTTATCTCTGGCTCACGACCTTTACAGAAGAAAGTGCGCTTCTGTACATCTCCTCAAATCCTTTCTCGGGATGATGTCTTCCGCCATTCTCATGGTGCCTCATGCTCGACTAAGGATGAGACCACTTCAAGAGCAGTTGGACGCCCAATGGCTTCAAATATCAGGGTCATTCGACAACATAGTTCGGATAACTCGGATCATGAAGGATGCACTCCTTTGGTGGCAATCTCCTCGCAATCTCTCTCTGGGACTGTCATTCCTTTCTCCTCTTCCAGAGTGATTCTGACAACAGATGCATCTTTGGAAGTTTGGGGAGCACATCTGCAAGACCTCCAAATAAGTGGCAAATGGAGTCTCTCTCTCTCTCCAAAATGCATATCAATTTTCTAGAACTACGGGCAATCTTTCTAGCCCTCCAGTCATTCCTCCCATGGGTAAGAGCATCCTCAGTCCTCATACGCACGGACAACACCACCTGCATGCATTATCTGAACAAGCAGGGAGGAACAAGATCTCCGATCCTATCTTGGGAAGCTCAACAGATATGGGAATGGACTTTACAACATCATATAACTATCAAAGCGGAGCATCTCCCAGGAATAAAGAACAACCTGGCAGACACCTTGAGCAGGTTGAATCAATCAAATCACGAGTGGGAACTCAACCAATCGGTTCTCAACCACATCTTCCAAAAATGGGGAACATCCAACTTGGATCTATTTGTGTCTCAGGGGAACCAGAAATGCCGGTTCTTTGCCAGCAGGGAACCTCAGACAGGGTCATGGGGAATGCGTTTCGATAAGATGGTCAGGAATCTTTGCGTACGCTTTTCCCCCATACCCCTGATCTCCAGGGTGTTGATGAAAATGAAACGGGAACCGTGCCAACTCATTCTCATTGCTCCACGTTGGCCACGTCAGCACTGGTTCACGGAGCTGCTCCTGCTGTCTCAATCCAATCCTTATTGCCTTCCTCCGTCAGCCACCCTGCTAATGATGAACAAGGAACAGATCCTACATCCGCACCCAGCTTCTCTTCAATTGCATGCCTGGAACCTGAGTACAATGAGTACAAGGATTTAGTGATCCCTCAGGATTGTAAAGATATTTTGTCCAGGGCAAGAGCTGAGTCTACTACTAAAACATATAGGCTGAAATGGAAACGTTTCTGTTCTTGGTGCCATCGCAATGATACTCACCCTATTCACTCTTCCCCAGAAAAAATCCTACCTTATCTCTTATCTCTGGCAAGATCAGGTCTGGCGTATACTTCAATAAGGGTACACCTTGCAGCCATCTCTCGATATAGACGGACGTCTGACACCTCTTCTCTTTGTTCTGCTCGCATCATCAAACAGTTCATGAAAGGCCTGTTCAGAACTTCTCCTCCTATTAGGCCTCCTCCACCAGAATGGCGCCTTAATGTGGTCCTTTCGCAGTTAATGAAACCACCTTTTGAGCCGATCCACAAGATAGAGCTCAAATTTCTCTCATGGAAGGTAGCTTTGCTACTCGCACTTACATCGGCCAGAAGAGTAAGTGAAATTCAGGCCTTCACCATTAAAGAACCTTACTTACGTTTCACGGAGGATTATGTAATGTTAAGGACAAATCCTAAATTTATTCCAAAGGTGCCATCCCAGTTTCACCTTAATGAACCTGTAATTCTGTGCACTTTTTTTTCCGAATCCTTCATCTCCAGCGGAGAAATCTCTTCACTCTTTAGATGTAAAAAGATACCTTAAGTTTTATTTACAAAGGACAAAGCATCTGCGCAGAACGGATCAACTCCTAGTTTCCTATGGATCTGTTAAACTAGGATCTGCTGTTACAAAAAGAACTGTTGCACGATGGATTGCTGCCACTATTCAATTGTGCCATTCAAAGACGGGTAAACCGCTTACAACCAAAACCAGGGCGCATTCCACAAGAGCAGTGTTTTCCTCTGCTGCTCTCTTTGCTGGTGTTCTGCTGGACAAGATTTGCCGAGCCGCTACCTGGAAGAATGCTCATACTTTCACGCGGCACTATTGCCTGGACATGGCAACTTATAGCGAGGCAGCATTGGGACAGGCAGTCCTGCGTCATCTATTTCAATAAGGTAGGCCTCTAATTTTAGAGGTATTCTTTCTTATCTGATATATACATTTATATATATACATATATGTTTATATATGTTTATATGATTGATATGTTGTTCAGTATTATCTCATTAAGGTATTTTATTTTGGCATGTATGTTATAACCGACCATCCTCTAAGGCGCAAAGTTTATATTACAGTGCTATTAAACATGCATGTTTATGAAACTGCTAGCTACTCTGATTCAAGCATGTGAATCTATGAAAGATCCAATATTGGAGAAGAAAATGAGTTACTTACCTGTAACTACGGTTCTCCAGTATTGGTATCTTTCATAGATTAACATGCGACCCACCCTCCTCCCCGGAGAGGCTTCCTTTATTCTCTAAGGTTTATAATTGCACACTTGTGCTGGAAAATCTGAGAAACCTAGCCTCTCTTGGGATTGTTCTAGAGGGTGCCGTCGCCTGATTGGCTGTTGGTTAGTTTTTGTTTTTTTTTACAAAAGAATGTGGATAGGCTATTGCACTGACTTTTCATTGCATGGTAGCCTATGGTAATTTTATCTACTGCTTTTATATGTATACCGTGGGACTCCCACTACGACGACGGGGATGATTCAGGCATGTGAATCTATGAAAGATACCAATACTGGAGAACCGTAGTTACAGGTAAGTAACTCATTTTCTTATGCCTTAAATGAGATTTGGGCTTTGAACTACTCTGCTGGTCTAACTTAATTACTCTGCTGGACATCAGGTAAATGAAGACCTCCCTCTGACATTAGACCCATTTGAGGGTAATTAGCCTTCTCCTGGCAGAGGACATAGGCATACCTCTAACTCCAGTCACACCAGACTTTTAAATATTGAATAACTTATTGACGTGCATTGTCAACAGTAAAACAGTGTTGTCTGATGTCATTGAGCCGTTGTACCAAGATTGATTTTTATGGTGACATTCTCATAAAGCTAGTGGGCCTAATGTTTTGCTAATTCACCCCTCATGTTGTGTTAGGCACATGGGATTGTAGTTTGTTTCTAGGGATTAGGGCTTGATGGTGCGTAGACCTTTAAAGGTGCCTCCAGCACAGAGGGGGTTCAGAGTACCTTTAGGGAGTTACCTGACTTGAAAAGCTTTTCTTTAGCAGTCAACCCTGTTGGTGGTGATGCCCTTTGCAGGGTATCACCAGAAGCATTTCCACCTGCCATCTGATTATATATAAATATATATACATTACACAGTGATGGTCGCCACTGTGTTTTTCTAGGTAGGTCAGAGTTTCCATAAGAAGAGCATTTTTTGTTTGCCAAAAACGTTAGCGCCATTTGACCAATATTCATGAAACTTTCTAAAATAAGTGCATCCACCTCAGCTCTTCTTCCTGCAAAGTTTCAGGATGATCCTTCAAGTGGGGGGTTGAATAAAGCAGGAGGGGTCCCCAAAACGGGTTTTCCCCATGCAATTTCTCATAGGAATTTTAGACAGTGATACAGAAAAACAGCTGAACAGAATTACACCAGATTTGACAGAAAGCTAGATCTTTGCTCAGAAAGTGTGCTTTTTGTGATCTGGTGTAAATCTATTAAGCGTTTTTGAGAAATAAAGGTTCAAAAGTTATTAATATATTGACAATTGTTTCCATGGGACCCCAAATAAAAAACAATAGTGATCTGATTGCTCAAGAGGGCTTTTTTTCCCTGTCAGCTCCTTCTGTCCCGCAGGATCAGTAGGGGCGAATAGGACTAAGCTATCTGATTGACTGGCTGTAAAGTTAACAGAAATGTTTCGGCCGCCATTACAGGACACAGAGACTCGGTCCTTGTGTCCAGAAAATAAAAACAAGGTATAAAGACGCAGGGTAGGGGAACCTCCCTGGCACTTGGGCAGATGTCCCACAGGATCCAGCGAAGCCTTCTATGAGGTACCGCAGGACTCTCACGGAAACTAGCGACAACCATGTAGTCCAGAGGGAGTACCACAGAACCTGAAAAAACAATAAAAGAGAGAGAAAATAATTGGGGCAGGGGGTTGGCTGATTGCCAGGGGTTGAGCACCAGGCCTGGCCACAGGCCAGGCCTGGTGGTCAACCCCCTTCCGCACATGGCTGAAGGCCATATGTGGTGAGGGTTTGGCTGACCGTGGGACTTTAAGTGCAGGGCCTAGCCGCAGGCCCTGTGACCAGTCCCACACCACGCATGGCCCCGGTCTGGACACTTCTCAGCGGTTGGGTGCCAGGCCTGGCCGTAGGCCCAGTGGCCAACGCTCTACCCCGCATGGCGAAGACTGTTTGTGGTGGGGGCTTCAATGTCTGCGGGCCAGGCTATCTGGCCAACTCCTGCCACACATGGCCAAAAGCTGGGTTTGGCCACCCCTTGGAGGTAGGGCCAGTCCCTGCATCCTGGCCCTGTGTACAACAACCTACTGCACACGGTCAAAAGGTATGCTCAGTGAGGGGGATGGGTAATTAGGATTTTTTTTAAAACATAAATTTACTGAAAAAAACCAATGGTTAAAGTGATGTTATAGTTAGGTAAGTTAATAAGATCTTACTTTAAGTTAAAAAAAAAGCAGACAGACTCGAGATTTTTTCTAGTAGTGCTTCTGTCTGCTGCTAGGTGGCATTATGGGACTCTGAATTGGCTCCACACTGCCCCAAAAGAGACGGACCGGAGCCGCTTATAAGTGCCACCCCTGCTCGCTGATGTCAGTTTCTTTCTTTTTGAGCCTTTCTTATGTGGGTCCGAAGCACCCCTCTCGACAGTTTTCTGATGACTTCCAAAATGCTTTCACATTGTACTAGGGAACTAAATCAGTCCCCACCTAAAACAACAGGTTTCAGGCGATGCCGTGATTGCAGGAAGCAGATGTAGGTCACAGGCCCGCGCATGAGTTGTGTCTTTGGTGTCTGGGCTTGGGTCATGACTCTTAAGTTGTGTAATAAGTGCACACTCATACACCTGAAGGTTATCTGAGGCCGGGAGGAGAAGTTATATGTTGCTGAAAACAAGACGAGTTTGTGGCCTTCGTGTAGGTCCTGCTCCAAGTCATGGTCCCAGACTTGGTACTGGGGTCAGTCCTATGACTGTTTAATCTTGCGCTCAAAGTCCTCTGGTAATTTGAAGTCCAAGTGCAAAAGCAAGATTCTCACTCACACCTACAAAGCCCTGAGCAACCAAGGCCAGCATATATCAACCACTGCCTTAGCTTCCACCAACCCTCCAGACTCCTGCAATCTGCCTCCCTCTCCCATGCTCGCAACCCTGCATCCGCAGAAGCAACAGTGAGGTTTATTCCTTCTCCTACTTAGCCGCAAAGTCCTGGGACAGCCTCCCCCTCCACATGCAGACTTCTCCCTCCCTTCAGAAGTTTAGAAGGGGACATAAGACTTGGCTATTCAACTAGCGACCCGAGCAGCTTGGATCTCAGTGCCTGGATACCCTCGCGGGTGATTAGCCGCGCTCTATAAATCCTGTTTGATTGTTTGAGTGAAACGAAGCATAAGAAAGTGAAGTAGGACTAGACTCCAATCCCCACTCTGACTCCAAGGAGAAGGCGCCACTATTTAAGTCCCACTTATTCGATGTTGCCGTAGTCGAGTAAATGAAGGCTACACTGCAAATATTCAGTACATTTCTGGCTCCATGTGATGTTATGTTATGTTATTTAAGCTTATAAAGTGCATTACTACCCTGAGGCATCTAAGCGCTGTAGCAGAATTAATGCAAGTGTCAGGAGAGGGTAAAGGATGCACTACATCCTGAATAACCAGGTTTTTACCGCTTTCCTAAAAGCAAGGAGGCTGGGCGCTGTTTTTATACCAAGAGGCAGTAAGTTCCATGTTCTAGAAGCTTCACGCACAATGCTTTTGCCCCCCCACCGTGCAAGTTTGAATCTGGGCACTATCAACAATTGTGCCTTTGCTGACCGAAGATTTCTGGCAGGGAAATATTGTTTAAAACTCTGCTTCAGAAAGTCCGGACCAAGACCATGGACTGCCTTATATGCTAGACATAAAGCCTTAAAGGTCATTCTTTGTTTGATAGGGAGCCAATGTAAATTTTTTAGCTCATTAGATACTGAGCAAAATTTGGGAATTTTCAACAGAGTTCTGGCTGCAGTATTTTGTAGAACCTGTAGTTTATTGATATTATACTTATGAGTAGTCAACAGCAAGCTGTTACAATAATCTATCTTGGACAGAATCAGAGAGGTAACTAATATCTTTTGCAGATTATCATGTATGAACGGCATGACTTTTTTAATGATTCTGAAGGTGTTAAACGTAGAGGAAGTGAGTTTATTCACATGATCCGAAAAATTGATTTTAGTGTCAATAGGGGAGAGGAGTTGGCCTAACGGCTAGGGCGGTCGACCACGAATCTGGGGAACTGGGTTCGAGTCTCGGCAATGACGCTGAACATCCTGTGATTCTGGGCAAATCACTTAATCTCCCCGTGCCTAACAAAAAAAATGAATGTGTCCTCATGTAATGCAACTGGTGCTATGTATAGCGCTCTGATACCCGATTCGGGTCAAGTTCGCGCTATATAAAACTATGTAAAAATAAATAAAATAAAAAAATAGTGACTCCCAAATTTCTGGCTTTTTCCACTGGAAGGGGAATGTGGCCCAAATTTGCAGGCCAGACTGAAGGACCCCAAAAAGATTCCTGTGGTCCAAATAGTAAGACTTTAGTCTTCTCTGCATTTAACTTAAGGCAGTTGTTGTCCATCCAGTCATGGACCGCCATCATGCAGTCATGGAATCTGCTTCCTATGTCAGTGTAATTTTTTCCTATGGAAACGACAATCTGGGTGTCATCGGCATAGGAGGTAAGCGAAAAACCAAAACTTCTTATCAAATGCGCCTCAAACACCACCCCACCCCCCTACATACACACAGAACCACAGGGTCCTTAAGTCAGGTTACCTCCCTGGCGCTGTCTGTCCCTTTGAGACCCGTTACCGGGCCCGTACTGACTCCTGTACAGACTTCCACTCCAGCCCCATGATCCTTGATGGTTCCTACCACCCAGTGCCAGAGGATGGTCCGGTGCTGATGCTAGTGTTGGACCGCAAACCTACATTGGCCTGGGTTTGGCCAATGTCGCACTACATAATTACAAAAGCACAACCGGTCGTCATGCAGCCTGTCTCTAACCCTATGCCTCTACCAACAGAGGTTCTATTACAATTTTTATCTGTGCCCCAGCAATGTGCACCCAAAGATGTTGATGATGATTATGATGATGATGATGATGGTGAAGGGGGTAGATTCCTCCCCCCACAATATACTGATAATATCGTATCTCTTGATTTACAGAACTCAAGAGGGCTTGATACCTCTCCTAAACTAGAAGTTGACTAGCCACATGGGCCTCCAATGGATGGCAGTACCTTGTTTTCATTGCTTTTTCAGAGGGCAGCTGAGGTACTACAATTACAGTTGCCCTTCATTGAGAACAAAACAAATTTTTTGCAGAAATTGTGCCACCTGGGCTGGAAACACCTGAGCCCCCTCCTTCCATTTGACAATGCTCTCACAGATACTCAGATGGCTACTTCGTCAAAATCATTTTCTTACCTGCTTGTGAATAGGCAAGTGGCTAGGCATCATAGACTGGTGTCTGGTGATCCAGATTTTCTTGCCAAACACCCGCTCCAGATTCTCTTGCCAAACACCCCACTTATTTTTCAGGTTTCGACCTGTAAAAGGAATCCAAACTTATTTCAGTCCACTCCTCCAGATAGGGAATCCAAGAGGATTGATGTTTTTGGCAGTTCAGATTTTCTTCCACAAGTCTGGCACTTTGATCTATGAATTCAGTCTGCATGCTGGGCTGCTACATACATAACCTTTGGACATGGCCAGCAAGATTTTAATGTTGCCAACATTTTTCCCAGACAATATATGATGGGCAGGACACGGCCAAGTATGTTATCTGCACAGGTCTGGATACCACAGACTGCCTGCGCATGGCAGTCGATACCAAAGTTGTGCTTCATAGGCATGCCTGAATAAGGCTAACTGGATTCTCTAGTGATGTACATGCCTCCCTAATGGACATGCCCTTTGATGGGTCCCGCCTCTTTGGAGAGAGGGCAGACTCCGCTTTGGAGAGTTGTAAAGACAGCAGAGCTGCAACACGTTTTTTGTGGTCTTTGACCTCTTCAAGACAGTTTCTCCATCAGTTTTGAACGTTCAGAGGCTAATTCAGCATATAGACTGTGGTATTCTTCCCAGTTATTGACGCAGCAGACAACCCAGTCCTATTGAGGTCTTGGGCATGGATCTCACAGGCAGCGTGTGGACCAGCAGGGGCATCATTCTTCCAACTCCCCCCAGTTACAATGGCCAAAACAAATGCTTTACTTTGTCCTTAGTATTGCATGCTCAGCTAAATTCAATGTTTCTTCACGTCTGACAGATGGGTCTTCCCTGGGTTTGACCGACTGTTTCTCTCTTCCTTGCCCGCTATCTCTCCCACACCGTAATCAGTTTTGGAGGATCATCTGTCCATCCTGCTACAGGAGTCTCTCCTATTGATCTCCAAGGATGTCATCGAGAGAGTACTGGACTCAGAAAGAGGCTGGAATTGAAATACTCGCTATTTGCTTGTCCTGAAGAAGGACAGGGTTCTCAAGCCTAACGTGGAACTACGACCGCCTGAATGCCTTTCTGTTGAAGGCCACATTGAAAATGCTCCAGCTGGCCCACATCCAGAGACTTCCATTTTTGGGGGCAATCCAGGAAACAGTGAAGTTCAGGGCTTTTCCTCTGCAGCAGCAAGTCCAAGACATTCAGGCTATGATCCTGATGATTCAGGCTCAGTCCTGCTTCACAATGACAGTGGCTCTGAGGCCTTTTGGCTTCTTGGCCTCGTGCATTCTTCTTGTAAACTATGCCATGTGGCACATGGATGCTCTGCAATGAAACTCGAAGTTCTAGTGGGTTCAACCTCAAGGCAGCTTTTCCGACTTCATCTCGAGACCTGCAGTGGTGGCTGCTCAGATGCAATTGTTCTACTAGTTCAAACCTATCTCTTCTCCTCCCAGAGCTGATGGTGGTGACGGACTTTTCAGTGCTGGGCTGAGGAGGTCATGTGGGAGAGGTCAGGATCAGAGGATTCTGGTCTCCAGCGGAGGGCTGGCTCACATCGGTTTGCTAAGGCTGCGGGCCTTCCGTAGACTTCTAAAGGCTATTTTGCTGCACATCAATGGGAGGCTGGTGCAGGTTCTAACGGATAACACCACCACCATGTAGTACTGCAACAAGCAGGGCAGAGTGGATCCTGGGCCAAGAGTCTTTGTATCTCTGGAGGTTGTTGGAGGACCAGGGCATCTTCCTGATCACAAATCACCTAGCAGGATCCATGAATGTTCTACTTTATAATATTTGTATACATTCTGTCTCCTAGGATCCAGAATGTAATATCACACCTTGGGTAGTAAGGTGTGTATAACGTAACAGCACCATTCTGTCTTAAGCTAATTGTGTTAACCATACTGTACCCACAACAAATATGGGTACGCTGACGAAGTGTGAATAGTAAACCACTACTACCCTTTGCTTTGTTTCAGTTGTCACTTATTTAAGTTTAATAGCATCTTCATTGATAATGATAAACAATCAAATAATTCCCCACTGTGTGTAGGGACCCCGAGCACCTGAGATCCAAACATATCTCAGAGAGGGTACAGGATCCAGCATGTACATTGCATAGGTGCAGCCTCCAGCCTCCCAAGCCTATCCAAGGCATTGTTTTCTGAATTTTAGACTGTTTCTGAAAGCAGATATCCTTACCAAAGCTACATTGCAGCACCCATAACTCAAACTGCTGTCTAACATGTCTAAAGTATAGGTAGAATGGTGCCTAATAAGCTTTAACCATATAAGAGAAAAAAAGGCACCCTGACCCATTAAGAGTCCAGAAAGTATTGCGCTGCTTGATGCCTTGCCCAAGGAGGTGCCTCACAAAGTTAGTTATTTTCCCCAGCTCATGTGAGTCAAGTTCTGCAACACAATGGGAGTTTTTTCACATTTTTTTCTGAGGATTTTCTTTCAGAAGTAACTGTTTTATTTATCTTCTCTCAATGTTTTTTTATCTATAAGAAGCCTTTGAAGGTGTTTTACATTTTTTACACATACTTTTTTCCATTAATCGTGCTTTTACTATTTGTGAAGTGTCCATCCTACAGTAGAAAAAAAGGCTGCCACCAATGCTCACCAAGAGTGTGGCCTTTTTTCCTCATTCTCACTCTGTCAAAGAGTGCAATTCTTGTTAAAAACTCTCAACATTAAAAGACAGGCTGTGAGAGAAGCTTGAAGGCCTCAGGAGAATGGAAGCGAAGGGGAATAACCAAGCCAGCAGGGAAGATCGAGTATCCATTGTGACTGTGTCTTTCCTCCCTATGGATCCAGTACAAGGCGATCTATGGAAGAGAATGTCAAACTAGCATTTGCAATGCAATAGGTCTCCTATTTGCGAGAGTTTGTGCTATTGGCATGGTAAATGACAAACCCTTTTATTTATTTGTTTTGAAAACCTGCAACCGGCGCGTAAACACGCACTTTGTACTTATAGTCGCTGCTTACGATAAGCAAGGCTGGCAGTAACTGCGCCTCTTTTACTGCCAGACTTGCTTCTTTTAAGCTAGGACTATAAGTACAAAGCGCGTGTTTACGCACCGCTTGCAGGTTTTCAAAAGACATAAGTAAAATGCATTGTTATTTACAATGCCAGTAGCTCAAACTCTCGCATATGCAAGACCTATAGCATCTATTATCTAGTAAAAGTGTTATTTTAAGTTAAAACTCTGGAATGTACTACATTAATCACACTGGAACAAACATTACTGACCTTTTGAATTTATTTTTTGCCAATGTTGTACAGTGTCAGTTGCCGACAATATGCAGCATTTTTCTATAAATAATTTTTTTAAAGTGTGACTTGTCCGCCAAGCAACCTCATTTTAGAGGCATCCGCATGATAACACATGCACGCGCATTCTGAAATTATGTTTTTTTTTTTTTTTAAATGTACCAATCTGAGAATGATATGTAAAAAAATCTAACTAGTAGCCTCAAAGCGCTTTGTGTTGTTAGGGGGGAGGGAGCGGATTGGGGAGGGAGGGAGCAACATGGAGTAGGTGAGGGAATAAGGCAACAGTACCACACAGGAAAACACTAAAAATAAAAAACAATATCAGAAACACCATGTGCTGCACGGAGAGGCGCACACACTTCCTTTTTTGATAAGTAACTCAGTGCTTTATGTTATATAAGCATTGCTCACCAGACAGCCCCTGCCAATTGGAAAGAGCAAAACTACGGGGCAAGCAAAAAACCAGCACCGTGCTCTGCACTGAAGACATGAGCAGCCTTGCGATACATGAAATATTGAGATTTCCATAGTCTACTGAGATTTCCATAGTCTAAAATAAACGCACACGTCCCTGTTAAGTTAGTACACCACTGCATAATTAAATGTGTCAATAGTATCCTTCTTGTATTGGGAAAATTGATTGGCAAGTTTAGATGTGCGGCCATGTTGGAAATGGCAGCTAGAATGGAAACCGACATCAGGAACAAAGACTACTCTGCGGGCTTCACGCTGGTGCCTGCCAACTCAGCGCGCATATTGCTTGTGAATAACTTCATGGATCACAATGTACCCGTCTTCTTAGAATGTTTGTTGAAAACGAAACGTATTTTCTCACATCTATGACTTTTGAGAAATATAGTGGTTATTTTTGCACGCCACGGATCATTAAAAAGAAGAAGAAACCACATGGCCAACAGCTGACATTTAAATGTAAAACTCTTAAAACAAAGCAGTGTTGTACTTATCTTTGCTTGTAAAATACAGAAACACAGCTACAACACAGAGCCCTTTATGTTTGCTAACTTATGCCCCTCTTGTCATTCATGCGCTAGGGCTTGTTGCCCTTGGTCTCAAAGAGCCGTATGTTCTTGGCAAAATGGGGTTGTGGCTCCCGCTGTAACTGGCGGCTCTGATGTGGCTCAGTTGCCGGAAATATAAACTGGTGGCCGCGATCCAGGCAACGGTGCCAATTTCAAATCAAACAGCGAAAACAATAGACTACACTGACACACCTTTTAACACCACCATAACTCAGCATGAGTGGGTTTGGAGTAATGTACTTTGCCGAACTATTAGTGGAAAGTCGTGCCTCCTGGTTTGCCTCCTGACAGTTGCACGTCCACCCAGCTCCAAAGATCAGCTCGACACAGAGAGCCTGGGAGGGGTGGTGGGGGCTGGCAAGCAATTTTGCGGGAGGGGGTTGAGGAGATGGGTGGAAGGGGTGTTTAATAGTTTTTTTAATTTAAAAAAAAAAAGATGAATGAATGTTTCCTTTACACACGCTTTGTAAATGTTGCTCAATGCTTGGAGGGTGGGGGGAGAGTTCATAACGTGAAGCGGAATAAGGATGGCAAAAAAGAAAATAACGTAAAGTGGAAGGAGGATGCCAAAAATAAAAGCAGCGACGGGCGGAAAACATTGATAAAAAAAGAGTACTCCAAACCACAGATAAGGAATGTAAGTGTAAGGAAACTGTGCTTTACCAGTGGTCCTCAGCCTTTAACGGAAGTAAGGTATCCGCTGCGTGAACGACTTAGAAGGCAGCAAAGAAAAGCGACTCAGGAGTTGAACCAATGGTAAGTAGCAGGCGGGAATAGAGTTGTATTATTGATTACAGTAGATCTTGCATACAGCGCATGCGCGTTGGTTGTGCTCGACTTAAATAGGAGACATTCATGCTCACTGTTGAAGGCTTTGATGTAGACTAAGAGGAAGGTGCTGATTTGCTTGTCATACAGGAGAGCAACTCTAACGACATTGAAACACCATGACTGTTCAGCGTCAGGCAAGTCTTCGACTTTCAAAGCATTCCTAGCCTACATCAAAACCACACTTCATGTTTTCACACCTCTTGATGTCAGGCCATTAGGCGCCAGGACACTATTTGGTGTTGCATGCATCTATGTTTATGTTTTTGATGTTGAGGCATTCTCTAGGGTATATGTCCAAGAAAAGGTAGAGTCTTTATCCATCATCAGATCAGTCTCCATATCCACTATCTCCTGTTCGATTTTAAACACCACCGAAGATCTTGCTGCCTCTTCTATTTCGGTCTCCTCCTTGTACTAAAACTGGTACTGAAGTCAAGACATTCACCTGTCAATGTCTTGACAGGCAATCCGCGTCAAGGAATTCTCTTACCCCAATCATTCTACCTGAAGTTTCTCCTGCCCCTTAAAGGGACTTGAGTACTGATTGTACTTCACAAAAATGTAGGAGCAAGAGATCACCTTTATATTTTCCCATACCATCGTTACTACTCGGATCATGAAGATTTTTTCATCCAACAGGCTCTCCATTGAGAGTTTCATCTGTGGACTTCATTACCACTTTCAATTACGTCTTTCTGATGGATACTTCTTACAGCAGATTTCTCACCTCGTGACTACCACCAGGTGCCAGACTAGAGCTGAAGAATTTTCTCAGCAATTCCCGCGCACATTGTTAGGTGATGTCGTGCGGCACAGTGTTGCATCCGCACCATCATGGAAATAATGTTGGAGCCCCGACTTGGCCACCACTTCCATGCGTTAAAGTCGGTTCCTTTTGTTTCCATCCCTTGAATTCCATCAGGCCTGACAGACTCACTCTTTCAAAACTGTTTTTTTCCAGTGTGCAGGGGACCTATCACCTCTGAAAATTACAGCTTTCAAGCCTACAAGGACTGCCATAAACTGATGTCAGTGACAGACCCCCACGCATTCTGCCTTTGGTGTCTGAGCTTCAAACATGATTCGAAGTCATGAAACATGTGCCCAAAGATAAACCAGAAGGACATTCAGGATAGCGGAGCAAAACTCTACGTTGCAGAGCACCATCAGAAGATGAGGAAGAGCCATCAAGGTCCAAATGGAGGGTGTGGACGTCCTCTCCTCTTACTCATCCTCAAAGTCTAGCTCATCTGGTAAGTCCAAAAAGTTTTTTAAAACTCAAGAAGTCGAAGCACGGCTACCCTTCATCCTGTCTTGCCCACTGTCAGATGTAGCGCAAATACCTGGGTACCTCCAGGCCATGAACCTGGTCTCTGGTCTTGGAATCAACTCTGACCCTTGTCCCGATGCACCTGACTTCCCTGGGCCATTGGCAACACCACAACAGCTCCACAAGTTCAAGGAGGCCATGGACAGGATATTAAGAACTCAACTGGATCCCTCTGGAGGGCCTATGGGCCCTAAGGATCCGAGGTGGCGTCCAGTCGGTTTACTTCCAGCAGATTCTTTCCTGACACTGGATATGCCACTCGACCACCTCGTGGTCAGCCCCCACTTTGGGACAGAGTTGATACCACAATCCCGAGTGTCAACGCTGGCACTGCAGCCACCAAAGCCAGACGGGGAGTAAATAGTCCTTTCTTACTCATAAGGTTACCTGCTGCACCCCCGCCAAGGTTGCAACAACGTTCCCACTCTAATACCAAGACATTGCCACCCCAATATGATGACCTTGAAGACAACAACAGCGGAAGTCAAATATAGAAAATCTCATTTTGCACCTCCAGAGCAACAGTGGACTAGACACAGCCCCTAATATTGGCTTAAATTCACCTACCTCGGCAACAGCTACTGAGGAATTTGCCTCTTTTTCCAGTTATAAGGAGAGCAGAAGAGGTCTTGGACCTGCCATTAACCACTACTGAAGTCAAATCTAATGTGCTCGCGAAAGTCCTTCATTCTGGACAGACATCTCAAGAGCCCCACCTACCATTCAATGAGGCGCTAACAGACACTGTGCTGGGCACCTGGGCAAAGCCAGCATCTCGCCCCCTAGTCAACAGGCAGATTGCAAGGTGGCACAGGCCTTCTCTGGAAGGCCCCTCCCTTCTTCCTTCAGTACCGTACTCTGGAGAGCCTAGTGGTGAAGGCCTACAAAAGACCGAGTTGAAACGCATGGAGGCATTTGCTAAAATGATGGTCTCCTCAACCAGCCTTGCTCTTAGGTCAGTGAACACCAGATGCCTCCTGGGGGGATACTCACATGAGTTATGGGACATGGTGGCAGATGACATCCAACCCAATATTCAATTCCTTATCCCAGATGGCCCGGACACAGCGAAATACTCCATGTGCTCTGGTATGGATACCACTGACTGTTTGGGTAAGGCAGTCAGGACAAGCATGGTGCTTCAGCACCACGCTTGGATTTGCTCCACCATTTGTTCGACCGACATCCAACAGGCCCTTATGTGCATATAATTCAATGTCACATGTTTCTTTGGGGACAAGGTGGACTCCGCCTTGGAGCACTTTAAAGAATGCATTGCGAGAGCACCTTCCCTTGCATTGGCACCACCAGCACTACAGTTTCCCTAGCATTTTAGTCCCTTTTATGCCTTCAGAAGGGTTGTAGGAAAGTAAGATCTGCTTTTATGGTTACCCCCACTTGTTGCTGATGTAATGCTGTTTCTGACTAGTCTGACTGGGATCCTGCTATCCAGGACCCCAGTCTCTGTGCTTTCTCTCCTAAATTGGTTTGGTAAGTACTTAGGTACATCCGAGATTGGACACTGGTGTACACTTATCAGTCCCTATTATATGGTACTAATGTACCCAGGGCATAGGTACACCAGTAGTCCCCCATGGGCTGAAGCATGTATTATGCCATCCATGGGAGACCACTCAATTGGTAACTACAGGCCTGCCATTGCAGCCTGTGTAAGCTGGTGCTAGTGCCCCTTACGAAAGATATAGGTTTACCTATATCTAAGGTCACTGCACTTAAAACCTATAAGTCACCCCTAGAGCAGGCCTTTCAATCCTGAAGTCAGGGTGCTTGGTTCTAAGTGTAGGGTGCCCCTGCATGAGCTGGACACCCCTACGACCTACGGAGTCCATTCTCCTGGGTTGTAAGTGAGACCGCCATATGACCTGTAGAGGGGCACCGCGTCATTACGCGGTGACCATCTCGAAGCTGGCTTTAACTAATCCTATCATGTTTGGTATCAAACATGTTGGAATCATACCCGGTGTGGGAGGTATGATTCCATGCACCGTAAAGTTCCTTTGGGAGGACCGCGGTGCTCCAAGTACCAGTGTTCCGGACCCGGACTGCAAGCCAGGGCTCCTGCTGGCCAGAGACACGTTTCTGCCCTCCTGCTGCTCAGCCAAGCTCGAGCAGGGGAAGGCAAAACAATAGGTATCCTGTCACAGGGAGGTGTGACCACCTCCCAGATAGGATTGAGTGTATTGGGGCAGGGTGGGAGCGCTTGCCAGCACCACATAGTCTGCGTGCAAAGCACACTTGGGGCCAGATGTACGACCGTTTTTTGCGGTCGCAGAGGGGTTTCAGACCCCTTGGCGACCGCAAAAAATGAGTTGGCCATGTACTATTCCTATTTTGCAAATAATTTGCGTCTCGCAAAATGGGAATAGCGAGTCGCTATTAGGAAGGGGCGTCCCTTCCTAATAGCGAGTCCTCCAACTATGTATGATTCTTTTGCGACCACAATTGCGGTCGCAAAACAGTCGCAGTTTACCACCCTTCTCAGAAGGGTGGTAAAGCACTCAGCAACGGGAAGGGGTCCCCGGGGACCCCTTCCCCTTGTGAATGCAGGGGAAAATATTTTAAGGGCAGGCAGTGGTCCCAGGGACCTCTACCTGCCCTTAAAAAATGAAATGAAGAAGACCCGGAGCCAGGCCGCCGGAGGCCTGCGACTGCAGCGGGGGCCGGAGGCGGCGCAAGGAGACATCCGCATGGGGCGGACCAGCGGCCTCTCCCTCGTGACCTGACGGATTGGTCACACACGCGGCGCATGTAGGAGGCCTCCTCTCCCGGCTGGGACCGCTCGCCCCGCAGAGTCCGACCAAGGCCGCCCTATCCTGCTCCTCGCCCGGAGACCAACAATCCGTGGCGAGGCCTTTGCGGGCTGAGAGTCGAGGGCTGGTGCGCAGCACCGGCAGTGCTCCCGTGTACTGGGGCGGCCTGGCGCTGTTGGGGCTGGGCCGCGAGCTGCACTGCGGCAGGGCCGTGATTTCGGCCGCCACCTCGGGCGGCGGGGACAGAGTGAATTTCCCTGCAGAGTCGCCGGCTTCCCCTCTCATCGGCTTGCCAGACTCACGCGGGACGGCTGATCTGCTGCGCCCCAATCTACCAGGCGGGTCCCCAGCAGCCTGGGAGTGCTCGGAGGCTCCAGGAAATACCCGGTGAGTCCAGAAGCGGCAACGGGAGGGGCCGGGGACCGGCCCGAGTGGCGCTCTCCATACCTTGTGGGCAGCGAGCTGGGGGGTTGAACCGGCTGCTTTATCGAGCAGCGTGGGGTCCTGGGTGTGGGCCCCCTCCACAGCTCCCCCTCTCCTACTCTTGTGACGCCCTGTCCGAGCCTTGCAGGCCTCAGTCGCCCAGGCCCACACTCCCAGACTGGAAGACTCAGCCCGTGCAGCGCTCTCCATCTCTGTGGGCCACCCGCTGGGGGGGTGGAACCGGCTGCACCCATCGAGCAGCGTGGGCCCTGGGTGAGGGCCCCCTCCACCGTCCCCCCCCTCCTGCTCCTGCGGTGCCCCTTCTGGGCCCGGCTGACCATCGAACACCTGGGCCCACGCGGTCAGACTTGGTCCACTTCCTGTAGCCTGACCAGCGCAAAAACTGGGATCCGGGTCTCACGGCCCTGCTCAGACTCCGGGCCCCACCGACTGCGTATAACCGGACCCCACAGGGACTGACCACGGCCCGCGCCGTGGTGTAGCCGCAGTTTCGGCCGTCATTTCGGGCGGCGGAGGGCAAGAACATCCGTGGTGTCTCCAACGCTCCACCCTTCCCGCCGACCCTGCCAGTTCCAGGCCGTGGTTATCGAACGGGGGTGCCCCACGCCACTGGGTGCGATCCCAACAGCCTGGGGATACCCCACAGCTCCCGTGGTATCTGGCGTGTGCAGTGGCGGCAGTGAGGGGTGTCGGGACACAGCTGAAGCGGCACCCCTTGTGCAACACGGGCTGCCTGAGAGGGGGGTGGAACCGGCTGCAACTACCGGGCAGCGTGGGTTCCTGGGTGTGGGCCCCCTCCACTGTTCCCTCCTCACCCGTCCCAGCGGTGCCTCTCCCAGGCCTTGCCGGCCGTCGGCCACCTGGACTTGCTTGCGAGAATCGCTTCGACTCTGACCCGCACCCTGGTGTGGAATCCTCCCCCCCCCCGCTCAGCCTCGACACTGATCTTTAACACCCGCCCTGGGAAGCGCCCGCAACCAACTGAACAACCAGCCATGACTTTCAAGCTGCACCCAATCCCGGAGCAGTGACCTCAGACCCCGGCGGAATTTTGATCCATCACCTAGGGTGCCCAACCGGCCTCGGCCCACCGGGACCACACCAGCCCCGCCCTGACCCTGAACCTCCGCCATCACGCTGCTCATCAACCGTCATGGGGAAAGACCGGAGCTCCAAATCCGTGGCCACCCACACACAAACAAAGATGGACCAATTTACCACAGCCGACCACGAGCCCACAGGGCAAGGTGAGGGCGGCCCCCCTCTTCAAGGTAAAGATTTGGCAGCTATCCTACAGGCGATTAGCGCGTCGCAGGCCTCGGTGGAGGGAAAGATTGGGGAGGTCAAGGTGGACGTGTCCCTTATTCTGCAGGACCTACGCCACGCCACTGCCCGCATCACGGAGGCTGAATCTCACCTCTCCACAGCGGAAGATGATATCCGCCAATTAAAAGAACAGGTAGCCCACTTGCAATCTCACACCAAGGAGCTCCATCGGCGTGCGGAGGACGCTGAGAACCGCTCACGCCGCAACAACCTCCGCCTGATGGGCTTCCCTGAGGGGGCTGAGAAAGAACAGGTGTCCAACTTCATCGAATCCTGGTTTTCCTCCTGGATGCCCAAGGACGCACTCTCCACATGGTTCGCGGTGGAAAGAGCCCATCGGTCCCTGGGGTCCAAGCCTCCGCCTGGGGCCCCGCATCATCCCATCATAGCCCGAATCCTCAACTTTAAGGACCGGGACGCAATCCTGCGTGAGGCACGCTCCCTGGGACCCCTCAAGTTCCAAAACCACACCATCATGGTATTCCCCGACTACACTAGGGAGGTACAGGATCAGCGCCGTTCTTACATGGAAGTCAAGAAGAAACTGCGGACCCTTGGCCTTCAGTACCGACTCCTATTCCCGGCCCGCCTTTGCGTCATCTTTCAGGGCAAGACACAGTTCTTTGAATCGCCCCAGGCTGCCTGGACGTGGTTGACGGAGGAGCGTCCCCTTGGGTCCCGGCGGAACCTGTCTCCCACGCCCCCAGGCCTCCTCTCCACGCGGCCTTGATCCCCCAAGCAGCAGCGCCAGAGGCGAACACAGTCCCGCAGGAGGCGTCAGTCCCACAAAGAGGCACCCAGATCATTGAGCCTGGCAGCCCGCAGGCCTGGAGGTTCTCCTAGCCCCCCGGGATCCCCGTCTCGCCACAGACATCACTCGAGCAGCGGCTCATCCAGGGAACCTCTTTCACTGGGCCACCGGGACTTGGCGGCCGCGGACTCCGGCTTGTCCCGTAGCCCAACCATCTGAAAACCCAAGGAGGAGAAACCGTGGTCTGGGGGGTTGGCGACGCCTCTCAGTTTGATGTAAAGTTGGTGAGCCACACACAGCGGAAGGGGGGTGCGGGCAGGTGCCTTCCGTGGCCACCGCGGGCGGAGACCCCGCCCGCGTTGCGAAGCACCGCGCCCTGGAACATCACCCGCTCCCCGTGACGATCCGCGCCCTCAAGCCACACGGAATTGTAACAGGGTCTTCCTAAGACCTGTCCGGCAGCGCCCTGACGAACTTGGGCTTCCACGGCCCCATCCAGGGACATGTCCTCACAGACTTAATTGCAAGACGCCACGGCAGAGTTGTTGCTCCATTCCGTTTGTTTCTCTGCCGAGATACTGTACATCCATCTACAAGGAGGGGTCCTCCACGCAACCTAACTCGAGCGTTTTAGTTTGGTTCCTATTTTGCTGCAGTTGGGACGACAGATGCTTCTGTTCTCGAAGTATAGGGTGGGGGAGGGGGGAGGGAAAGGGGTTGGGACTGTTGTCCCATTGTTGATGTTATTTTGATGTATTGCTTCACCAGCCTTATTGACCCACACTACGATATTCCCGTGTACCATCTGCAAAGCACAGTCATACTTGCTATCCCGCGCCAGATCTCATATGCACCCACTGCTATCCACTGTGCGGCGAACTATCACTCCAGCCAGCGGCCACCATGACCGACACAACCACTCCGGGAGCTTCCCTCCGCACACTGTCCTGGAACGCTAATGGGCTCCTACATAGAGTCAAATGAACGGCCGTCCTGCGCTATGCCCAACGCCTGTGTGTTGACGTACTCCTGCTCCAGGAGACTCACTTGGTGGGGAACCACTGCCCCTTCCTGGCACGCTACTGGTACAATAGGGTATGGCATTCAGGGTTTGCCCGGGGCTCCCGGGGGTGGCTATCCTTCTGAGGCGTACTCTTCCCTTTGTGCCCACACTGGCCACTCACGACCCCCAGGGAGTATACGTGGCTCTCAGCGGAACGTTGGGCGGAAATCCCCTCAACCTTGTGTCCATCTACTCACCCCCAACAATGCTCACAACGACCTTGGAGCGCACCACCGACCTCCTCACCTCCCTGCCCCTGGGCGCCACAATAGTCGGGGGAGATTTTAACACGGTTCCTAACCCGC
Organism: Calotriton arnoldi; assembly: GCA_963921515.1. NCBI lineage: Eukaryota > Metazoa > Chordata > Amphibia > Caudata > Salamandridae > Calotriton > Calotriton arnoldi. Next base: position 702,198 of record CAWUFW010000307.1, read on the forward strand.
ACCTAGACACTACAGGCCCACCATCCACCTCTAGAATTGCTCACGCCAAACAATTAACGAACTGGGTTGATTCCCTGGGCCTGTGCGATGCGTGGAGATTTGGCACCCCCACACCAGATAGTTTAGTCATACATCTGTGGCACACCACACTCAGGCGTGCAAAGACGCTATATTCGTCCCCTCCACCGACTGCCAAACGATCCAAGACATCTGTATACTTCCTAGAGGTATCTCCGACCATTCACCTCTGCTTCTCAGTATCGGGGCCCCTCCCCCCTCGACGCGCCCAACCTGGCGGATGAATGCCTGGTTCCTCCAGGAGAAAGAATTTAGAAAGGTGGTGGAGATAGAACTCCAACAGTACTTCCTTGCCAACACTGGCTCCGTTCCCTCCCCAGGTACCCTATGAGAAGCAGGCAAAGCCACCATCCGAGGCGTCGCCAAGGGCCAACTCAAACGTCAGCCACAAGCCCAGGTACACCAGATCACCCTGCAAGAGGCGCAAGCGTTGCTCCTTGAGCAATCCCCTCCCGATGACTGCGACATCACCCGAGAGAGACAAATCGCACGCCTTCGGGCCGAAATCAAGCAACTCTCCCTGGATGCCGCCAAGCTCCTCTGGAGATCATCCGTAGCTAGGGTGTACGGATGGGGTGACAAGAATGGGAAGATCCTCCATAGATTAGCTACATACCCAAGGGCCAACCGCATTATCCCGGAAATTGTCGACCCGGATGGGCTAACGCACCGATCCCTTTTGGCAATGGCCCGAGCCTTTGCCTCCTACTATCGCATGCTCTACTCGGCGCAGAGCCCTGGAATGTCCCTCTCTGACCTGCTGGGCACTGGCCGTACCCGCCTCCCTTGCCTAGGCCCGGCCGAGTCAGCTGGGTTGGACCTCCCCATCACCCATGAGGAACCCCAGGCCCGGACGGGCTCCCGCAGGAATACTACGCTGCATATCGAGAGACTCTAGTCCCACACCTCACAGATCTCTTCGACGAGGCCCTGGAGAAGGGCTCCTTCCCGCCCGAGACAGACATGTTGTTCTCCCTAAAACACAACCCCGTCTCCTCGCTGCGCGGACTACCGCCCAATTTCTCTCATAAATACGGAGGTTAAAATATTCGCTACAATTCTTGCCCAACGGCTGAGGCCCTACCTCACCAAGCTGGTTCACCCGGACCAGTGTGGGTTTATGCCCATGCGAGGGACTAGACATTGTCTCCGTCGCCTCCATCTGGCCTTGGCACACCGCCACTTGCTTACCCCCTACTTGGCACTTCTTCTCGTCGATTTCGAGAAGGCCTTTGGTTCTGTGGACTGGCAATACCTGGGCGACGTGCTGGAGGAGATGGGTTTCGGCCCACGCTTTCGCAACCTGGTTAAGGTTCTTTACGCCCGGCCCCAAGCACGGGTGCTTATCAACGGGGCATTATCAGAGGCCTTCCCCATTCGTAGAGGGACGAGGCAGGGGTGCCCCCTCTCGCTCCTCCTCTTCGCATTGGCGATGGAGCCCCTGGTGAACCTGAGTCGGTCGGAGGACCGCATCCAGGGATGGGAGTGGCCCAACTCGGAGGTGGACAAGATTGCCCTTTATGCAGACGATGTTTTAATTTTCCTTGCGGAATCCGCTCAGTCCGGCCCTCATTGTCTCCGGGTCTTACACTCCTTCGGGCAGGCCTCTGGCCTACGACTTAACCCTGGTAAGTCGGTCCTGTCCCCCTACACTTGGCCAGGGACTGCTACGACTGGCAATCCACAATACCCCCTCAGGCGACAATCATTCAAATACTTAGGAATCTGGGTCGCCCTGCTCCCCGACCTCGCCTGGTCCCTCAACATCACCCCGCTGGTAAAAAAGGCAAAGGAAGACCTCCACAAGTGGCAGGCGCTCCCCCTAAATCCCCTGGGGAGGGTTGCACTGTTTAAAATGATGATTCTCCTCAGATTCCTTCGCTTCGTCCTACAAACCACCCCCTTCAGCTTTCCGCGGGCTTGGTTTCGGGAACTAGACAGTACAGCTACCAAATTCCTCTGGGGGTGTGGGAGGTCCCGTATAGCTCTGACCCGCTGCTGGATCCCGCCATTCGACGGGGGCATGGGGATGACCAACTTACACTTATACTACTTGGCGACCCGTCTCCTCACAATACACAATTGGTTCAACGGGGGATGGTCCGATCCGGCCTACAGGCTCGAGCTGAGCGAGCTGGGCTTGCCTAAAATCCAATCTATGATGTACGGAGCATCCATACCTTCCACCTTGCCAGATGTGACACGTACCGTACTTCTGGCCTGGCGGGCATCACTGCGTCACACTCAATGGACACATAAACTAACTCAATATACGCCTCTCTGGCACAGTACTTGACTCCGGAAGGTTAGTGGGCTGAGGGGATTTCGATCTTGGGATCTTATAGGGTTCTCCCAACTCGGGGATGTGTGGGCTGGCGGCCACATGCGCTCCTTCCAGGACCTTCAATCCAGATACTCACTACACCCGTCACAATTTTGCAAGTACCTGCAACTGCGTCATGCCCTCCAATCGCACATATCTGACGGCACAGCGGTCCCAGAATACAACCCTCCCGAAGCGCAGATCATGATGGGCAATTTGGGGAAGGGGGGCATTTCCTGCATCTACCATACACTAATCAACAACACCCCAACCACACTAGACCGGCTCAGAAGTCAGTGGGAGGAATGGATGGGTCCACTGGAGGAAGAGGACTGGAGGGATGCGCTCATGGCGCCTAAGATGGTCACTGCATCGGCTAGGCTCTGCCTTATTCAACTGTACTACTTGCATGCCACCTAGGGTGACCAACGTCCGTAAATTTTACGGACCGTCTGTAATTTGGACCTCACATCCGTTGTCCGTGAGGATCCTTTTTACGGACGCCTTTTGTCCGTAATTTTGGGCCTTGCAGGGAACAGAGCTGTTCCCTGCGAGAGGCCTCAGCTCCCTGATGGGGCGCCTCGCACTCATCCTCTGAGCACAAGAGCAGCCCCACCCGCCCATTGTCATTCTGTCTGCTGCTGATTGCCACGTAGAGAATGACAATGGGCCAGTTTAGGGTCTTACAGCATGTGGTGGCCTCCTCCTGCTGTGGTCTTGGGCAGGACATTCTGTTAGGGTTAGATGGAAGAAATGTACAAAAAATGTACAAAACAAACGTACAAAGTTAAAAAGAAGAGGTTATAGTTCTTACACAGTCTCATCATTTCAGAGCTGAAGCATTTTTATTATTATATAAAACGAAGATCTAGTTGCTGCTTTTTTATTTATTTTATGCAACTAGAATCCATTGACAAAGCCAATAGTCCTATTGTTGTAGGTCTAATGTTACTGGATGCAATTATAGAAACAGCAAAATACCAGTCGGGGGCACATTATGCTCAGCATATATTTTAAGGTGAGGTGTTTTAAGCCGCACCCTTGATTACATCAGACACGCCCCTTGGAGAGACCCCCAGTTTTTTTATCCCACGTAAAGCCCTAGAAACAACACCATGTCACAGTCACCTCACGTCCTGGCACTGTGCATCATGCATGACTCATGACTTCCAAGTTTTCAGATTGCCTATGTGCAGGGGCATAGTGAACCCTCCCACATCCCACCCCACCCCTTGCTTTGGGAACTACAGTGTGGGTGAAGTTCTTGATGGGCCTCTTCTGTCTGCAACTGGATGGGTGGGTGAAGGATGGGTGGCTTAAGTGAAAGGGCAATGGAGAGAGAAAGGGAGGATGGATGAATGATAGCATGGATGAATGGTTGACAGAATAGATGGGCGAATGGGTGCGTGGATGAGTGAAAAGAAGAATGTAAAGATGGATGAGTGAAAGAATGCATACATGAGTGAAAGGGAGGGTGGAGAGCTGGAAGAAAGGATGGATGGATGAGTGAAAGGGTGAATGGGTGGACGGATGAGTGACTGGGTGGATGGATAAGTAAGTGAAAGGAAGGGTGAAAGGGTAAATGATTGGATGGATGAGTGAATGGATGGATGGGTGGAAGAGTGGATGGATTAGTGAAAGCATGGATTGGGTGAAAGGGTGGATGGATGGATGGATGAGTGAAATGATGGAAGGATAGATGATGGATAGGTGTGCAAATGTTTGAAAAGGTTTGGATATGGATGGGCACACAGATGGAAGGACAGAATGAATGGTGAAAGACTGAATGATGGATGAAAGAATTAATAGATGACATTTTGAGTGACACCCAACTGCTACTTGAATGTTACACTAGTAATTGTAAATGTTTGCATGTTTTGTTTTAGGTGTAAGATTTTAGGGAGAGCCTCATAGTGCCATGAGCTGTGCTTGAGATATATATTGTGTTTGTAGCAATAGGCAAGGCGTCAAAAATAAACTATGTAATAGTGTATTGACAGTGCATTGTTTAAGAAAGCTGCAGGGAAAAGCACCTTTGTGACTTCCGTCAGCTTGTGCAACTCTCTGCGAAGCCCCCATAAGCAAAGTCAGATTCCATATTTTAAGTTCCACTTGCTGAAACACCCATAATGCGTTCCCTATAGTGGGTTCATCACAGCAATCCTCCATCTTGTGAGTTGCAGCCTACCTGTGCCCCAGATTGCAGTGAGCAGAGTCCAGGAAGTGGTAAAGAGGCAGACTAGTGCTGTCTCTTTCCTAAAAAAGTTAAAAAAACGATTTTCTCTACCTGTGATTGCATCATCTCTTCTTTTTTTTTTTTTATTTCTTTATCTGTCTTTGCCTGTGGTTGTTACAGTTTAAAATTGTAGTTTTAACCTGCCCGTGATTGCATAATTTATCACCTGTTTTTGTGTTTAAACTTGTGGTTTTTCCTGCCCGTGACTGCTTCCATTTAACCTGTTGAATTGTGGGATTTGTAGTCCAAACTCTGTAATCTTTACTTCTCATTCCCCGTGACTATTATTTTCTTCCTCCAAATTTCTCCTTTGCTCTGTGCTAAGACCTGTAGGTTAAGCAGTGCACCCCCAGCCACCATTTTGTGTTAACAAGTCAGTGAAACCAGCCCCTCCTCCCTCCCCCCCAGCACCACGGATATTCTACATCAGAGGGTGCTCTGAGACAGCAGTAATCTGCTGTGAGCTGTTTAAACTGTGTTTAATAGGGACTGTGCACTTCTTTTTTGGCCAGTAGAGGGAGTAAAGTTTTTATACAAACAGTATTGTTAGAGGACAAGTTTGTTAGGGCCTTACCTGCAGAAGTCCAAAGTGTGGATTGAGCCTGTCTGTCTCCTAGGAGATTTCTGAATAGAGGAGCAGCTCCCCAGTCCCAGCCCTCACCCCAGGCCAGCAACTTAGGACTGCTGATTGGTTTACTAATTCACCACTAATCCTTTATGGGTTCCAGAGTAGCGTGCTACTCGCCAATAAAGCGTTTCAACACCCCATCAGGGTTACAAGCGCTATATAAATGCAAAACTTTATCCCTTTTCTAGCCCTCCCCAACCCATCTCAATCCAAATAACTTACTAACATATCCACCACTCAAATTAATTTCATGTTTCACCATACTAATTCAACACTAATCCTTATGGGTTCCAGAGTAGCGTGCTACTCGCCAAAAAGTGCTTCAAAACCCCATCAGGGGTAGCAAGCGCTATATAAATACAAACCTCTTTCCTCTTCTATCCCGCCACCTACCCTTCTCTATCCAAATAACTGAATAACATATCCACCACTCAAATTACTTCATATTTCACTATACTAATTTTCAACACTAATCCTTTATGGGTTCCGGAGTCGCGTGCTACTCGCCAGAAAAGCGCTTCAACACCCATCAGGGGTAACAGGCGCTATGTGAATGCAAACCTTTATTCCCCTTCTATCCCTCCGCTATCCTTCTCACTCCAAATAACTGACAAATATCCACCACTCAAATTACTTTCATATTTCACCATACTAATTCACCACTAATCCTGTATGGGTTTCGGGAGTAGCGTGCTTCAACACCCCATCAGGGGTAACAAGCGCTATATAAATACAAACCTTTTTTCCTCTTCTATCCTCCTGCATCCAAATAACTGACTAACCTATCCACCACTTAAAATTTACTTGCAGGTTTCACTATACTAATTCAACACTAATCCTCTATGGGTCCCGGAGTAGCGTGCTACTTGCCAAAAAAGCGCTTCGACGCCTCGTCAGGGGTAGTAAGCGCTATGCAAATGCAATTACAATACAATTACAATACCTATGCATGCCCCTTTACATCTCACAATGGCACTCAGATATGAGATGCTACTCACAAAGTCCTTCCGAGCAGATCTTCCCGACCACTTCCCTCACCAAACATGCCTGCTCAGGACCATGAGTTGTAAACAAAATATCAGACTGGGCAACCCAGTGCAGTAACCATATAAACAGATTATTATCATATGAAATACCACAAAAAGACCTGCACAGTTGCTCAAAGCTGCACGCATACCGAAAAAATGTGAAGTGCACGATTGTCTCAGCCTAATATAAAACTTATTTTGACTTGTACTTTATTGGTTGTCTATTTACGTTCTTTTATACTATCGCGCAACTTCCTCTGATGTGTCTGTAAAACTTACCTTTTGTCCCGAAGTTCTGTCCTGAATTTTGACCTTCTGTCCTGAATTTTTGTCCTGAATTTTGACCCTCTGTCCTGAATTTTTACACTTACCGTCCTGAATTTGCACCCATGCCAGTTGGTCACCCTAATGCCACCTATTTAACCCCTGCACGCCTTCACAGGGCTGGCCTTTACCCAACTGCCTCCTGTACACGCTGCAGCCAAGACCAGGCGGATTTCTTCCATATGGTCTGGGCATGTCCTCAACTGACACGATTCTGGGGGGGGCATTGAGGAGGAACTCACAGAAGTCTTGGGGTGGGAAATTCCCCATGACCCACGACACACGCTCCTGGGGATCACAGATGGGCTGGATGGGTCCAGAAACGAGAAGCTGTTTTTTAACACGGCTATGGTTGTAGCAAAGCGTGACATAGCCGGCAACTGGAAGCGTCCAGCTCCACCTAGCCTCAAGAAATGGCGGGAGGGGGTGGACTGGTGCGCTGCACAAGAAAAACCCATGTATGAAGCACGGGGATGCCCGAAGAAATACCACAAGGTGTGGGAGAAATGGCTGGGCATTATGGCTTAATTCTGGGTCGCCTGCTAAATGTTTGTACCAAGTTAGATTTCATGGGGTCTTGCGGTACAGGATCATCATCCAACTGCTTGGGAATTGTCAATTTTACTGTAATGTGCTGAACTGCTGGTCCTTGTTCTTGTGTCAAAAATCTATAAAATTGTTTATCCAAAAAAAAAATGAAACGAAAACGTTTCATTTTTTCTTTTTTAAATGCATCCCGTTTTCCTTTAAGGAAAACGGGATGCATTTAAAAAAAAAAAAACTGCTTTATTGAAAAGCAGTCACAGACATGGTGGTCTGCTGACCCCAGCAGGCCACCATCCCTGTGAGGCTGGCCATTCCCAATGGGGTCGCAAATTGCGAGTGGCTCATGAATATTGATGAGCCTCACTTTTTGCGACCCCATTGGGAATCGCTAATAGTGTCTCTGACGCTGTTGTACATTGGATTTAGCGCCCCGCAATTTGCGCCTCGCAATTTGTCGCAAATTGCAAGGCGCTAAATACAATGGTCGTACATCTGGCCCTTGGTGCTCTCCATGCATAGTCCAGTTCAAACCAGTTCAGGGAGCCGTTGGCTCCCGCTCTGGCGCGAAACTGGACAAAGGACAGGGGCGTATCCTCCCCCTTGTCCAGCCCCTCCTTTGGGAGGGACCCTTGATTCGTCCCATTCCTTTCCTTAGGGTATTTAAGGGCTTACCTGTGGGTGGGTCCCTAGATTCGTCGTGGGACAAGATTCATTTCAGACACCAATTCTTCTTCAACCGTCTGGGCACTTTGGACTTCGCTGGGCTTTGCTCTGCGCATCAAGGCTGCAACTGGGAAGACTCCTGCTGCTCCTGATCTCCTTGCCCTGCTATTCTGCTGCAACGTCCGTGCCTGTGCACCATACAGGAACCTTCCAAGGCCTGTGGGCATCCAAGACACCTGAAGGAATCTCCCTTGAAGTGAAGGAGTCACTTCCCTGCATCCGCAGGCACCGCAACTAAGCTGACCGGTCTGCTGATCCTGAGCTCCAACGGACTCCCTAGATTCGTCGTGGGACAAGATTCATTTCAGACACCACTTGTTCAACCGTCTAGGCACTCTGGACTTCACTGGACTTCGCTCTGGGCATCAAGGCTGCAACCGGGAAGACTCCTGCTGCTCCTGATCTCCTCGCCCTGCTCGTCTGCTGCAACATCCGTGCCTGTGCACCATACAGGAACCTACCAAGGCCTGTGGGCATCCAAGACACCTGAAGGAATCTCCCTTGAAGTGAAGGAGTCACTTCCCTGCATCCGCAGGCACCGCAACTAAGCTGACCGGTCTGCTGATCCTGAGCTCCAACGGACTCCCTAGATTCGTCGTGGGACAAGATTCATTTCAGACACCACTTGTTCAACCGTCTAGGCACTCTGGACTTCACTGGACTTCGCTCTGGGCATCAAGGCTGCAACCGGGAAGACTCCTGCTGCTCCTGAGCTCCTCGCCCTGCTCGTCTGCTGCAACGTCCATGCCTGTGCACCTTACAGGAACCTTCCAAGGCCTGTGGGCATTCAAGACACCTGAAGGCATCTCACTTGAAGTGAAGGAGTCACTTCCGTAAATCCACAGGCACCGCAACTAAGCTGACTGGTCTGCTGATCCTGAGCTCCTAAGGACTCCGAAAGTCTCCGCAACACAGGTGGTGGTTCTTCACATCCCTTGAGGCCTGATCTGCCCTCTCACCAAGTTTGAGGCCAGTATCCCTCGTAGGAGCCGCAGGAATCAAACTCCTGTGCACCGCGTCGACTTGCAGTTGCCAAGGCTTGTTGAATTCCTTCCACCAAGATCTTCGTGCTCCAAGTAGCCCCCACCTCAAGCATCTACAGTGACCAAGATCTTCAACCTCACCGCATCTCTTGCATCGTGGGCTTGCATATCTGGTGAGCTGCTCAAGGTCCTCTCGCAACTCCACGGCCTCCGGCCTGTGGGTCCTCTTGAGGGTCATCTTCGTATTCTTTGGGTGCCCCTGATTGCTCGGGACCTGCCCTGACTCCCCTGCTTGTGGTGAGTCACCTGGACCTTGCTGGTCCCGACACTGCACCTTCTTCGCTTTCCCCATTGTTTACAGTTACCAAGGCTTGTTAGTGCTCCTGACGGACACCGACTCCTCAACTCTCGACATCCCACGTGGGACATCTCGTGAACGGCTCCTGGTCTTCCACAGCGTCACCTGGTCCTCACAGCTGCAGCTCCAAGGTCACTGTCAACTCTCCTGCAGCACCCCACATTGGTGGACATTCGTCTTCCGTGCCTCCTGGTCACTTCCAAATGGCATAGACTCTGTCCCCTCTGCTTTCAGGTACTTCTCGACTTGAATCCACCTTTGGGTTCCAATGGACACTTTCTCCTTCTCCAGCAGCGGCATCTCCCTGAAGTCCTCCACTGGGTTCGACAGTGGTTTCCGGCGCCACTTCACACCTATGCACCCAGCTCCCCTGGGGCAGGTATCCTGGTTCCTAAGGTGGGACAGCTCGTGCACAGCTCCTGGTCCACCTCAGCGTCGCCGGGTCCTCACAGCTGCAGAGTCAAGCTCATCGTGATTCATCCTGTAACACCCGACATCGGAGGGCATTCGTCTTCCAAGTCTCCTGGTCACCCCTGAGTGACATAGACTCTGTCCCCTCTGCTTGCAGGTACCTCTCATCAAGAATCCATCCTCAGATTCCACCGGACACTTCTTCCTTCTTCCACAGCGGCACTTTCCTGAAGTCCTCCATTGGGTTCGACGGCGGTTTCCGACACCACTTCACTTGTATGCACCCGGCTTCCCTGGTGTATGTAACGTGGGTGCTAGGGTATCCAAGGGTGGGGTGGCTCTCCAACCTTCTGTCTTCCACAGGGTTTCTTCAGGGTCCACTGGGAAGGGTCCTTCTTTAAAATTGCAACCACAACTTACCCATTGACTTGCATTGATTCCGCGGTCGTGTTCCCACTCAGCACACGGCCTCCGTGGGGCTCCTGGTTACTTACCTTGGTGGTTCCTTGGGTCCCCGGCACTTCTACGTCTTCTGGGTATAGTCTTGACTCAAGTCATGGTTCGCATTCCACTATTTTAGTATATGGTTTGGTCCCCCCCTGGTGACCACTGTGAATTACATTCTACTTACCTGTTTCTATTGAAAAGTATTGTGTGTATCTCCGGCTAGGAGAAACCTGTATGTGTTAGGGAGTGTTATATAATAAATACATATTTTTATGAATACACTGTGTGGTTCTTTTTCACTTAATCTATATTAATAAGATTATGTTTTGGTAAAACAAGCTGCTTTACACTCCTTCTGGACTAAGCCTGAAGGCTGCTCTCCACAGCTACCACTTAGAGAGCTTTCCAAGGTTGTCTAAGACCACTAAAATCACCATAAGGGTTGTCTGGATTAGTGCAGGGTGCCCACTTACATAAGTATACACCATATACCAAGCCAGCATCTCACAAGGGTATTCCAACATCTGCTGCAGCGCACCTTGAAGCAACATGTCTCCTAATGATTTCCAGGCAGAGATCGAGGATCCGGCCGTCATCATCTAGGCATCCAGGGACAACAAGCTACCCAATTCGCTGCCTCTTCTTTTGCGGCCACCACAAAAACCACTTTAATTTTTCCTTGGCTGTGTATGATCGCCCGGTATGAGTTGTATCATCTTTTACCTCCCCAGGTGGAAGAATATCACATCTGACCAGTGGGTACTCCAAATTGTTCAGAACGGTTATTCCCGCCTCTTTCTGACCATTCCCCCGACATGCCTCCTTTACCTCAATGCCTCCCAGAGGACCATTTGTCCATACTCCAAGGAGAAGTTCAAGTTCTCTTGACCAAGGGAGCCATAATGAGGGTGCCAGCATCAGAAATTAGGACTGGTTGCTATTCCTGTTACTTTCCAGATGCCTCCATCCTATCCTCAACCCTCGCCCTCTGTACTTCTTCCTTCAGAATGACAAGTTCAGTATGCTCACCCTTGCCCAAGTTCTCTCTGCTGTGGACAGCTGTGGATGTTGACTTTGGACCTGCAGGACTCCTACTGCCACATTCCCATATTCTAGTCCCACAGACGCTACCTGATGCTTAATGTAGGCCACAAGCACTTTTAGTTCTTGGTGCTTCCGATCGGCCTTACCAGTGTACCTCGGGTGTTCATGAAAGTCATGGTGGTGGTCGCTGCCCATCTGCGGAGGTTGGAAATACCAGTGTTCATGTACTTTGACTTGCTGCTGAAGGCGGGCTCACCTCAAACAGTCATAAACCACCTCCAGATGATGACCAACCTATTGGGCCTATCCATTAACATGCCAAAGTCACAATTTACTACATTGCAGAGGCAAATTTTCATTTAAGCTTTTTTGGACATGGTGCTTTACAGAGCCTCTCCTCAGCCTCAGAGTCCAGAACATTCGGGCTATGATCCTGATGTTTCAGTCTTTGGCCCGGGTCTCAGTGATAGCAGCTCTGAGGCTTACTTGACTCCTGCATCCTGCTTGAGGACCAAGCCACATGGCACATGCAGGCTCTGCAGTGGGATCTGAAGTCTCACTGGGCTCAGAACCAAGGAAACCTTTCGGATTACATCAATGGGTTGAAGGAGATTTAAAAAAGATCGGCAGAGGTGGCTGCTAGACCATCAATTGGACAGGTGGCAGACCCCTCTCTGTACCCCACCCAGAAATAATGGTTGTGACAGATGCATCTCTGCTGGGTTGAGGAGGTCATCTGGGAGTGATGAAGATCAGAAACTCTAGCCTCCAGCAGAAGCCGGTTTCCACGTCAACTTGTTGGAATTACAGGTTCAAGGGGGAACGGGTGCAGGTCTTCACAGACAACAGTACCGTCATGTGGTACTGCAGCAAACATGGCGGGATAGGGTAATGAGTCCTGTGCCAGGAAACTTTGCACCATTGGAAGTGGCTGAATCATCAGGGCATTTGCCTTTTCATACAACACCTGGCAGGATCTTTAAATATCAGGTCGGACAAACTCAGCTGACGTTGCCTTGTGGATCACGAATGGCGGCTACCCTCAGAAGTGGCACAGGGCGTCTTCCAATAGTGGAGAGAATCTTTCTGCCGAGAACGTGCAATGTCAAAGCTTCTATGCGTTGAAGTTCCGAAGGCAGTTCTCGTTCGGAGATCCCTTTTGCCTAGACTGGAGCTCGGGACACCGGTATGCCTTCTTGTCGCTGCCTCTACTGCCCAGAGTTCTGAAAAAAGATCAGGAAAACAATAGACCCAAGTCAACCTAGTGGCCCAGACTGGTTGAGGGGAGTGTGAAACCCGGAACATTTGCCCATAAGCTTCTCTCCTCCAATCTTGCTGCGTCTGCCGGAAGACCTCCTGTTGCAGCAGCAGTTCAGTGTTGTGCTCCAGAGCTTGTACAACTTACACCTCCATGCTGTGAGATTGAGTGGTGACAGGTTATGGCTTTCAATCTTCCTCCTGAAGTAGTTGGTGTCATATTGGCAGCCAGGCAGCCCTCCTCCAAATCTGTTTATGCAGGACTCTGAGAGACGTTTGTTGGATGGTGTTCCTCCCAGAACATCCAGCCTCTAAAGGCACAGTTAGCTGGCATACTGTTGTTTTGTCTTTCTTTAGCCCAGCAAGGCCTTGATGTGGCAACTGTTAAAGGTTACTTGTCAGCCCTTTCCACCTTTTTACATCTACCTGATCAATCATCTCTTTATAAATCACCTGTTGTGATGCGTTTCTTGCAAGGGCTGATCCATATGTTCCCCCCGAACACAATTTCTGATGCCTCAGTGGGACCTTAATTTAGTTCTCACTTTCTTATGTGCGCCCCATTTAAACTAATGCACAGCTGTTCCTACGTCTCCTGATGTCGAAAATAGCATTCTCATTGCGATTACCTCAGCTCAGCACGGGAGTGATTTGCAAGCCCTGTTTGTCCAGCAGCAATATACCAACTTTTTCCTGCCGAATGTTGTCACGCACTTCCATATAGGGCAGCCCATCACCTTACTAGCCTTCTTTGTCCTTCTTCACCCCTCCAAGAAGGAAGAACAACTCCATTTCTATATTGACTGTACTAAAGAACATCTTGAGGACAATCAACTCTTCGTGGGGTTCTCTGAGGCAAAAAAGGGGCAAGCGGTACAGAAGAGGACTATATGCAGATGGATAGTCTTGTGCATCAAGATCTGTTATGGCCTGGCAAAGAAACTGCTTCCAGAACGCTTTCTCACTCGTTTCACCAGAGTGAAACCTGCGACCTCTGCACTGGCCTGTGGTGTTTCAGCCTTGGACATCTGCTCGGCTACTACATGGGCGTCAGTTCATACTTTCATGGAGTACTATCCCTAGCCAGGTCCGGCCGGAGTGATATTTTTCCTGACCTGTCCTGCCTAAAGACACCCAACCTCGGGAGATGCTGCTTTGATATCTATTCACAAAGTGAGAAATCTGTGGTTAGAAGTACTCACCAGAAGAAAAAGTAGCTTACCTTTGTCAGCGCTCTTTCTGGTGGATACTTTAGCTGCAGATTCCTCACTGACCCACCATCCACCCTGTCCTGTGGAATGGACTCTTTTAGTCTATATTAATATTCCACTCTAGAGATCTGCACACTTGCCTGATCTGATTGCTAAGAGCCCCATGTCCAACGGCATGGACAGAGGTTAGAAATCAGTGTGCGGATGTGGCGGCCATGTAGGGGCCCGACCTCCCTTCCAGGGCAGGATGGGTCAGACTTGTAGCTGCACAATGCCAACTACTGACGGGTTAGAAAATTGCTGAGAACATTCTCTGGATCCAGACTGGCGTCGTGGGGTATAAACAAGGTGAGGAATCCGCGGTTAGATTTAGTATCCACCAGAAAGAACATTACCAAAGGTAAGTAACTTTTCTATTCCCTTGGAAGTTCCAGAAGCCTCAGATTCCATCATTACAAAAATTCTTCAAGAGTTTCACCTTGGCCTTTACTTTTACTGATATTGGGTTTGTGGTAAATTTCTATGGTGAAAGGAGCCATACCACGGTTAATAAAGAAATACAAGCCACCCAGCGAGATCATGTGTTCTTCAGGTCAGATCTAAACTCTGACTCTATTATTGTTTTAGCAGTACAGAGAAGGCACACTTCAGCTCCAGAAACATCAGCTCATTCTGGCAGAGAGAGTAGAAGAGTGGATATATTTGGAGAAATGTCGCACTCCAGCTAATGCACTGAAAGCAGCTAGCAGAACTGTGTGTCCAGGAACTGTGGGACAGCCCTCAGAATTTGCCAGAAGAATGTAGACAGTACTTTGACCAGGTGGTATGTTCATATCTAGATACAACACCAAGCAGAGCACAAGAAAATGTGTTACCTTCAAAGTAGAGAGTGCCATCAATCGAGAAGAAATGTCACCTTCTATAGAAATTGTGCAACCCCAAAGCTTGACAGATAGCCTCTCTGCTGGGGTCAGTGGCCTCTTGCATATTCATTGTTCTCTCGTAGGGGATTTCCATTCATAGTCATAAGCACTGAATAGTCCCGCCCATGTGCGGGGACCCTGGAGCACTTCAATATATCTTCTGAAGTGTAAACTCTTGCCCTTCTTGAGGAAGGCCTGCAAAGACACTTAAGACAGAGACAGATTATGCAGCCTATATACCTAGGCTACAATGGCGAGATTCTTCGTCATGAAGACAAAAAAGGGCTAATATAAAGTAAATAAGGACAATTTTAGATGATTTGCCAACAGCATAAATCTCCTACACTAACCCTTTTTTATGATAGAGATGAAGGAGAGCAGGACAGAGTATCCTCATAGGCTGTCATTATCTGGCTAAAAAATAAACTGTACCTTTAAGAACACAGAGAACACCAGTATCCCATCATGCTCAGCAGATGGCAGTTGCTTCAGTTCTTTTTTCCGGCTCCTGCTGACAGGATCCTGGAGCACTGAGCTCAGCATTTTTAGACTTTTTCTCTCAAAAAACATTGTTTTCTTTTGGCTTCAACAACTTCAATCGACGTTTTTTCATCTCTCCCTTGCAGTTTCTGCCTTTTCCTGACAGAACATTGTGTTTTTTTTTGTTGTGAAGGGAGATGAAGGACAGTGTGATTTTACTTTCTTACAAGAAGGCTTCCAATCTTTCTGGCACAGAATTTTCACTGGGTGAGTTTAAAAACGTTAAACTAGTGAGGCGTAAAAGTTCTCTTTTTCTTCCCCTCAATACCACTGTCTCATATTTTGGGCAAGACCTACACCCCATTGCAAAGAAGTACCGCCGTGCGTGCCTTGTACTACTTTTCCTTTCCTGTTTCGCCCCTGAGGAATTGGACAACATTGATTAAAGGAGGGGATAATCAGTGTACATAGGAGAAGTGCTGAAGGGTTAGGATGAAGAAAACACAACAAGCACATTTCTTACCAGGGTATGTTTTTCCTTCATCGGAGGGGTGTCGCTGGTTGTTCTACAAAAACCTAGGAGGGAGAAGTAGAAGACACCGTTAGCTTAATCAACCCTACCGAAGAGCTTGGAGCTTTCCTTAAAGGATAGCCATCTTACATATATGTTTTTCCTCCTCTTTTGTTATCAGTATTAAATTCACCATACGTAAAACCACCATATCAAAGCCTCTGAAGCCTTTTTTTAAAAATATGTTTTTATTAGCATTTGAATTTTCACAGTTGTACGTATGACCAGGTATACTTCATTCCTTACACATTACTATTCCCCCATGGTGTATCTTTTTACCAAACCTTAAATTTGTAGTTCTAATGTGTCTCTTAAGTATTCGGGGCTTAACTCTTTTCGTCAGCAATTGACACTAATTTCGTATCCCCTCCTGGTTTTCCCTTTTTTCCCCCTCATCTGTGTAGCTGCATTATGTATTCAGGGGCGTAACATCTATCTGTACGTCTGCTAAGTATCTCATATTCATTATAATAATCAACTTGTCCCTTTAACTGGGAAACACTATAACTGTGTGTCGTCTAGTGGTACTACCTCCTGCTTCTATTATTTTTTGTAGAGGGTTAGTTTGAAGGGTCGGGGAGGAGTCTGTTGTGTGAGGTGTTCTTCCAACGTTAGTCCTCTGCTATATATGTCTACTTATGGTTCCATAGATGTGTTACTGTCTTGTTCTACATACCCTTCCATATTCGCATGCTCCCCCTGTCGATCCGCTTCTCTGGAGCACCAAGCCCTCATCTCGATCCACAGGTCTGCTATAGGGCATCTATGGAGTCCCCCGTGTTCTTCCCTTTGTATGGCCCGTTCTTCTGTCCTTGCCCAGCAATCTACATCCTGTTCCCACAGTGCTACCGTGGGGCTCCTCTGGGCCTTCCAGGCCATGGCCACCCCTCTACATGCCAAGACCCGGGCCAGGTCCACGAATCGTGAACCCACTCTTTTAGCCTTCGGTCTTGGGAATAGCCCCAGGAGACATCCCTTGACGGAGTTGGGAGGTTCCTGGCCAGCGTCGCATTTATTTGGGTTAGTACTGTGTCCCAGAATTCCTGTAGTGTCATGCATCCCCAGGTCATATGGATAAAGCCCACATCTTGTTGTCCACATCTGGGACACTCCTGCGTCTCCCCTCTATACATCACAGTCAGTCGGTGGGGCGTGAGGTAAACCATGTGCACATATTTGAATTGAATACGTTTCAGTGCAGCATTTCTAGAGATTTTCTTTGCGCTTCGTAGTATCTGGGTCCATTCCCTATCTTCTAGGTCCCTCCCCACTCCTTCACTCCATTTGACCCTTACCTTGTCTAGTGGTGTCTTCACCATGTATCAGAGCTCTGTAGTTCCATTTTACTAGGTGTCTTGCGGACCCCAACGTGATCAAGTCCTGTAATGTGCCATGTGTTTGCTGTTCTCGTTGTGCAGTTCCCCATAGTTCCTTAAAGATTTTCACTACAGAGTGATAATTAAGAAATTGGCCACTTGGCAGGTCGTTCTTGGTCAAAAATTACTCAAGTGGGACTAATGCACCGTCCTGATATAGGTCCCCCACTGTCATGATTCTAGCCTCCATCCAACTGGTCAACTGTGCCTCCGGTAAAGGAGTAGGTGGAGTTCCACACGGGAATCCGACCAGAGGTAGGTCTGGGGCATAGAGTGGTATACCGGCCGTTTGTCTTTGGGATCTTTTCCAGCAAAATAGCGCTTCCCGCAGGAACACTTCCAGATGTGGCACCTTCATGGAAGGATGTATGAGCGTGGCCATGAGTAGCCTCTGGGCAGCAGTGGGGTTCGTGACAGTCAAGAGGTCAAGGTCCCGTCCGTCCACCCATTGGGCTAACCATTCTAGCTGTGCTGCCAAATAGTATAATTCAAAATCTGGGACCCCTAGGTCTCCTTCCTCTGGGATTCGCTGCAGCACGGCCAATGGGGCCCTATTTCTTCTCCCATCCCATCCCATATCAGGTCACGCACCATTCTGTTTAATCCTGTGAACCACAGGGGCGGGATTGCCACAGGTAAAATTTACAAAATAGTACAGCAGTCTTGGGAGCATGATCATTTTGGTAAGCGCAATCCGCGACATCATGGGAAGTTTCAACGAGCGCCAGAAAGGAATTGTCGTGCCGAAGGACCGCAATACTCTAAATTCCCATCTTTCAGATCTACCAAATTGTGGAATATTTGTATCCCTAGATATTTAAAGGAGCAGGGGGCCCAGTTCAGGCCCACGGGAAGATCGGCTGGGCATGCGGTCCCCTCTGTCACCAGAAATATATAGGTTTTCGCTTTTCTCTACACCTCCTTTCCCTTCTCTCAAGCATAGCAGCATATCATCTGCATATAATTAAATGATATGCTCTCTTTCCCCCAATAATATTCCATGCGGTCTTCCTATGTGTCTAGACAACCCCACCAGAGGTTCAATGGCTAGGGCAAACAGGAGAGGGGACAGTGGGCACCCCTGTTTGGTGCCTCTGAAATGTTATAGGGTTCTGATATTACCCCTCCCGTCTTAACCCATGCCGTGGGATGGGAGTATGGTATTTTGACCCATTTTCTCCACCCGTCTCCTAGTCCCATTTTGATCATTGTAGCACATAAAAAGTCCCATCTAACAGAGTCGAAGGCCTTCTCTAGGTCTACTGACAATACCAAAGCTTCAGGGTAATGATCCCTATCTGGATGGTGCAGAATATGAAGGAGTCTCCGGATATTAGCTGATGTGGCCCTCGTCGGTATAAAACAACTCTGGTCATTATGAATGAGCGTTGTCATATGAGGTAATCTTCTCAATGCCAGGACTTTACTCAGAATTTTAAAGTCTGTATTGAGCATAAGAGTGGTCTAAACACAAACACCTGTGCTCCTGACTTCTTAGTCTTTGGGAGAGGGATCACTAAGGGCGTCTCTGGTGGAGACCGGCAATATACCCCTATGCCAGGCTTTGGCATATAGCTCTTCCGGTTTTGGGACCAAAGTCTGCACCAGCACTGAGTAAAACTCTGCCGGTAGCCTATCTGGACCCGGCGTTTTCCCCATGGGCATTTCCCGGAGGGCCTCCCATATTTCGTGGGCCATCACAGGGTGCTCCAGTCCTCCCTCAAATGTGGGTCCAGGGACCGCAATGGCAAGTGTGCCAGAAACTCTATGTCCCCTACCGGCTGTGGAGTCGGAGCCTCGTAACGTTTCTTATAGTATGTGCTAAACTCATTATTTATACTTTTGGGGAGGTATAACATTTCCCCCTCTGCATTCATAATTTGTGTTATTGGTGCTCCTCTATTTTCAGGCCATACTAGTCATGCTAGTAACCTACCTGCTTTACCGCCCTCTTTGTGTATTCTTGTGTGATATTCGCGTAGGTCTAGTTTTCGTCGCTGTTCGAGCGCACCATTATATTCCCGTCTTGTGTTTTCTAACTGTCTATGCCTATCTGTGTCTTTCAACAATTCGCGTCCCTGCTCATACAGGACAGACTCCAGTTGGGCTACCTCCCTCAACGATCTTTTCTCAGTCCCACCGTTGTGCCTAGGCAGTGTCCCCGTACCACCACTTTAAATGATTCCCATTCTGTTGCTCTGGTGGCAGTTGAGCCCTTATTGTGCAGGAAGTAGTCCGCGACCTTCTCCTCCAGGGATTGCCTAAGGCGGTCATCTGATAATAAGGCAGGACTGAGGCGCCACATAGGGGTCACTGTTGGTTCTGGCAGTGGTCGAAAACAGAGAAGGAGGGGGTTGTGGTCGGAGAAGGTGCGACCCAAGTATTCTGTGTGTGTTGCCAGGGAAGTCAGTCTATCAGAGTAGACAAACAAATCTAGTCTTGTGTGTAGATTGTAGAGGTGTGAATAGTACGAATAATCGTGTGACAGTCCGTGTTGCACTCTCCAAATGTCATCAAGTTTCCACTGTCAGCCACTCTTTAAAACCCTGTGCTAGTTTAGTGACCAACGTGCCGCGTAGCGGAGGGGTTGAGTGATCTAGGTTGGTGTTCACTACGCAATTAAAATCTCCACCCAATAATACCTCAATCCCATGTAAAGAAGAAAGAGATGCGGACAATCTCTCTAAAAACATTAAGTGGTCATGATTCAGGGCGTATATGCTACCCAGTACTACTTCTCTACCTAGGAGTTGACCCTGTACCAAAATTAATCTGCCTTCTGGGTCTATAAGTGTAGGTTGCGTCGTAAATGGGGTGCCGGCTCGGACTCATATCAGCACACCCCTTGAGAAAGCAGAATCAGAAGTCGTTTAAAGTTGTCCCTGCCACCTCCGTCGTAATCTAACCCCCTCTTCTGCCATCAAATGGGTTTCCTGCATAATGACAATGTGTGCACCCCTCCTAATGGCGTAGCTGTGTATTTTATGGCACTTAATATGTGAACCTAGGCCACGAACATTCCAGGACATCATCTTGATGAACTCCTGCAGTCTGTGTCGCAGTCATGTTACTGTGCCTCGTTGCTTCCCCACTCCCCTCCTGCCCCCAACCCCTCTATGTTTTATAAGTACTAGCGCCACTTGACGAACACTAAACCTCGTGAACAAGTAACTCCCCGTCTCTCAGGCAGGTTCGCAACGGCTTGCCGCCCAAACCTGTAAGAAAAGTAAAAAGTAAGAAATATAGATGACTCCCGACTCTCCCATGCTGGAGTCAATCTAGGTGGGGGTGTGGCTTGGAGTATCAATATAGACCTCCTGTCCCTGCCCGGGCTAAATGTATGCTCCCAGAGCCGCTCCATTATTACCTAGCACCTCAGTAATTCTCTGTATACACTTCTTTTAATACCAGAACTGCAGCCCTCCCCTATAGTCCTCGTAGTTCTTCAAATAAGTTGACTCCCCTCAGCTCTCAACAGTTGACTCGTCATTGTTCACCTGTCCCAGATCTTTACACATCCGCCTCTCCCTGGTCCCCACTTATCTGTACTCTTATCCCAGGTCTGCTTCAAATGAGTTCGTCCACAGAGCCCGGAGTCACCACCAGGAGCTGCGCTTCGCTCTGCGTCGACGCCCCTGAGCCACCTGTGCCGTGATCTGTGGATCCAGCCATTTCCCCTTCCTCAAAAGGCGCTGACATGACCTCCGCCACTGCCTTCAGTGCTGCTTGACGTTCTCGTGCTGTTTGTGACAAGTTAGGTTTTTACACCGGGGTCCTGCGGGTTGATCTCCTGAGTCTCTTGCGTTGTGGCTTGGGACCTGCTATCTTGTCTTTCTGCTGACTTGAAGGTTGTGCACCTACTTTATACATCTCCAGGCATGACCATACTTCCTCTGGGGAGTTGTAAAAGTGTGCTCTTCCATCGATTTGTAGTCGGAGTCTGGCAGGGTATTGTAGGGAATATTGTATGCCTTCTGCTCGCAGTGCCTTCTTGGTTTCCAGGAATGAAGCACATTCTGCTTGAACTTTTGCTGTAAAATCCGGAAATATTGATACCTTATTGTTCTCGATCATTTATGGGCCATGTGTATGAGAATGTTGGATTATGGTATCCCGACCTCTATAGTATAACAGTCTTGCCACCACTGGGCGTGGGGGTCTACCAGCGGCAAGAGGCCGTGATGGAACTCTGTGTGCTCTTTCTAATGCAAAGAATTTTGAAAGTGTCCCCTGTGTCACTGACTGCTGGAGTCATGATTCTAAGTAGTTGAGCATGTCCGTTTCTTCTGTACTCTCCAGGATCCCCATCAGTCTGATGTTATTCTGGTGGTTTCATCCCTCTGCGTCCTCGGCTCCTCTTTCCAGGGATGCTACTCTGGTGGTAAGGTCAGCCAACTTGTGCGAAGCGTCCTGCTGTTCCCGTTTGATTTCCTATACCGCCAGTTCCACTTCCTTCATTCAGTCTACAAATTTTTGGTGTTCTGCTTGTAGTAGGCCCAGGCCAACGGATACTGTCCCTATGTCTTGTTGTAAAGTAGCTTTCGTGTCGGCGATGGCTGCCAATATTTTATCCAAATGCATGTGTATTGATTGATCGTGGGCCTCCGTCTCTTCTGATTCCATGAGCACAGTGCTCTGGGAGGCTTCCCCCCCCATCTTGCAGGCCACTTCCCTGCTTAGGCTTAACTTTACCCATTCTGTTCTCCTGGCTATCACTTATGTGGATGGGCCAAGGTTCACACTTTATTGGGATCTTCTTCTCGTATTACCGCAATGTCCACGCCGTGGCGGTAGCTCTGGTGCCCCACTAAGGTCTACCCGTGGGTCCAACTTACACCCTCTATGTTCTGCTTTGTTCCTGGTGTGTCCCTTGAGAATGACTCTCGATCAGCGCGGGGCAGTTTCTACACCGAGGAAGTGGGACTAGACACCAACCCAGCAGCTAATCTCACTCTGCTCGGAGATTTTAATCTTCATTTTGACGATCCACGAGCGATAAATGCAATTGAACTGACCAGGGATCTCACAGCCTTCCAACTGCCTCAAAAAATCCTGCAGCCCACTCACGTTAAAGGACACCTAATTGATTCGGTGTTCTCTAGTCTAGAGGACCTTAAAGGGGAAGAGCCCACTCCTCTTCCATGGTCAGACCACTTTTTGGTCTCCCTCTCCTGGTCTCCACAGGTCACTGAACCTCCCACTCAATCTATATGGACCCAAGGCCGCCCCTGGCCCAAACTCCCCCTGGAGAAATGGACTCAAGAACTGGAAAGGACCCGACCCATACCTGATCCATGCCCAGTTATAGCTAATGATGACTTCTCTAGCTGGATAAAGGAATCATTGGATGTGGTCTTTCCAAAAACTAGGATAAAAAGACCAATGGCCCTCATAAGTCCCCCTGGTTCTCTTCTGAGCTGCGTATCGTAAAACAGCGCTGTAAGGTCAAGGAAAGACATTGGATGAAAGATTTTTCACCCAGCAAGAAGCTGGAATACAAGGCGGCTATTAGTGCTTATAAAGCAGAAATAAAAAAAGCCCAGGCTACCTTTTATGAGGGTAAGATCTTATCAGCCGCCAACTCTCCCAGAGAAACTTTTAGTATTATTAAAAAACTACTTAAAGCCCCTGTCCCACGAATAGTACCAGACATCTCTGGTCTACGTTGTAATAAATTGGCAGAATATTTCACCACTAAGGTTCAGAACATCCTTAAATCTCTGCCGCATAAGTTTGACACAGGTGAGATCTCCTATAACCAGATGGACCCCGACTCACGTCTTTCAGAACACACATTAGAGGTGTTTCCCCCCCCCCCCCCTTTCGCAAGATTCTCTCCTCCCTCTGCTTTCCATGGTAAAGAGCGGATCACCCAAGGATCCCGCTCCGATTAACATCTTGAAACAGGTAGCTCCGATAATAGCCCCTAATCTGACAGACCTGATTAACGCGTCTTTGTTCACTGGAATTGTGCCTACCTCCTGGAAAGGGGCCATGGTGAAAGCCCTGTTGAAGAAACCAAACTTGGACACGGCAGATCTGGGCAATTACCGCCCTATATCTCTCTTGCCAGGAATAGGTAAGATGGCAGAGAAACATGTAAATCAAAATCTTTCAGGCTTTCTCGAAACTCATAACCTGCTTCATTCCTCGCAAACAGGCTTCCGCCCGCGTCAGAGCACCGAGACGGCCCTGCTAGCCGTGGTGGAGGAAAGTAGGAAAATTTTAGATTCAGGAGGTTCGACTGCCATTATACTCCTTGACCTGAGCGCAGCATTTGATACGGTGAACCATAGGATCTTGGCTCACCGTCTCAGGAATATAGGAGTAACAGGCACGGCGCTTCAATGGCTGTGTTCTTTTCTGGAGGGAAGATCCTTTCAGGTATTTGAGGAGAACTTT
This sequence comes from Calotriton arnoldi, assembly GCA_963921515.1. Taxonomy (NCBI): domain Eukaryota; kingdom Metazoa; phylum Chordata; class Amphibia; order Caudata; family Salamandridae; genus Calotriton; species Calotriton arnoldi. The sequence continues at coordinate 725,547 of CAWUFW010000307.1, forward strand.
GCATCCAAATCTACCCCACTACTGAGCGGAGTTCCTCAGGGTTCCTCGCTTAGCCTGACCCTTTTTAATGTATATATGGCCCCACTGGCATCTGTTGTAGCCCCCTATGGAATTCGCATGGTGACCTACGCCGATGATACACAATTGGTGGTGGCGTTAAACCAAGCGGATCAAAGTACTAACAGCCTTTACCCCTGCCTAGAGAACATCTCGAGTTGGATGGACGCGTCCCAGCTCAAGCTTAATGGTGGGAAAACTGAGCTCATGATACTAGGCAACCCCCTCAACTACAAATCCAGCTCTATGTGGCCAGTCGGCATGGGCCCCCCCACCCCCGGTCCCCAAATCAGAAATCAAGAGTCTGGGCATCTGGCTGGACCAGGACCTGAGCTTTAGAGTACAGGCTAGGAAGACGGCAGCCATTTGCTATGGCTTGCTCAGAATGGCCCGTAAAGTTATCCCTCTCCTCCCCTTCCAAGCCAAAAAAGTACTGGTTCAATCACTTATACTCTCCAGACTGGACTATGGCAATGCACTGTATCTGGGTGCCCCCACAACAGTAGTCTCTAAACTACAGTCTGTGCAAAACAGCGCTGCCAGGCTTCTAATGGGAGTCCCCAATCGACAATCGGCGAAACCGGCAATCGTCTCTCTTCATTGGCTCCCAGCCCAGGAAAGCATTAGATTCAAGGCACTATGCCTAGTACAGAAATCTATGCAGGGGATCGGCCCCCCCATCAACTCAGCCATGATCCGCCCCTACAAAGCCAATAGGAAACTTCGATCAGATGATCTTCATCTAGCCGAGGTCCCAAAGATCAAGAAGGCTAGCAGTGGCGGACGCCTCTTCTCTTATAACGCCACTAAACTCTGGAACTCTCTTCCACTCTATCTCCGTATAGTGCCCAACCATGTTGCCTTCCGCAAACAATTGAAAACTTTTCTGTTTCCTTAGCTCTGCGCGGTCCCTCCGCCTTCCTCCCGTGTGCAGTCCTAGCGCTGGGATGCTTCCGGGTAGCCATGCGCTCTATAAATGTGTTTTCATTCATTCATTCAACCCGCACCGGTGAAGCACTGGTGCAGCGGTGTCTCGAAGCCGCCCTTATCAATAGTGTTTTCTTTCTTTAGCGCATCTTCTAGGGCCCCTTACCTCGGTGGTCCAGGGCAGTTGCAGCTGTGCGACGCATCCGACACCCCCTCCCCCATGCATGGCCCTGTTGCTCCACGGGCCCAACCCACCAACTGCCAGTCCTCCCAGGGGGCCCTGTTTGCTGGTTTGCACCCGAGGGGTGTGTTCACCAGCGTTGAGTTATTGGTGCGGTCCTTCTCCGTTACTTCAGTCCGGGTGATCACCGCTACGCCAAATGGGTATTTACGATCTTAGTTTACTGGGGCTTCACATTTTCTTCCCAATGCAGCTGCGTCCCCGCTCCTCCGCACCAGCTGTCTCAAGCGCTGTAGTTAACTCACCAGCGGGGTCCCAAGTTTCCTCAGAAGCACCCCATCAATCAGTCGCCACTCAGGCCTCTCGCAGTCGGTCTGCAGCACCCGGATCCTCCACAGTCGCCGGCCGGGCCTGGGGCCTGCACTCACAAGCAACGTCCTACTTTTCTCCGCCTCGACTCAGACCTCCTCATCAGGGGTTTCATGTGTTTGGGCCATCACTGCGATTGCCAGGGCTCACCGCAAGTGTGGATTCCACTTCACCGCCGGTGCCCTGGTCGCTCTGCTTTGCTCCTCGATTTAGCCGCTCCACCCGCAGTCCAGCAGAGCCTGGCACTCCCTCAGGCCGCCCCGCACTCGGCCTTCCAGCTTGGCCGCCATGTCTTGCAAAAGTGGCCCTTCCTCGATCACACGGCCGCTTCCCGCTCTCTATGTCTTCCTGTTTTCCCTCCCGCAGCACACCCGTTGGCAGTATCACCTCTCGGCCGGGCCATCAGTCCGCCTTGACCGCGTCACCGCCTCTACTCATCTCTCGGTCTCAGATCCTGGAGTGCGGGCCTCGGCGGGCTCACACGCAGCAGGCCCCAGGTTCACCTCCGGAGGTCCGCAGGAGACTGGAGCCCTCAAGTCGGGAAGGGGGTCGGCTCCGGTGGTGGTTTAAGCGCAATCGCTTGTGGGGACGGTCGTGTCCCTACCCTTTTCAGGATTTTTAGGCCTGGGCCAGGACAGAGCTCCTCACTGAGCGTACGCTCTGACCTCCATCTTGGCCACGCCCCCAAAGCCTCCGAAGCCTTTTGTTCGCACATCCCTCCACAACAATGCAAGCACTTTTTTTTTTTAACTTTCAGATGTTCTGTAGATCAATCATACTGTTGTAGATGTCTAAATAAAACATTGACAACCCAATAGATCTCGCATAAGCAAGACTTATTGGATTTGCCAGTGCTTGTTTTGACAACATTTAGAGCAAATTAAAAATAGCGTCATTATTTGCTCGCTCATATCAACTCCTTTCTTAAAGCCAGATTGAAGGTTGCTAAGAATGCTGTTGCTATTTACCCCTTCGGTCATATGGTTTAAGAAAACCTAACCATAGATTTTCCCCACCCAAGCCAGCAGAGTTTTGGTTGATATTTGCAATAATAGCTGATTTTCATGAGTCTGTTACTAAACTGTTGGTAAATAACAGTATTCAACACTACTGCAACTAATGAACTCCATAGTTTATTATTTTCTTTATATAAGTATATCAGTACCGTGTTATGGTCCAATGCCGTGTAGTGGTTCCAGCTGGCCACTGCAGCTTCTACCTCTCCAGTAGTGATCAGCATAGTTTGGGAATTATTACCATCCTTGGTTTTTCCAGCAGTCGTGGCTCCCAAAAGTTGTTCATCCTCATGAATTTCCTTTGAATACGGTTGGCTAAAGTGCTTTACTTACACGTGAGCTCCAACGTCCATTTACCGACAGTCTGGCCTCCTTTGACACCCCCATTCACAATTTTCCAAAACGTTTTGATGTTCTTGTCTTGTGCCGATTGCCTCAACCCTCTGTCAGACCTTGTTTGGGGGAAGGGCCCAAGGTAAACAATGGGTATTGGGCTTCAGCCATGGGCACTGGGATTTGCGTCTGATGATCTGGGGTCCATCCTAATATGGCTATGCAAACTAAGCCAAGTACAATCACTTCAGCGCTTGAATCTCATAGGTAGGGAAGGTGAGTGGCCACAGGCTTCTCTGGGAGGCAGTGTGGTAGTGCATCAACCTCAGAACTCGGCAATCACTCAGCAGCACAATCATTTATTACTCAGCCCAGGTTTGTATTGATAAAAAAAGTACTTTAATGTACTCAAAAATGAAATGCTATAATATGCATTGTGCCACCCAGGGTTCAAGGTCTCCTTCCTCCACATTCTCCTAATTAGGTGTAAGATATGTTGCTGACTGTTTCAAACACAGGTGCAGTGCTACACTCCTTGCTCAGAGTTCATGCGCTCCGTTTTGCAGTCTTACTCCAGTATGTAAATCTCACCAAAGCAAGTCCATTTCTCCTGCCCTTTCTGGTTCTGGCCCACAGTACACATCTTGTCCCTCCTCTGGGAGGAAGATGCGTCAGCTGCGAGTGTATTGACACTCTGGTCCTCTTCTTGGAAGCAGCAGCTGTGAAGGCCGCTACCTGGAGTCTGGCTAGCAGACAGGCTCTGGTATTCAAAGGCCCTCTTCCATGCGCAGAGTGATTTGGGTGGAGCTAGAGGTCATGGGATTGCCAAAGGTACGTCTCAGAGCAGCGGTGCAGCTCTGACACAACCCAATGCGAGGATATGGCAGCTTGGTCCACAAAGGTCTGGTCAATCATCATGGCAGTATGATCTGCTTCAGACACACTTCCCAACTTGCTGCAGTAGAGTTTGCTTTCAGCATAGATGGTCAGGGCCATAGCTGTGCAGTCGTCTTGGGCACACTTCAGGACAGTGCTATGGTACAGGCCACTTGCAGGGTCATAGCCCCACATTCCACTCGGTCAAACATCGGCAATGCCACAGTGCAGCTGCTTCAGGAAAGAGTCGCCACTATATCTGGGACCATGCAGGTTATTCCCTCTCACGTATATCTGAGCAGACTGACCGTCAGCTGCTGGTTCAGATGGTTCTTCTCACCCTGATAGTCAGCACCTCCTTCCCTTTTCTTCTCAGGCAGATCAGTCTCCAGGTACTTCAGGATGAGGAAACAGATCATCCTTCCAGGTCAGACACATGTTCAGCACCTCTGGGAAGCTGGCTGTCAGGCAGGCACCAACTCGACTTGCGCAGCAGTCCTCTGGTATCTGCGGAGCCAACCCTTTCTTGGTCACAGAGAACTTAGAACTGCAAGTTGGTCAGTAGGTTCCACTTTTATACAGATAAGCAAATGGAATGTAGATTCTCTGTCTGCGCTCTGAGAACTGGTTTGGGTTGGTTCTTCTTTCATGCATCCTTTCCAGGCTGTTTTCATTACACAATGTTTGTGTAGAGTGATGCTCTTCAGAGCAGGGTCGTGTCCAGTTTGGAGCACCCACAATGGAGGCACAAAGAGGTGTGAATGTCTGTACCTGGTTATTAACAGCCACTCTGAACAGCGATCAGGAAAGGAAACAAAAGGCTGACCTTATCACATCTGAATAGCAGAGACTGTAGTTCTTATATTTAGCCCTACCATCTACCAAATGGCAGTGATTACGAAGACTCATCAGCAGCTCCGCTCCTCAGCTGTTCCTTGAGGCAAAAGGACCAAATCAAATTTCTAAAGGGACACGTGTCTCCTCTTTCCCCACTTCATTGTCTAGGTTGCCAGCTTCAGGAATGTCAGCAGTACCATTTCACAACCTCAATTCCATCTTGTGCACATGAGCAGGCCATGGGAACCCACAGGTCTCCATTACTCCGATTCACTCATACATACAATGTATGCACCACGTAGGCCACACACATACATACACGCAAACAGGCACTGGGATGTTAGTGCTAGGACCTGGATTAGCACTTTGCATTAGAACGTTACGCAAGTGGGCTAACAGGCCTCCACTCTCATGGCATAAATAAAATGATGTGGTAACAACTACTGAGACTCAAAACACAGTATGCTTCCACCACCGCACTGCATGCTAAACCCATAACAGTGACATTAGTCCACTCGTAGACAATTAAGGATACACTATGTGCTTATATAGGTCCAAAACAGGTCCACAACTCCATTTGTGTAAAGGGACAAGTCTAGGCCTTTGTTCACGCACCGGATTAGCATGCGACTCTGGCCAAAATAAAAAAAACAGGGTACCAAATATGTACAGTCAAGCCCTCAGAGGAAGTGAACATGACTGTACACCATGCGGGGGACATTCCCACCCCAATAGTTCCCCACATTCTTTGTTGTATTTGCCTCTTTTTATTTCCTGTGGGCACCTTATACTCAATATCTGCGAGGGCATAAAACCAAATCATCAATAGAGTTCAGGTGTTGTCCTCAACAATCTATTAATTTCTACTTTCTTCTCCACACATTCCTGATCATATCATACATATTAATGATTTTTTAGTTTTTGTTTTATGAGAGAACTGATGATCAGTGGTGAAGTGTTGTGCAACGTTCTCTATCACTCCCCCGAATATTACTGTCAAATTTCTATCACCTCTAGTTCCACCATCTTCATCATCATTGTTAATAGCAGGGCATCTCATCTTTGATACTTCACTAAGACCCTATATTGGTGCTTCCATTATGCTTGGAGCAAGAATGATTTATCTGTCTTGATTCCACCTAATTATCCTCCTAATATTAGCCATATCTAAATCGTTTACGTCATTAAAGGCTCTGTGCCTCTTAAGTTACACTATGTAAGCTACACCTAGACTCAGACTGGTTACCACAGGCTCCAGGTCACCTACTAGGACTATTGAGCACCACCATCATGTCCATAACAAGCAACCACGCTTTAAGTATAAGTATATAGTCATATAGTCTCTCTGGTTTGCTCTTTTAAAGGATCTAAATGTATTCCTTGCCTGAATTACTGTTCAGAAAATGTAGACCACAAGCATCCATCATTTGCATACATTTCTTCTGTAAGCAGCTATTTTCACCCAGCATGTCAGCCTTGAGTTGCACCATGCATACTTTTCCTTGTTTTTTTTGTCTCCTGCTATTCTCTATACAGGTGTGACATTGAAGTTGCCACACACAAGCAGGACATGATTGCCTTTGTCTATAGTCTCTAGGCTTTGTTATAGAATTTCATTCTCAAGTTCTGCTATTACTGTATCACCTGCCTCGGTGTTTCCAGTCGAGTTACACACACACACACGTGTGCATATATGTATGTATATTTATATATATATATGTATATTTCTATTTGTGGTTGGTAGATGTTTAATATTAGCATGGAGGACGACAGAGATCCATATCACAAGTCCATACATTGATCTACCCTTATTAGATTTTAGTGCTGGGACAAAGTATGCATTTAATTCATCAAGTGGAGAGTTTTCTGTTGTCCTGGTTTCTTGAAAACAGCATATGTCATAGCTCCCAAAACATTGCTTCCAATCACCATCCCTCAGCTTTTAAGTTATGCCCACTACATTCCAAGTGAGAATCCAAAGTAAGGAAACTATAGGCACACTCTTAACATCCCTCACACTCTCAGTTTTTAGATATGCAGGAATTGTTTATTTCTGTGGTAAAGACTGGAAAGATCTTGAGAAAGTAGCTGCTGTCCAGCCTCACTCCTCAATGTCGCTGGTTGTTCTGTTTCTTTGAACCTCCAAGAAAGACATTTTCTTTTTTACGTTTGCAGTGTTAAAATCCACTTGTAGGTTCACCATTTCGGGCTTAAAGATGGGGTTGGACCAATGAAATATTTTTAGGCCATTCTGTTTGGTCCCTGTCCTACATGCTTGAATTGCTTGTGTTTACTATCAAGATAGTAGAGTCTTTTTTCCCGTCTGCTGGAAAAGGCGCTTGTACATTGTTTAACTAAATTTGCTATAGTTGGCGAGGCCTATGAGATTTGAGATAATTTGTGCTGCTATCTCTCAGCCTTCTCTAGAAATATCACTGAGGATCTAGCATGAGAAGCAAGGTGTGACAGATCAGGCAATATCTGCAGCAGCTTCAGAATATTCCTTGTAATGAGAATATCATGAGTTCTGTGTGAGCAATAATCACAGTCATTTATTGAGTATGTCATCTCTCTGGACTGTAGTTATTGCACCTTTGTTGCTTCTCAGGGAGTATTCATCCCTAGGTTTCTTCTCTCCATATGTTACCACTAAGGACCCCACATGTTTAATTCCTGCTTGGGTGATCCTTGCTTGCTTTTGTTCATGCCCCTCACTTGAGTTACGCAGCTGTTATCCCTAGTTAATTGGCAGTTTGGTGGTCTCTCTAATTCCTTGCATGTCTCTTCATGAGTATATTCTTCCATCTCTTTACTCCTTGCTTATACTGAAGAGACAGATCAAATTCTAGGGTTTTAGGCCTCACTGAAACACTTGGGTATGTAGATTTCTTGTCTCATGTCAGTGTGTAATACTCTGATAATTTGGCATACACCACATTTCAGTTGGTGGGACCATGGGTTCATGTTGTGTTACTGACTCTCTTAATCTTTCTCTCATTTTTTGACATTAATGATATATGTGCTCCATCACCAGTTAGGACTCCGTTTATATGCGTGTATTTTACCTGATGCTCTAAGAACTGGTCATTTGCTATGATTCAGTGTGCAGCTTAGTGTCTGTACGTACAAGGCTTCAAGTTCTCACATTCAACTATCTGGATATCTTTTATGCTCGCCACGTGTAGGAAGCTGGCTTTTTATGTGGTAGTGCCAATTTAAGGGCACACCATGCAAAAAGTACAAATGACCCTTATTGGTTTACAGGGTTTGAATTAATAATCCCAAGTGCTCAATTTGTGTTAGTGTGTTCGAGCAGCTTAGGCTTATCAGAGGGTAGTGTTAAACATTTGTTGTACACACAGAGTCAATAATTGACACACACACTCAAGAAGAAACTCAAGATCAATTTAGAAAAACAACATAGATTTTTGTATACTTTTAGGCACCAAGATCTTCAGGATCCCTTTAGGGTTTAAGGTGCCTAGGGTCCAAGAAACCACCAGCAGTTCAGGACTTACTGCCCTGGGGTGTCCGGGTGCAGAGGTGCTGGTCGCGTTGGCATCCTCGAGAGCTACGCTGTAATTTTTAAAGGGAACTGGCAAAAACAACAGAGTCTGCATGGGGGGACTTGGGGGCATGTCTGGCAGAACCCAACGTAGGGACTCCTAAGCCAAGGGGACGCAGGCAGAAGTCGTGTACTCGGACTGTGGGGCTCGCGTGCAAAGGTGCTAGCTGGGTGGCTACTCCGTGTTAGAGGCTCTCACGATTCTTGCTGTACCTGCAGAGGAGGAAAAAGAAACAGAGCTGGGCTACTCTCTGTGTGGAGCTTGTCTCTCCTGATGTCCCTTGACGTGCAGGTAAGTTTTTATGGCGGTGGTGTTCGGATTGAACACAAACAAGCCTTGGTGGGTGCAAGAGCCCCAGTAGTCAGGGTATTGGTGCATGGGGGCTCCTGGAGGGTTTAGCGTCTCGAAACTCAGCAGAGAGATGGGGCTGACCTCCTAGAGCCTCAGGCACCTCCTCCTGTCATGCTGCTCCTACAGTGGGCCAGATGGCCAACAACACGAGGTATGGGGTAGATGTGTTTGGTTCCTGAAGATGCAGGTGATGGCTCCTCCACCCCAAGGGAGATGCTGCTTGGTTGTTGAAGTTGCTGGAAGCTCCTCCACGGTTTTCTGAGGATGTACAGCTTCTGGACGAGTCTGGTTGCTGCAATTGTCGAGGTTCCAGCAGCAAGGCAGAGTTTGGCGCCAAGTAGTGGTAAAGTCCTCCGTTCTCGCGGTGACTGCTCTTCTTGTCCTTTCTTTGGTTCCCAGTAGATGAATCTGAGTTCCTGGTGCCAGGGGGCTACCTAAATACTGAATTTAAGGGTGATAAGGGGTTGTGTACGGTAGTAGCCAATGGGCTACCCACTCCAGGGGTGACTACACACCCTATATGACCACGTCCTGTGGACAGTGGGCATAAAACTGACCCAGAATTACTAGTTTCACCAAAAACAAGATGGTGAAACCCTTCTTGGACTGTCCACTTCAGATGGCCCGCCTAGGGGTGTGCCTAGCCTGATAGTGCAATACGCCTACTGACGAGCTAACTTTCCTACCTGCTGTGGTGCCAAATGGGCCCCAGGGCAGGGGATGGCATTCTCAAGGTTTGGAGGAAGCCAGGGTCGCATATCAAAGGTGGAAGAGGCATTGAAGCCTCTGGCCTTGCATTGCTAATTCACTAGCCATTCTGCTGGATGAGGTGTGATCACCTTCCTCCGGTGCAGGCATTGATCCTGACCTTTGAGATCACTGGCTCTCCCAAGCAGGGGGTCAGAAACTCGTCTGTGGTGGCAGGCTGGAAGAGTCAACCT